>OY757042.1:6924836-8124836 GCA_963582015.1 Xanthorhoe designata
GATAACGTCTTATTCGTCGTCGCGTTGGGTGTTTGTTGTTTTTTGCGTTGTTGTTGTGTATTCCGTTGTTGGTTTTTCCGTTGTTTGTTGTTGTTGTTGTAGTAGTTGTGGTAGTGGTTGTGGTAGTAGTAGTAGTAGTAGTGGTAGTTGTCGTAGTAATTGGAGGCAGCGGTTCGTTGTTGGCAACCAAAATAGCTTCAACATGGTGATCGCCCATGTTATCAGTGTATGTGTGATCGAATGAGAAATCGTCCGTTGACCCCATAAGTGTGCAATCAATAAAACAGTATGTTATAATTGTAGATGAATTCCCTTTTATATACATCAACTCGTTTTCTGGTAGTTGTATGTAATGATGCACTGTTTTATTCACAGAAACGAAACTGTTCGGACGATCTGCGTTGTTCTGGTTTAGAACGAGTTTTCCGTTTAATGTTTCTGCAAATAATATAAACTTAATTATCATATTTATTTTGTTTCTTTTAATAGCATTTTAAATTTGGTAGGTATGTTACGGACAGTTTGACATTAAACCATGGAAGGTTTCCTTAGGTCATTTTGGACACGCTCACATGATCATACCTAAAAACGTTTTTAAGTAAATGAATACCTATACCTAACCTACCTTTGCAATATTTTTTAGAACTTAAGATAGAAACATAATGTATTAAATAATTTGAGGTTTTGGGTGTTAGTGGTTTTAACTAGGTACAAGACCGAAGATATGAACCATAATGGTTATTACGCTGATTTATTAAGCCACCAAGAACCATTATTATGCATAGTGTCCTAACTATAACTTTTAGACATGTTACAGCAGGTCTATCTTTGGTTTTGCTTACTACGGGTAAATATTTGACGTTATTTCCATACAAAAAATGACAATGTTGCCTAAAAATCTGAGAGATGAGCACTGTTTTTTAGGAGTATATTTGACTATTAGTATCTGATGGGCCATGAGCAGGGAACGCGATAGTAAGATCCTCTTTATTTTCTTCATGTACTCATTTAAGTGGTTTAATGTTAATTACCAGTCAACTGAAACGTAGTGCTGTCGCTGGCAACACGGAACCATTGGACATAATAGTTCCTTAGCAAATCAACAGTTACTGTGTAGTCGCCAGCTTCGTAGAGAACTTTTGGATACTCAAATGTCCATGATGTGGTATTTGTTGCTGCAGTAATCTAAAACAATAGTATTGTCAAAATAAAACCTTGTTTTAGCTGGTCATCATAATAACAGTTTAGCTGTTAAACTGTTATATGATGAAAAACAGGTTGCTTGTCACTTAAATCCTACCTATCACACTTTAAGCTACCACTATGTAGGTAGATATCTAAATCTAGTAATGAAATAGGTGTCTATCTATCTATACTATAGCATTACATATTACTTAATTAATTAAAAACATTTGCCAATTTCATTGAAAAGAATTTAAATGCTCTTTGTTAATTGTTATCAACAATAAATAAGGAAATTGTATATAGAAATTGAGTTCAATATAGCAAGTGAAGTTAATGAGCTGATAAAAGGCTAGAGGCTTGGTTATATCAGGCTTATTACACTTAAGGTCACTTTAGATAGAAAAAATTCAAGAACAACATGGGCAGCCTTTTAGTTGGTGTTTCACTTAGTAAGACTTCTGTACTTCTATTATTATTTCTGTGGTTGTAGCATTAAACAAAGCAATCAATTTATTTTATCCTCCTTTATGAGAGGTTAATATCAGCCTGATAAGATATCCTGAACAAAGATCGACTCTACTCACAAACATCTGTAAAGGACCAACAAGCAGAGGGAAAAATGACATTATTGAAAAAGAGATGACTGGGTCATGGTTGCCAAAGTTTTTGTTGAAGTGATCCTTGAGATCCTACCAAAATAAACAATTTTTCTTTCATTCTTTCTAAGAGTTAGGGAAATGTGGAAGCGAAAGCAGGCCTTTATCCAGGCCATTAACTAATTACTTAATTCTTTTCTTGTTACTCTTATTTCAATGAAAAGAGATAACAACAGGTTTAATATCCATTTTAGCTAAAGTAGGTTTATATATAAAACTTAAGAGCTCAGCTCTTGTCGGTGTAATGATGCAATTTCCTCCATATGCTTCTTTCCAATGCGATCTCTTTTACTTCTTGATACGACATGACAGCGACCTTCTCTTTTATCTGACTTATGTAATTAATTCTCGGTCTTCCCCTTCCTCACCTTCCTTCTACTTTTCTTTCTATGATGTTCCTTATAAAGCTGTCATGTAAATGTTGTAAAGTAGGTTTACTGAACCAATATGCACAAGGGGGTAAGTAAATAATTGTATTATTTTATTATTATTATATCAGCCAGGGAACATGACTTTGACTTACCAAATATTCATGGTGTGGCACAGCATTATCACGGAATATAAACTGAAGCTTCTCTTCTGGGTCTTCATAATTATAAACAGTGGCTGTAAATGTAATATTGGAGCCTCGGACTGTTTTTCCTACTTTGTTAAGAGACACTGTCATAGATCCATCTGAAAATAGTTTTGTGATCAATTTCTATAACTTTATTTTTTTTCTGTAGGCATACCCACCTTTTTAGTGTCTAGGTTTGATAGAATATAAACTTTAAAGGCATCTTGAGAGGCTCTTACAGACTGTGTCCTGTGTTTGATGTAGACATTGTTTATGTAGGTATTTAGGTTTCCATTCCAGAATACAATCAGCCATCATACTAGACAGCTGTGCAAATATAGTATAAAAGTAGTATAAAAACTACCTAACTGATAAAGCGGACGATCGCTTTACCTAGTATCGCGATTTACTAGTATCTAAGTAGGTACTCTGCAAATAATATTTTACTAAATAATGCACTATTACTTCAGGAAACTCACCAATTACTCCGAAAACTGCGACACACAAAAACAAATACACTTTCCAGGCCATAATCGGTTGCTCCTTACAAGCACTTACAAGCTCACTATTTTACAAATTGTTGATTTCTTTGATTTAGAAATACCTTCATCACCGAAAATAATACACAAAAACCGTAAGATCAACCAAAGAGAATAATATTTAACGTAGTCAACAACACAAATAAAATGATTTTAAGAATGACGTTGACTTCTTCCACCCACAAAATGTTCACAAACTTCTTTTCTTTCTTCCATAGACTACCTACTACTAAACGTAGTGTTTTTATTCTCTTTGCCTACTACTAAATTAGTGGATAGGATAGTGCAATCCCAAAGTTACGATTCTTCGGTTCGGTTCGTCTTGTCTTCGCAGTTGGTTCGGTCCTTACTTTCCATTTAGCATCCTAGTAGTCTGTGCTTTCCATGCTCACTATTTTACAAATTGTTGATTTCTACGATTTATAAATACCTATAGCACCGAAATTATTACACGAAAACCAACCAAAGAGAATAATAATCACTAGGTAGTACATTAACAACACAATAAAATGAATAACGTTGACTTCTTCCACCCACAAAATGTTCACAAACTTCTTTTCTACACAATACCAAATCCACAGACTTCCTACTAGGTACTTAGGTAGATAGATGCAAATCCCAAAGTTACGATTCTTCGGTTCGGTTCGCCTTGTCTTCGCTTCGCAGTTCGTTACTACTTTCCCTAGAGTTACTTTTCCTTATGGTTCGGTTGGTTTAGCACAGAATATATTACTATGTAGAGACAAGAGATAGGTACTACTATAATACCAGTCGGTAATTTTATTGTTTATCTCCAAAACACTAAGAACTCCTTGTTCATAGCCAAAACATCACAAAAATGCAAAAAAAATTGAGAAGATGTTTTCGTCAGATATTATGTGTCATAGAGCTAATTTCATATAAAAGTTTATTTAAAAAAGTTTATAGGAGAGTTTTATAGAATAAAAACACTACGTTTACCATATAATTATGCTCTTTGACGTTTACAGGTTTACACAGGCGGTCAAAATTGGTTTGAGCGCCACAAAGATGTTCTACAAGGGTAGAACGTTTTTGGAGCGCCCATTGAGTCAATGGCATGCATTGACTCGAATGAATGAATGAACCTTTTTTTTAGGTGCCAACTAAAATTAGGTTAGAGTTTTTGAATTTATGAATTTATGCGGTAAAATGACTAAAACAGAATAGCACTTTTTATAATTTTTTACTAGTAGCTAACCGACTAAAATAGGAATTATAAAATGTTAATGTCCTTTTAGTCTAGTTTCGTGACAAGAGAATCAAATAGCCATATGTAGGCAATAGTGGAAATTTGGAGTGTCGTAAAAGCTAAACGTAACTAACTAAAATTAATTTCATCCTTTTTATTCCCATCGCTATGAAAGGGAAGATAGGATTAGTACAGTTTAGCTTTTGCGATACTCTCCGAATTGCCACTATTGTCTACTAGCAGGGGCTTACAAAGGCTGTTTTAGCAATATCCTTTTTATGTCTTATTATGAATAAAGTGCTTTTGAAATATCGTTCTTATGTTGTTAAGATTATGGTGCAAAATTATTGTTCGAATTAAAAAAAATACTTATTCTAGCAGAATTGCTCGAAACTTCCATTTTACATAGCATACAAAATTTACATACAATTATATATGTCGTTGTCAAATCGTCGTTGTCGTTGTCATACTTGTCATGAATGTCATCAATGTCATGTCAGTTGTGGTTAGTTTTTTATTCTCTTTGGTTGGTTTAGGTATTTTGTGGCAACGAGCAAGTGGGGATTGTTTTTCTTGTATTTTGTTTGTTCATTGCATTTTATTTTAAAAGTTCCGCCTACTCACTGTCCATTTTCCATTTAAACACTTCCAACGAAATCATTCCAATCAATGCTAACATGACCTTATTGTGAAGTTTTTCATCAACATTACATTATTATTGCTGTTCGAAAAATGGCTACCGTGTTTGATAGTCCGTTTATAAGACAACGTTTACATCGATTACGACAGCGTGACTACGATTTCGATGAAGATCAGAGATTTGGCAGATGCGACTGTACGAGCTACTCCTATTTCGTACTTTCTATGGTGCTATTCTCAGTAGGAACTGTCATCACAGTTCTAGCCTTGGGAGATGCTGATGGGTACATTTTGAGCAACTTAGGCCACATGTGGCTAGTTGGACCAATATTTATTTGTTCTGGTATGATGGTCGCAGTTAAAAGTATGCTATATTTGAGGAGGAAAAGCGTGATCCAAATGCTTCTTCACCAGAGAGCTATTATCAGGGTGAGTCATGCATGAATGTTTATGTACCTAAATTAACAGGTATTTGTGCATGAAATTTGCAATTTATTACAAATCGCGTGTTATAGAAAAGAACGGTAAAATATCTGGTTTTTGTCATGAATAATTTGCATTATTTTATACTGTCCAGTGAAACCATAATGGTTGTATCTCATTATTTATATTTTGTTTTTGTTTTTAGGATTTAGCTACAGTCCAAGACCAGTCATATGGTGGGCAGGTGCCGAGAACAGCATCCAGTGCAACATTACCTCCCTCTTATGATGCCCTGATATCGAACCCCTCGGCTAGTAAACCAGAACCTTCCAGTTCTGAGCCCCCGCCCCCAACATATGATGAAGCAATGTACCTGATTGGCGATGAAAAATTTAGAATAGAAGGTATTGCAAGCGCTAAACAAGAGACCAGTAACCCATCTGTAGACACTGTTGATAACAGTAAACCTTAAGAGAAGTATGTACTTGAATTATTTGTAGATGTGTAAGAAAAACTTAACTTCATTTTGTACTTATGTATAGTCATGGTATAGTATTCTCTTAAGTGCCTAAAATATTTTTTTTTAGCAATATTGTTAGTTAACTCAAAGGCTTTAGTTCACCATCAATGTATGTCAAAATACCATGTCCCTGCCCTTATTTGTTGATTGTGTCAACTCCATGTGTCTTCCTCTATTCTTTCCTATATCTTACCTTCTAATATACCATCAACTATTAACTCAGTTTCCGATACTCACCTTTCCAATTATGCAGCCCAAAACATAAAATCAGAGAATGGGATTGTAATAATATTGGACATGGGCTTTTGGGTTTTAAATTTTTGAAGTTAAGGAAAACTGCTTTTGTACATGCAAACCAATGGTTAGTGCCTTTATCATTCTGAAGCAAGTATTTACTAGTAGGTAATACAGATTCTAAGTTATCAAGTTATTTCATTTCTGATAACTAAATGACAAGACATAGGTAAGTATTACCATATAAATACACCATAGACTTTTTTGTCTTCCTGATAACAAACTTTATATTGTAAGAACTAATAAAAATGATCAAAAACACTAATCCAGTGTATTTAGCTAGGGAGAGATTTTTAATAAGTTTCGGAAGGATGTATTAACAATAGGTTTAAGACTGATGCATTTTTAAATTAACTTTTTTTAATTATGATTCATTGTTTTTGTTGATTCTTGATAATTACATCAAAACAATATCACTATTGTTGTTGTATTATGCCAAACATTGAGGTTATTTTACTTGGTACAGTGATAAACATAAGCCATTCTTCAAAGTTGACTAATGCGGGCGCCACACATGGCAAATATTGGCTCCAAGTTATACTGTTGGATCCAATAAATAAACCATGTAGATTGATCTTGGACAGTTATTGGACAGAAACAGAATGTTGCCATTGGCCATTCTTTTAGTAGCAAAGCTTGGAACCAAGTCATAAGCCTATGTGTGGTGCCGGCATTACAGTGCAAGTTTACAATGCAAAGCAACATTTCTCATTTGCCTACATATATTTTAAGATTGATGCCAGTGACTACCCTGTGTAGTATCACAAATGTTATGTGGCTGCTTGAAATCATAATTATTGATGTGATAGTTTGTGAAAATATTTGCTCGTAATTCAATCACATTGTAGGTACCAAAACAAATTTTAGGTTTATACATGTGTAATGTCCATTGTCCAGGAATAGCCTTGGCTGTCTATTGTACAGTCGCCAACAAAATATGTTCTTACAGTTTCTGTAAGCTGATATTTTCATCATAATTCAAATTTCATCTGATTAATGCCTTTTTTTTAGTTTGGTCAAGGTGTAGGTAAAATTTGTACTTACATCATTATTTGATCAGGCTTATGAGTTATGTGTGTAGTCATTTATCTTTAAATTTGTTCAAAAACTATAGTGGCTGTTTGTGCAAACATTGGTTAACCAGGTACATAATAGTGTTTGAATTTTGTGTCTTCAAATTTAGGTCACACAAATTTGGTCATGGCTCCTTTCAGTTTGTTTTATATTATCAAGTGATAAGGTAAACGCCTTTATTGTCTATTCTTGAATCAGTCTGTCTATTCAAATGATATTGTGCCTTTTATAAAGTAATGGGGTTTTATGATGACGGATAGATTTCTACTTAAAAAAGGTACTTAGCAAGACTTGCGATTTAGATTTAGAACTAATGCAAATGAAAACCATTTATTGGAATGTAGGTATTGTATTATTTTTAATAAGTAAATGGGTACATTTATGAGAAACTAATTTTAATGCATTTTGCCTTAATAGGTAAGTAAGCTAGTATTATTATATCTCACAATTTGTTACAATATGTTAAGCTTTTACCAAATACATTGTGTTTTACAATCAGTATCACAATAAGAAGATTTGACTAGATAACTAATCAGCCATATTCAAGAATGTAGGTATAAATATAAATTTGTTATTCCTTTCTCTTAGACTGTATAATTAGGAGAAAGGAACCACAAAAAACAAGCATCTTAGCCTATGGCTGCATTCCTATTTTAACAATATTGTGAGAGCCAAAGTTAGATCTGTATGCTGCCTAAATGTTTACTAAGATAAACTGCAAATATTTGTGTAGTGATCTCCCTAGATCTATTGATTATACACTTTTTCAAGTTCATATATTTTATTTTTATTAGAGATATACAATAAAACCCATTAAGTATAGGTTTAGGTCAGTCTGCCAAAGTATTTGGCTCTGAAACAGACATCATTCAACTGTGGCCATTGCACAACAAACACATCAGCAAAATATTGCAGAACACTGCCCGTAAGAGACAGGGAACGCACCCGGCATATGCTTTCAATAAATATTATTCTGCAGTTGGATAAGAAAAGACAACGCAGTATAAATGCAACAACACAAATTGGTATACAGGTGCCAGGACCATTGCAGAGTATGACATTTGGTTTGAAGCTCCAGAGAATAGGCAAAGAGCGAACAATTGCATTTAATGTGGTGACAGTAGATGACCTGTATGACTGGTTCACATTTCTACTTCTTGGTATCTTAGTTATGGAGTAATCCTTCCGTCCAAATTCTGCAGCATGAATCTTGTATTCACTACTGTTATCATTCTCAGCAACTACGTACATCCGAGGGTTATATTTCTCCAGGTCCAATCTTTTGGTGATTCGCAAGAGTTCTGTGGTATGGCCGCCGGAACCAATGCACAGAAGCGTCTTGAACGCCGGTCCTTCGTTGACTAAACTACATTCTGATAAATATATTCTCAGAATCAAGACCATAACACGGACTACTATAAGAAATACAATAGTGTTCAAGAGCAAGATAAAGTTCGCTATAGACATATTCATTGTTTAGGCCTGATTGATGGAATTTAAAATGCCGAGGTGTCTCAACTGACCGACACGAAAATTTACGTGAGCACTTGCCGACAACTTTTTTATTTTCGTTTTACAGTTATCCACTTATAGGTAGGTAGTTATTTGTTTTAAAATAATATAAAAATCAGGGCAGTTTCGCGTAAAATATCGGCAAAAAACAAAACATGTCCAGACTATTTCTTTTCTTTACTTTTTATTTTCAAAGAGCATTGTTAAATTTTGTTAAATTTCTTCTTCTTTCTACTTCTTTATTTTTATTTTGGCTTCGCACGGCTTGTGCCACGCATTTAGCCACTATCTGAAAAGAGAAGTTGAGTGAGACCAATCGAAGCAAAAATCGAAATGTCATTCTTTTTTCTAGTTTTTGTAGTGACGTAGGTATTTGATTTTTTTTTGTTTGTTTCTGCTTGCTTGTGACATGACAAGAAGACTAATAATTTTTTTTATGGCTATTTAGCCAAATTGTAATTAAATAAATATGATAATTAAAGTGTTTAATTCAAACTTAAATTATGTACCTATATAATTTATTTACAGAAACTAAACTACTACATTACTTATATAACTGTACAAAATACAAATAGAACCAGTTGAGCCACCTAAAGATCGTTACAAACGATATACAGGCAGCTCAACTGATTCAAACCACTGCCAGACGGAAGCCTGCCCAAGACACTGGCAGCATTGCCACGCTTATTGGCAAAGCTGAACCTCTGAGCCAAATAAGTGCCATCCCTCGGATCACGCGTCGCTTCGACCAGAGACGCCCCGATAGAATTTTAAAAACGCGATGGGCCCCGGTACCGCACGGACCCAGGGACTCAACCCCAAAAGGTTCAAATATGTGAACCCTAATTCAAACTAACTTAGCTTTGTTGTTATTTACATGGTTTTTGAGTTTGGATATCAGATATAAATGGATAGTTATGGCAGTAGAGGTTCATTTGTTTAAACGTGCTAACTGGAAAAAGCAAACATGCACTTTTTCGATGCAAGTGAGAAATTTTTAAGATAATAAAGTGAGTAATAAAAAATAATGAAATGATCACAGAACTGAAATGATTTGATTGAAACAAACTTTACATCACTATTAGTATTTGTTAGAAAGCGGCACGCCCGTGATGTGTCACTGTCTATTTCAAATGCAATCCGGATCTTGCATTGACATTGACAAATCTTGATTTGCAAATTCAGTGACATGACAGTGATCATTCATTCCATCATTCCATTTCCATCCATCCATTTTTGCATTAATCGTCTCTAAAAATAATTTTAGTGATTGTACTACACCTCACCTACACTGAAAGTTATTATAAGATAATAAAAATGCCTACAAATTATAATTGATTGATGTATTGTACTGAAAAGCACCGCAATGGAAGTTATAAAATATTTTCGTGTTAGCTTATTTCAAGTTGCATCTTTTTTTTGTGTATTGGGATTTCTTCTCGGTGTTTTGAACTTACATTTTTCTGATAAAACAAATTATTGTGTTATGACGTACATGTACGAATATCCACAATTTGTTGTAAGTATTTATTAAGTTAGTAATACTAAAATCTGTAAGGTATCAAAACAATCAACAATCTTTGTACAAACAATCAACAATCTTTTATTTAAAGCGGATTCACTTCAAAGATAACGCTCGTTACCCTGCGTATGGTTTATTTGCATACAGTGAAGGGAGATGGACTGAAAAAGCAAGGAAAATGAGGTATGTAAATATACTCAACGTAAAAAAAAACTATTCTTTATTATCTTGTAATTTAGATAATGTAAGCAGATAGTCTAGGTTCTACTGTGTAATACCAAGGACGATGTAATACCTACTAATAATCATAAACATAATTCTGAACAAAAATTCTATTACAAAAGTATTACTTAAGTACTTTCATAATTGAAATAAATATTATTTTCTTTGCCTCCAGGTTTGATGGCATCCCTGTGCTCTTCTTACCAGGGAATGCAGGCAGCCATATGCAAGCCCGCTCACTGGCATCGGTAGCTCTAAGGAAAGCTCTATCAAAAGACTATGACTTTCATTTTGATTATTTCACAAGTAAGGGATAAAATAGTAGCCTACTAGAGCAGCGAATGAGCTTAATCTGTATTTTGCACTGTATTACGGGATAGCTATGAATCTGTTATAAAATATTACCCTCTTATGCATATTGTTTTAGTAAACCTACTTTAGCTAAAACGGATATTAAATCTGTTGTTAGCTCTTTTCATTGACATAAGAGTAACAAGAAAAAACATTCTTTAAACCTATATTAAGTTGACAACTCTCTATGAATAAGGCCATTAGTGTATCTTTATTGACTTTAGGTTTTGTATAGCTCCAAGGTAAATCTATTGACATCTTATTTCGTTGTCCTGAGAGTGAAAAGAGAAAATACATTTTCTGACACCTTTTTTTTTGTGATTTGCTATGTTTTTTATGCTGAATTGTATCAATATCCTTTTTAATTTCAGTCAGCTACAATGAAGAACTTTCAGGACTATATGCTGGTACTCTCCATAGACAAGTGGATTTTGCAGCTAAAAGTATAATTAAAATATTGGATCTCTACTCAGCTAATAAGTACACTAAATCTGTGCCTACACATGTCATTGTCATTGGTCATTCTATGGTAAAGTATATTCTGAATGTTCAAATAAAATATAAAATATAAACACAAGCAAGGAAGGATGGTGGGACTCGGCAAAGGATAGAGACGGTTGGAAGAGTTTGGGGGAGGGAGACCTTTGCCCAGCAGTGGGACGAGACAGGTTGATAAAAAAAACACAAGCAAATTACATGTTAAGTTTAAAAGTTAAAGAGAATCTTTGATTGTTTGTAAATTAACATTTATTCAATAATTGCATATTAACATAAAAAAATAATGAGATAAAACATGATAGAAATGCATAAAATGGCTTTTGTAATTTTGTTACCCATGTTCATACTCGTAGTTCCAAACAAAAACTAGTTTAAGTGTGCAAAAATTAATAACAAGACTTCATAATACTTGTCAACTATAATCACAAACCATACCTTTTTTTTCACAGGGTGGGGCAATAGCTAGTTATCTCCTAGCTTACCCAGAAACACTGAACAGCACAAAAATAGCTATAGCTTTAGCAGCACCCTTAGAAGCACCTGCCCTTCTCTTTGACCTACATCACGACATATTTTACCGGAGTATGAGATACAATTGGATTAATTATATTGACAAGGATAATGTTATGGAGGAAAAAGTACTGTTAAGTTTTGGGAATGGACCAAGAGATGTACTTGTTGCATCGGGATTGACTGCATTTAATTACAGCTACATCAATGCTTTGGTAAGTATATTACCTTATCAAATCACCTAACAAGCTCTGCAAATGTGGACTATAGTGGTAATAATATTAAAGAAAATGTCTTCTGAGCCTTTAGTCATATTTCATTGTTATTTGAACACTTCTATAGGGCAGAAAGAAAGAAAGAAAAATCATTTATTCCTGTAGGACCTCAAGGATCACCTAAGTTTTGTCTTACATGCTAGGTGATTCTAATGCCTGTTCCATCGCGACTCCCTACACCAGGGAAAGAATTAGGCAAGAACCTGAACCTGGTGGTTTGGGCCTAGCTTTTTTTTAAAAGCGATCCCTTATCAATCTAAAATAATCTAAATAGTCAAGCTTCAGTGGGAAGCCAGTCGAACAAAGTAAGGCATGTCAAAGAAAGTAAAGTGCAGCGCAGTGGGCGAATGCCTGCCTCAAAAACAGGAAAAACAGGGTGCAGGTTCGATTCCCGCAGCAAAGCAAATGTGTGTAATTTGTAAATATGTAATGTAACAAATGTATGTAAATTGTAAGTAGTACCTATCAAGGACAATATATCTATATCATCCTTAGTAGTACTTCTATCAATCAAGTAGTTCCCATAACACAGCTCTACTTTTTGGCTAGATGATTATGTGTAAAATGTTAAGCAAAAACAATTCAATTAAGGGAATATAGTTGTTTTGGGTATACAGAAAAGCATGTAGTAAAGTACATTATACCTTATTGTAGACAACATCTGTACCCGGAGTGTGGGCATCACCGGACCATGTCAGCATAGTGTGGTGCAAGCAGATGGTGATGGTCATCAACAGATACCTCTTTTCACTGGTGGATCCAAGGAAAATGCAGCTTGTCGAAGATATGGAAGTCGTGAAGGAAAAAGCGAAGCACTTTTTCGTGGTAAGTAATCTATCGTTGGTATTGTTCTAGTCTCAAACGCAAAAGGTTATTTAATTACGACGATCCCACTTCTTTACTAGTCTATACTATCTTTAACTTTACTAATCTATACTAATATTGTAAAGAGGTAATAGTGGCAATTCGGAGTGTCGCAAAAGCTAAACTTAACTAACTAAAAATGTTGCCGTCCCTTTCATTGCGATGGAAATAAAAAGGATGGCATTAATTTTAGTTAGTTTAAATTAGCTTTTGCGACACTCCGAATTGCCACTAGTGTTGGTTTGTTTCAAAGACGATTAATATCTAGAAGACAGACAAAGGCCATACACAAAATCGTAACCCTAAAAAATAGCCTGAAAACTCTAAAACATCAATTTTATCCAAGAAATTTCAATTACTTTCTAGTTAAAAATGTTTAAATATTGAATATTGTTGATACCTACTACCAAAGACGATTAATATCTAGAAGACAGACAAAGGCCATACACAAAATCGTAACCCTAAAAAATAGCCTGAAAACTCTAAAACATCAATTTTATCCAAGAAATTTCAATTACTTTCTAGTTAAAAATGTTTAAATATTGAATATTGTTGCTACCTACTACTAAGTATTGAAATTTCTTGGATAAAATTGATGTTTTAAAGTTTTCAGGCTATCTGGTACTGCGGGATCGGGTTACGATTTTGTGTATGGCCTTTGTCTGTCTTCTAGATATTAATCGTCTTTGCTACTACTAAGTATTGAAATTTCTTGGATAAAATTGATGTTTTTAAGTTTTCAGGCTATCTGGTACTGCGGGATCGGGTTACGATTTTGTGTATGGCCTTTGTCTGTCTTCTAGATATTAATCGTCTTTGGTTTGTTTGTTTGTATGTTTAGGGTAATCTCCGAAACTACTCATCCGATTTAAAAAATTCTTTCACCGATGTGTAGCACGGACTTTCCGAATGAATATAGGCTATATTTTATCAAGGTAGGTACGGGCGAGTAAGCTAGTATATTATTTTAGATTGTTAAGGGATCGCTTTTAAAAAAAAGCTAGGCCCACACCACCAGGTTCTTGCCTGATTCTTTCCCTGGTGTAGGGAGTCGCGTTGGAACAGGCATTAGAATCACCTAGCATGTAAAACGATACTTAAGTGATCCTTGAGGTCCTACAAGAATAAATGATTTTTCTTTCTTTCTTTCTTTCTTTCTTTATAAACGCGAAAGTCTGTAAGAATGTTTGTTACTCTTCTACGCAAAAACTACTGAACGGATTTAGCTGAAACTTGGAATAAACTAATACCATGCGAGTGAAGCCGCGAGTGGATACTGGTATTTAGTTTAAAAATATAATAGAAGCTTTTATAATTGTATAGAGATAATGAAAGATTAGTGTTTTTGTATGTAACGAATAAACTCAAAAACTACAGGCCCAATTTTAAAAATTATTTCACCATTAGAAAGCTATATTATTATCACTAAGTTACATAGGGTAAGTATATTTTATCCCGGTATTCTCTTGGGAACGGGAAAAAAAGTTGAAAATTGATCTAACCTAAGGAAAGTTTACCTACCTTTCAGGCCAATCGTGCCATGACTCTGGACCCCACAATTCCACTTGGAAACGCGACGATGGTAGCCGATGCCTTTTGGTATGAAGACAACAGGCGGATCTACCAAGTAGCCCGACCTGGCATCGAAAAGTAAGTACATTTTTCAACAGACTTGAATGGTAGGAATAAGTGGGTACTTGAGTTTCTTGCATTTAAGTGTAGGGTGCTCAATAGGCGGTCACTAAATTAATGTGCGACAAGTGGCATAGTGCCTGCATGTTTTGGAGAACATTGTTATCTTCTGATCTTTTATAGAGTAAATTCTAGTTCTACCGTTTATCAGAGACCAAATAATTATATTCACATGAATGAACATTGTTTGAAAAGTAATTAATTTTGAAATCCCTTTCAGAGAATCTAATAAAGTAATTAGTTTACAAAAGGTCAATTCCAATAGTGTATAAATTTTTCAGAATTGACAACCATTAATCTCTAATAATGTAGGTTTATTACGTTTTAATATTGTTGAAACCAAAATAGTTCTTTTCTTATCGGCGTTGCCTAGTTCCTACTGATAAAACCCCACCTATACACTTAAATCAATTAGAAGCTTGTGTTTGACCTACTTTTTAAACAGATAATAAATCGTAATATTGCGTTTTGTACAAAATACAAATCACTGTATGACATAAACATTGGCCGAAATCCAGGAGACTGAAGGAAATGAATGTACCTACATAGTTATTTTAGGAAACTTTGCGTCATGATGTGAAAATAATTTCAAGTTCTTTCCTTATGAAATACATACATATGTATTTCATGAACTTGAAATATAGCTATAATTTATAGTAAATAAGTGAGACTGTCTGACTACGTACTAGTTTAGTATTATATTATCTGTGGTATCGCTTTTATTAACTGGTTCTATATCCAAGTCAACCATGTTGAACTTACGCGTTATATGCCCCGTATTTTTCCCAATTTCAAAAACAAGCCATAGAATAGAATAGACTTGATCACGACAGGATCCCCAATACGATGTAAACAATTATTAGCCATTTAAAATCCTTTCATGACGTCTTAGGCCAGTTTCTTTGTTTTACTTACTGTGGAAATATATTTGATATTACTTCCATACTAAAAAAAATGACAATAAATATTTACCTTCAGTAAGCGAAACCACAAATAGATAGGGTATTGACTGGACGTAAGGGGGTAGTCATAGTCAGGTATATCTCGTGACTACCCACTTGTGGACATGTGCCTACAATGTAGGCACATGTCCACAAGTGGGTAGGTGTAGGCCCTACATATTGCAAAATTTTCATTCTAAACTTGACAGCAAGCTTTTTGCCTCTTTAAAAAGTAGTATTCTCACGACTTTATGTTTTGCAGTGCAGGTAGGTACTAATATAAGTTTTTTTTTCAGAATGACGTACTTGATGATACGATTAGTGGGATTCCCGCAGAATAGATTTGCGGCTATAGAAGCTGTCAACGTGAATGACCAGGATTGGCTGTTTGGGTGCAACGCAAAACATACCTTCAACGTTCATCGTTATTGGTACATTTTATAATAATTATTTTATAGTGTAAAAGCGTGACAAACATTCTCTTAGATCTTTCAAACTTTCGCGTCCCACTTTTTACATAATTAGGATCTTGTTGTTGTTGTCAATGACGCTCATAGATGTATAATACTCGTCGTATAATACTCGTATGAAGTTTGGTCAAAAAAAAATAAACAGATTTTATATTCTAGGAGCCTTAGCCTTAGCCTTTATATATAGGTATAAACTAAAATAGAATCCGGATCTCTATAGATCGTATGAAATATTCGTTACAGGGCTTTACTGGTCTAAATAATTTCTTAAATTTAGAAATTTATATAGTAAGTAGGTAAATAGTAAATTTGTAGTAGGAAGAAAAATGAAATTTGTTACATTATTTTCAGTAAGCAAGCTACATCGCTATCAAAGCTTACTCGTTGGACGGCGGCGGCTAACAGCTTCGGCAAGAGGAAACTGGCAACAGTGCACCTGCATGACTTGAAGAAGCAATATCCGGATTGGACGCATGTTATTGTCAAAGTTTCGCCGACTAAGGGACCGGTATGTTAAAAAAAAAACCTCAGGCCTTTACATCTTTACTAGATGATTTATACACAGTTAGGAGGCAAGCTTTGCCTACTCTTAACGGGACACTGTAGCCTGGGACATTGTTGAAATGGAATAGGCTTGCCCATATCCACAGGAAATTGCTTAACCAGCCATATCCACAGGAAAGACAAGGTATGTTAAATACTATCACAAAATAGGGAAAAGTACAGAAGACCGACTTCGCGAAAACGTTTATTTAAATTGAACTCATACTACGACGCAATAAAGTGCAATTCAGTTCGCACAGCGCCTCGCGCTGGGAGTTAAAAGTGCCTAACTTGCTTCTTCATTCTTACAAAGTTATCCACTATAACTGTCACTGTCACGCGCGGAAGTAGTTCAGAACGACGTCAAAACCAACCAACTAAACTACAGTGGAATCTCCTTCGTCTAAGACGGACTTTCATAACCCATTTCGCCACAGAGGTCAACTAAATTAAGGTTTTACTTCCAGGTAACACTAAACGTTGATGTCAACGACCATGCCTCCCGTGAAATCCTAGTGAACCTACCCTCTATGTTTTTCTCATTCGGCAAACGACAAACTGTCATCGAAAAGACTGAAGACGAAAGTTTGTACTACGAAATAGTGCTCAAAGACTTCTCAACTTTACCCGAAGCTTATCTCTTGTATGTGGAGCCGATGAGCATTTGTAATGAGTATCACGTGTCGGCCGAGTTACATGTGCCTTGGGCTAAGAACTATGAGTACTTTCATTACTTTACGTGAGTATTTACTTAAAATTATCTATACTCTATACTAATATTATGGGCTGAGAACTATGAGTACTTTCATTACTTTACGTGAGTATTTACTTAAAACGTAATTATCTATACTCTATACTAATATTATGGGCTGAGAACTATGAGTACTTTCATTACTTTACGTGAGTATTTACTTAAAACGTAATCATCTATACTTCTATACTCTATACTTAATATTATAAAGAGCTAAAGTTGATTTGTTTGTTTGTATGTTTGGGGTAATCTCCGAAACTACTCATCCGATTTCAAAAATTATTTCACCGATGTGTAGCATGGATTTTCCGAATGAACATAGGCTAATACTTAAGGCATTTATTCGAGTAAGTACTAGCTAGCGAAGCCGCGGGTGGTTACTAGTATAAGTAGTATATTTGCGATAATGTATAATTAAATATGTTATAGAACCAGTGTCTAAACTTTAAAATCTTAAAATTAATTACTAACAAGATATTTTTAACTGTTTTCATTCTATTTTTCAGACATTTAAAACGATCTCCAATGAAGATAAGACTTTTCAAGACTAATCCCAACATCACTGTAGGGGAGCTTACTGACCATGTCAAAATAACTCTACTGTTGGATCCACGATGCTCTTTTTCTGTTACGTAAGTTACAAAATATACTTTAACTGGCTGACTTTAGGATTTGAAAGAAAAAGGTTTCTTTTAACCAGATGGACGTGATTTTGGATGTGAAGTTTAACTAATCCTCCAATATAGCTCAATAGATATTCAAGCATTAGTACTTAATTACTGTCATACTTGACAGTTGTTTTCGCGATTTAAGCCCGTCACACACGTAGCTATAATATATATTATAGCTGCGTGTGCGGTCTTAATGGAATCGGTGCCTTGCTATAATTTATAGTAATATATATTATAGCTACGTGTGTGACGGGCTTTACTGTGATTTTTGCCTTAATACAACTTGGATACAATCCTAGACAAGTGTACACAATCAGGGGGCTGTTCATATCAGTTTTTTATTTTCAGCATATCAACATCATGGTACCTAAGTCTCGGTCAGCTAGTAAGAAACTACTCTACCCTACTAATTCCATACCTATCTGGTATTGTTGTATTGGCAGCTGCATGCAATGTATACTCTTTATGGGAGGTCGGCAACTGTATATCAATACATGAGTCTCTGGACGCCAAGTTTATGAAACCCTTCTATGTTATGTGGCTGGTGAAATTTCTGTTCGTCGGTATTTTGTAAGTATCAAAGCAATATTAAATAGTGCATAGATAATTTTGAAAGCATGCGTTTATTTCTATACGTTCTATACTTCTATACTATACTTACTATACTAATATTATAAAGTTGGTTTGTATGTCTGGGCAAAGACGATTAATTATCGTCTTTGGTCTGGGGTAATCTCCGAAACTACTCATCCGATTTCAAAAATTATTTCATCGATGTGTAGCATGGACTTACCGAATGAACATAGGCTATTTTTTGTCAAGGTACCACGCGAGCTAAGCCGCGGGCGAGTAAGCTAGTATTATTATAATTTTTAATACAACATCTGAACTTCTTTTTTAATCTGACTCATGTTCCACGTCTTCTCTCTACTTTTCCTTCTATCTTTATAAAGCTGTCATGTCGTCTAAGATGTTCTAAGCCTTAGAATCTAAGGTGTTCATTTTTCTTCTCTGTTAAATAATGTCCATTTAATTATTTTTGACTTGCAGATGTATTCCATTGCTGTCATTTCTGCTCGACTATTCAAGCTTCGAGAACAACGAGCTGCAATGGTTGATGAGATCGTTCCTCGTGTTCCCCGCGTATATGGTCGCCTTGGGATTGGTGAACATAGGGATGGCGGGGGTGCTTTGTGCTATGGCATTTTCGTCGCAACTCGATCGAGTAATATTTAGGTAAGAGATACAAATACGATAATTACAAGTTAATTATTTTAGACAAATGGAATAACTAGTACATGCGGGCGAAGGAGGAAGGCAAACGTATCATAAACCAGCGAGTTATTTAAATAATAATATGATGAAACTAATGAGTAATGAGTGAATCAAGTTAAATATGATTATCAGGATCATAAATAATAATAAAGTCGTTAAGCCATGACAGAGGCCTTTGGGCGGCTAAGAACTCCGTCACCAGAGTTGTCCACTTACTCGAACGAACGAGGATCATACATTGAAAACTGTGGTGAAAAAGGAGAGCTTTATTAAAAAATATATATTTCTTATGTATTGTTTGTCCCTGTCTATAAATATTTTGATGAAAAAGAGGGGTAGATTCCCTTAGATCTTTTTAGGCATTTTTGGTCTAATGGGATAGTCAGAGTACCTATGTCTAAATATATATATAAAAATTCTGAGTATGCCAGTCGATAGTGTCGAATTTTAGATCGAACTGCATATTTAACTCATTTTCGACAAAATGTCCCCTTACGTTAAGTGATACTTCCGGTGACGATATGTGGTATGTATGTTGTTATTAATCGTAGGATATTCTGGGGCGCGGGAACAACGGTCGGCGAGCGTCTCGCGCACGCCGTGCGGAAAGTGCCGATGGTGCTCAGCGCGGTGATGTTCGCCGCGGTGCCGGTGTCCTGTGGCGCCGCGTCCTTAGCCATTGGCGCAGCTTTCTACGCGTATATGGTGAGATTTATCAGTCATCTGGTTACCATAACACAAGCATTAAATTGCTTAGCTTGGGACTAGATGACGCCGTGTGGAATGTCCAAGGATATTTATTTATTTTTATTTATTATAAAACTAGTAGTACTCTGTGGTAACAGTTAAGGGATCGCTTTAAAAAAAACCTAGGCCCACACCACCAGGTTCTTGCCTGTCCGTCTGTCCTGTTTCAACGCGACTCCCTACACCAGGCTATCCTTGGTGTAGGGAGTCGCGTTGGAACAGGTATTAGCATCACCTAGCATGAGACGAAGTTGAAGTGATCCTTGAGGTCCTACCAAAAAGATTTTTCTTTCTTTCTATCTACCATTTAATTTCGTTTCTAGTAGCCTATAATTCTCAAAAAAGAACTTTCCAAATCCGACTGCTAGTTCCATAGATTAGCGCTTTCAAACAAAATTAGTAAACTCTGGTGACAGAATGAACCCGCGATGATGACAAGCAATCGTCCTTTAGCCGGAATGCCTTTACCACTCGACTATATAGTGTAAGAATCGATTTATGCCTACACTCAACCGAACACTGGCTGTTACTGGCATAAATATCTAAGTACACCTAAACACCATTTATGTAATAAAAATTCTGATGCAGATCTCAAGAATGTACCAAGACTACTTCGAAGACTTGATATACAAGCTCGGCGCGAAAGTCGCCTCCAAACTCTGCTACCTCGTAAAACGGAAACCGAGGACGAACGCGAAAGGCGAGGAGATCAAATGGAGTAATCTTAAAGAGCTGGAGAGAGAAGCCTTGAAACCTTCTAGAAGTTACTCTCATCAAGCGAGGGATGTTGATCTGAGCAATATGAACTTCCATATGATGATGTTCTCACTTTGGATGGTCTCAACGCTTCTGAACTTGCCAACGCTTTTAGCTTGGGCGAGGAATTTCAAGTAAGCTATTTCCTTTTCATGGACGTACAGATGTTGATTAGTGACACAATGCTTTAGATAACAGGGGGGTTATGCCAGTTTACCGTAGTATTGGATACTGACCTCGATATCGAGCCAAGTATCACAAATGTATGAAAATCCAGAGCAGCGCCTCCCCCGGTAACTTGCATGAACTTAAAATTCCATTTATTTACGACCGGTTTCAATATTAAACTTACGAATGATCGTAGATTGATCGCCATAGCAACTTTGTTTAGACAACAAAAAATGTAGAACACTTTTTGACAGATAACAATATTACTATGGCGACAGATCCACGGTTATTAGTAAGTTGAATATTGCAACCCGGCATTAGATACTTGACATGTGAGCGAGGATAGTTTACTATACTACACAAAAACCGCCGGTACCCCTACAGTATATTTTTGCCATTCGTAAATGAAGTTGATGACAACCAACTTAGCAGAATGCTATGGATAACTTTATGTAAATAGATTACAGTTATGCGTACATAGAGACCGTAAGTCGTACGATGATATCTTGGCAGAGTTTTAAACAGATAAAATTCATTTATTCCATTCTTTTATTTATGATAAAGAAACAAATATATAATTATAAAACAACACATTTATTAAATTATGTCACTTTGCAATTATCTTTACTTTTTGAAAAGTTTATCTAAATTTTATTTTATTATTATTTAATTATAAAAGATAGACTAATAATGAGGGCAAAGGTCGCGAGTTATTAAAACAGTTTTATTCAACTGACAACCAAAAGTTTTTTGCGATTTTCTTAGTTCACTTTTAACATTTATTTATTTGTTTTAGGTACGAAAAACAGCTACAAGCAGATCCTTCTTTCGCATCGGGAATAGCATTGTCTGTTTGCTCCGGCTACATTTGGCAGCTAGAGGGACCTCGCAAGTATCTGTAAGTACAGTCAGACCCATGATACGATTCACGACAAGAGAAGAATAGGAAAACAACGATAAAATCAAATAGTGTTCTAATAGATCGTAAAGGACTTTCAACCCGTTTATTAGAAGGCTTACTTGCAAGAGCTTCTTATGGGCCTTTCAAGTATTACGTAAGCACTATTTGGAGGCGGGGGGTTCTTGTTTTGCTTATTTTGGATGACATGGGGGGTAGGGGAGCCTAGATGATGATTACGTCATCGGTAGTTATTTCCTTTTTTACACGAATGGCAACCCTCACATTGTCTATGCTTGAAAACGAAACGCATTTTCGGAAAATGTTTACGTAAGAATGGGGGGAGGGGGTAAGAGCTTTGCTTACTTTTGCTGACAAGGGGGATGGGGGGGTAAATCATTGTAATAAATCTGCCTACGTAATATTTGAACGGCCTCTTATGTAAAACAACTATAAAACCAGCAGTTAGTGTTCTAAACGGCAGTAAAGGTCTTGCAACCAGTTATTAGAATGCTAACTTGAGACATGGTGGGCATATTTGTCACTCTCTAAGCCCTAGCGTTGCATGCAGTGGCCTAAACCCGGTTTCGATACTCAACTTTCGAATGACCCTATATTATATCTATCGCCATATTTGTACCTATACAACAAAAAATGTACTTATAACACTTTTTGACAGCTAACATTGTTAGGTACTATGGCTATAGATCTTCGGTAATTTGTAAGTTGAATAATGGAACCGGGTATTAACCTGTAGGGATACAATCCAGGCGTGATCCTGTTCAAGCTTAAGAATTAATCTATCTGTTTTAGGAAAAACTACAAAAACCTATCAATACTCATCTACGTAATCGGAATATTCGTGATGGCAGTTGGACCGTTTTCGCTATCAGTTGCCAATTTCGCCATCATAGACGTGTTCTGTGCAATAACACTCCAACAGTACTTGGACTATGAAGAGATTATAGATGAACGATCGTTTAGCAACCTATATTCATTAAACGACGCTGACTACGAAGAGAATGTTAATTGTGAATGTTACGAACAGTATGTTACCGAACCGAAAACCAATGAAGGATCAAAAAATAACTACGCTGTCGGTCAGTTCGCCAGCGGAGCAAGACATCAAGTAGAAAATATTACAAGGAAAAATAATGAGAATAAAACAGAAAATAATGACCATATCAGTACCAAAGATAAGGAACAAAAAGGAAAAGTTGATAGCGTAGATAAAAATAGCAGTAAGGAGGATAATAATAGGAAAAACAAGAATGAAAACAAGAGAAACAATGAAGAGTGTAACAGTGAAAGTGGTAGAAGTAACAATGGAGGGGAAAATGAAGAAAATGGAACTAATAATTCTAATAATAGCAGTAACGCAAACTGTAATGTATGCGAGGAGAGTAAAATTTACTCAATATTTAGAAATTTTAGAGAGAAACTCAGTTTAGACGAGTAGATGTTGCAGTATATTTAAAATGCAAAAGTATAGCAAAAGTTATAGTAGCTCAAAAACTAAATAGAATTAGTGAAAACATAATTTCTTGACTTATTTCTTTCAAAATAGAGTAATAAGTTAGTCTGAATTCAAGAGATCTATCGGCGAGATTGCGAACTATAAAGATGTCTAAGGCATTGCTGGTACCTTCGTGTATTCATGTTAGTAAGCCCTATTGGGAAATGCCCTGTAATTTATAAAAAAAAAATATAAGTACCTACTTAGTCCTAGTCATAAAATTCGCCGATAGAATTCTTTTTAGAATTAGTTGGACTAAACCCATATCAGATTTGTTATAAAAGTATTACTGTCAGATATTTTTAATGTTGGTTGCTAGTGTTTTGAGAAAGATAATGTTAAAGGCCTACTCGCTCTACCTATGTGTGCGTGCACAGTGAATGCGCGGTGACCGCGGGCCTAGGCGGGCGCGATAGGCCAAGGCGGCGGCCACAGTGACAAGCGGGCTGTTGTAGCGTTTTCATGTATTTCAGGTGTAGCAAACCATGAACGAGGATTTGGTATTTTTTACTAGACAGTATACAAAATAATTATGGTAAAATAATCAGAACTAGCAAACGCCGAGCGACCGAAGTTTGATACCCCTGCCACACGCGCATTGGATTGCTTGCTGACTAGGCTCGGAATGTTTGAAAATTACGCTTGCTAACTCGCTCATACGCCTTAGCCCCTAAGATACCTTCCCTGTGGATATTATGTTTGATATTTCGCGGCCGTCTCGTCTTGTCGCCACCGCGCTAGGCCCGCACTCTGGTTGAGCTCTATGAAGTTAGGATCCTGTATGTAGGTATAGATTACCTCTGTATAAATAGCCTAGAATAGAAGACCTTTTTAGGTGAATAATTAAGTACTTAGTCAAAATGCAACTTATGAATATTATTTATGTATGCTTTCGCAACAAAACATTTTATCATTATTATTTTCTAGAAAGACCCGCGCAGCTTCACTTGCGTGTTGTACATGCTACTTTTCATAAAAACTTTGACACCTTTTTAAGGGTTATTTTGGATAATCCTCAGTACCCGTACCGACCGTATCTATTTATTTTGCATACATAGTATTCCAAACGAGTTTCTATCTAATTGCACTTTCCTCTAAAAAGTTCCTTTACAAACTTTGAGACCCCAATGCAACCCTTTATGGGGGAAAAGACATTGATATTGATTGATTGTGTTACTTACAGTTTTATTATATGTAGAAATTAGTTTTTTTATTAATAAAGGTAACTGCATGCATATGAAGCTGTTATTCTAGTCCAATGTAAATGTTTAATTTTACTATTTTTTTTAAATGCATTTAATTGCAAATAATTGAACTATACTTTTTATTTGAGTTTCAGTCAGTCATTAAAATAAATACATTATATTGTACCTATAGTCTTTCCAATCGTTTATTTAACTTTTGACAGATCATGCACATAAAGTTTTATAATAATTTTTGATAAAAGGAACTACAGGGAATACTGTACTGTCATGGACGGGATCCGCCCACTTAGAGATGTTTCATTCGTAATTATTGACAACTGGTTTTGAAATAAATCGATTATCGATTATATTAAAACATACAATAAAATTATTGTGATTATTTTTATACCAAATCACGTAAAAACCTTTATTATTTTGCATTAAAATGCCCTAAATGTCTCTGTTGTAATGCATAAATAATTTGCGTAATGAAAACAGTTCCATGGGATCGAATTCGCTGAAAATTAATGAATCTAAAATAATCGTTTAGACTTACTGTAGTTGGTTCAAATAAAAAACATGTGAAGGAACTGCGGTACCTACTTGTAATGAAAAGGTGCAAAATGTTGATATTCATAGTAAATAATGAGTGTGTTAAATCGATTAAAACTTCTTCATGAATAAAATCGATCGATAAAATAAATCGAATCGGTAACGGGTCAGGGTATCACTATTTGAGTCAGTATTACAGCTGTCAAAAGTTAAATAAACGGTTGGAACGAGTATAATAATCTGAGACAATTCTAGAAACAGATAATTCCGATTGTTCTCTTCTGATGATTTGCATCTCCACATTTTCTGTGTGGTCACAACTGTACTATCTCCATGATGTGGTAGATATTTTTTCAGATCTTTAGACATCTATGATCATCTGTCTACTTTCCTAAATATTTTCTAATGGGGTAAGTAAGTCCAAATACATTTTTGGTACCTAGTGTAAATTAATTTTCATGTCATTTCTCTATGTTGATCATAGGTATTCACACAAAGTATTTTTATAATAAATATTTATGAAAATATGTTACTGAAGTTTTATTTTCTAGGTATGTGCCATATTCACCACGGGGCCATGCGGGGCAGACAGAAAGCGGGAAACATTACTTAATAATTTAGTAAATTACAAAAGTGTAGATTGGTAATTTAAATGTTTAATACAGTAAAATTACAACATACAGTTATAGAAAACCTTATTACTATTTCAATATTTTGAGAATCTCCACTGAGTAGTGTTATTTCTTCCCTTTCTTACTTGATGGTTTTTCATCGGTATTCTTCGGATTTTGCCAGTTCAAAGGATTCCGGCGGTACATAGGCCATGGTGGAACAGTGAGAATCGCGGCAAGGAGGAAACCAGCTCCGAGGATGTATACAGACTGGGAGAACTGCTGCACAATGTATCCCCAAACAAATCCTACGATGCTGAACAAAGTTATAATAGCCCTGTACAATTTCTCAGCTTTAGCTTGTCCGACGTAGTCAATGTGCGTTGGTATTGATGAGAAGTAATCCATTTTCACAGTTTATTCTAAAACTTGAGTTTGCCGAACGCCACGAAACCAAATTCGTGTGGTTTGGTTGTTTTGACTGACTTCGGAATAACTGTCATTGTCAATGACAACGTCATACACAAAGGACACGTCAGTCAAAGGAACGAATGATATCTATTGTGTAAATTAAAAATAAAAAGTTATAGAATCGGACTATTCCCAGTCTAAATCGTATGTTATGTTAATTCAAAACGTAAAGTATGAGCTGGCTAAATCTGGAGCTTTATTCCCCAGCGCACAAAGTAACATAACTTCACTCAAACACGTGCTTTATTGACTATTCGAAATTCAAAATCCAAAAATGTGCAATTTTACATGTCACCTAGGCTCGTTTAGATTGGTATTGACCAATGAAAACATAACATACGCAATGTCATGAATTTTCAAATTCTGTATGCCACCGTTACATGCTCTTTGTGCCACGACTAGGCGAGGTTAATACCTGTCAAAATTCCATGCTTCTTAATACCGTGTTTTGTAAAAACACTGCTGAAGCGCGGTACAATTTTTCATATTTATTATGAGATTTGTGTTATTTTAACTATTCAATGGTGAAAGAAGACGTGTAGCACTCGGAGACTGCTGCGGTAAAGCTATTGCATAGCATTTTTTCGGGGTGTTAGGTTATTTTCGTTACGGAATTTCTGTATTCGGTCTCCACGCTCAAGGCCCGCGATAGAAGCTATGCAATAGCTTAACAATATAATTTTTACGACAAATAATGTACTAAATCATTGAATAGGTGTTTCAGGCGGCAACTAAGATAAACGCCTTTTTGGTCACATCATCTACACTGCAGCCTCATTGGAAGAGAGACTTTTTGCCGTCGGGGAACATTGTCAGTAAACGTAGTGTTTATATTCTCTTTGATTGTCAGGGTTTGACTTGACATTAGTGACGGCACGGTATTATTTATTTATTGTATTTTGATAAAATTATATTACGTATTCTATCATTGAATATTTGTCGGCAACAAAGATAAATCAAGTCGGTAATCCTAACAAGATAACCTAAAATAAGTGCTATAATAAAATATTATGCTTTGCCAGAAAAAAACAACACATTTTTTATAAATTTATTCACAAAGCACTATGATGAGATTTCTTCCACAGGATCGCTGATGTAATGGATCTAACAAATGCAATTAATAATAAATGGTTGTGAAATAAATGTGGTTGATAAAAAAAAACTCTGACTTAATTACTCTCTTGCCGAGACGAGAAGTAGGAAATGTAGGTTGGCAGCAACATTGAACGTGCTCTCCAATTTCGCTATGAAGCGACTTGCACTAGGCTGGCTGATAGTGCTAACCAATCGTTTCCAATTGACTTTTGATAGCTCCAAATAAAGTACAAAGCTACCCAAGTTTGCCTCCAAGGATGCCGCGCAATCACTAAAACCACTTCTAGGTACCTAGTGCTCACACATTTACAATTTTAGGATCCATTGATTGGGATCATGATACCCTAAATCTCTCCTACTTATGTTTGTGCGTTGTTTTCGAAGAACAATTTACATTTTCATTGCTAGTTTTAGGTAATTAAAATAGAGAAAATGCAATTTCGATGAAAATTAATCAATGATTGAAGTAGGTAATTGTTATGACATTTGACAATTCGTCCGGGAACTAGTCGGACGTACCTAATGAATTTAAATAATTATTTTTTGACTCAAAACTTTGAATAACAACAAAATTAATAATTATTGTGATTTAATAATCATCTAATTCAATGTTATTTTACTTATAATATTATGATGTGGTTTAAACCAAAAAAATCTATCAACTAAAATTATAATATCTTTCCAAAAACATTCGCGGAAGTATGGTTTTGAACGAATTACGAAAATATCAAGACCATGAACGAAGTAGCCACTGGACCCGACATAAAATACAAATAAATAAATAAATATCCTTGGACATTCCACACGGCGGCGTCATCTAGTCCCAAGCTAAGCAATTTAATGTTTGTGTTATGGTAACCAGATGACTGATAAACTACATAGATACATTTTATCTGTAATTACATACATATTTATTATACATAGCGAATTTGCACTTGGTAGCTACCAAACTCTGTTTTCGCTATTTCTCCTAAACTATACAAAATGAAACTATTACATAGGTATTAAAAAAAGCTTATGATAGGTTTCACAAACTGTACATTCAGTTTTTTCGAATTCCTTTGTTCAACGTAATAATAAAATAAAATAGGCGGTGACGCATGGCGCTAGTTTCACCCGTACATGCACCTTAAATAAAGTTGGCTAATACGAAGTTATATTTTAGATAGGTACCTACATGTGATTCTATTTAGTGATTAATAACAATACCTTAATGTAATAAAATAATGTACCTAACATGTAAAAAGAAGTAGTGCTGCTTCCGCCGCTATAGTTTTTACACAATTTAACTGAACATTTAGTCATTTTTGGGAGATGTTTTATTGAAAGTGCTTCAGACTTACGCAAAAACAAACGACCAAGGCTAGAATTTGACTGGTTACTGACAAGACCGGTGAAGGTACGTTCGCTTATACTTAATATGTCTAGTCCAGTGGCTATTCGTTCAAGATCAAGACTTGACTTGTGTGAAAGAGCGTGGAGAATACCATTTTAAGAAAACAAGCCTTGGCACTATAGATTCGTATTTCAAAATGACGTCACTGCACGTTACGTTCTTATAAAGTGATTTGGGGAATAAAGCCCCTGGTGACGATGTCGATACGATACGAAAACAGTAAAACTCTCAGGGTGTAAAAAAAATATGTTTCTTTGCAATCTTTGCATGGTAATTTAATTAATTCTTCCTACTAGCTGCAACACTCACTGTGAGTGAGTATGAGTAAGATTGATTTGATTGATTTGATTGTGTCAAACAGAATAGAATGTCAGTCAATTCAATAAACCATCAAACCATCATGTCAGTGATGTGATGTGATGTCAGTCGATTGTCAACATCCAGTACGATCGGACTCATTAGGTTAATTTTTAGTTTTATCAAAGATTTATTAGTTTTATTTTCGAAAAGTACAACTTATTATTTTAATTTGTAACAAAATGACAACGTTGAAGCAAGTTCCTCTCACATGCGGTGGCCATACCAGACCAGTTGTGCATTTGGATTTTAGTGACGTTACGAAGGATGGATACTATTTGATTTCGGCCTGCAAAGGTAAGTTTTGATGAGTAATTCCCGCTCGGGGGTGCCCTTTCGCCTTGGCCTGGTTGTGGGCGGAAGTCTTTCAAGTGTGTTTATGTGTTTTTGTGCGATTTTTCATTGACAGATGTTGTACGTAGCAGGCCTTCACTTTTCTCGTTTTGTGTTGTCCGCTCGACCGGCTTGCATTCTGTGCATGTTGTGACCTTCTCTTTCCGGACATGCAGGAAGCACCTTGAGTATCCGCTCGTATGTTTCCTCGCGCTGGTTCGCCTTGGGTGTCGTATCGTGCTTTTATCCACGTCGTTGTCGCATGATACGCAACTTACACGCCTTTGTTCATGGAAATGTGTCTCGAATCGGAACTGTTCCTGTTTTTTCTTGTTGACATTTCACCCATTCTTGTTTACCTTGTACCTGATCAAGGTTTTGGCACTAGGACTTGACATTATTATTAATAAGTATAACATGTCACTAAGGTAGTTTCATAATGCGACCTTTGGAAAAAATATTATAAGTAGCTGATAATGAAACACTATGCTTCCTTGCATTGTTTGTTATAAGAAAATAATTAGATTCCTATTGCAATTATTGGATACATTTGATTCATGATTGTGACAACCTTCGTTGAATGTGACTGGATCTCATGATAAACAACATTATCATTTCAACTTTGTTGCTTAGAATTTAGTTCCTGTTCGGACTAGATTTTGCTAATAATATGTTAACAAACAAAGAACTTGTTCTCTCATTATTATGATTAGGATATTAAAACAGGTATTGCCTATTTCATCAACAACTTGGAATTCTAGTCGATATACAACTAAAAGTTCCCTAAAAACAGATAAAAAAAACTTGGAACTACCTTACATTTTGATTTGATAACTAAAAATTCAAAAGCATTTTTATTTGTAACAACTAACAAGTAAACTAAGATAAATTATAATCCAAAAAAGTAAACAATAGAATATGACAATATAGAATGAATAACCCACTCTTCTTAATGCATCTTTTGTTGTACAGCCATGTAGGAAAATAGAATGTGGGTTTTTTATAAAATAATGTTCCCTATATGGAAGCATAATAGATTTCAATGCCAATAGCCTTAAAAGTAAACCTTTGAATATCTTTCCAAGTCTTCATAATAAGAAGCTTGTTTTTTCAGGTAGATTTTTAATACTTAAATGTGTTTAAAACATATTCTAATAACTAGTTTTTTACGAAAAAATATTGTTATAGCAAAGATGTTTTGTGTAGTGAGGTCTCTTTGTAAAATACAAACAAACAAACTATAGGTACCTCTTTATAATATTAGTGAAAGTGGATTAAATTTATCCATCCTTAATTACATTCTTATTTCTTAATAAAAAACGATTCAACCACTATTGAAATTTTGTTGACATGGAGACTGACTGTCCAGCTGAGACACAAGACAAGTATGATACTCAAGTTGGGAGACATAATATCTCCATAGTTATTTGTCATCTACAGACTTTATTCTAGTTTCTGGGTTGATTATTATGTTATTATTTATTACTAAAGCTTTGGATTATTGTCTTTCAGATGGGAAGCCGATGTTGCGGCAAGGAGAAACGGGAGATTGGATCGGCACCTTCGAAGGACACAAGGGTGCCGTATGGGGAGTTGCTCTCTCACAGAATGCTAATCTTGCAGCCAGTGGGGCGGCTGACTTCTCAGGTAAATAAAAATATCTATTCAACTAACAAAACTTGTTTTTTTTCTTTCTTTATTTCACTAAAAAAACTTTTGTGAGTTTTTAATCCCGAGGGATGACGGCACCGCTTGTCTGGTCAATCATAACATGCCCAGAAACTAAATCGACGACAATTTTACGTGAGTCCCGAACGTTATCACACTTGTGTGTGTGTAAGATGGATTTGAATGAGATTTAGTATCAGGATAGCTTATATCCTGGATTAACACAAAGGCTACTTTTGATCCCGGTATTCCCACGGGAAGAGGAACTATTCGTGCTGAGGGGCGCAGCTAGTAAGTACATAATAAACTATTGACGGCTTCGTACAGCTGCTTTATTTTGAAATATGCATAATTATAATTACTACCTTCCTCTTGAATCAATCTGTCTAATGATGTACTTAAACCGCATTTAAATCATTGCGTGGTTTAAAAGATCTAAGCACACAGACTAAGCGGCGGGAAGCGTCTTCGTTTTAAACTATGTTGTGATATCCTTTAAAATAATGCGTGTTTTCAGGTTTCTATACCACAAATTGCCCTTGTGAATATGATACAGTTTTTTATGTGTATGACCCACTCTCTTATCTACCGACATCCGATTTCAATATGTTTTGCTATGCAGTTGTTGATGTGATGCACATTTTTCTAAACTGTTCTATACAGTTATTTGTCATCGTCAGCTTTTTAGGAGCTCCAATATACAGTTTAGTTGTGTTTTATATTAAGTATTGGTCGAAAGGACAGGAGTGGATTTCGACCTAGTTCTTAAGACGTTTCAATGTGATGCACATTTTTCTAACCTGTTCTCTACAGTTATTTGTCATCGTCAGCTTTTTAGGAGCCCCAATATACGGTTTAGTTGTGTTTATATTAAGTATTGGTCGAAAAGACAGGAGTGGATGACGACCTAGTTCTTAAGACGTTTCAATGTGATCCGACAGATCCCACTTAATTATTATCGTTAAACTTACTAGATTAAACAGTGTTAAGAGGCAATATGCCTACACTTAACGGGACACTGTGGTGCTTGCGATATGTTGATATAAAATAGGCATGCCCAGCACCTAAACCATCTAGCTTAGCCGGCGTTATCCACAGAAAAGACAATGTTCAATACGTGTGGGTCTGACTAAGCCGCGGGTTACCGGGGTCACGATTTTTCCTTCACCGTTTAAAGCTCGTAATAAAGTCTAACTGTGCTCACATAAAAAATACTTGTAGGTAGGGAGTCGCGTTGGGACAGGCATTAGAATCACCTAGCATGTAAGACGAAACTGAAGTGATGAGTGATTGAGGTCCTACCAAAATAACGATTTTTCTTCCTTTCTTTCTTTTAAAATATGAATTGTTTCAGCAAAACTATGGGATGCGCGGTACGGCGAAGTGGTCCACACATTTGAACATGAACACATCGTGAAGAGTGTGAACTTCAATCATGATGACACGATGCTTCTGACCGCTAGTAATGAGAAATTGATCCGCGTCTTTGATCTTAATAGGACGGATGCAGGAGGTAAGTTTTCCAGTTAGCTATTTAGCGCACCGTAAGGCTCAAATCACGCCGATAAAGGTTAAAATAACATGGCACTAAAACTGCTCACTGCTTCCCTGCCATCTTGGTGTGTAATGCCCGATTCCTATATCCAACGTACGGATGACCATCGATCTATCGAAACGTTGTTTATACACCGCGAAATGTATGACACTTTTTTACAGATAACAACGTTGCTATGACGATCGATCTACGGTCATCCGTACGTTCGATAAAGGAACCGAGCGTAAGAGTCTTAAGAGCGATCGCTTGTATCTACGCAGGTTCGAATCCTGCCGGAGCTGTTAACTTTAGTAAGATTTTTAATGTATTCTTATCGTCCAGCTATAGAAAAGATTCCAGCGCATACGAGCAGTATCCGTCACGCGGTGTTCCTGCACAACTCTCGCATCGCCAGCGTCAGCGACGACCTCACTATGCGCATCTGGGACAGAAATAGCGGACAGGTAATTTACGACCTGCTTACGACCTAGTTCAATTTTTGCCATTTCATTCTTACAGAGTTATCCATTAGAACTATGTATTACAGTATTATCTATATCTATACTTCTATACTAATATTATAAGGATGTAAAGTTGGTTTGTTTGTATGTTTGGGGTAATCTCCGAAACTAATCATCCGATTTCAAAAATTCTTTCACCAATGTGTAGCTTAAACTTTCCGCATGAACATAGACTATATTTTATCAAGGTAGGTACCACGTGAGCGAAGCTACGGGCAAGTTAGCTAGTCCTTTATAACTCTGTAATGCGGGCATCACACATTAGAGTGTTAGAACTAGGTGGTTCCAACACGCCATTGATCGATATTGGACGGTTATTGGACACAAACGGAGCATTGCCATTGGCCATTATATTCGTAACCAATTTTTTATAATAAATAATAATATTAAATAAATAATAATATATTTTGTTATCTAATTTTTATTAGAGTTCCGTACCTAAAGGATAAAAACGGGATCCTATTACTAAGACTCCGCTGTCCACCTGTCTGTCTGTCCGTCTGTTTGTCACCAGGCTGTATCTCATGAACCGTTATAGCTAGAAAGTTGAAAGTTGGGGCTCCCATACAACTAACGTGATTTTTGTGCCGTATTTGGCTCGATACTAATAACGACAAATGTAGACGCTTTAAATATTCACAGACTGTACGGAACCCTTGCACGAGTCCGACTCGCACTTGGCTGATTTTATTTTATTTCAAACCTGTTTCAGGAAATACATAAAGTGGAGTTCCCGACGATACCTAATAGTTTAGAGCTGTCGAGGGATGGAGCCATAATTATTGTAGCACACGGTAAGTTACTAATTGAATTCAATTTTATGGAGTTAAAAGCACAGCGCCACAGAAAATGCAACGCGATAAACATCCCTTTGATGTACCGCCACTCGATCTGTCGTTTACGGACTACGGCAATGTTTATGCCATATCCCACAGTCGAAAGTTGTGAGGTAACAAAAAAATACAGTCGAATTTAGAACTTAGTTTTGAAGTCGGTTAAAAATGTGTAGTAATGCTTATAATAATAATAATAATATTGATTTATTTCGGAATAAGGTACAGATTTTTGGGAAATATCGGTGATAACTGCAGTAGTTATTAAAACTGTGGCGCTTAAACCAACGCTCACCTCCAGTTTAGCGACAATTGTTGACGTGTGTGAACGTGTTTGCAACAGTTTATAAACATGGCAGTAGTGTGGAGCAATGATACAACTCTTCGGGCAACATTTTAACGCAGATTGGCGTGTGGACAACCTGTATTGATTTAAACATAGTTGCTAGCAACATTCTCGCCGCTCACCGACAATGTTGATCAACTGTTCCTAAACAAATGTTTACCATGAATACGGGGCTTTAGACTCAGCGTACAGTTTGCTTCCAGGTACAAACGTATCTTTCTACTCGTCTGACACGATCCGCCAGATGCGTTCGTTCCCGGTGCCCACGAAGTGCCTGTCGGCGTCGCTAGCGCCCTCGCGTGCTACCTTTGTCTGCGGCGGAGAGGATCTCAAAGTTTACAAGTTTGACTACAACACTGGCACTGAACTTGGTAAGTTTTTTTTTTTTTTTTTCCTTAATGATCTGCAATCAGCCCTTGAAGCTTTAATCAGATTTGTATGTCTGTCTATGTAGCAGTTCGAGATTGTTCGCATCCTATGATGTGTCATCTCTTTGTTTGTCAAAATTATATTGACGCAATTCGCTTTCTTTTCAGTCTATAAGTAGACTCTGAGAACTCTAGAAGTGTCACAGCTAGTTCATTTTTGTGTTGTTGGAGTCTTTTTTTGTAGTTCTGGTAGGACTTTTCTATAACCTCCTTAACAGTTGGTATTTGGAGGTACTCGTGTACTTCAGTGTTCCTCGTGAACCAGGGTGCGCTACTTAGAATTTTTAGTGCTTTGTTTTGAAAACGTTGTAGTATTTCTATATTAGAATGGCTTGCTGATCCCCAGAGCTCTATTCCATACGTCCAGATAGGTTTCAGAATGGATTTATAAATAAGGACTTTATTTTCCAAGCTAAGTGATGACTGCCTGCCTATGAGCCAGTAGATGTCTTTGAGTTTTCGGTTGGCATGGTCTCTTTTGGTCTTTATATGTTCTCGCCAGGTAAGTTTTCTGTCGATGTGCATACCCAGGTACTTAACGGTACTTTTTTCTGGCAGGATGTCATCGCCAAGTTTTACTGGTGGGCAGTCTCCTTTTCTGAGGCTGAAGGTTATGTGGATTGACTTGGCAGCACTAGCTTTGATCCTCCATTTTTTTAGCCATGGCCCAATCTTGTCCAGATGATTTTGGAGTTTTGTGGATGCGGTAATTGGATCTTTATCACAAGATAGGACTGCGGTGTCATCAGCGTAGGTTGCAGTAACAATTAAGTTTGAGGTGGGCAGATCGGCAGTATATACTGTGTATAGGACCGGGCCTAGTACAGAGCCTTGAGGCACTCCTGCTTCTATGGGATAAAGTGAGGATAGGCAGCCACAAGTCTTAACCTGAAACACTCGGTCCTCCAAATAGGATCTGAGAAGGGCATATGCGGGGTGTGGTAGGCACATTTTAAGTTTACACATAAGACCCTTGTGCCATACTCGGTCAAACGCTTGTTGTATGTCGAGGAAGACGGCGGAGCAGTACTCCTTCCTTTCCAAGGATTGCCGGATTGTGTGAGCCACTCTGTGTATTTGTTCTGTTGTTCCATGGTTTGCTCGAAAGCCGAATTGGTGTTGTGGGATTGTTCCTTGTTCTTCAAGTGTAGGTAGCAATCTTTGTAAAAGTATTTTCTCAAAGAGTTTAGATAACAATGGAAGTAAACTTATTGGTCTGTATGATGAAACTTCAGAAGAAGGCTTTCCTGGTTTACATATCATGTTAATGATTGAGACTTTCCAGAGGAGTGGGAAATAGTGCAATCTTAGTACTGCATTAAAGAGGATAGTAAGCAGTACAATTCCTTTTCTTGGCAAGTGATTCAGAACCTCTGATGTTATCATATACTCTGGCTATTTATTTATCAACTTGGTAAGTTAATAAATAAATAGCCTTGGACATTCCACACGGCGTCATTTAGTCCCAAGCTAAGCAATTTAATGCTTGTGTTATGGTAACCAGATGACTGATATTACTCTACTCTACATAGATGATTTTTTTTTGAAAATACATACTTTATTTTATTATTCAAGGAATCATCACCCAGACTCGAGACCGATATTTGCAGATTATGCAAACATGTCCCGCATCTAGGACATGTTGGAACAGGCATTAGAATCACCTAGCATGTAAAACGAAACTTAAGTGATCCTTGAGGTCCTACAAGAATAGATGATTTTTCTTTCTTTCTTTCTGCGTCTCAGACGGGCTTTCACCCACTACGGGGATGCGTCAATAACGTCCTATTACAATATTCTTGACCGTGTAATTCTTATTCGCAGAATCGAACAAGGGTCACTTCGGTCCAGTCCACTGCGTGCGCTGGTCCCCGGACGGTGAGCTGTACGCGACCGGGTCCGAGGACGGCACAGTTCGCCTGTGGCAGGGCACGCCGGGTCGCGCCTACGGTCTGTGGCGACGGGCCAATGAACACGCGCCGCTCACTAACGGCTTCAAGGAGGTCGCAGCCAACTGACCCCCAGCCTCCTCCTCACGCCAGGTACTACCATGCAATATGTATTATACATGCACGAGTCCACTCACGTTGTAATTAAACATATTTAATTTTAATTTAAGCGTCGATGGGCTTGCAACTTGTCACGTATGGAAAGTTAACTTCTGCAAAAAGTGGGCTTGTACCAAATATGTATGTATTTGGACATACCTCTGACTACCCCCTTAGACATCTTCAAGAAGATCTAAAAATGCCTAATGATCTGAAAGAAATGTCTACCGCTCCCGGGATACAGTCGTGATCATTTTCATTTCATTTCATTTAATTTTAATTTCTATTGAGGTAAAACAACAGCGTTACAGTAAATATGGAGCTTAATGAATATAGGTACATATAAATAAGGCCAAATGAGTTTTACACAGATAGTAAATTTACGGGTATTTATCGCTATTTACCTTTATTTAATATTATTCCGACGTTTCGACTGTTGCACCAGCCGTGGTCGCGGGCAGACTGGCGTATGACTGTCTCGTTCTGATCGCGAAAGTTTAAAAAAGACAATCCACTCACTCGGAAGACCACCGACAATGAGCTCTCTGTTCGCCACTGTCACTATTGGCTTCTCGAAAGCGCTCATCATCAAAAACTAAGAAAGTTGCTTAACTTGACCGATCTGTCAAGAACGTCTTTGGTTTTGCTTACTGTGCGTTGTAATTTTTTGTATGGAAGAAATGTCATTAGTAATGAATGAAACTTCAGTCAATGAGTAGTGTTCTCTTCCATTTCTTTAAGTTACCTGTCGCTAACCGAAATCATCTTACTGATAATTTCATTATCGTATTAAGGGGTTCCGTGGCCGAGTGGTAAGGCAGCCCGGCTTGAGGACTATCGCTAGTATCATCGCGGGTTTGAATCCCGCTGGAATCTAAAGTATTAGAAAGATTTTTCATTTACAAAGATAGGTTATTGAGACTGACCGTTAGCAGGCTTCGCCACGAGCGCTTGAGTAAAACAATGTAACTATGTTTGTTTGCCTATAAGCTCGACTTTTTGTTACAGGAGTACGGTTGGCAGTAAGTGTGTACAAAATTGGCCGAATAGTGGTGTAAGACAGTGCAATGTAATTCCCACCAGGCCAAGTGTTAAAATGACATTATGAGGGGGACTAGCCTGACCTATGAAATCAAGACAATTACACTATGATTATATATTCAAACGTTTAAATCTGTGTTTTGTGTTTTTTTTTTTCACTGAAACATCAATTTTTTTTATACTCAAGGTAACATTATAGATATAATTTATTGTAACGAAACGGAACTAATGGACTTGATATGCAACAAATTAAACTGATTTGTAAATACTGTTTTAATGACTTTTATTTTATCTTTAGATCTTTTTTGTAAATGACTTGAGATGAGACTTTATCTGGATAACCTAGGCTAAGCAGTATACTAATCTAAGTCCTCCAAAACTTATAACATCACTTAGGATAGATGGATGTGTCTTGAATGTTATTAAGCAAGACTCAAATGAAACAACCTTGTCAATCGTAACGCAAATCATTTTCTATATTCTTAGGTGAGAATCGTATTTAAAAAACTAGAAAATATAACTACGAAAATTGTAATATATTTTACAGAATAATTTACAAAATCTAGGCAGTGAAAAACATTTTACAAGGTCTATCTTAAGATTAATTATGCAAAGCAGATGGTTTTGTGAAATTGGTAACATTGGTATTGTGAAACTGGTTTGGTTCTTATGTTGGTAACATTTTAATGGTCTCTAAAAAGTTATAGAATTTTAATTAATTTGTTTACACGTCGATTAAAGCTAAAGATGGCCATGTATGCTTAAAATTACTTGAACATTTTTGCCTTATTCATAAATTTATGCAATATTGAGTAATATACCCATTGATATGATACAAAAAAATCACCATTGCTTATTCTTAAAAATATTTTCATTCCTTATTGCTATGATTTCGATTGTGTCGAGTATTTTACTTATTAATATTATGTTGACTTGGAAATGCTGTCGTCAAAGTATTAAGGCTATTTTCTGGTAACTTAACATTTTAAAATCATTTTGTTATTAAAGTTACACACTGGATTTAAACTGGATTATCAAATTCAAAGAAGAAACCAAGAAATGTAAAAATCTTACCAAAATCTTAACTATCTTAATCTATAACGGATTCTTTTTAAAAGATACACAAATGTTTAAATCTACTCTAAATTTCAGAATATTTGAATCCTAACCACAAATATCATCCAAAGACACACTCCATTAATTTTGGTTTTACATGGATACATTTTTCAAGACACTACATACACGGTAAATGTCTCCAATAAATTAATCTCTATCGACTTGTTCTCAGTCTATCACTTTCACTTTATAGTTAGTTCACTTGCATTAGCCACTTGGTCCCTTGTACAGTGCAATATACGTAGTGGTATAATAACGTTTGTTTTTTATGATATTTTGTCATTTGTTATATGAAATATACTTACAGTAACCCCGTTATTCTTAATGGACTAGGAAGCTTACGTTAGCTCAGACGGCTGTTAAATCTGTTGCTATTTTTTCATTGACAGAAGAGTACTTCTGTCAATGAAAAAATAGCAACATTCTCTAACTTTAATAAATCGACAAATCATTATGAATAATGGGGTTACAGTTTAAACTATTCATATTAACTTCAGATTTTTCTTCATTAGCACCTTGTTTTACAGTTGATTAATTGATCAACCAGTAGGTAACGAAAGTGTATACCTACCTGCTTATCTGTAAAATAAAGAACTAACAGCCAGTTTCTATAACGCAGGTCATCTCAAAAATCACGTGACAGTGTCGAATTTGTTCCTCATTTGACATTTGTCACGTGGTTGATTAGGTAATTTTGGAGATGATTTGCGTTCGAGAAACCGGGCATCGTAGGCTAGAAGACATTGACAATCCGAGCGAATGTCTATCTATACTTTGAACGTTATACCACATGTAATAAGCACTGGTTTTGCATCCTCACTTAGCTATGAACGGGCTAAGGTCTGGGAACTTGAAGTTGAGCGGCGGACGGCGAGGGACCCGCGCGTTGTTCGAAGGCGCCGAGGCCCCGCATTGCGCGGTGCAGACGTCATCGCGCAAGATAGCCTCTCGCGGCCATTCGCGCAGCAGTTGAGCGCAGTCTGTTATGCGAAGGGATGCACATTGGGCCTGGAAAAGATATTTTAATTGAGTCAAGGCTAGAATTATTCGATCACTCTCAGTAGATCCATTGTCCAGATCCATAATGGATTTAGTGAGATATTTATTTCTCTGTAGATCCAATTTTTGACAGTGTGGATCTACTGGTTATCTTATACGACATGACAGCTTTGTAAGGAACTGTCGCAGTTTCAGTGTCATGAATTTTAACTTTATTTTCATTAGGTAGGTAGTAGTGGCAATTCTGAGTGTCGCAAAAGCTAAACTAAGCTAACTAAAATTGTTGCCGTCCCTTTCAATGCGATGGGAATAAAAAGGATGGCAATAATTTTAGTTAGGTTAGTTTAGCTTTTGCGACACTCCGAATTGCCCCCACTATATACTTATTATCGCAGAGAAGGCGCGCGTATTCGAATTTGCCGGAATTCCCGCGGCGCCGCGGGCCAACCGCGCGACTCGTTCGAGTTTCTCATGCGATAATAAGTATTAAAGTAATGAAAATAAAGTCGAAATTCATATGACACTGAAACTGCGCTCCCCTTCGCTTCTTTTGGTGTGAGTTGAGCCTTAGTAAGTATTGTTGTACTAACCCCCTCGTTGGTACAGATGCAGGAAGTGCAGGGCGAGGGGAAGGCGGAGTCCCCGACCGCGACGGATCGTCCGGCGATGAGGCAGCCCTGCGCGGCGCTCTCCCGCCACGCCGAGAGGTCGGGCTTGGGGAGCGAACTGCACGGCACGCGGGGGTTTCTGATAACAAACATAAGTACAATATTGGGGGCAATTCGGAGTGTCGCAAAAGCTAAACTAAACTAATTAAAATTATTGCCATCCTTTTTATTCCCATCGCTATGAAAGGGACGGCAACAATTTTAGTTAGCTTAGTTTAGCTTTTGCGACACTCAGAATTGCCACTATTAATCTATTATAAATAAATAAATACCTATCCTTGGATATTTCACACAGTGTCATCTAGTCATGATTCTATCTAGTCATCAATCAAAATGTATTTATTCGGTATTATACGATCGTTTTATAGACCACTTTGAAATGTCACGTTCTTAAAACTAGGTGATTCTACTAAGTGCCAAAGCTAAGCAATTTAATGCTTGTGTTATGGAAAACTACTGAACGGATTTCGCTGAAACTTGGAATATAAATACGTAGTTTATGACCGGGAATAACACATAGGCTACTTTTGATCCCGGTGTTCCCACGGGAACTAGGTATTCACCGCGAGGCGCAGCTGGTCATAGGTATATTAATTGTCGCAAAAAAAATAATTCTAACTATGACCTACGTTTGGACTCCAAACGTAGGTCATAGTTAGTAGAATTTGGAGTAAGTATGTAGGTACCTAATCTCCGAAACGATTTCAAAAATTCTTTGAAATTGGCGCCTATGATTATGATTTTACCTACTATGTTTTCTTTTCAAGTGGTCTATGAACCAGTTAGTTACGAGTATGTCTAGTTAAAGCGTCTTTATAAAACTTACAGGAAGTTGCTGGGCAGATCGAAGGCCGCTCGTTGTATATCGCCGGCGATGTCGAAGTTATCGCACATTATTTTTGATAGCGTCGTCTTTCTGATCTCCGCCAGTTGTTGTTCTGTGAAGCGCGCTGCTGTGTTGTCGTTTTCATACCTGTCCAAAAAAAGTTAAGTAAGGAACGAAAAGCTATATACTTAGCTATATAGCTATATATCCTATATAGCGAACGTACGGATGACCGTAGATCGATCGTCATAGCAACAAGTTACAATAAAATGGTGTATAGAATATTAAAGCCGTGTTGGCCAAGTACCTAGATAAGTAGGTACTTTGACTTTCGATCCGAGGTCGTGGGTTCGAATACCTACGGCCGTGTATCAATGGACTTTTCGCGTCGAAAAATTGATACACACTTTAAACGGTGAAGGAAAACATCGTGAGGAAACCCGCGGCTAGTCAGCCCCACACGTATTGACCAATGTCTTTCCCGTGGATATGGCCGGCTAAGCTGAGAGGATGGTTTAGGTGCTACAAGCCTATTCCATCTCAACAATGTCCCAGGCACTACAGTGTCCCGTTAACTGTACGCAAAGCTAAAAATGAAAATAAAGTTAAAATTCATATGACACTGAAACAGCGCTCCGCTTCGTAGCCCTTCGCCGCTCTTTTGGTATGTTTGAGCCTTATAATTTAAGTAGCGTGCTCACCAGTATCTGTCACATTTCCTGAGTTGCCTGAACTGTATGGCGATGATGCACGCGAAGGTGGGCCCCACCAGCCCGCCCTGCAGCGGCCGCTCGCTCATCCCGCCCGGGAACAGGTCGATGTCGTCCACCGTCGCGTATATCCTCTTGAACCTGGAATATTGTAAGTTCGTATGAGCAAGTGGCCAATGTGACCGAGTTTTTATGCCGCCTAAGGGCGTTTGTCCACCGGCGCCGTCACCGCGGGACGTCAACGAGAACGAGATTATTGATGACGTGACGGCCTTGCGGTGGACACGCGGCTATAGTTAGTCTATGTATCAGTACTTCGGCGCCGTCACCTTTTTCTCGTTGATGTCCCGGAGACGGCGGTGGTGGACAAACGCCCTAAGGGCCTCCGCCACGGCTTAACGAGTTTAAAATCCGGGACAAACAAGTTAACGCCCACCGAAGCACGGAAGCGCTCAACTGATAATGCCACTTGCGGTCTCGCCACCCATCCAAGTACGAGTAGTTCGTTCGTTCGTTCGTTCGTATGAGCAAGTGACCAACTCTGGTGACGGAGTTTAGGCCTCCGTCATGGCTTAACGACTTTATAAGCAAATCAATACAATCCAAGTAGTGACCGCTCAGAACGTTGCTTAACTTCAAACGATCTATCAAGAACGTTTTAGCAAGCTTCGCCACGAGCGCTTCACCTGAACCTGGAATATACCTACAACTAACTTATTATATTGTTTTATTTATTTATTTAGCGAACAAAGTCCCCAGCTCTCAGTACCTACTTACAAAACCAATTTTATTATATTTCATACAATAGCTACAGCCAATGGCGGATTTGCATTTTTTTTTATAATAACACTAGAGGATATCGTGTAAAATGTCCAAGGATATTTATTTATTTATAATGAAGACGTTGGCGGGACGATCTTGACGTGTTTGAGAAGGAGTGGTGGGAGATCGCCAAAGACAGGGGTCAGTGGAGGATTTTGGGGGAGACCTTTGCCCAGCAGTGGGACATAGTAGGTTAAAAAAAAAAGATGATTACCTTGCAATAACCTCATCGGGAACCTCCCTCGCCAAATCCTCAAAGGTAGTGGCCCTCTTCAGATTACAGAGCGCTCTATAGTTGTTATAACTCGGCACTCCATGGTCCCTCGCTCGCTGGATATTCAACGCTATGAGGTCTATGCCGGAGAAGGGAATGCGCCTGTCTTCGAAGAGATGGTTCGTCACCTCTCCTGTGATGAACTGGTCCAGGGTTTCCATGGGGGTTGAGGAGAGGCCACGCATTAGCTCGTCTACTAGAGGAGGGTGCTGGAAAAAAAGGAACTTATAAGAAACTACACAGGTAAAAACAAGAAAGAAATAGTTAATTATTTTATTATGTAGGAACGAAGGAAGTTCGTATGAGCAAGTGGCCAACTCTGTGAGTTTTTAGACCGCCTAAAGGCCTCCGTCATGGCTTAACGACTTTAAAAGCGGGACCTCCGAAGCACGGAAGCGCTCAGTTAATACCACTCGCGGTCAACCATCCAAGTTGTGACCGCTCAGAACTTGCTTCGACGATCTATCAAGAACGTCTTATGCCGGGTTCCTATATCCAACTTACGGATGTCCGTAGGTCGGTCGTCATAGCAACGTTGTTATCTGTCAAAAAGTCTCATACATTTTGTGTTGAATACACAACGTTGCTATGACGACCTACGTACGGACATCCGTTAGTTGGATATAGGAACCCGGCATTAGCAAGCTTCGCCCCGAGGTCTATTACTTACAGACATGAACATATCGGGTCTGAAGAAGCCGTCTCTCAGTAGAATGGGCGGCTCGACTGGCTGGAAGGTGTGCGAGAGACGAGGCAAGTGTGGACGGAGCAAGGAATGTCCTATCCTGAAGGCAGCGGCGCCAAACTCTGTCACGATTGCTGGGTTGCAAGTGGGTGAGTATTCTTTGTAGTATCCTGGGAAGAGATGAATATTAATTTATAGATATCAATTAATTATGAATATTTATAAAATTCATAGCTAGTTGAGTAGTATAAGTACTTATTAGATATAGTAGCCTATTTTTTAATCCAGGGTATAAGTAACATGGTACCAAATTTCATTCAAGTCCGTACAGCTGCTTGAACGTGACAGAGTACCTAACATACACACTAACATACCTATTTACACCTTTATAATATTAGCGTGATTCCCAAGTGGAGAGAATTTATAGCTTTCAAACTGTTTTAAATTTCAGTAGAGCATTAGAAATCTACCAGTTAAAAGTTATTGTCTGATGAAAAAAATTATATTGATTGAAGATTTCAGATTAAGCAAGTCTGAACATCTGAGTCCTTTATAAATGAAAAGTAAGATATTTGTGGTAAAGATACCTTACGATAAACAATCAAAAGAGCCAGAGACAAACACATGGTGTAACCGTGTAACACAACATATTCGTAAGATGTTTATTTTATGTTGCATTCTTAAACGCGATACTCGAAACTCATAGATTGATAAAGATCGAATCTTATATTAATCGAATGTAGCAAAGGTGTAAAGATCCAAAATAGACTTTCAACAAACCTGCAGGCAGCAACTTAAGTCCATAAAGATTCACAGCGTTCCAAGAAAGCAGTCGCGGCAAGAACTCGTTGTAGATGGTATGCGTGAACTCAGCAGCCAATATTCTTCTAGCATTCTCGAACAGTAATTCTGCGTCCCAGTGAGGGTTGACTCCGCGCAGGCCTTCCACGAGACGGTTGTGTTCACGGAGGAATATTGTGTGGATGGCCGTCAGACCGGGCTGCTCTGAGGCACGTCCGTCGCCTAAGAATAATAATATAAGAGAGAGGTGTGTCAGGATCGTAGCAAGTGGAGATCCGTGGTCTCTGCCTACCCTCATGGAAAAGAGGCGTGATTTTATGTAGACAGATTTTCAATGTCCTATAAAGATATCTAAAGGGGTAGTCAGAGGTAGGTAGGTATGTCCAGAATTTGGTATTATCCACATTTTGCAGAAGTTAATATTATATACGTGACAGGTTGCAAGCCAATCGATGCTACTGGAAAAGTAACTGGTTTTCTCACGATGTTTTCCTTCACCGTATACGAAAAATCCATTGATGCACGGCCGGGATTCGAACCAGTCGGCTTACAGTTTATATGGAAAGAGTATGTAAGAAAATAACTAAATTATACGAGTGATACAGGAAATAGGAAAAGGAATAATACTTTTTAATGTGTTTCTCTTTTTATTTGCGTACACTTAGTGGGATAAGTAAGGGAGATGATGATGTATCCAAAACTTACCAGCAATGAAGCAGAATCCACTGGGCGCCTTACATTCCGGATGGCTGTCAGACCTCGGCAGTAAGTCCTTTCCGCCATTAATAGGATTAGCGGTCGCATTCAAGCGTCCATTGAAACCGCGCAGTTTACGAACTATGCACGGATTCTCGCCGTATACCACGGACCCGTCGATGAAGGCTGTGTTCTGATTTACTTGCTCACGGGGTCCTGGGGAGAAAGTTATATGATAAAATACAGTTTGTAAGACTTTTATCGTCGAAAGACAACGGCATGACATGTTAATTAATGTAGCGAGCGAAGCGAGCCGTCTCACCGAAGAAATAAATAATGAGCTGACAGTTAATAGGTTAACTTGTTTGAAACACATGAAACTATGTAATTATACATCGAAGTATTCAAGAATCTTTACAATGCGAGCTAAGTGTAACCTCCTAGCCTAACTACATCATCATTAATAACAACTACCTACTTCTAATTAACAACCATAACCCAATAGATTTTGTTTTTAAATGCAGACATAAATTGCCCTCTGTAAATAGTTGCTGTTCAAAACTCACCAAGGTTCTGTTGTCCAGGCAAACTCCTCATGAATGGGAAGCAGAGCCGTTCGCCCGAGGTGACATTGACTTCAGGGTAGTAGTGGTCGCCCCTCGGCACTGGGAACGGGTTGCACTCCGGGTGTACGGTGCGCGGTGATTCGCATGAACGACAGTCGGGGATGGACTCGTGGAAGCCTGGGTAATGGTTAAAAGTTTATTTATTTAAAACCAGGGTAGTTATAAATATCGTCTGGTTATAATATATTATTATATTTTTTATAGAATTAAGTTATTTGCATTTTTGTTATAACTCCGATTACCTTCACCATCCTCAATTTTTTATGGGATCACACGGAAAGCTTTCAAATAAAAAAATAATCATCAAAATCACCCAGAAATTTCTGAGGTAGCAAACATAAAAAAAATATTGATTCGAATTGAGAACCACCTCTTTTTTTTTGAAGTCAGTTTAAAATAGTCATCAGTTCTGACATAAAACTATTATGCTAATCGCTTTGTATGAATTTCGACTACTTATTATTATTAGGCTGATCTTTTCTTATTTTGTATCATTGAAATGAAAGGTTTTCTTCTTCTAAATGTTACCTTTATGAATCGGTGTCATAGTGAGTTCATGGTCGACGAACTGAGCGAACTGCATCACCATAAGAGTATATCTTGTGTGCAGGTTCGATATGTCCGGGTGGATCACTGTGGAGATGATACGCGGGGAAGGCAGCGGGGTGCCTGTCACCGAGTTGATTCTTGGACGACTTACACCTGAGAAAACAGAAAATTACAATATTTATTTATTTATTTACACATACACACATAGAATATACCTAACATTACAGTTGTACTAATTCGTTATATCTATTTAACAAACCAAACAAAATATAAAATTAAGGCTATGGCAAGGCACATAAAAATCAATGAAAAATCGACAAACTATTAATACATCAATTAAGTATAACAGAAATATACCTACCTTATTGTAATTTTTTATCACAGATTTAATTATTAAAAAAAATAGTTCAGTTATAGTTCGTGCAACGTAAAAAGAGCGCTGAGGGGAAGTAGCGGGGTATGTTTGCGCCTGTGTTCACTCGCTAACGAACCATAGCACTCGCTAAATCAATGGTATGAAGTGCGCCGCGTTACCTCTCCACCAACCATCGACCACTGCGCAGTTTGACAGCCAGCCATCGAGGTAGTATTAAAGAGTCACAATCTAATAGCTGACAACACTCAAAAAATGTGCGTGAAAATTCAATGTTCTACAATGACATTTGACATTTGAATGTAGACGTTTGTTTTAATGTTCAATGTCGCTTGTACGCAAAAAAGAAAAACTCTGCGCACTACGTAGCGTGCGCCGAGTTTTGGCGTTTACATTTTAGTTGTCTGATTGTGGCTCTATAATACTACCTCGATGCAGCCAGCGCTCTTTTTACGTGGCGCGACCTATATCAAAGATATATTTCGAATGCTTTTGAAAATTATTAAGGCGGTGATTGCTAATACATATCAAATAAAACAGTGGCTGCACTTTAAGTTTTTTCGGTGTTACTGAGCTATGTCGTCGTTTGATATTGACATATTCTCTGCCCCAGCCCTAGTGCATGCTGTACTTGAACTTTGGACCAGTGTGTCATGGGCAATGAACACGATAATGTGTAATGTACAATATAACTTGACCGGGTCAAACTTAGACTCCGGGCAGTCGCGCATTATAAACAGTCGTTACGAAAGAGCCCAACAGACGTATCGACAGCACGTGAAACAGAGATAGCGATATATCCGACCACTGTGACGCTAATCGCAATAATTATGTTCACTCCGGTCAACTAACCCCCGGTTCCTATATCCAACGTACGGATGTCCGTAGGTTGGTCGTCATAGCAACGTTGTTTATTCAACACAAATTGTATGAGACTTTTTGACAGATAACAACGTTGCTATGACGACCAACCTACGGACATCCGTTAGTTCGATATAGGAACCCGGCATAAGATTACTCTTTAACAAAACAATACACTATCACGCACTACACACCAACGCAAAACTGGACTTAGCTAGAATAAGAACTAAAAACTCACCATCTTCATACACAGGCGGCAACAATCTCGCGAAAGTAGTCAGACCCTTCCCCAAATTAGGGTTCCTCAGGTTATTACAATAACCCGTGTAAGACCTAAAAGGGTTGTCAGCATCGCAGGTCCCGGTGTCATCGCACTGTGGCTCTATAAGAGGCCCTGAACCATCGTTGCCGATGAAACCGCTGACATCCACGGATTGGAGAGAGTCGACGAAGTCGTTGGAAGTGCCGAAGCCAAGAGAGTCGCTGAAGATTTGACGCTTGCGGCGGTGGCTTCTGAAATGGTTGGTGATTCTTCATTTGTAAAAGAGAGAGTTTTTTAAGGTAGAAAATGGAGTTAAGAGGATTACGATTTTAGGAATCCAAAGGTTTCAGGCATTTAAGATACATATCATTTTATTTATTTCATTGTATTAAATTTTTTTTCATAATAAAATTGTGTCACAAAAATCAGTTAATTTAAGCAACATTCGATTGTAGGTCAACAACAATGAATACTAGGCTAAATCGCAATAGTCATTTGGTCAACGTCCTTTATTTGTTTCAAGATTTTTTTTAAGTTTCTGATATTTTTGTTAAATTCTGTTACTTTGGTAAATATTAATATTCTTGAAAATTTCACACAGCGTCATTCCCAAGCTAAGCAATAAGTAAATTAAATATAATTATTTGAAAGTTTTAAATTTTAAATATGTACCTACTTACAAAAAAAAAACGGACCAATTTCTTTCATATACTTACCTAGGCAGTTTAACAAAATTTTAATATTTTTTGGTAGATTCCATAACATCATGTGTTCGTTTATGTAACATTATCGTTCTTTAAACGTAACATAACTTACCCTCCATTAATGCTGTTAAGAAGCTCATTGGTAGCAAACTCCAAGAAGAGAGAAGTGTTGGCGATCTTAAGCGCGTATTTGTTGGCCTTCGAGAAGGACGCGGCCGTCCCTACGGGGGACTTAGGGTCGGCTCCACCATCTGAAATAGAACTTTGCCTTTAGTATAATCATTTGGTATACTCGCTTCACAATAAGCGAAGCGAGCCACTAATACTGAAAGAGTAATAAAGGGCCATTGTATGACTTGTTTATTAATTTAAACTAAAATTATAAATTTTAACAAAAACATAATAAAAATATATACTATAAACAATAGTAGGTAATCTATATTTTAAAAGTTTTAAAATAATCTCCAAACTTGTGCCGATTCAGCGGCGAGAGAAGCGAGTCATAATACAATTTGAACATCACTAGTTAAAAGGCCACCTGAAGTACCAATATTCATGAAATAATGTTGTAATCGGCGTTTATAAGCTAAGGTTAACTTGCTTATTCATTAAAATTTATGTCTTAGTTAGGTTAGTTATCATGGTTTATTTCGTATAGGCTAGCAATAGATATTCATTCTAAAAAAATCTTACGTGTCTCCCAAAGCATATACTCCAATCTCTTCCTATCAGCCATCTCTTGCTTCGCCTTCTCAAGCGCTGTGGCTAACATGTCCTTGGAGAGTTGTTCAGCGGCCTTAGCGCCCGTGACGTCACGCCATGCGGAAAGTTCTAGACGGCTGTGCTGGGAACAATGCTGGGCTGCGTTTCTAGTAAGAAAATATATTGTTAAAGATAGGTGATTGATTCAGGCGTGATATTGCGGAAGTCCATCTTCAGATATTGAAAATTTCAGAATACCTACTAATTTAATCGGAGGAGAATTCTGATTTCTCTTCTTCTGAAATTGTCATAATAAAAAAAGACGTGTGGCACTCGGAGACTGCCGCGGTAAAGCTATTGCATAGCATTTTTTCGGAGTTAGATTATTTTCGTTACGGAATTTCTGGATTTGGTCTCCACGCTCAAGGCCTGCGATAGAAGCTATGCAATAGCTTAAAACTCATCGTTGTGTCTTGATAATTCGTTCGTTCGTTCGTAGCCAACTCTGGCGACGGAGTTTTTAGGCCGCCTAAGGCCTCCGTCATAGATTAACGACTTTAAAAGCCGGGATCGACAATTTAACGTGCCCTCCGAAGCACGGAAGCGCTCAGCTGATAATGCCACTTGCGGTCACCCATCCAAGGTGTGACCGCTCAGAACGTTGTTTAACTTCGACGTTCTATCAAGAACGTCTTGTGCCGGGTTCCTATATCCAACTAACGGATGTCCGTAGGTCGGTCGTCATAGCAACGTTGTTATCTGTCAAAAATGTCAGATAACAACGTTGCTATGACGACCGACCTACGGACATCCGTTAGTTGGCTATAGGAACCCGGCATTAGTAAGCTTCGCCACGCGAGCGCTTGGTAGTAATTGAGCACAAAGATCAGAAAGATAACTTCTAAACTTACAAGTACGGATCTTCTTTGACGAAAGCTTTAGGCTGGATGTTGACCAGTGTCTCTTCAGCCGTGCAAAGCATTCCCGCAAGAGAAACCTTACGGAGAGCCGACAGTTGTTCTGGAGAGAACGATGATGGAGGGATGTCGTTTTCGTACCAGAATCTGAAAGATAACACCAAATTATACTAACCCCCTAATGCATATTGGTTTACCCCCGGTTCCTATATCCAACGTACGGATTTCCGTAGGTCGGTCGTCATAGCAACGTTGTTTATTCAACACAAAATGTATGAGACTTTTTGACAGATAACAACGTTGCTATAACGACCGACCTACGGACATCCGTTAGTTGGATATAGGGACCCATTAGTAATTAGAAAAGGGCATTAGGCATTAGTAAACCTATTTTATCTAAAACGGATATTAAATTTATTGCTATCTCTTTTCATTGACATAAGAGTAACAAGAAAAAATTCTTTCAATCTATATTAAATTGACAAATCTTTATGAATAAGACCATTAATATAATATAGTTACAATTTTGATGTATGGTAGCGAAACTTGGATATAGCAGGAAAAACATCAGAGTTAAGTGAAAACTGAAAACTATAGAAACAAAACAAGTAAATTTTTTTTTATGAAACCAATTTCCTGCACAATTTGAACTGCAAAATTTTCAAATTCTACTATTGACGGTATAATCGATGAACATTGAAATTGGTTAAAAAGTAGTATTGTAGTAGGTACCTGTCACTTTTCTTCAGATTTGCGAATTGCAGAGCCAAGACACAGGCGAGAGTAGGTCCGATAACAGCGCCATTCGCTGCCTTCTCCATAGCTCCTCCAATTATCAGTTCCACGTCATCTATGTTTCTGAAATAAATACACTTTACATGAGGATAGTCTTTATTTTGTTTCTTTAATAATACGGTTTCTTTAAAGAGGAGTTGGCAAAGTTTTTTAAAACTACTGGTTAATCGTTGACAGAGTCGCAAGTTTTTCGGGTAGTTTTATAAATTAGTTATTATCGTCGTTCTTGGGTCTTTACACACAAGTTTTAAGGGAGTTGCTAGTGGCGGACTGAGCCGAATAATTTTGGACAGTTCGAGATGTCCGAAGTTTCGTAAATTTCTTTAGCAAAGCCAAGTAAAGCTACAAATAGAAGCACTTGTGGAGTTAACTAAAGCGTTTCTGTAAGCTCGTCAAAATAAAGCGACTCTGAGAAGTCATAATTTCGTTGGTGTGACTATAGCCTACGAATGTACATACCTATACAAATCAGCCAGCATCTCCTGTTGGGTCCTTTCGAAGCCCATCTGTCCGAAGTCTCCGAAGCTCTTGATATTGCTCATAGGCTCGCATAGCCTCAAGGCACGTAGGTACGAGGCTACGCCGTGGTCTCTAGTGCGGTAGACATCCCACTGCACTGAGGGCGGGAAGCGAGAGACGCGGTGCGCTGTTGTGTGGACTAGATGTTGGAGAGTGACTGTCTTGTTCATCTAGAAGTTGTTTTAGTTCAGAAATACATGGGGATGGAAAAAAATCGATCTCTTTTTATCATCCTACTAAAATTATATATGTGAAAGTTTTGTAAGTATGGATGAATGGATGTTTGTTACTCTTTCATGCGAAAACTATTGAACGGATTTGGCTGAAACCTGGAATATACATAGTTTATGACCGGGAGTAACACATAGGCTACTTTTGATCACAGTATTCCTACGGGAATGAGAACTACCAACCGGATACACCACGGGGCGCAGCTAGTAAAAGATAAATTATAAATCTTCAATTACCTACGTGTTTTGAAACGGAACTTTGTGTCATCGAAAATCAATTAAAACAAACTGTTATAAAACAAGGTAAATCTCGGTTTCACTTTCTTATCAAAGTGTCTAAAAGATGGTATAAGTAAGATCGGGGTAAGAAAATGGTAGGGTAAGAAAATGATCAATGTACTTACTTATACAAACTGTGATCATTGAAAGTTTGAGACTGAAGTTTGAAATGTTGCGTAATTTCAGGCCATAAACTATACTATAGGTACATATTTAAATTTTCAGCCTAATCCGTTCAGATCATTGTTTTTGCGTTAAAAAGTGAAAAACATCCATCCTCACAAACTTTCGTAAGTATATTATATAGGTAAATGAAAGTAGAAGAAGATACGTAGTAATAATGCTCACCAGTTTTTCATTCATCATAGCCTTGAAGATAGGCGAGACAGCCACGAGCTCGGTGTAGGCGCCGGCGCGGTTGGCGCTGGAGTACCCACGCCAGAACCCGAGGGAGGTCAGTTTCAACTCGGCTTTGGCCATTCCAACCTGAAAATATACTTATTTCTATAGTTACTCGAACTATTGGCCAGACTAAAGTCCCATTTAGACGAGGAGAGTTTCTCGTCTCGAAGATACGATTATAAATAAATAAATAAATATAAATATCCTTGGACATTCCACACGGCGTCATCTAGTCCCAAGCTAAGCAATTTAATGCTTGTGTTATGGTAACCAGATGACTGATAAACTAGATAGATACATTTTTTTTTGTAAATACATACATATTATATTATACATTGAAAACACCCAGACACGAAACAAATATTTGCAGATCATGCAAACATTTGTCCCGCAGCGGGGATCGAACCCGCAACCTCTGCGTCTCAGGCGGGCTTTCACCCACTGCGCCACAGAGGTCGTCAAAGAAAGGATTATCGAAGGAATATAAAAAAATTTTTTCGTCTAAACAATCGCTCTCCTCGTTACCTTGGGCGACAATTGACTTGCAATGGAATATTATTATGTCCGTGTAAACAGAATTTCAAAGCAATAGCGATTGTTTAGACGAAAAAAAATGTTTTATATTCCTTCGATAATCGTATCTTTGAGACGAGAAACTCTCCCCGTCTAAATGGGACTTAAAGATCTAAAACCAATCTGTTAAATGAGTAGGTAGGTAGGTGCCTAATGGGCGTGCCTATGACTATTCTATTCTTATAAATTCCTCCTTTTTGAAGGGAGAAAGTCGATATAATGAACAAGAAATCTAAAATACCATTTCAACATTTTGCCATACAACCAAAGCATTCTTCATCTTTTTTTATCCATGGCAAAATCACAAAAACTTTTTTTTATGTTAAACGTTAAAATTATTTCCTTGTATTCAATACATATTCCAGTGTAATATCCATACATAGGTACACAACACTATTGAATTCGTATAAAACCCAACCAACATTTCTTGTTTTGTCCTAAAGACATATATATGTATTCTAGTTTGGTTACAGGTTAATTTTCGTGATCGTTCGTTCGTACGTAGAGCAAGTGACCAACTCTGGTGACGGAGTTTTTAGGCCGCCTAAAAGCCTCCGTCATGGCTGAACGACTTTAAAAAACCAGGACCGACAATTGAACGTGCCCTCCGAAGCACGGAAGCGCTCAGCTGATAATGCCACTTGCAGTCTTCGACGATCAAACTTTTCCTGATGACTTTTATCCTTGCAATCTTACCTCTCCAAGCAAAACAGGCAGGAACTCATTAAAAGTGATGTGCTGGATAATAGCGGCGACTGCTCTCCTAGTCTCCAGGAACAAGGTGGTGTCGTCCCAGAACGGGTTCATGGAGTAAAGCTCTCCGGCGATACGATTGTGTTCCGAGAGGAAGGCTTTGTATAGCGGCGCGGTGGGTGAGCCGTCGTTGCATCTGAAAGAGATAGATATGTTTTACAGGGTACTTTTTATCAAGTCTTTTTTAGAAAATAGAGAAGGATAGATAGAGAGAGAGAGAGAGAGAATATCCTAGAACAATGTTATCTAATGTAAGAAGAAAGATTTCAGCTAATTACTTAAGATCGTCCTTAGAAGAGTAAGATCTTTTTTTCATACCTTGGAACTTGAATTTTGTAACAATTACCGAGGATTAGGAAATTAGGAGTTTCCTCCATGTCTCGATCATGGCCATTGAAAGTATCTACCTACATAAATCTACCATAAGGCAGCTTTTATTGGAAATTATGGATATAGCTAATAGAAAGCAATCTTAGGAGACGATACAAAACTGTGAGTAGGTGTACCTACAATAACATCTAGTACTTAAGTTCTACTGAAACAAAGTCATTATTAGGTAGGTACATGATGTGCAATGTAATGTCATAGAATACTGAACGTGTTTAACATAAATCAAATCAAATAGGCAAAAAACAGAGGTTTAATTTATTGAACATGCCTTTATGAAGCCATTAAATGCTAACAAAGATGGAAATCAAACAGATATGCAAAGCATCACAAGGTCGTATTTGCATACAATCAGCTCAACATACTTAGTGGGATTTTTAATCAGTTTGTCATTTGCTGAAGGAATAAATAGGAAATGATGTTTATGCCATTTGTTAGATCATTTTATCAGTTTTAATTTACTTAACTTTTAAATTAGGACTATTACTAGATTCATTTAAATGTAAGATTTTCTTGAAACAAAACAAAAATATAGGTACTATTATGACTCAATGTTAAATAACAATTTATTTTGATGAAGATATTATACAACCGCTTAATAATTGCATTAGCTAACCCGAAAAGCAAGCGCTTAAATTTATAATGAATGTTTAGCATTGTCTGGAAAAGTTTCCTAGATTAAATTAAAAAGTTAAGATTGGCATGTTTGCTAACAATTTTTAACATTAATGTTAATGCCAAAGAAATTTTGAATGAAAGCAAGGTCGTAATAGACAGGAATTTGAAAGGGACGTTATTAAAAAAAGAGAGTGGTAGGAAATTTCAAGTCAAAATTATGGCACATACCTACCTGCTTATACCACAACTTATACAGCGGTGCAAAGAATGTTCAAAGAAATAAAAAAGTTACTTTGTGTATTAGAAGATCCGTAAAGGCGTAAACTCTAGTTACTTAGCTACTTATTTAACATTAGGTAAGTAACTACATTTACCTAGGTGCTACTTATTCAATACAATGTTATAACTTTTCACACAACAATAAATTTGCATAAAACATTAATGTAAGTAATGTTTGTGCAAACAGTCACGTAAACTGTTGCGAAACTTAACAATTGCTTACAGAAAAACACTTTGTAGAGCATTTAATGGTAGTATAGGTACAGCTGATCAAGTTTACCTACTAGGAAATGTTACTTTAGGTCTCAACTACAATGATTTATATGAGGCACTTATCGAGAGAATTGACCGGAATATTTTAAAGAGATGGTCAAAATGTGCGGGTCTTATAAAGATTTGTCAATTTTATATGGATTTAAAGAATGTTTTTTTCTTGTTACTCTTATGTCAATGAAAAGAGATACAACAGATTCAATTTCCGTTTTAGCTAAAGAAGGTTTACTAAACGAATATGCATAAGGGGGTACGTCTTCACCTACATCTTAACTAGATGTTATACAGCGTCAGGAAGCATTTTATGGAGAACATTATAGTGCCTGGGACATTGGTGAGATGGAGCAGATCTTTCAGCTTAATTGGCCAAATCTCCAGAGAGACGCGTGGTCAATACGTGTAAAACCTCTAGATTATAGTGCTGCTAAATATCAGCAACACCGTTAGATTTTAAGTGATTTTGGGGACCATACTTTCGGCGTTTGGTTCCGATATCCTATGTATCTAATTTAGTTAGGTACATTATACTAGTGGCAATTCGGAGTATCGTAAAAGCTAAACTTAACTAACAAAAAATGTAGCCGTCCCTTTCATAGCGATGGGAATAAAAAGGATGGCATTCATTTTAGTTAGTTTAGTTTAGCTTTTGCGACACTCCGAATTGCCACTACCTATATTATTCTTAGTTCAAATAGTAAAAGTTATTCTGCTGTACGGAGTGTTGCTGCAACAAAATGCGAAGTATTAAATAAATTATAAAATGATTTTAGTCTGTATCCAGATAATAATTATGCATAATGATGACATCTCGTGTTTTTTTTCGGAAAAACTGTGGGTATTTTACCTCGAATTTTCCTTGTTTAAACTTCACTCTTTATCCTATGATGACATATTCAAAATTTTTATTCAATGAATTCTATGACTTATTTACGATTCAAACAATTAATTTAGATAATTAATAGACACATTTCAAATGATCTTCAACTATTAAAACCTTTTAAAATGAAAAACTGAAAGAAATACATACCTACCTAATACAGAATATCCCGAGTTCATTAGAAGATACAACTTAAATTGTTGAGCAAGGTCAAGAGTGCGCTTGGATCTGATTGCTAAATACCTACTAATGATGATGGATGACATAAATGGCATTGGTATAGTAGGTAGATTTACTATATTCTTCATAACAATGGCTACCTATGTTGTGCTAGGTTAGGTATTCGGTTACACTGACCTCTCTTCACTTGATTAATTCCATAAATAATGTATTGAAGAAAAGGAAACTACACTGTAAAGCTATTTATAGGAAATGTTGCGCAATACCTACCATTTCAAAATAAACAAAACTTTAAGAAAATAAATGTCAATAAACACTTTTATATGTAGGTACCTAAGTCATTACCAAGTTACAAGGAAGGAAAACACAATCCTGCCGGAGCCTTTAACTTTTAGTAAGATTTTTCATTTAAAATGAAATATCCAATACCTAAGTGTGGTTTAACACTGTAAAATAATAAATAAAACTAAGGAAAACACAAATTTGTGAAACGTAAACCGTAGATTTTTTGTGCCTAGTGGAAGTTATGCCATTTTCACGACCCTGTTCTTCACGTTTAGCCTGCATGATTTTTTTGCCTATTTCAAAGAAAATATTACTAAGCATCATATAAGATCGCCCGACTGAGAGATATACAAGTATCTGAGTAGTATATGAATGGGAAGATAGATATATTTTTTGTCAAAGATTGCTCAAGCAATTTATACAAAGTAGGATTAGATGCACCATCTCAATTAATATTATCTTCAATTGCAGTGTCATTGGAAATAATTAATGCCGCCGCTATGGGAATCGTTCACACATTAGACGTATCTATAAATCTTGAATCGGTATTGTATGTTGCTAACTGTGACGTAATCTCTTTCTTCCTAGCCTATTATGTGAAAATCATAGGTACTTAAAACCTAAGCTATCTTGCAAGTGCTGCAATCAATATTTTTTTAATAAGTTTATGTCGATAAGAGTAAATAATCTTACTTGCGACATGAATGTAGGTCGATCTTGCCAGCGTCATAGAGTCGTAGCGAGCGAAGTTCCTTTTCAGAGCTGCCGTATAATGCAGAGCCGTCGATCACTGAAGTGGCCAGATTCATCTGCTCTCTGACTTCTGTAATAAACATATCACGTAGTAAAAGCCAATTGGCATTTATTCACTAGGTACTACCCAGTGCTTTTATTAAAATATTATTTACTGATAGCATTGTAAGAAGTAACTTGGAATATGCGTCTCAAATTTGGAATCCCCAATATGCTATTTATGAATATCAAATTGAACAAATTCAAAAGAAATTTATTCGTTTTCTTAGCTTTCGGGCGAAAAATCACCTACAAAGCTATGAGGCAGCATGTAGAAAATTTCATCTTCTTCCATTAGTTAATCGACGCGTGATCGCTGACATTACATATTTGAGTAAGCTGGTGTCCGGTCAAGTTGATTGTCCCGAGTTGCTTGGTAGGCTTCGGTTCTATGTTCCTAACAGATCCCGCAGGACTTTTCCCACATTTCAACTTAAATCAGCATCTACCAACTACCGTACAAATTCTTATCTCTGGCGTGTGTGTGACAGTTAATAATAAAAACTATGCTGACACGATCGATTTGTTCAACTGCAGCGTAGTGAAGATAAGGCGCTTATTGGGTTTACAGTTCTTTGTTTAAATGAAGACAGACAAAGGCCATACACAAAATCGTAACCCGATCCCGCAGTACCAGATAGCCTGAGAACTTTAAAACATCAATTTTATCCAAGAAATTTCAATACTTAGTAGTAGGTAGCAACAATATTCAATATTTAAACATTTTTAACTAGAAAGTAGGTAATTGAAATTTCTTGGATAAAATTGATGTTTTAGAGTTTTCAGGCTATTTTTTAGGGTTACGATTTTGTGTATGGCCATTGTCTGTCTTCTAGATATTAATCGTCTTTGGTTTAAATTAATAGATAAGTTTATATTCTATAAATGTAGTTTTAGTTAATGGTTTAAAAAATCTTGCTTGCATCTCTATTGTGCTCAATTTTTGCTCAGTCTGTTTCTATCTGTGAAAACTTGTTATTAGCCTTATGTTTCTATTAACTCCTTGGTAACATGTTTGTATGTGCTGTTAGTTTTCCAAAAATAAATAAATAAATAAATAAATAGCAACCCGGCTAAAGGATGATCGCTCACGTATCACGCGGGTGTTCGAATCCCGCCGAAGTCATGAACTTTTAGTAAGCATTTTCATTTATAGGTACTACTACCTAGTTAGTTTTTTTTACGTGATTTGGGTTTAAACAAACAAACTCTTTCACTTTATTATAAACGTATACATCTACCTGGATCAATATGAATAAACGACCCTGTACCCTTTAGATTTAGAAGTAGGTACCTACCCTTTAGATTTAGAAGTACCTAGTCATATAATATACAGTCTGACTCATAAAGATCTGTTAATTTGAAGGATTTAAAGGATAGGTATAATGTTTTAGCTTGTCACTCGTGATTTAAATCCGTTTGAATTAAAGGAATCTTAAATTGGGTGATCCATCCAAACCAGCGCACTAGCATCATAGTTTCTAAGTTCGTTGGCTCGCCAAATCGCGTTTTTGATCAATTGGCGAATAAATAGTCGGAATAGGATTGTTTTGTTACTGTTATACATTTAAATTTTACACTTGTTTCTGTGTTGGGTTCTCCATTGGCGATCTAGCCAACCACGCTTACTAGATCGCTACCATGCCAATTAGAGTTTCATAGCGGCCAATGGATAACCCCTTTAAGTCTGTAATAAAACAGACCGGTCCGTAAGCTATTAATTAATAGACCCATAAATATATTAGGTTTTGCATATTTCGACATAAACGATCTGAATTAGGAATTCAATAGGTATATTACATAGATCGTTGTCATCAACTTGCCTGAGGACTTAGAGTGACATTACTGAAGAGAACCTATAGGCAATAATCATCAATAAATGTAAGGGTAACCTTAGTAGGTACCTACATCATTATAATAAGGATGTTGTCGAAATACAAGCATTCATCTTAGTTTCAATATGCGAAAACCTCTAAATAGTCTCTAGTAATATCTTTACCTAGTACAGTAATTTGTTTTTATGACTGTTTGTTTTCCTATGATTAAAAAATAAATAAATAAAGTATTAATGTTTCTAAAAGTGCAAGTACATCCGGATTTTAATTTGATCAACTCTCAACTCTACTTCTTTTAGTAAACCATGTTAAATTATTTGAATATCAATGATATTAATTTGACTAACAGTCTCGTTTCATTGCGTCGGTTGATTATGAGTCAAAATTGATTTTGTAACCAAATAGCATGAAATACCTACATAGAACAAGTTATCACGGTGACTGAACTGAGGTTGTCCAAAATGCTACAATTTATATACCTACTCATATAGATAGGTAGATAGGAAGTATGATACAATCACTTGAACTGGTTTTGTATTAATTTTGTTGACATAATCAAGTCTACCTACAGAATTGTGTGGGTGATGTATTTTAATATAAATTATTGAGTTAAACTTTAACAACTTTAAGAGGTTCAATATTTGAGGGTCTAAATAACAGGCAATTGAAAGAAGTCACAGAGATATTCTATTCAGAAAGTTTTCAGTTCCCGCTGATACTCAATATTATAAAGAGGTAAAGTTGGTTTGATTGTATGTTTGGGGTAATCTCCGAAACCACTCATCCGATTTCGAATATTCTTTCACCGATGTGTAGCTGGACTTTTCGAATGAACATAGGCTATATTTCAAGGTAGGTTTCAAGTTCAAGGTAGGTAGGTTCACCACGCGAGCGAAGCCGCGGGCGAGTAAGCAAGTATTCTTAAGCAACGGATTTTAATGCAGTTTTCATCAACAGATGAGAGTGATTCAAGAGTAGTATGTATAGTAGTATGTAAATAAATAATTTGACATTAAATTGATCAGAAACTTCAATGTTGTCAAATCACAATGTTTGTGCTGGATAGGAATTGAACCCACGACCTTTAGCACGGAAGACAGAGCTACTACTACAACCTGCCAGAGGCCAGTGTAATTAACATACAAAGGTCAATAATATCACCCATGCTTAACGAAGCATGAAAATCTACGGAAATTATATAACACTTTCTTCGCTACTTCATAACTTCATCATGACTCTCTCCATGATGCCAATTAACCAAAAAGATTAAAGATCATAAGAGCGTGACTTACCGAACGTACAGGAGTCGATGTTCCGCGCTGGCGCAGATCGCACGTAGTCGCAAGGCCCGTCTCCACAATCCTGTAGCAATAGTTTCAAAATTAAAATGTAAACTACTAATTAACTTAATATGTTATTGACAGTTTAATTGAAACTACTTCAAAAAGGTAGTATAATCTTAATAACAGATGGGGAATTGAAATATTAATTGCAGGCTCCGCTAATAGAAATCTTGGTTTGATATGCATAATATCACGTAGCCTAGGATTACTTACATACATTGACATTTAAGTACTAATACATAGATGCAACTATATATAAAATGTCTTTATAATATATAAATATCTAATATCTTTACCTAGGTAAGTAAAATTCATTTGGCTATATAGTGAATGTCTTCGTTTCTACAAGTCCAACAATTTCCCTGTCCCAACCTACCTAAGCACTTTTAGACTAGGAATTCAGTCTTTCAATTCGAATTCTGTTTTTTTCATGCGGTGACCAACATTAGGTACATTAGACACGTTATTTAACAGAATCATCTCAAATACTAGAACAATGCTCGAATGTGGCACAAATAACTTTCACTACTTACGCATGACAAGAGGAATACCTATGTAATTTTGTTGCTTTGTAAACCTACAGTCTTCACAGTGTTACTTTATACCTACAACAGAACAGAACCAAGAGATAAACAACAGCATTTTTAATATTTTTCCTCTTAAACGAATGAAAACCTTCAGCATATTAAGTACTTAGTTATGATCAAAGATTATTCTTTGGTTATCATCGTCTTTGGTTATGATAAAAAGTTTGCTCTATACCTACCAAAAAGCTTATGCTATAACAATAATCACACAGTGAACCAGATATTTCTTCAATGTGGCGCCTAATATTTTATCATTACTTTTGTCATAGCCATTTCGTAATTCGAATAGTTAAGATAGATTGCCTGTCTACTTTTTGTGTAGAAAGTTAATTGCGTGTGTCACGGTGTTTGTCTAGGCCTATTTATTGTAAGAAGAAATTGATAAATTATTTGTAGGTTCTTTTGTGGCAGGATATTTGTCTAAAATACATGTCAGACTAGAGCTTATTGTTGTGATAAATGTGTTTTAAAGATTAATTTAAAACACATTTCGGTACCTACATATTTACATTAAGGTTATGCTGAACTGCTCTATGGGAACTTTTTGTCAGGTATATAAATTAATTAGCTATTAAAATATCAGTTGCATCAGATGATTAATTAGATAAATTGAGGCACTGATGTTAATTTCTTGCATAATTCCTCGGGTCTTAGCTGAAGAAAACATCTTTCAAAAAACATCTTTATAAAACCACAGTTGGCCCTATATAAAAACCTGTTACCTATATAAGTCTTAGTTAAAATAATATTATATTTAATATACATTCTTCAAGGGGCCTTGGGAAATCCCCAGAACGGTATCCAAGTTTTGATTATTATGTCACTGTGTCATAAATATATCTAAATAAATTTACGTAATAAGCTGTCCCGCAAAACAGCCACGCCCATGTTTGCCTACCCCACATTATAAGTAGGTAAGCACCGACAAGCTAATCGTCTGTTACTTCATGGCTTTCACTACACGTAACCTTTCTTCGACCCCGCAAACTATCACGAACATTACGACACCTACTCAAGATCGATCGATATATCTATTGACAAGTTAATAAGAATTACGTCAGTATTTGGAAACGTGGATGTGGATTTTTTTTGGTATTAGCGTGTTTTTGTTCGACATGAAACTATGAAATAAAAAAATAATAGGTAATATCGAGTTAGACAGATAGATTAACACTTATTGTACACCATTATGAACATTAAATCAGATAAATACACATAGAACATTTTAAATAGGTACTTCTAACTCGTACTTATTTAAAATGTTACTAGGTACTTACTTACCTTCTTTAACTACATCATAAATAACTAGGTACTTTTGCTTGATAAGAATTGTGACTGTAAAAGAAACAGAAAGATTCACACTTCTATTCCTAATCAATTTTTAATGATATTTCGACGGAAAAATCACGACACGATACCTAATAACCATGAAGGTAAATATTTAAAGTACACTTCGGTCAAATTAATGTTTAGACATTTTTGTGAGACTTGGTAACAAGTAGGTATCCGGTGTGAATTATGTAATATGTGTTTAAAGGCGATAAGTCAAAGATCAATCACTCATTCAACTTTATATTAACATAGGAATTTAATAGAACTTAGACCACACTGAGTAGGTATTTAAAATTCAACAAACGCTAAAAAAATTGCCACAAATCTGAAGATAGGTTAGCTTATTACTCGTCAAATGTTTTAGACACAGTAGGTAATTGATTTCCCATTACAAAGTGTTAACTCACAATAGTTTTTGTACAAAATATCACATGTGCGCTTACAAAATTCGCAAAAACTATTTCTGTGTTTACAAGTGCTTCGTTTAAGCAAAAAAGGACCGAAAAAGTGGAATAATTGAGGCATTAAAAAACCTGATTTTGTTATCTATTAAATAACGTAACATATAAGTCCATATCAAAATATGTAATTACACAAGAGCATAATATACAAGCAGGATAATATAAAAATGTGTAAGCTATAATGTTTAAGTAATATTATTACATAGGTTTATTTATGTACATGCGTATTCAAAGAAAAACAAATTAGCAAAACAGCAACACATAATTATTATGCAAAACAGTTAAACCTATAAAATGCTTCAATCCTTGCTTCCTATACATGATTATTTAATGGTAGGTCTTCTTGAATTGCACGATTATTTATTGTACAGTCATAAATGTAAGTTATTTATGAACTCTTTAGATACCTTGTTTGAAACGTAGTCAAATATGTTTAGATACCTTTAGTGTCATAAATTTATAAAGACACTTCTCATAAAAAAGCGCTTCCGTGCTTCGGAGGGCACATTAAATTGTCGGTCCTGGCTTTAAGTCGTTAAGCCATGACAAAGACTTTTAAGCGGCTCATATATTTCGTCACCAGAGTTGGCCACTTTCTCATACAAACTTTACTTTACTCCTTGAAAAGCTCAAAATGTATTTAAACAGGAGATTATAATAACTACTCTGCTCACTAATCTATCTATTTTTAAGCCTTTAGGCAGCCTAAAAACTCCGTCACCAGAGTTGGCCACTTGCTCATACGAACGAACGAACGAACTAATCTAACAGTAAGTACCTACCTAGTTCCACGCTCTCAATAAGTAAATCAGAGAGTATATCACTTTAAAGTTCAACAAAAGTTCATAACAAGGACATCTACTCGTACCACTCATACTTATTAATGTTCATCACTCCAGCCAGGCCAAGTTCAAGAGATGAAACAATTGATTATCATTAAATGGAGACGGATGATTGGTCACTGGGTGTTCACATCCGTTCCTTTTAACAAAAAGCATACGTCCGCCGGCCTTCACACTGCTTGATCACACGTCTTTAGAGTTAATGAAACCTAATGACTTTGATCGCAGCTAGTTTTTTAAGTAGGCAGTGAAACTTGTATTGCACAAATAGCTTCTATTCATAACGAGAGGTTAAATACAAAACTGATTATTGATTTTTCAGTTTTTGTAAATATAAAACTGATTATTCTATGAATTTTCATTTTTAAGTTTTTACTAAATCCTTTACTTCAATAGTTTCTAAAACGCCACACAGATAGTTTTAATGTGAATAATTCTTATTTGTCGACGAAGTTTGCTATAAAACAATACAGTAGTCAGTAGGTATAGATTACCAAGAATTTAACAAGAACATTCCGTTTATTACTGGGCTGCCGCAAGGGTTAACGCTATCCCACGCCTTCTTTCTTGTTTATGTAATGAAAAGTCTTATGTACATTACCTGATTTCCATTGGCAGTTGCGACTAAGTCAGAGAAAATGAACTGTCCCCAAGCTGGCAGCATGCTGGTGACGTAGTCGTGGTCAGCTGGCTCCGTCAACTGAGCGGCCGCACGGACGGCCAGCGATGGAGATGGAAGATGGGGCTCGTCCAAAGGTTGAGAAACTCCTACAAAAGAAAATAAAAAAATAAGTACTACCTAAGTAAATAATATTTTGAAGTACCTAAGTAGTATTTTTAGGTACCCTAGTATTTCTTTGAGCTCATGGCCAAACCTGGTAACGAAGTTATTAGGCCGCCTGTGTTATGGCTTTACGACTTTAAAAGCCGGGACCGACAATGTAACGCGCTCTACGTAGCACGATAAAAAAAAATTGCCTTCCTAAGGTGCGGTAGGTATATTTTCTTTCAGATCTTTACACATTTTAGATCCTTTGAAGATGTCTAAAGGATTGGTGAGAGGCATATCTAAATACATATTTTGCAGATTTTGCAGATGTTAAAATCCAACGGTAATAAATAAATATATTTTTAAAGACTTAATATAATAAAAGCAGTAAAAATCTCTCAGGTACTTGTTAATGTAGAAGGTGTAAAAATAAATTGGAATTCAGCATGAAGGTCTTTTTACCTTCACTTTTGAAACAATGTGAACCAATTCCCTAATTTGATTGGAATTTTAACAAAGCGAACAACACTACAGCATATTTCATTATCCAAGAATAGAATGGGAAAATCATTATCTCGCATTCATATCCTCCAAGTGAACCCAAAATACTTGGAGGATATGAATGTGAGAGAAGAGGATTCAGAGTTGGCGAATGGTAGAGGTGAATGGAAGAGAAAAATATGTTGTGTGCCGACTCCACTTATCGTGGAATAAGGGCAGGAGAAACACGACTTATCATTTGTCTAAAAGTCGAATACCCAGTGTCGAATGAACAATGCAACAAAAATCACTCTTACTTTCCAGTTTCTACATGATATTCGTAATGATTGTATTTATTCAATTATCTTAATCATTCAAAAAATCTGCGAAGAAACTTTATGAGGTAAGTAGGTACCAGCAGTAAGAGTAGAAAGTGCTTAGAGATTAGTCGTTTGATTTGCATAGAAATAAACTTTTAAACAGAATATGATAGTTATTTTCATAACATTACATTTTGGGTTAAAACCAACAAACGTATAATGTATGAAATATAAGAATATACTCGAGTCTTAAACAATAATTTCAAACTATCATTACCTTGCTCAATAAGTCTGCAACGTCTTTTAGGTGCCTGGTTTACCTCTCATCAAACCGTAAAGAAAGACATCTAATGTTATTGCATATCTTTGATTAAAGTTAAAAGGTAATGTTATATTCAATAACTACACTTCTTTAGCTAGAGACAAGAATCTTGTTATTACGTAATTGTACAGTAAGTAGGTAACGTCTATAAGTTGTTTATAGATTAGTAATTATGAAATTATATGATTGAATGTAACTTTATGACGATTGTTCGTTGAGATAAATATGAATGTTCTAATGTCAGGTATTTATTGAATGCGTGACTTATATCATCCTTATCTTTGTGATCATGTCAATTGAGTTGAGAGTTACCTATACATGAACAGGAGGCTCATTCTGTAAACTCACTTCGAACCTCGCTAAGCTGAATCTGTAGTGAGTGAGATATAAATTTCGTATTCCGTAGAACTCGATAGCGCCTGTAACGAGTGTGCCAGCGATATTAAAATTAAAATAATGGTAATTTCCAAGTCACCACGACAATTAAAAACCCGAATTCACTTGTCGACAAGGGAGTTCAGTCACTTGAGTGAATTTGAGTTCGATTTGTTACAGAATGACGTGGATATAATAAAATAGTACCTCTACAGGTACTTATTGTACAGGCTTTTGTAACAAAGAAAACATAAGAAGAGCTCTACCTTGCAAGACAGAGATAAACTTGGTAAGAATTTGTATTCAATTGTCTTTAATAGGCTGACTTCCGTATCTCGAGCGAGACAAATCACCTGACATTTATAATAGCTATCGTTCTTGATCGCTTAGTTTTTTAATGCAAAGTTAAAGTGAAATAAGTCGAAAGTTATCATATTAATCTTATAGCTTTCGAATTTATTAAACACTTACTTAAAGTAAATTTATGTAAGCTAGTAGCCAATTCTGCTGACAAGTTTTTAGGCCGTAGGCCTCCGTCATGGCTTAAAAGCCAGGACCGACAGTTAAACATGCCCTTAAACGCTCAGCTGTTAATGCCACTAGCGGTCACCCATCCAAATTATGCCTGTTCAGAACGTCGCCTAACTTCAACGATCTATCAAGCATGTAGCATGCTACATGCCACTACGAGCGCTTTAAGAATACAAAACATAATAATGATTTATTTTATTAGCAACAGAAGCAAGTTATGTGCTTTAAATTACCTTATGAGTCGTGTAAATCTATAAAATTTATAGATATTTAACTAACCGTCAATAAGGAAGATCTAACTTACAGCTTATAATGATAGGTAAATATGTACAGAACACACAAGACATCATCATATCCAGAAGATCACAAAATTCTACGAATTGATGTCAGTTTGAGCATATGAGCATGTTATTACTATTTGTGGTGAAAAAAATGTATTTATGATGTCCTTTACTACTTTAGAACCACTTTTCAGAAGATTTTTTTTTTTCATATTTTCCTATAATATGTATACTTACGAAATTATTGTTACCAGTGGTAACAAAAACTTCGATGTAGAGGTTGTATTTCAAACAAAACCATAATAATAAAACATGAAAAATATCTTCTGAAAAGTGGTTTTAAAGTAGTAAGTACCTAAAGGGCAGCATTTTTTAAATTAATGACTTACGAACAATGAACCAAGAAAATAAATAAATAGTGATTCAACTCAGATAAATCATTCATGCTCTAGATATGAAAGTTGATACAATCGTTAACAAAGATGGCATCGCTAATCTTTGTATCATCGCGTAATTGCATAACACCACGATAGCACGAACACAAACGGTTTGCTCAATTCATTATTACAATAGAAATGTATTTTTTGCTCTATCAGGGACGATACCGAGATGGGATATGGCCGTTTGGCCGTGTCCGAGTTTATTCCGGATTCTATTCAGTCAGGTCTTACTAGGAGGGCATGGTGTGTTGATGATTTCATTTACAACCCCTGTGTGTGTCTCTGCATTTGTATTGTGGCATCGTAGCTCCTTTATAACCGATATTTTTTTGTCCGAAAGGTGACTTGATCAAGATTGTTCTTAGTCATATTTGGTGGAAATCAGATAAGCCGTTTTCAAAGACGAAATCACCTCGAAACCCTGAATTTGAGGGATCCGCGAGCTTATTTTCGGCTTGGAGCAAATGTTTGACTCAAAGCTTTAGTTTCCACTATATATAATACTCTAGGGTCTGATGATGACCAGATAAGATGAACATGAAATAATGGTCTGATTGATTCGAGATTTCAGATATGAAATCTCGAATCAATCAGACCATTATTTCAAATCACCTGATACTTGATTCGAGTCTTGACTCGAAATATAAGAATGTATATAAATCTTTTTTAGTTTGTGTCGTAAGATTAATTTATAAATAATATGAACTAGTTGCTCAGCAGTGGGACACAAACGTCTAATAATATTAATAATAATAATAATGAACTAGTTGCGTTAAAAAGACTTACGATTAGCATAATTTGCCGGCATCAGCCTGAGAAAAACATCGCCTCTTCGGCCCCACGGTCTGTGTCTCACGTTGTTGCACTCGCCACTAGCGCTTCTGTACTTGCTTGGAGGGCATGGTGTGTTGCTGATCTCATCTTCTTCTGATGAACAGTTGTGCCTGCAAATTGAAACAGTTTTACTAATTGTATTTCAGAGATATTTTCTAATAGTGATTCAACGGCTAATGTTGTTTTGAATACAGCTAGATAGTTTCTAGGCTTGCATTTGATTGAGGCAAGTAGTAAAATTGTAAACTTACGCATCGCTAGCGCCTAATAAAAAACGCTTTTCCAAGTTGAGTGCTTCGCTGGCGATCCGTCTTAGGTCGCTCGGTACAGCCTGCAAGCTGTCATCGGACTTGCTTTTCTGGCCATTGGTGACTACGAACGCTACGGCGAGAAGTAATATACTCCGCCTTATCCTGGAACAAAGAAAGAAATGTCACTTTTAAAACTATGTTCCTCAATTTTATTAGGCTAAAAGCTCTAAAAGATATCAAAATAAGACAGGGCTTTTTTCTATTAGATACTGTGTAGTGTGAAATTTGGCCACGAGGAGTGAAAGTTCCTCCCTCTTACACATTTACCTACAGATTTTTTTGATACATTTGATATTATTATGCGAGTAATTCCCCTGTGTCGTTATAGAGAAAATAATTTCTTGCAAGGGTCAAAGATCGACTGCGAAATAAGAGGCTTTTGCGCTGTAGGCAGATATGAACGGCGTCACGACAATGATATAAATCCTTCTTGGTGCCAAAAGACGTCGCAAACTTCGTAACACAAGTGTTGTTATCTCTTTCTCCTACGCTTATTGCAACATAACTATAGTTTCTAATGAGTAAGCTCACTTTTTCACATTAATAACATTTCCATGTGGTCAAATAGGACGCCTATTACCAATGTAGTCACGACCATAACATCACCACGATCATCCAAGCAAAAACATTATTTTAATCTTAAAAATGTATTCCGTAACGAATGCTATTGTCTTTGAGAATTGTTGTTGTGACATTTAATTGTAGAATTTTAGAATGTTAATCAGATTCTAAAAGGAATTGCAAAGCAGCAAATTTAGCCTCTTTACAAAGCACATAATACTCGTAATTAATTTACAGTCTAATAATCTACATAAACAGAAACAAACAGTTTTGAGACATACTTGAAATAATGAAACTAATCTTAAATTCTAATCTAATTAAGCAACATAAATTGCGAATTATATTTAAGTATTTTCATATCATCGTAATTATTATACGAGTAAACCCGTTGATCCGAAATACTTCTTGACGCGGGTTGTAAAAAATCCTACAGAAAACAGATTTCTAACTATTTAAAATTTTCTTTCTGACTAAAATTTCCACCTTATTTAAACTATGAACTATTATTTAATGATTAAACAAGAAAAATGATATATCAGTCCAGTTGTTTTAAAGTTATACGCTTATCAAAGAAAACTAAGTATATTGTTTGTATATAGATGACTAGATATCACTTGTAAAACCGATCTAACAGCCTGTATTTTCCTAGATACAGGAAGTAATAGGTACATCGATATAGTAAAATATTCATGTGACCGCAATTGCTTTCGTTTTTATCAGTGATCTCTTATGACACGTACCGGTTACACATACTTTCTACATAAGTAATTGACATTGCACAAAACTAATCGTAATGTAACTTTTAGATCATGTGTGATTACGTTGTATATTATGGCAGACATGTCTGGAAGCAAGATTACTCTTGATAGGGAAGACATGTATTTGGACTTAATTTTGCTTTTGACTACTCTCTAGATGTTATTTTTTCATTCATTGAGTAATTTGAGTTATTTTCTGTACCCGTGGGGTCTAAAAAGGCAGTTTTAGCTGAATCATATATATATATATATATATATATATATTTTATTAACCTGTTATGTCCCACTGCTGGGCAAAGGTCTCCCCCAAAATCCTCCACTGACCCCTGTCTTTGGCGATCTCCCACCACTCCTTCTCAAACACGTCAAGATCGTGCCGCCAACGCCTTCTCGGCCGGCCTCGTCGTCGCCTACCGTTCTCGGGCACCCAAGAAGTAACAGTGTTTGTCCACTTGGAGAAGTGGACATATTTATTATTATAATAAAAATCTATATCTATCTATACTTATAAAATGCTTTGTCAGTCTTGAAAGCGATTGTAGAATAGTAATATGTTAGGGGGTCTGGGATAATTATAGTCGATTATAAGAACATGATAAATAAATACTCATCTGTATTTTATAAAATACATACCTAATAATCTACATGCTATTTCTTCTTAGACATTTTTAGAGTTTTTTTACAGTTGTTGATTCGTGTAATGCAAAGTTGAAGACTATTTTTAGACACTCTCCAATTTGCTCAACAATTTGTGAAATTGGTTTTACCGTTTACTTTTACAACAAATAAAAGTAAACAATCTTTTGTTCTGTCAGATGGAATTAAGGTAAGTTTGTACGAGCTAGCGGCCAACTCTGGTGATGGAGTTTTTGGGCCACCTAAAGGCCTCTATGGCTTAGTTTTTTGACGACCTCTATGACGCAGTGGGTGAAGGCCCCAGAGGTTGCGGTTTCGATCCCCACCACGGGACAAATTATGATGTATTATAATAAAGAACCGTATTTTTAATGTTTCTAAAGCTCAATCAAAATATCGTTTCGTTCGCACTTTAAGGAGAAGCGGAAATTAAAGTCTTCTAACGAGAATTCCCATCATTAGCACAAATATCAGGAAATCATCATTAGAACGGAAGATCAAGGCCCGATTGCAATGATACTCATAATACTTAATTTAAAGAAGTGTTCATATGTTATAAGCTCTAAATGGAAAAAAAAACATCGCGAGGAAACCCGTAGCTTATATGCTCAAATTAAGCATGACTTTCCTGTGTGTGGATATGGCTGGTTAAGCTGAGAGAATGGTTTAGATGCTGGGGTAAGCCTCTTATTTCAAGATTTTACATAATAGTTCATAGGAATTACTTTGTTAAACCAGATAAATCCGTTGTGATAAAAATAGTGCTGTGTGCTTCGACTTGCGTATTTTTTTGGGAAGTTAATGCGATTTGACACAACCTTGCTTGCACAACAGGCAATGGAAGACATTAACAGCCAATCTCAATACCCTATCTATCTTTGGTTTTGCTTACTGTCGGTAGCTATTTGACGTTTTTTGTATGGAAGTTATGTCAAATATCTACCCGCAGTAAGCAAAACCAAAGATAGATAGGTTATTGAGACTAGTCGTAAGAAACCATCGGCTTAGTTCAAGTAGTAAAATTCTAAGGCTGTTAGGTTGAGAAGCTTATCGCAGCGTTATCCAAAGGAGTAGCATGGATAATACTGATATGTGGAGATACGCCGCGAGTTTCCGCAAGATATTTTTTTCTCCTAGGAAGCAACTAATAGAGCTACCTATTCATCATAACGTTTGCTTAAAGGTTGAGCCTTTTTTGTGAGCAGGCATTATCGCCTTGAAGGGGCACAAACCGGTGCAGTCAGCTGACTTCGTGCCTCGCCTCTAAATGTCAACATACCACTTTCGCTCCCGGATGTTGTTGCTTAGACACCTTTTATATACACCCTGTATCATGGCTTAAATATTTAATGTTTCTACTCAGATCTTTAGGCAAATGCCTAACAGATCTTTAGGCAAATGCCTAAAGATCTGAGTAGAAACTAAAGACTAACTACTACTTAAATAAGTATCTTTGAATATGGTTAGGATAAATAATTAATTATCATCGTTTGGTCACTGGTAAGTAATTTTAGCATATTTTATTCATTAAATATACAAAATACATTCCGCAAAAGTATGTAAAATCATATATAAATATTACATTTTCAAAATACCTAAGTGCCACATTGTCGCCGACGCTGATTCTAATAGTCAGGATTCTGGTCTTAAACTAGTTAGTTAATAAAAATTGAAATATTTTAAGTTATGCATAAATTATTTCGTTGCGATCATAATCTAGCATATTTGTAGTTTTAATCAACTACTCTTGTTTCTACGCAAATATTTAAAAGAACTTATAAATATGTAGTAGCGGCAGTTCATGCATGTTTATTTTGTAAATTCAATCACATAGAATTTGAAAACATTTTGTTCTTATGCATCATACAAAAGAAGATCGATATTGAAATATTTCTGCTGTCAATCTAAAGACAAGACAGCAATTACGAGAACAATCGCGCAAATTCAATGTCAGAATTGCAATCACTACAATTGACTGCGAATGCGCAGCCTCGTTTTGACACTAGCCTAAAGCGAAAGTGCGTTGCCAACAATACGTGACTAAAACCTTTGAATACCTCAAAACGTTGGCCCAGTATGTTGTACAAGGTCAAATGTGGCAAAACTACTTACAAAAACATCGGTAGATGACACTTGGAGCCTTGGTTTAGGCAAGTTCGATGGCATATGTCACTAAGGACAACTCTGGTAATTAAAATCGGGTTCCACAAGTTAAAATGCCGTTGCTGTTTATTTTTCCGACCCTAAAGTAGGTAACAGCCATTAAATTAAATTTACATTTCAGAATGTAAATTTTAGGGTCGGTAGGGTCTATCAGTAGCAAGATTTATTTTCCTCCTTTTTGGTTTTGGGTATGGATTAATTCGTAAACACAACTATCTTAAAATAGTTATGTAATGTAATGTGGAAAATGAAGGAGGTACTTAAATGCTTTTAAATCAAAGAGACTGCAACTTTATTCCGCGCAGCTTATCGGTGGTATTTCGTACATTTACAAAGTATTTAAAAATACTTAAAGATACGTAAGAATATTCAGTTCACTTAAAGATTTGGTGGATATCCTGTTTTGTAGGTTTAGTTATTTGTCTCAGCGCACTTTATTAAATTGGGTTAATTACAGATATACACCATGTTATTACGAAACATTGTCTATTGTTTCTTTGTGAATATTGCGAAAACTTGTAAATGTCTACCCAGACCAATGTTTTTGATTGATGTGTGGACGTTACTGTGTTATTGTACCAAACGTAGTGTATTAAGAAATTGATATTGTAACACTCTTATTAATATTTAACATTTATTTTTACACTGCATGGTCTATCTCCCTTCCGTTTTCCACCTCTATAACTATAATTATTTTATCTTATTTCTTTAAATAAATAAGCATTTGACGACCTCGTGGCACAGTGGGTGAAAGCCCACCTAAGTAAGACGCAGAGGTTGCGGGTTAGATCCCCGCTGCGGGACAAATGTTTGTATGATCTACAAAAATTTGTCTAGTGTCTGGGTATTTTTATGTATTGTATGCTTTTAAAAAAAAATGTAGGTATATAAGTCACCTGGTTACCCTTACACAAGCATTCAATTGCTTAGCTTGTGACACTGTGTGAAATGTCCAAGGATATTTATCTCGAATAGAAGTTAAGCAAAATGGGTATTATTTTTTATTTTAGGTGCTTTTAATTTGTTGTTCCTAAATATAACAAAACAATGATATTTACTTATTGCTCACGTTACTGGCGTTTGAGCAAGAAATAAAAAAAACAGACAACATGTGAATATAAACCAGTTATTAAGTAGTACCTACTAACAAAAATTAAGATCCGCTGTTGCGCTTCTGTAGCGCTTTACTGTGGTCATACAAAAGACTTCAACGGGATCTTTTTAAAAAAGTTTTTTTTTGTTTTTACACATTATGTTTAAACACTATGTTTTGTCCTTTATATTATTTATTATTAGTCATTATTCAACTTAAGTAGTTATAATTATGTTACAGAAGACTGTCCGACTAGACAGCCTATGGATTTTAAAAGTTAAATTTCTGAATTTAAAATACAAAACGAGATGACCACAATACAATTAAATAAATAATTCATAAGTACCCACGCACAACAGAACCATACCGATGATCTAATTTAAATTTGATTTTTCGCAAAAACTATGCGATTGGAACGCAGTGGATGACCTCACGACCGGTCGACCTTTATACACATCCTGATTGAGCACATGTCATGTGACTGAGTGTATGTACATGTTTGTAGTTAATGGCAAGATCAGGAAGTTCTGGTGTAGTTCGGTAATGGAGAGTTGTATGTTCTTTATGCTTGATTTCAGTTGTGAATCGATTTTATTTTTGATCTAGATTTGTTTGGTAACGCTAACGTAAGCATGTGTTTGAATTGGACAAGACAGTTATCGCTTATCATATCACAGGGGAACGCAACTGAGCTCTACTTTTATTGACATTAAGTTTAGCAGTGATTAAGTTTCAAAAAACGTAACTTGTGAATTCAATCGAAATGGCTTTTCATAATTTTAATTTTATTCTGAATCGATAGTAAATTATACCTTGAGAGTTGTGACACACCCATCTAAGTAATAAAATACTGTTCAAGTTTCAGTAAAAGTTGTACTAGGTACTCGAAAACTTGCAAAAGTTGATTGTGACCCACATAATATTGCAACTGCATACTTCACCTACAAGCAACTACCTCAGTCATGTGACTGCAATTAGATGGTACGTTAATTACTCTCTTAGCGTTACAAGTTTTCGAATAAAAAAGCAGTTTGGCACGCTAATATTTCCGCGTGCGTTTGCGCAGATGACGTAAGAGGGCGTACTAAATGATATATATTCTGTGGCGATGTCTCTTCATGCGGGTGTTGGCCAACAGACATGAGCCCCGATTCGAGTACCTGTTTGACTGTGTAATAGATTTAATTTACATGTATGATATAAAATAAATGCAAAAGTGTGCCACTTATTTTGTAACGTGTTTTGAATGCGATACGGTGTAAAGGACAATGCGGCAATGGATATACAAAATAACGTAAATACTAACGTATTAAAGCTATCTTAAATAAGTTAGTATTTAGGATTTGTTTAGCTTTTATGATTTTTAAGCCGATCCATGTATTAAAATCTTGAGTTTGAAACGTGTATATTTACAAAAGCGGTACACTTGCATCGAGACAAGAAAATTTACTCAAACTTAAAGTTTCTAAATAAGCAGCGTATTACTTAATTTTAACATATATTTATTTTATTTAGATATAAGTTTCACATTTTTATTATTGTTTTTAAACTTTATGGCCAGTTTACATTATTCCAGTCCAGCAATACAGTCCAGCACTGGATTGCTGGACTGGAATAATGTAAACTGGCCATTAATAAAAACTTTACTCGCTCTATATATTTAATAGCTTCCTGTCTGTCTCCTGTAATTATAATCACATTTAACTTTTTTTTAATTTTGCACGCTTTTATGTACTTATATTGTGTTGGTAGCTCTAATAAAGAAATAAATAACGCGTTTATGTAATAAAATACTTTCTAAAGAAGATTTAGATAAGTAGCTTATTAATTAGACTTTTCCAAGTGCGAGATACTTCCACCACAAAGCCAATCAATTAGAAGCAAAATATTTTACAACTATCCAAAAACAACCCACAATTACAAAGCGGTAACCACAATAATTGATCCGCCACGGTCGATCAGCCACCCGAGATTGCAGTTTATAACCCGACCGAATTAACAGAGATGTTCACACTGCACCGAGTGCTCCACGTAAAGTGATTCTCAACTTCGCAATTTTCATGCTCTGAGGCAATCCAGTTGCAAAACTGAGCGAGTGGAAAAGCGGTTACTACATCCCACAATGGATTTAGCTTAGTTTGATATGTGATACTTGGACGAGACCTAATAGGCTACTTATGAGTGATTGCCTGCAAAGCTAATTTGGTTTTGCCAGTAGTCGTAGGTTGGGTTCGATTCACATACAGAAAATAATTTATTGTACCTATGTGATGTTAATTGTTTTTCTGTGTCTGCTAGTACTACGTACCTACTAGTGTTACGTACAAAATAATAAAAGTATCACTACATGAAATATCCACGCGGCAATGCCTGCCAGTGTCTTGGGCACGCTTCCGTCTGGCAGTGGCTTTGATCAGTTGAGCTACCTATATATAGTTTACAACGATCTTGAGGTGGCTCAACTGATTCTTATTGTATTTTGTATAAAAAAACAATAAAATATAAAAATACTACACTTGGTTTAGTTTCTGTAAATAACTAACTGTAAATAAATGATTTATTTAGAAAAAAGTTTTGAGAATCCACAGCTACTAATTAGCTCTTAGGTTTTACAACATTTTGAGAGTACAGATTTCTGTAGAGAGAAGTACTAACTCACGCATAGAAATTGTTACGATGGTTGCTCTTAAAATTCTAGTTCAGTAGTTCCGAATCAGTTGTGTAATTAAAACTCGCATCGCAACTTATCCAACTTTAGCCTCTACCAAACAAAATTAATTATTATTATTTAGTTGTATTTTATGTTTTTTTCTGTGTACAATAAAGTGTTTATTCATTCATTCATTCTGGTGACGGAGTTTTTAGGGCGCCTAAAGTCCATCATGGCTTAACGACTTTAAAAGACGGGACCGATAATTTAACATGCCCTCCGAAGCACGTACGCACTGCTGTTAACGCCACTTGGTCACTCATTCAAAATATACTAGAGATTAATTTGATTCTTGGAACGATACGTGCGGCTTACGCAACGAATTTTACTTTAATTGATGGCTAGATATAAACTAGCCGTTTGTGTTGATCGATTGTTTTATGTAGAGACGCGTTCTCACAATTAAAGTGCGGCCGACACTTTACAACAACGTAAAACTGCCTAGTTACAAACACCAACACACAAACAAACTAAGTAAATAAACGTATTGGACCTACAATGATTTGCAAGTTTTAAACAATGTTATTGAAGTCACTTGTCCCAACTATTGTAATATTTTAAATAGAAACATTTGTCGCAAAATGTCAAAACTAAAATCGAGTGTGTTTACAGGCTGCATTAAAACTTTTTCTTCAGTAGGTAAGCTTTGTGACCCTGGGCGAGACTTGTAGAGCTCATCGAATCTATATTTGGACGCATCTATGTCATATTAGATACTTTTACCTACACCCACAACGAGACATCTATGAGTACCTACAAGTATTTTGATAAAATAAGTTTTGTAACCAATCCATTGAACTGTCAACATCAATTACATTTGATTCCCTCACAATGAATACCTTTTAAGAATTTCGAGGACTCGGTCAATATCATACCTAGCTTAATCACGCACGGTGTCTCATGAATTTTAATGTACAAATGCCTTATCTTAAGAATTTTGTTAGAAAAACTTTATGATAGGCCAGTTAGCACGCGAACTTTTAACACAATCTTTTATAGTTTTGACATAGCGGTTTTGGGGTTATTGGGCTCTATTGTAATTGTTTTGACGCTTGAACCATCAAAACAAAAAATGTTTGTGAATTTGTTCTTATCTTCAGCAATTGTTTAATGCCGATTGAAATAACATTTTATCACACGTTTTGATAGTACAGAACAGCCATTGTTTAAGACTTCAAGAGTATTATTTGTACTATTACAAAGCGAAGGCAATTATCGTAGATAATGCTTTAAGAGCAGTTGATTGGCCTCTGATTACTTCCTAACATAGAGCAGTCATGACCTTTGGGTTGGCACGATTTTTTAAATAAAATATTAGGAGCACACATTTTATTGCACCTGTAGGTACTTACAGATTCAGACTAGACGTTATTAATATATTTAGGCATCATTAACTGTATAATTGTAATAAAGATAATATGATGAAGTCAGAGTGGTATTAAATTAGTTGAGTTTCTGATCTCATCTAGCTTCATTAAATTTGTAGGTGACCTATATGTAATGAAAAATTATAGTTAATAAACCATTGAGTATTTACGAGCCATTTTCTTAAGAAGGTACTAAATTATTTACTTTATTGCTACACGAAGTTATTTATATGGAGTTTAAAACTTAATGCGGGGGTTTTCAGTAGCAATATTGTTGGTTAGGTACTACGTTCAACATCTTCCTCATTCAAACATAATTGAATTTAATTATTTAACATTTTTTACTGTCTCATTAATATCTATGGCGCACAATAATACTCTATCGATAACCAGTTGATAGTCAGTTCCGCATTATTAAACCATAATAATGAATGTAGAGTTTAATTTCAATGGACATTGTCGTATTTCTTGTTTAAGTGATCATCAATTTAATTTGGAATTAATCGGCGATTAAACATCGTATTAATGCAAATTATAGCACGTGTACAGCCGCAGGTTATTTTGTTTGTTGCGTGAGGCTAAGCACTAAAACATTTAATTAGCTACTGTCAGTTGTCACCCTCTCATAAAAATTTCAGGGAATTTATATTGTACTGACCGTTGGTTTAATTGTCAATAATTAAAAAAATATCGAAATTAAAATATCATTTAAGACTTAATTTTCTTAAGTTTTTGTCAAGCTCTATAATTATTGAAGGGCCAATTGAACAAAGTAAGGCGTGTTGTAAGTATGCACAACGATGTTTAAAAATGATCCTTTCCCTAATAGGACAACAATATTTTAATATATTTAACAGTTAATAATGTGAGCTTTCATTCTTTAATATTCGCTTTTCGTCGAACCTTTGAAGGTTGATTTTAGAGGATAAGTATTTGAAAAGAGATTTCAAAGGATCATTTTTATATATTATTTTTAATATAAATTATATGTCCATCTTAATCTATAGCATTATCGATCACTAGATAGACTTAGATATCAATACCTAGGCGTTTTGAATAAACATGTTTTAGGTTAATCGTCTAGTTAGCCTTCGGTAGGCGCATTATGGGTCAGTGGGATCAAAATTAGCTTTAATGGTTGTACGGTTAGAATTACGATAATAGACGCTCAAACACTATGGCCAAACGCACAAAGACATAGAGTAGGTACAAAACTTTAAGTATCTAAGAAAATATTTATCTTACATTATTAAAAAGACAAAAGTATTTTTGTCCTTTAAAAAAAACATTACTTGATAATGGCCAATCATTTGAGTGAAAGAAGAATACCTACCTAAATTCAATACCGATTAGAAGCAGTAGTAAAGTTTAAAATCGAAAATGGCTCACTTTAGATGATTTTTTCATGTAGTTATTATTTAATGTTTACTTAATAACATATATTTTTTTCAACGACATTAATGCTTTAGTTTAATTAGGAGTTATAGCATTTCCAAAAGTACGCGTTGGCGCATACAATCACCTTAAGCGTTAATTCAGAGTCAAGAACTCACATAAAACTAAAACGATTAACCAACTTCAATAGGAACGGGTATCATCAATTTTACTTACATTTTAGTTATTTATATCAATAACGGTATAATTCTAATAACGGGTTTTAATTGCAGGGCTTTGAACGAATTCCATTTAATAATAACTGTTGCGTAATCGAATAGCTATAGAGGCGTTGACTATAAAATATTATTGAAACGTTTAAGACGATTGAAAAACGATTTATGTACTTATCTTGTATTTTGTTTACATATAAAATACGAACACTTCAGAAACAATAACACTTTCAAAATGAAAATTTAGGGATATGAGAAATAAAGGTTTTCAGCTAGAGATGGACCCGATGAGTAGTGCTGTTGTCACAATATACATATATTTTTTGTCTACGGCAGGACAATGTCTATCAAGGCAGTAACTATTCAATTATATTTAACCCGGGCATTGCATACTGTTACTAAGAGCAACATTGTGAAATTCAGCAATATAAATGCAAGTTTTCAGTCAAAATTATTATGTCATGTTTGCGGTAACTGGCGTGCATTGTGCAATGTGCGAGGAAGGAAGAAAATTCATTATTACCTGAGTTATGTTACGATGAGCGTGGCTTACCTAACCTCAAGCCTAGTGCTGTGACCGTATGAATGGTTTGAAGCGCTCGTGGCGAAGCTTGCTAAGACGTTCTTGATAGATCGTCGAAGTTAAGCAACGTTCTGAGCGGTCACTACTTGGATGGGTGACCGCAAGTGGCATTTTCATCTGAGCGCTTCCGTGCTTCGGAGCGCACGTTAAATTGTCGGTCCCGGCTTTTAAAGTCGTTAAGCCATGACGGAGGCCTTTAGGCGGCCTAAAAACTCCGTCACCAGAGTTGGCCACTTGCTCATACGACGAACGAACGAACTAGATAGTGTATTTTCAGGAAACTCCTAGTGGACATTCTTATTCAGATCTTTAGGCAATTTCAGATCCTTTAAAGATGTCTAATTGGGTAGTCAGATGAATGTCCAAATACATATTTGGTACAATGTCCATATTTTGCAGAAGTTAAGTAATTAATTATGAAAATAGGGAAAACTTAAAATAATGTTTGTTTGCTTCTTAGTTCTTTTCTACCTTCCTTAGATGTGGTAGGCGTCTAGGCGTTTATTAATTAGTTTTTATAATAATTCATTAGTTATTGTAATTTCATCGGTTCTTGTTATGTGTGCAAAGTTCAATTTTGACGACCTCTGTGGCGCAGTGGGCGAAAGCCCGCCTGAGACGCAGAGGTTGCGGGTTCGATCCCCGCTGCGGGACAAATGTTTGCATGATCTGCAAATATTTGTTTCGTGTCTGGGTGTTTTCTATGTATAATATGTATGTATTTACAAAAAAAAAAAATGTATCTATGTAGTTTATCAGTCATCTGGTTACCATAACACAAGCATTAAATTGCTTAGCTTGGGACTAGATGACGCCGTGTGAAATGTCCAAGGATATTTATTTATTATTTATTATATTTAATTTAATTGTATTGTATAGAAGTGGCTGAAAATTCCGTTTTGATTTATATAATGATATTTAAAAGCGTAAATCAAGGTTTGAAATAAAAGGTTTTCTAGAACAGAAACTAAAATAGTTACAAATTATTTTCTTATCGATAGGTATGTTTAGAGTCGCGAAGGTTTAGTTAAATCGAGTAAACGTGACTGTTGAGTGTTATGAAGCTTCAGTGATCTCATCTTAGGTACCTAATAACGATCAAAAATGGGAAATACATTAGCGGGTCTATTTTCAGTCCCATGGATAAATTAAAAACATTTTAAGACGAACTCGAAACATTTCTAGTTTTGTATTAAATTTATTTTTTGTTTTATTATAAATCGAACAATGACGATATTCATCTTACTTACTAATATTTAAAATTTATAATTTTGTTTGGATGTTTGTTTGTGTTTCAATCAAGCCTTAACCAGTGTAGAGATAAAACTTGGAATAGTAATAGCAAGTAATAGAATGGAGTTTGGAATAGCATTTGGATTTTTTGAAATGTTTTTAATAATTATTCTCCTATTCTGGACGGAGAAAAATCCAACAAATCAAAAACCATGTAAATCGGTTTAGCCGTTCTCGAGCTATAGTGTTGGAACAAACCCGACTTTGTGTTCTAAATTCATAGAAAGATTAAGCTTGCACGTTACAGTGAATGAAGAGTAATTGATTCACAGATTAGCAACACATTTTATCCATGTGACAAAGGTGTATTGTACATAAGTGGTTTTGTACGCGCACAACGAAAGTGAATTCGCCTGAGGCAGGAAGAAATCGAAAACTTGTTATTATGCAATCTGAAAGTCAAAGGGGATCTCTTACGTAAGTTTCCGTATTCGGGATCGACAAGATGTTACTGTTACCTCGTTAAAGCGATGATAATATTTATCTACCTACGTATCATCTCAACTGGTTTAAGGACTTATTGACAAATTTGGTATGAGCCACTTACCTATGTGGATTATTTTAAGATTTCAGAGTAACTTTGATATTATGAAACATTCGATCAAAATTTTGGTTTTGTCAAAATCCCCTTAATTATTTGGTAATAATAAGTAGGTATATTTATACATTTTTAATTGAAAATTTCTCCATCCGATCTGTTATTTTTATGCAGCCTTTTTAAAGTTATTTATAAGTAAAACAATATTCTTTGTACATAAGGATTTCACGGATCATTTAGCCGAAACTTTCGCCATAACAGCCCTAAGAACACACGTAATCCTCGTCTTACGCAATAAGCATCGCCAATGTCTGTGCGTGCCTTAAATTTCAATAGCGACCCGCTTTTGAAGCACACTTGAAGAAGAATATCATCACTTCAACAATAACAAACAAATTACTAATTAAGCTGTGGTTTAAACTAAACATTTTTATTGTTTGAAACGATGCAAACTTAAGGTATAAATATGTAAAATATTATTACGAATCTGCAATCTAATCATTTAGAATGATCTTGAAAATGCTTTGAAAACAATTAACAAGTCTGCAACAAGTAGGTACCTATGTTAGAAAAACCTGAAATATGGTTATGTTTTCATAGATACTTAAGTATAACCTAGTATTATTTTATCTGTGGTATTACCTATATGTAGATAGACTTCAATGTTAATAATTTAATTTGCACCTACTAGCTTAACACGCCCGCGGTTTTGATAACGTGGTTATTTAGCTGAATTAAAAGTAACCTATTCCAGGTCATAAACTAAGGTCCGAGTTTCAGCTAAATCCGATCAGTAGTTTTCACGTGAAAGAGTTACAAACATCCATATTTCCATACGAACTTTCGCGTTTATAATATTAGTGGTAAGATTCTTATAGAAGTGAGATAACTCTTGTGCTAACAGATTTCTGTCTGGCAGTGTCTGAGGTGTCACGGCGAAGTTGCGTCATCGTTGTTGTCAATGGAATTTTCAAATTGTTTTTTACTAATGCTTTGAGGTCTGCCTTAATTGTGTTTGATTTTACACTAGTGCCCTATTTACTTTGATATCTATCAAAGTAACTAATAATAATAAAAAAATGTACTTAAAATGAAAAGTTTAAGGTAGTAATCAAGGTTGTTGCCAGCTACGTGTAATTATGTACCAATGATTCTAAAATGTCAAACTTATTATCAACCACAAAATCAAGATAATAATAATTGTAAAAGTAACATATATCTTTAATGATAGTTTCTAAGAATTAATACAATTTTGTTATGTTTTAGTATGTAGGTACAAAATAAACCTAAAAATGTTAAGTTTATTAGACGGTGACAGCTATACCTAAACACTCGAGCTCGTAATTAAATAATTTAAGATTCGTCCTTGACACAACCTATGCTAGGTTTTTCACACCTCTGCTAGAGTTGGAATAAGTTTGAGTCTATCATTTACACTGTAAAATGTCAACAATGTTTGTGTGATAAAGTAATGAAATTTACACCAATGTAAAAACCGATCTTTGAACACCAAGACTGGACATTAACTGTGTCTACTTTAAATCCTTGACATAAACATACTAAGTAATGAGCTAATTCACCAATGTAAAGACCGATCTTTCAACACCAAGACTTCTTCTTCTTCTTCTCTCGAGTCAATGGCTAGGCTAAACCTTACATTTTCGTTGCCACCAAGACTAAAAAAGTAAATTGATTATGTCTTTCTTTATTGTTTACTATCCTTGACGTCGAAATATAATGAATTAGGACCAATATTCCAAGTAATGAGCCAATACACTAATGTAAAGACCGATCTTAAAATACCAAAACTAACCATTCATTGTCTACTTTAGATGCTTGACGTCGCAATATAATGAATTGGGACCAATACTCCAAGTAATGCGCCAATACACCAATGTAAAGACAAATGTTGGAACACCAAGACTGGGACTGTCCCATCCCAGTCTTGAATGAATGGTTAGTCCACTGGGACATTGTGTCTACTTTAGATCTTTGACGTAGCAATATAATGAATTGGGGCCAATATTCCAAGTAATGAGCCAATACACCAATATAAAGACCGATCTTTGAACACCAAGACTGTCCATTCATTGTGTCTACTTTAGAGCCTTGAAGTCTTATTATCTGCGACTAAAACTACCTAACCTTTGTGAAGTCTCTACTTTACAAAGGCTAATAGTCGCAATTTAATACATTGGGATCAACATACCAATGAGTTATTTTATCAAGACAACCCATTCGTTAGATATCAATTTTCTCATTCTGTGAATTCACATGGAAATGAGGTAGGTACGTATACCTAATCTGTAATTAATAAGTTAAAGCCAACACGCCATCGTGAGTACCTACCGAGATATCTGGGATCTTCAGAAGAGCGTCTAGATTCAGATAATATCTACAGTACTGGGCATAACTACTCTTTACGATCTCCAAGTCGCAAAGTAATGTACATGTTGTCTCTTTTTCAGGAGTTTCGAACAATAAGTTCAATATGTTAGAATTTAAATAAAAAAATATTGTTTCACTTGCTCAATCTGCAAGCATCAGCAATTTATTTTAATATGCCCAGTTTTATTAAGTTTGTCTCTTGGAGTTGTTTAACAACTCTATACTTATAAATTTTGCTTTTATTTTAAACTTACGAGCAAGGTCACTGAAACTGACTTTTAAAAATGAAGGTTCGGATAAGAAAATATTTTCTAGTGCTAAAACAAACGGCTGTGTGCGAAGTATAGGTAATGAAAGAATGAATGAATTCTTTATTACACCAACATTATAGTAAAAAAAACCTAATCTTAGTGGTTAAGCTCGCCTTTGTACATGCCCTTACCTACTATCTGTATTTTTTAATGTATTACTTTATTGTGTACAATAAAGAATAAAGAATAAAGAATAGTGCGCGGTCTTATCGCTTAGAGCGATCTCTTCCAGACAACCTTTGGATGGGCGATGAAAGAGTGAGATCATAAGACGGGGTGTATAAGTAGGTAGGTAGCTTAATTGTAACTTGATAGATAAGTAATTCTAAGTGATAATAAAGTTTGGTAAGTAGGTACCTTATGTACAATGCAGTCAATTTAGAGGTCATATACCTAGTAAAATTTTAAATAGTTGAACTTATCACCTCGAGTGGCATTGTCCTACATTCAAAAGACAAGGAATTTTGCAGTCAATTTGATACAAAGTATTGCGAAACTAAGCGTGAATAAGATTTATAATGTTTACTTAAATAACTAGTAAATTTATAGTACAAAATATATGAAAAATATTAAAGGTTCATTAATAAAAAATAGACTCACGTTGTAAAAGTTCCCATGTTGCCGCCAACAATTGACTAATTAACTAAATGTCACTCATCAATATAAACCAACACTTTTTTTTAATTCACTATTTTGTTATTCGAAATGAGGTTCGAATTAATTTAGATGTAGAACGCGAAATGCGGGCGAACGCTCGCCGTTCCCGCCAACGTGCTGGCTCGATTGTGGCGGCGGAGTGAGGCTGTATGGAGCTGCCGCCCGTTGCCTCGCTCTAGAGAAAGTTGCCAAGTTATCAAACTTGGCGGTTACGTTCTGCGATGACGCTGTCATCCTCCGATTGCGTATTCGATGACAAAATTTAATTTTCGCGTACCCTCGACAATTTTCGTGCTACTGACACGGTGAACGTTCCATTTAACAATGTCCCACTTTACGGAACTGAGAATATTTATTTAACTATTGTTATAGATTTATTATCGTCAGACTGTTAATTGTATCCTAACATTAATTTCGTGAGCATCTTTCACGCACTGCTTTGAAAAGAGTTTTGAATAAACAAAATAGGTACTTAAGTAAGTACCTACCTTTTCGTTTTGTTATGACAGTTGCAATAAACCGATGAACTTATTTATAAAACTGTAAAACTGTAAGTTTAAATAACTTTAGGTCACGATTAGAATTATGTAGGTACCTATTTATAAAGTAGAGTTAACCTTTTCGTGAAATTTAAGGACAAAAATAAAAGATTACCTTTCGACAATAACATTAGGGTATTTTATTGGAATAAATCACATTATCGTGTTCTCCTTGAGCAGCTAAGCAAGTTAATTATGTAAGTACTTAAGTACCAATGTTGAAATTTAATAAAATTTAAATGAATATTCAAATACCTACCTAGAAAAATATATGACATTTCTACCTACTTCGCTTCGCTTGTAATTAATAGAATAAGTTTGTTTTCATTGAGAGACCATTGTTTAGTACCTACCTAGTTAAAAACATAGTTGCAGCAATAAGTTAAAAGTAAGTGTAGCTCTTTTTTATACAGATTACAATGTTATAAATGTTAAATTTAATTATGAATGGATTAGAATGATTTACTTACCAACAAATTGGTATTCCGAATACTTTAAACTTAAAACATCCCTCGAACAAAAAACATTATGTATTTATTTTACTCCTGTGATTTCTATCTAGAAAAAATATTATGATCACATATTAACAACTGTGGGCATCTTTTGTTGTAAGTAATTGTTGGCCCTGAGGCCCTAGCCATGTTACATTTCGACAATCGCTTTCGATTAGAAACTAAAAAAAATGTATAGGAATTGACATTCGATGACGAAAACTCGAGCGATCAGAAATGTCAAATCAAAGGTGTAGCGATGATAGAAATCGAATCGCTTCATAGCGAATGCCGGTTGGCTAGGCCCTCTGGTTGTACAGGGGGGTTAACGCCAGTTTACCATAGTATTGGACAGGTACTGTCCTCGATACCTAGGCAAGTATCACAAATGTATGAAAATCCAGTGCAGCGTGCAAACTTGCATGAAAATTCTATAGGTATATTAGTATATTAGAATACTTGACACTTGAGCGAGGATAGATTATTATACCTAGAATACAAAAACCGCCGGTAACCCTACAGTTGTTAAACTATAAAAATGCTTTCAGGCGATCTAAAGTCACTAAAGTTAGTCACTAGCTCATGCGAACTTACTAAGGTAGGTATCAGTATTAAAACCGGTGCTATATAGGTACCTACATAACATGCTATTAGGTAAGTATTTTATCTTATTAACATTTCATTTCTTAAATTCCATTATAATATCAAACAAAGTGCGCACATGTGAGTAAAAGCGTATTATTGATCGTATTACATAATACATGGGTTAATATTTATTCGATTGTGGATAGTGACCGTGCAACTTTCACTTTTGCGACTTGTAGTTGAGAAAAGTCATGTGATATGCTGAAGTTGTTTGCATTTTTCTCATTGGAAGTGTTTTTATGTTTTGATCGAACAAGGTTTGTAAATAGCTAAGTAGTAGACGGCAAAGCTAAGTTAACTCAGAGACCCGCTGAGAGTTTAATTAAGGACTGATTTTTGTAGCTTTATTTTCCTGTGGATATGTCCGACTTAGCTGAGAGGAAGGTTTAAGTGCTGGGCAAGCCTATCCATTTCAACAATGTCCTAGGCACTACAGTGTCCCGTTAAGTGTAGGCAAAGCTTGCCTCCTGACTCTGTATAAATCATTATAATAGCACACGGGAAATTACTCACGTAAAATTGTCATCGATTTAGATACCGACAATGTTTCGATTCTTCCGGAGAATCTTCATCTGGGTATGAGTGTGGTCACTCCTCGCGGTCGCGTCTCACACAATGTCTACTTAATACAACTCACGATAGTTTTGAATCTGTATAAATCATCTAGTAAAGATGTAAAGGCCTGAGTTTTTTATTTTAATAAACAGCTGTAGGTGCAATTGGAGTATAATTAAGTAATAATTTTTATTTTTGTGATTCTCATTTGAACCAAATGAATGATACCTAGGCACTAATCATTTATCAAAGAAAACAGTTTTTCAAAGAACCTAGAGAGGCTCGATTCCCCGGATTTACCTACTGTCCGACAACAGGAAGGTCAAGGTTTATTAATGACCGAAAAAGGTCATTATTACCGTCGCTTGGAAATAAACACGATTATCAAGATCTTATCAAGTTTATTGTAAAGACCGGGACTGCCTTTTGGAACTTTTGTTTTTGTTTATGGCAAAGATTTCATGGAAATTCAATGAGACAAAAACAATTAAAGGTAATAAAGATCTGAAGGTATTTCAATAAAATTATATACTTAGCTCCGCAACTTCTTTATTATGTAGGTTATTTAAACTTTATTTTAATGTGTATAAAGTACTTAGTTAATTAAATTTTGCAAGAATATTTACCAATTTATACAGCAATTTATTTTTATCCAACCAATTAAGTTGGCCACTTGTTCATACGAACAAACGAACGAACAAAAATATTCTTAATAAAACACTATTTCTTCAATAACTAAACTTGGACAGGATGGAAATAAGCTAAGTAGGTATTAAAAATATATATATTTTTCTATGAATTGAGACCCGAAACTAAGATCAATAAAGAACGTCAATTTGCTCTCAAAAAATAATTGTGGTAAAATGATATAACTTCCATACTAAAAATAACAAATATCTAACCAAGGTAATTGCTTACCTTGGTTAGATATTTGTTATTTTTATACAGATAAATAAGATATTAAGACTGGACGCGTGGGTTTTTTAACACTTCATAAATTGCAAAACATCAAATGTGTGAAAGTTTGCAAAGATGCATGAGAATATGTTGGTAAACGTAAAACAATTGTTATCTATTTTAGACGCGCCGACCACGTCTATAACTGAGACCAATTCGGAGGGATTTTACAGACAACATTGGATACATGCCAAGAGATTATTTTATAGCAATATAACAAACTCAGAAAGTAAATATTGTCTTTAGGCGTTTGTGCACTGCACGGAATTTTACTGTTTTGGTCAGGAATGTCAGTTTAAAATGCCTTGTCTCTTGTTATTTCCGATAAGTTAGAAGGGGACAAAGACATTATACTCTTTGTGCAAAAATTTTTTGCACACCGGAAAACAGTAAAATTCCGTGTAATGTACAAATGCCCTTAGACTACATATAATTAGAATTGACAAGTTAGTAGATCTCGTCAAAGGTATTACAAAGTCTTAGACCATAATACGATTTGTAACCAATTTACACCAATAATTCGGTAAATGGTACTCTCGGTTATGGTAGACCATTTACCGATGCATGGCATGCAAATAAAAGAACATACTTACAAAGTCAAATATAAAGAGCATTGTATTTCTAAACATGAATTTGTTATCACGAAAGCTTTAGAAAGACTTGAGAAGATGTAATTCAAATGTAGATGACATTTAGACAACATCTAGCCAAAAGATAAGGCTGCCTGTCCATTGAAGCGGAGCGAGCTGGCGGCGAAGCAGAGAAACAGATAAATATTGCATAAAATCTTCGCTCTGAGATTTTATGCAATTCTATTGGTTAATATTTATTATATTTCTCATAAAATCTCCACTCCGCCAGCTCGCTCCGCGTTAATGGACAGGCAGCTTAATACTGGATAACCGCTGTCAGATCTCATATCACGGATATGACCCTTTAAAGACAATAAACTGAGGTTTGTTACACAATGCCAATACATATTTGAGATGAAGAGAAAGTTGCAGGAACTTTCCGGATGACATCACAGTACCTGCTTCAAGTAATTGATGATGCGGTCATGGTTGTGAAACTGGTTAAGATAATTAGTGATGTTTTTGTAGGCTTATTAGGCACTACATGCTTTAACTGATATGAATGATGGATTGTATGTTTTTATACATCTTTAAAGGTTGAAACATTACTAAAGGAGTTCATCGTATTCTCAAGCGTTGAACGAAAATGTGGAGTGGTATATCCAATTTGATAAGCAGATGACATTGACAACGATAAATAGAATTGTTAATGTTTGACGACCTTTGTGGCACAGTGGAAGGCTCGCCTAAGACACAGGAAGTTGCGGGTTCGATCCCCACCGCGGGACAAATGTTTGTGTGTTCTGCTGATATGTGTTCCGGGCGAGGGTATTATGTTGCTCTTTCACGCGAAAACTACTAAACGGATTTAGTTGAAACATGGAATATACATAGGTTGTGAGCTGGAATAACACATCTAATTTATAACCGTAGGTAACACAAAAGCGAAGCCGCTAGTAAGTTAGTATAAAATAATCTTTTTATCTTTGTTTAATGTAGCAGCGGGGCCATACACTGATAGGCAATATTCTCTTAACACTTATTTATACAGCTTCACATAAACTTCAATGACTACTCGTAAGCGTGCACATCCACACCTAAAGTGTAATTTTACAATAAGATTTCGGCGTCTGTTCTCATGACACCGGAAATCCTAGCTTTAAGGCCAAAACAATGCCGGTTTTTACTTCCCCTCCATAGTTTGGTCTTGAAACTAAGAGCACGGTGCGAGATGGTAATTGAAACTACAGTTTGTACAATCTCCTATCAGCAACAAAAGTTAATTAACAGCTTAGGTTTTGCAAAACTGACACATGATTTGAATATCACGGATTTTTTATATTGGCTTATGAAATGGCAAATAAGTTCATAGTCTACTTATGTAATAGTACCTCTACCTATATTAAAAAACCCTTATCAAACGTTTTCAGACACAACAAAAAATACTCTTGATAGAATTCGGGTAAAACTCCAAGATAAAACTAAAATAAGATATCAAAAAACATGTTAGGAACCAAGCTACAGACCATAATCGGATTATCCAGGATTATCTTTAGTCTTCGTTTTATAAGGCTGTATGTGTAGCCACAAAATTATAATGAATTCTAGTTTCAAAATTGTAAATGTCCAAAACGATTTATCATTGTTTTGTAGATGACTGTACCTCGTGCACTAGGCAATAAAATAATTAACCGGAAGCTTATCAAACACTGCTGAATTGAAAAATGTAGACTAATTAAAGTCTCGCTTTGAATCAAGCAAAGAGTCTATCTTATCTGATACTGGTTTCCATCGGCGGCTTTGTTTAAGAGGTACTACTAACAATCCAAATGCACTCGTAGTCTAACATACTCAGGAATATATATACCTTTCATCTGTGAAACAGAGTTCGTAGATTATTTCTACATTCGAAACTATACCTATCTTTTTCAGTTTTAGTGTAGACTATAACCTGGATGTCAAATACAAGTACCTGAATAAACCATAAACCAACCTACTTGTATCTTAAATATTCGTGTTGTACCTACAACACGAACATTTGAGAGTTTATTCAAGTAAATCCAACAAATTACGTATTTTTCGAGACAATATTGACTAAGTTTCACTTTTACCAGACACACCTCTATCGGCTAGTCTCAATAATCTATCTATCTTTGGTTTGCTTACTGCGGGTAGATATTTGACATTTCTTCCATACAAAAAACGTCAAATAGCTACTGACAGTAAGCAGAACCAAAGATAGATAGGTTATTGAGATTGGCTGTTAAAGTCTCGGAGTAAACATCAACCCGATGAGGTATTATTACTGACAAGAAATGAATATACAGCGATCTTGACTACCCTTTTTGTGTTTTTCAAGATAAGAGAGATTATTTATATATTTCGTTATTTTTACGAAAAAACCGTAATAGGCTGAAAAAACTTTATCCAACACTCATGTGTTGGATAAAGTCACGGATTTTCTTAATTCATTTGGCGATGCTTCCATTCTACAAGCAAAATAAATCAAAAAGATTTGGTCAAATTATGAATTGTAATTTCTAGGTTTGTTACATCATCGCATCATCCATTGGTATCAGCTTCACGACTATTGTCCATGTATGAACGTACCCACATTTGGGCGATTCGCTAAGCTTTCTTGATGAAACAAAGGTTTCAATTTGCTTTCGGTTTTCACATGTTATTTTGTTATAATGTATTGATGTATTGAGTGCAAGTTAAATATATTTTTTTAATAAAAATTTATATTTATTTGTGGGAATTTGGTAATTGGCCATAGTTATTACCTATTCACCTATCATAAGGGTGTGTAATTATTATTTATGTTATTATTCTGTATAGCTGTAAGTTCTCCTAAGATTTCAAAATAAAAATAAATAATATTTTCTGTAACTCTTAACCTTAGCATGCAGGACATTTTTTAACATCTTAATGTGAGCAAACAGTCGTTCATGTGGTTTAATAAAACAATTATTTTACATTTACTATCCCTAAAGTTTCAACCATTAATATAATTAAGTGTATACTTATGCCTGCAAGTGTGTATTAAATTGTTTTTGTTTGTTGTATGTGACTCTAACCAACCGTAATGTTTTTATATAAATGTTTTATGATTGAGGTAAAATAAATCAAAAGTAATATTTTTGGTAGAGTAGGTACCCATACTTTGAATAATTGGTTTCGATGATCTGTGTGGATTGCATTTTATATAAATGCGGTAGCTTTGATTATAAACCACTTTTTGTTTTTTAAACTAAGAATTTATATTAACGAACTAATAGCTTAATCTTGATTAGTCTGATTTATTGGTTACTGATTACAGAGGTTAGGAGCTTTTAATATTCTGCAACTGTGTAATAGGATATTTTCAAAATTAACTCGAAAAAAGATAGCAACAGACGTATTAAAAGCATAACTTCTAATTTAGTAACATTAAAATTTCACAAAAAGTTATGATACCTACAAAATATTAGTATTCTTTTTGCGATGAATCTCTTACAGGATAATATAAAATCTTGCGTTAAACCGTGTGTTCGATTTATGATGAAACATATTTTATAATGATTACATAGTAATATGTATACGCTGATGAAGACCTCAAAAAAGAAACGAATCAAATGCTATTTTGTTAAAAGAGCACCCTATATGTATATTATTTTCTTAATGCATAAATTGCTTTATTGTTCTTAAATTGTTTTCGAAAGCTTCTGATTTATTAACAGAAACTAAACTATTAAATATTTAAGTACACAACTGTACAAAATACAATTAGAACCCGTTGAGCCAACTAAGGATCGTTACAAACGATCTATAGGTAGCTCAACTGATCCAAGGTTTTCGAAGGTAACATTCTATGTGGCTGAAATATTTAAGGTAGCTTTAATTTAGTGGAATTCATGTTTTTTCAGGTTAAAAATTAATTATTGTTACTATTTTGTTGATGCATTCATAACTTGCTATGCCCTAACTTACCTATAGGTATGTCTAAAGTGTTTTGTCCTCTATAATCTTCTGGCTCATACTAGTTATGTAAATCAGGACGATACCAATTAGCTTGTTGGTAGATTATAATGTTACGGCTTCTGACTATTTTATCGCATATAGCTAACGCCAAATAGTAGGTATATTGAGTGATGGGATATAAGAGGGAAAAGTGGAATAACCCCAAAAAACAACGAAACCTCTTAATGTCGATTGTCCGCTGTCAGTCTGTCTGTCAGGGCTATATCTTTTGCATCATAATTGGTAGAAATTTAAAATTCAAGGGTATGTTATCTTTACCAAACAAATAAAAAGTAATAAAATTACAAATTGAACATGTTTCCTAAATAGGAAACATAGTACAAAACCCTTTGAGTCAGACAAAAACTTGGCCGATTTTTAACCTACAGGATCTACAGGTTTCCGCTATTGTAGTCCAACACTACGATCAAAAACTTCGTCATTTTTAAACGATGGTTATTATTTAGGTAAAACAGCAGCACAGAAACCACGTAAACCACAAGCCCTTAATCATGTATAGGATATCAGTGAAACGGTTAGGGCAACAATGGATAAGTGGTCACGAACTCACGCGCATCCTTGGCAGCCCCTTCTCTCGGTTACCGACCCTGACTCTACAGAATTGACTATTTTTATGACATCTATTAATTAGCAAATAGTGACTCAATTGGCCATCAATCATTTGTGATATAGAGACATTTATGATGTCTCGACCGAAAGTTTTGACATGTTCTTGTGAAGTTTATAGAATCTATTTAGGAGTATGACGAAAAAACTTAAAGAGTTCAAAACCTAGAAATTGGTAGGAAGTCTAAACTAAGACAAAAATACAAATGTGTTTTGAGACAAAAATATTTTAGTTATTTGTGTGTCAACCCAATAGTAATTTGTTCACTAATCCTAACGATAATTAAACGATAAACTTTTTAGGGTAAAACTTTGCACCTACTTAGCTGTCGGTTTTTATGATTTTATATTAAGAGTAAGTAATTTGTAGTACCTTAGCTCGAAAGAGCAAGTGACAAACTCAGGTGACTCAAATATTTAAAACTACAAATCTAGGAAATAAACAAAGTATCCAATTAAGTGATAATTTTAAATAGCATGAACATGATAAAACACCACATTTTTTATTTTGGGTTCAACAACCCGGATTTTTAGTCACATGACCCCTTAGAGCCAACAAACCGAATTTAACAAAATAAATGGCAGGTTAGTACGACAGTTGGAAATAAAACTAAAAAAGTTGAATACTTACTGTAGGTAAATGAAGGTCGCACGGACCTATATAATCAGGAATTCAAGTAATTTGACAATAAACATTAATAATTAAAGAAAAAGAAACGACATTGTAGTAATAAAATAGTATTTAAAATCAAAGCTCCGTAAACGATCCCAATTATTTATTTAGTGTATTTTAAATATTCTGCATATTCCCTTCAACATTGTTTTGTATTTGTAAAATATAAATGTACCTATCTAATATGTAAATGTATTAAACATGTTACAAATGAAGTACCTAATTCACTATGATCATTTTACCCATTCAGTGAGAGGTACCTTATGGTACCTAGGTACTGGACATATCTAGGTATAATACGCTCAAGGGGTCTCGTGACTTCGCTTTGGGCTTGCTCAACGGCGATTACCTGATCTTAAAATTGCAACTCTACCCTCGCTTATGAAACTACCACGTGACTAAGAAACGTTGAATTTACATTTACAACACTATCGGTATGCACTTAGAAAATGCAGTCTCAATTATAATCTGTTAGGTGGGGTCATTATTAGTCGATATAAAGATCTGTTATTGTGGCAACATCAAGCCATTCATCTTTTCAGTATTGAATATGAAGGCGTCATTCGTGTACTGGGCATCAATTTAATAAAGCGTGTACTACACGCTTTATTAATCTGATGAATAAGCAAACAATATTTCAAAATTAAAAATACGGTTTTAAAACAATTAATCACATAAATTGGAGATCGTTGCCGGCAAACATAACGGTTTTTTATAGCCAGTTTTGCATCTTTAGTTTGGTCTCGGGAAGCATACGATTGAAAAAATATTAAATTTAACATTTATTTACAAAACTTTACATAACTGTACAAAATACAATAACAACCAGTTGAGCCATCTAAGGATCATTGCGAACGATCTATAGCTGAACCTGATCTAAGCCACTGCTAGACGAAAGCTTGCGCCAAGACGCGACACTGGCAGCATTGCTGCGCTGAATAGTAATACTGATTCTTTTAGCCAAAAAGATGCCAGACCTCGAATCACGCGTCGCTTCGACCCGACGCGACGCCCTGAAAGATTTTTAAAAACGCGAACAGATTGTAAATTTACCATATTACACCAATTTTTGGTGTCAAGAAAATTTTTGTGTCATCTTGACATTGTTTCTGTGAGTGAGGTGGAATCAAATAAGAAATAGTTGAAAAATATCGACCTATCGTAAGACTTCATCAAAAACGCATCAAAAAGAATTAAATGGTCTCTAGTTTCCTCCAAACGCGAAATAGACCGGTTGAAATAGGTAATAAAATGTCTTCTTGCGTAAACGGGGTCTAAGTTACACAGATTATAAAACAGTTTATCTCTAGTCACATGACTCTATGCAAATTCGGATCCGGCAAGTGATTCACCATCTCTTGTTTTTGGATCTTTTTGTAATTGCGCTGTAGATGACCTTAGCAACAAGTTTTGCTTTCTTTGGATTCTTCATTCAGGATGTTAGATTGTAATTAAGAATATCTTTTTAAACTATCATGATCTTTAACATTATAAACACTTAAAACGGGATATTTAATCCCGTATAAGTTTTAAGTGTTTATAATAATATCTTGTTTAGTAAATTTGCTTTTATGAAGTTTAATTATAAAGCTAATGTATATATATATATAAAGCTGTAAAAAAATATCAATTATCAATATTCGATTTGGAATAATAATAAATATTGTTGCTTTTATTATTGCAGGGTAAAAATAAAATAAGCACGAATCACTTTGCTTTGCTAAGGTTAACAATGTCAAAACAAAATACAGTAAAGCTTTTGTAACAACTGCCTTCTAGTACTATTACCCTTTTGTGAGTTCAACACTATGGACATCTTAATGGTGGCAAATACGTGATGATACCATGATATCATCACAGATCGTGATAATGGGTTCCTTGAAACACATTTAAAGTTTAATCCAGGATGTGTATGACATTAGCTATGTTGGGAATACCTGATTGGACGATATATCTGTGAGTACGTGCTATCTCGAACCAGGATGCGAAATGAAGTTATGATTCTGGGGAATTTCGAGTTAGTAGTCGCTTAGTGTAGAGGAAAAACTGTTTATCATAATTCATATTTAATTGAGATGAGTAAGTATTAGTATTTTTTATAGTACCTACTTGATTTCTACTCGGCTTCTGAGAAATACTAAGTAAGATGTTATTGTAGAGTCATAAAATCAATAAATCAAGGAAATGATATCAATGGAAAATACATTGTGAATCCTGGAGTTAATCTAGCTAGATGAATACCAAAAGGTAATTTTTCATCAAGTACTGACAACATTATGCTAAATAAGTACTAGGAGGATAGACGTTCGTGAGAGGTGTTGGGTATTTAAACGATACTTATTGTATATACTAATATGGCTACATTACTCTATCAGGTGTTGCCAGACTATGTTCACGGTTTTGAGTGTATTCGAAGTTCTGTGTTAAATATTTTCAAGTACAAACGGCACTACCCTCTCTTAAAGATGCGGGATCGTTGCGCCATTACAATGTCAATAAAAACGCGATAGCACGTAACTCAGCCCAGTTTACGTGGGTTTTCGCAACGCATTGTGAGCCGTGCGGTCATGTGAGCCGAGTCACATGAGCTGCAGTTGCGGAAGGCGGCAGTACTTTCTCTCATCCCCACTACAAGGGCGACGCTTTGTTGTGATTGTGATGAGCATTGAAGTTCTTGGGCATCAATAAAAAAATTACTGACAGTTTCATTGTTTACATTGATATACGTTTATTTGTCTAATTGAACTTCAAGCGAACGTTCCGGAAACTATTTGATATTCATTCATAGAACTAATTAGCGTTTGAAATTTATTTTAAATTGCAGCCATGGAATTAGGAAAGCTGTGTGTGACCATCTGCCGATGTCATTGTGAGACAGCCCAAGCTTTTAAGTCTCAGGCAGCTTCCAATGTCACAAATAGCCACTATCTTACAAAACGATGTGGGTGATTGGTTGATGTTGACAGCCCAAAAACTTCAATAGTACTTTACAGCCCTTTCACACGGCAACATCCCGTTTTTTCCAGTAGGTACGGTTTTTTGCTGTCTTGCCTGTGTGCTTTAATACTAGCAGTTACAGCCCTTTCACACAGCAACAGCATACCGTTACGATAAGATTGTACATGTTCAAAAAACTTTCATGGTCGTTTTGCACAGCAAACACAATTTTTTGGGTGTGCTGTAGCATTGGTTACATATAACTATTGTAAGCCTAAAGTATCTTTTAATAGTGGAACGGCATGCGATGGATGATTGTGTTGTGAATACGCCGGCTATTGCACGATGCCTTATCTATGACGAAATCAGAGATTAAAAGTACTAGGTAGTAACTAGGTACTAACTAACTTCATTTGTTGCACTCTTTTTGAGATTGGATTAAAGACTTATTATGTTTCAAAAAAAGCCTTTTCTTAAGAGGCTTAAATGTTGAAGCTAAAGATTAAAATACAAATGATGTTACAAGATTAGCACCAGCAGCTCACCCACCATTTATTAAGGTTTTGGCTTATAACATTCTTCAAGAAGTGAGCTATCAAATGCAGAAATATTTGTTTAATCCAACTAATACTTCCAGAGATAAGCACATTCAAACTTTTCCGCTTGATTATTTTAATATGGGTTTATTTTTACGCACAATACACATCGGCCCATTTTGAATGAAACTTGGAAACCGTGTGCCATCAATAAGACACAATCCGCATTTTAATGAACAAGAAATCACTTGTGTTGCGTAATAATTGCGGAAGTAACAATGGAATGTGCATTCTACGTTAACAAGTTGTAATATTTCATCTTTGAAAGTAATCGTATAAGACTACTTATAGAATTGTTTGTTATGATATTGCATAGATCAGACTATTTTGAGAGTTCTTAAATATTTAAATATTTGGCCGAATAACTTCTCTCTGGCATTACTGAAAAAATAAAGTTTTCTGTAAATACTGTGGTCGAGGATGCCACTCCTGCATAAGCCACTTTAGCCACGAACGAAAGTGTTCTTTAACAAATAATTGTTCACTAACTTGACTGACGCCACCTAAATCATCTGTAACATATGTAAGGCCAATGATGATGATGATGGGGATACAGATCCCAAAATATATTCTCGAATATTATTAGACATCGAAGATCCGTCTTAATTTTATAACAGTCAAGGCAGTGCTTATGGTTTTTTGAAATGAATTTTGATGTCTAAATACTAGCGATTTTTTGTGTTCAGGAGATTTTTAACCCCAGAATGTACTTGTATTTCTGATATTCAAGAACCTTATGAGAAGTCTTATAATACTTGAGCGCATGTCTGTTTTTCTCGGGTCACGTAACCCCAGAATTTATTAATTTCTTTATACAGTCTAACTTTTAAAAAGTCTGACATCTGTATGCCTGACTAACAGCTGATAGTGTGGTTAAGTGTAAGTAGTAGGTAAGAACAAAGATGTTAAAAATAATCTTTGGTAAGTTGGATGGTGTTTCAAATGTTCCACATCGTCTTGTTTATCTATATTTAGCTTTACTAAGTTTATAGAAATAACTCTACGGTGATTAAAAGGTTCAATTAATTTTTTCGGATATTTAGCTGTCGACAGGGATTTCCTGTCAGTATATCGATAATTTAGAAGAAAAAAAATATATGATCACGACCGTATTCCCAAAGTGCGGTAGACATATTAATTCAGATCTTATTGGCATTTATAGATTATCTAGAAGATGAAATGAACAATCTAAAGTTTAGATTATTAAGATTCTAAACGAATGAAATCCTATTATGATTAGTTTAGGAATACCATAAGGCGTGTTCGCTTTAATTGATAAAAATTTACTGTAATAGTACCTACTACATACTTAATGTTTGCGTTTTATTCTTGCTTAGTTTTCAGCCTCCTAGCAGTAATTAGCTAAAGTGCTTCTGGAATCACACCTCAATCGTCATGATTGTTTATTATAAACTTATTTTGCATATCCAGTCATAGCGTAAAGCTCGACCGGTTGGCTGCGTCCTCATCGCAAAATGTCAAGGCTTCTATTGTTCGGTCACATGATCCGATCACATGACTATTACTGCAAATATTTAAGTTATTTCGCTAAACTTGGAAAATATTTTATGCGTTGGTGGTATGTTGTAATAAATTGACGGGTGGTCGCTACTTGGTATTTTTAGTGATCACGTTGAGTAGGTCCTTGACGGCTACTGCATGATTTTTTTTATAGGAAACAAATTTACCAGCTGAATTGAATACTAAATATATGCATATTAGATACGCATATATTTGTAAGACTGCAGTAGTTATGTAGGTAAAAAAAACCAATCCTGGACAAAATGTAAATCAATTTTTGTACGAAAACTTAGAATAAAAGACGGGTTTGAGCAAATAAAAACACACAGAAACAAAAAATACCTACACTTCATACCTACACATAAACAACTATAGTAAAGATTAAAAATTAACGAAAAATTAAAGATAATGTTTGTTATGTATTATAATTAAAGTGAACTTTAAATGATATGCATTTAAATGATATGCACTTAATTTAATATCTTTCTTATCTAAGTTAACTTTAGTCGTATCTTTTTAAGAGGATAGATAGGTACTTTCGACTTATGGTGAGAGACTTTCGAAAAATAGGTATTTGAATAAAATGTTCCTGTCTCGCTGCATGCAGCATGCAGCATGCTGCCAAAAAACAAACAGCAAGAAAGGTACAACTGCAGATCAGATCGTTTTAGGTACATAATTATTGAGCATTTTGAAGTCCCCTATTTACTCCCTCAAACCCTATTTTTACATATTTTTTCAAAACCCTCAGCTATGCCCGAACGTTCTCATTTTTTATTTTGTAAATAAGTACCTTAACCTATGCGTAATTTTTGTTGTATGACTGTCTAAAGATTGATAAAAATTTTCTAGTTTTTGTGGACTCCTACTTCCTATACTTAATAATTATAATATAGAAAAAATCAAAACGTAGGGCCATGGTAGTTATAGGTTTTATGGTACATAAATATTTGCAAACAAGGGACTACTTTTGTATGGAGAAAGACCCCGGAGCCTATCCTCTTAATTTCAATTATGTTCTTGAAATAGAGCTAGGTATAAGAAATTCCATTATATCCTATTGTAATAGTATTTCTCAAGGTCTTTGAGTAGGTATTTCGTTTCATTCAATGCAGGATTGATTACTATCCTATAAGAAAAACTAGGATCAATATGTATGTAATAAAAACTCGATGAAAGCGCCATCTATTAACACGTCAGCATACTAGCTTGAGGTAAAGCTTAAGTGAACGTAAAGTGAGGCTTTAGCGTTTTTTTTGTTACAGACACAGACTATTAATAAGTATACAGAGTATTAATAAGTCAATAATAATTAAATAGATGGCGGTGGCGTCGATCATAGAGTTAATTGATAGGAGTTTTTGGAGATAGTCAAAGCTTGAAATAAAATTATATTCTAACTTTGATAAGTAGGTACCTATTTTCTTGTCTTCGACGTAAAGAGTCGTGTTGAAGATTCGCGACAGGATATCCAAGTAGATACCTACTTATATCTTATAAAAATTAATATGTTAAGGGTGGTCAGTAGCAAGTCCTAGCATTTTATTAAACATTGATGTCTAAGTCAATATTTCCTAACGTAAGTAGGTTTTTTTTACACATTTTCACAGCCACATAAATTTAATAATAGGTATAATATAAATTTAATATTCCTTTCACCACACTAATTCTTTCCGACACGATTTAGATCACAGTAGTTTATCTATAACAGTTTAGTTACATTATCTAGCTGGTAACTGATAAACGTACAAAATAATTCACAAATACGCCGCGTGCGCGTTGATGTCTTTTGTATGGAGAAAATGTTATATACATTTACTGTAGAAATTCGATCTATATTTGAACTGAAAAGTTGGAAAAATAAATGGTTTAGTTTAGGCAAAGAGTTTAGGGTATTTTAGGGCACATTCTATTAATTGTTATGCCACGTTATTATCATCGTTTTTAATTCATCACAATATGTGTTAAAGGAATTTGCACTGAGATGACGAGCGATAAAGGAAAATGGAGAAAATAAACATGTTGTGCCAACCTCACGAGTGGAAAAAGGGCAGGGAGATGATGATGATGCATTTTTAACACTTTATATTTATGGTGTACTTATCAAGATTTTTATTATCTCCTTAATCTTTTTACATAATCTAGATTCATTAAAAAGGAAATTAAGTAAACTTTCCCTGCGACTTTACAGTATGACGCATAATTTAAAGTCTTAACAGAAATCCATTTGGAGATTGTTGTTTCAAAAGATGATTCCTAAAATCAGTTTCGATTGAAATTTCCTTTTACAAATTTCCTTATGAAAGGTGTTTTTACGAAACTCTTTAAAGAGAGATGACAAATATATTTAAAGTGAAAGTAATTACATCTTAATTCCTAACTAGTGCTAAAAAAATTGATGGTTATTACAACTTCAGAAAATATACTAAGAATTTTGAAGCTTGTGTACGTGGGAACATAAATCTTTTTCGATCTCAAATTCCTAAATAAGGCAAAAATGAGAGTCTGTCCTTAATAAAATATTTAGAAAACTATAAAGGTAGGTACTCATTTAGTTGTTTCTCAACTCAGAGAAAACAGAAACTCTTCACGTTTAATTTAAGCAATCAAGATTGAATCATTATGTTCAGTTAGTCACGACTTTTACAACCCGGTGAAGCCGCGGGCAGAAGCGCGTCAATTCTAAAATAATTCAGATTTCACTTCTAATCCGATCGTATAAAAATCGAAACTAAAATTATGGTAAAACTAAAAACAATCTCTAGAAGTTTCACTTTTCGAAAGTAAGCGAAATTAATTCGATTTGTATTTTCGGTTATTGGTAGGCTTCTAAGGTGTATGTAATTAATGTTAATTTATGTGATTTCCGACCTCTATACCCCGTAGGTTCGAGGTATATGGATCCTTGTGCTAGTTGCGTGGAGGTGCGCAGGCGCATACGGAAGTGAGAAGTCGAAAGAAAGTACTCACGCGCAACCGGTCGCGTTTGTGGGCCATCCGAGTTCACGCCATGCTGAGACAGCCTGCTGGTGATAGGAGTTGATGTTTCCTCCATACCTTAATAAACTTTACTCTCGAATTTCTATTACTAGTTTTATACACATAAGAATGAAACGATGATAGAAGTTTATTTATTTATTTATTGAAGAACCATCATCAGCTTAATTACCAATAACAAACAAGATAGATTCAGAATGCCAATTACAGGGAGTATACACTTAGTATCGTAAGTGTATCGAGAGTAAACACTTTCAAACAAAAAAAAATTTTAAATCGGTAAACTATTGATGTAATTGAATTGAACTGAATTGAATTAACACTTTATTGTACACAGAAAAAAACATAAAATACATTTTAATAATAAAGAATACATAAAGTGGAACATAGAACTTCCTCCTTTTTTAAAGTCGGTTAAAAAGTTATGTATATTCGCAAATAAGGTGAAGATTTAAAATTACTTCTGTCTGCATGAACCTTACATGCCAACAAGTCATTAAATTTAGTATGGACCGTGCCCAAACTGTCATGTGTGATAATTCCGTTATTGCATTTTGGCTCGCATAACAGTCTTGCGTGTGCGCAAGTGTCTGTTCATTCTGAGGATATCTCATAACTTTGAACGTTCAAATAAAAAAAACTATCAAATAATACAAAATCAATCATCTTATTATATCCCGCTAATATCATAAACGCAAGAGTTTGTATGGATGTTTAGATGTTTTTTACTCTTTCACGCAAAAGTGAACGAAATTGGCTGAAATTTAGATTACATGTAAATAACCTGGAATAAAACATAGGCTACTTATCCAAGCATGTACCTAGTAGGTGAGTAGGTGAGCTGCGTGCGAGTAAGATGTCAGGTGTATATTTGACGGAACAAGAGCCACATAACATAAGTAGAGTTCGGGATATGTTGAGAAGGCCCTGCAGGTCAAATACTATCTTAGTTTGATTGTTCCTCTCACAGGAAAGTCATAGTCAATACTTGTCACGGGTTAAAAAAAACTTCCAAATATGGTGACATTTTTTAAACAGGCCACGTAAGTTAAACCGGCAAACCGGAAAAATTGCTTGTATGAAAAATAAGATGTGAGCAGATATATTTTTGGATTTTACCAAACTGTCCCAGTTACAAAAAATACAATTAAAAATTGAGATAGGTACACCTCTCGCTAGCATTATTGCCAATATGATGGTGTTTTGTAAGTCAATGATGAAAATGTACTCTATGTTTTAGAGAAAACAATAAATCAAGCATTACGTAACAAAGATAATTGAGTAGAAATTGTTTGTTCATTTCTGGCTTTGATTTGAAGAAATCCTAGAATTGGTACAATTATTTAAGGAAGGAACACTTTCGGCTTCACTAATTTGTAAGATGGCGTGCAACATGAATTCGGCAAGTCTTAATATGGAGCTGTTATCGAACAAGAACCAATCATTTTGCTAATCGTTTTAGTTGTAGAAGTTGAGAGGTAATTTTAACTAGAAATTAATTTAAATTTCTTGCATAAAATTGATGTTTTATTAAAGTCTTCAGGCTATCTGGTGCTGCCATCTACTAAACGCTCGTTTTGGGCCATTTTCAGGGTTACTATTCGTGTATGGCCTTTTTCTGTCTTCTTGGTATTTATCGTCTTTGGTCATTACCTATAGACTACATTTAAAGTCGACCAGTGAAAAACAAAAGGATAGTTGTCTATTTTTGCTCATTCCATGGCGTTATTACATTTATCTGGTACAAAATAAAAACATTTCCGTCTGTCCGTCGGAGCGCTTTGACTTGTTCAGTGAAATTTAAATTCAGTTTTCACTAATCTACATTCTATTAATATTAAATTGTATGTAGAAGTCAATTTGTTCTTGATATCCGAAATTAGTTATTCGAAATTATGTCACTGTTAAGCTGCAGTATGACCTACAATGTGTGATAGGCTATATTGGTATCACGAGAGCGCAGAGAAGTGTATTGATTCATGTAGTTTTTGAAATAATTGTCATTTTCAGGATTAAAAAAATAAAATACAATTTAATTGAGACAAATACACAAAAGGTAAAGACAATAATAATTGTAAGTTGATGGCAATTGAAGAAAAAACACAGATTACGCACATTAATTATAAACTTATCAACTAATGCAAAGCCGGGACGGGTTTCTAATTCACTTTTGAGATTGCGATTGACACAGAACTATGATGATGACCCCACTTGAACTTATTGGATGCATTTATACCTTGGATAATCAGCGTTAGATTGAATACTGAGATCGACATGGTCCGATTCGAATTGAATTAACTTCTGGCATAGGAAAAACCGAGTGGACGCCTCCTAACAAAAAACGACCTCGCGGCAGACCGCGTCTTAGATGGAAAGACGAGTTAGATGTCCATCTAACTAAAGGATTTACAGTGGCCCAAAACAGGGATGAATGGAGAGAAGGAAGGGAGGCCTTTGCCCTGCAGTGGGACGTTACAGGCTCATAACATAACAGGGAAAACTGGTGAACACTTGGATATGTTTAAAATGTTTGTGTAAAATACTGAGAATTTTTTGGAAATGTCTTGATGCAGTTTCACAAGATAACGAATGCAAATAGTGTGTTTTCTGAGAATTGGCAATATTTCGGTGTTGCATACAAACATAAAAAGCCGTTGGATAATAATTTACACTGTGACTACACTCAAATGTCTAAGGATTTAAATAACTAAGGTGTGTATGAGTCTGTGGTATGAGGTATAGTATTACATTATCTATGGTATAATTCATGTAATATGAATGAGTTTTATATTAATTAGCCGTATGATAATAAATAATAACGAATGATTTTACACGTGGAGATAACAAATAAACAAAATACAAAGTCTAGTAAACAACATTAATAACACCTAAATCCTGATTCCACACTAAATGTCCCAAAGCCTAGTTCCTATATTCATTTATCTATACCAATCTATACTACAATATAATGTATATATAATTTTATAGAGGTAAAGTTGGTTTGTTTGTATGTTTGGGGTAATCTCCGAAACTACGCATCCGATTTCAATTTTTTTTTCACCGATGTGAGGCATGGACTTTCCGAATGAACAAAGGCTATATTTTATCAAGGTATTAGGTACCACGCGAGCGACTCACCCGCAGCGTCGCGACGCCGCGGGTGAGTAAGCTGTGTTGTATAAACAAAGTTGCTATGGCGATAGATATACGGTTATTTGTAAGTTGAATATAGGAACCCGGCGTCAGTCGTGAGTATCATAATAAAATATTTATCAAGAATGGAACTCACATCTTACGCATCTCAGCCACTATACCACCGAGATCGTCAAGTAATCTTGTTTTAATCATAAATGAGACTTGAGTCTCGTGAGAGATAGCAAAAGAGACGTTGTCGAGATCTGAGAAATTAATATATTGTAATGGGATATCTCGAATTACGAGAGCCAGGATAATAAAAACGCGGAAGAGAGAGGTTGTTGAGATCACTAAGCAGAAGCAAATACTACATTTCAAGAAACATTATAATGTTTTTTTCCGACTTCAAAAAAGAAGGAGCTTTTTTGTTCTACTGTATGATTTTTTTAATGAATATTCAAAGATTTCTAGGTCAACTGCCGATTGATTTTGATTGGACTAAATGAATTATTTGGAGTAGGTATACACCAGGTAGTTCAATGAAAATTGCTGAGGATCTGAAGAGGATTTTCGGAAATTGAACAGAAAACACATCGCGAGTTCAGTAATTTACCCTTTATAAAGTTTTAGTCAGTTTTTAATAAAAGTTTTGCCACTTGTATAAACTCGAGCTTTCTTAACCGGTCATTCTAAGAATATAGTGGAAACACACATGCCCTGTAACGTAATGCTAGTTCTAGAGTCAAGCGAGAGAAAGTCCTCAGGGTCTATTCACAAGGCGAATACAAATATTTGTACGCCTACAACACCGAAACGAGTTTGACCATTTAAGCTTTTATGTCACGATATCGCAATGGTCAATGTAGAGTCCACTTTTATGATAGTTAAGAGGTTGTTGAAGTAGTTACAACTTTAACAATAGCTAAACCCGTGTATATGATATTCACTAGAAATACCTACGGGTCCAGTTATGACGTTTTGTATCAGAACACGGCTTTATTACTTCTGAAAATCGGAGTTTACATTGCAAAAAAACTAAAGATTAGTATTATTTTTTAACAGCAAGCCGCCCACGGCTTCGCTTGCGTGGTGATAATACGAATAAAAAGTAGCTTATATGATATTCCAAATCATAAACTATGTTCATTACAATTCGACCGTATAATATATTATAAATGTATTTTTATGTTTGTTCGCGGATAACTTCGTCGTTTATGAACCGATTTTGATTATTCTTTTTTTGTTGAAGAGAAGATATTCCAAGGGTAGTCCCATAAGAGTTATGCTCAGAAATGCGCTTCGTTAGTGCAGGGAATTGCTCTCTTCTCACGAAATTGAAGTCGGTTTGAATTTGCACACCACTTTGGTTCTGCTTTTTTAGGTTTTGATAATGCATGCATATTCGTCAATTGTTTTTTAATGACGACCTCTGTAGCGAAATGGCTGAGGGCCCGCTTCGGGTTCGATCCCCGAAGCGGGGCCAATGTTTGTATGATCTGAAAATGTATCTCGTGTTTGGGCGTTTTCTATGAATATATATTATAAAAAATGAATATGTAGTATATCAGTCATCTGGTTACCATAGTATCACAAGCATTAAGTTGCTTAGTTTGATACTAGATGACGCTGTGTGAGATGAGAAGGTTATTTATTTATTAAAATACCAACATAATATTACGTTAACACCGTAGTCATAATATCTTTTCGATGATTCGATACAAATAACAAAAGCTTTCTTATGGGCAAGAGGCGTGATTTTATGTATGTATGTATGGAATAAATCTAGGGCGTACCTCAATAGTATAAATATAAATGTGATGTTAATCTGCAGTCATTTTCTAAATGAAAAACGAGGTCAAAATGTTCTTTAATGTTAAATAGGTTTTCATTTAATTAGAATGAAAAATCTCCAAATGTAAAAATGAGTATAATGGAGGTAGGATAGCTTTAGTTTCAAGATAAAATAGTATAAATCTAGGCTAGGTTACTTAGGTAGGGCAGGCTAGCTATTTAACAAAGTAATAGGGTTATGCAACAACATGGTTTGGTTAAAAACTGAACTAAATCTGGATCTAAAGAGATGATATGTTTTAAAATAACTGACTAGGGTATCAGAATATTACATATCCCACTAATATTATAAAGGTGAAAGTTTGTGTGTGTGTAAGTGTGTAAGTGTGTAAGTGTGTAAGTGTGTAAGTGTGTTTGTTACTCTTTCACGCTTAAACGGCTGAACGGATTTGAATGAAATTTTGTATCAGGATTGCTTATACCCTGGAATAACTAATAGGCTACTTGAAATTCCTGAAAAGTGCAGTGTTCCCGTGGGATTATAAAACAAAATGTTCATTAGAATAGTTTCGGTAGTTTGGCCGTGCAAAAGGCAGCTGTCAGACAAAATAACTTCATAGATGGCAGCACAGGCAAAAATATAACTCCTTCACGCTCGAACGGCTGGACGGATTTGAATGGAATTTGGTAGCAGGATTGCTTATACCCTGGATTAAAATATACGCTACTTAGAATTCCTGAAAAGTGCATTGATTCCGTAGGATTATTAATCAAATTCATTAAAATAGTATACACAAAATAGTTTGGCCGTAAAAGCTGTCAGACAAAATAATTTCAATAGATGGCAGCACAGGCAAAGTTATTATTCCTTCACGCTCAAACGGCTGGATGAATTTAAATTAAATTAGGTAGCAGGATTGTTTATTCCCTGGATTAAAATATACGCTACTTAAAATTCCTGAAAAGTGCATTGATTCCGTGGGATTAATAAACAAATACAAAATAGTTTGGCCGTGAAAAACTAACTGAAAAAGTAACAAAATAATTTCAATAGATGGCAGCACAGGTAAAGTTATTATTCCTTCACGCTCAAACGGCTGGATGAATTTAAATTAAATTTGGTAGCAGTACCCTGGATTAACAAATAGGCTACCTTAAATTCCTGAAAAAAGGAATGGTTCCGTGGGATTGTAAACCAAATTATTCATCAAAATAGTTTTGTCGTGAAACGTAACTGTTAGTCAAAATATTGTTAATAGATGGCAGCACAGGAATTGTTATAACTCCTTCACGCTCAAACGGCGGGACGGATTTGAATGAAATTTGGTACCAGGTCAGTTGATATCCTGGACAACAACATGTCATAAGCTACTTTAAATCCCTTAAAAGCGTTTTGTGCCCGTGAGATTATCAAAATACCTAAATTATGCTTCTTCAAACTCAAACGGCTTAACGAATTTCAAATATTGTTTTTTTTTGTCCCGATAATCTCACGGAATTGGGACTTATGTACGCAGATAAATCCCCGATAAAAATATTTCTGACTCAACATAAACCATTAGGACAAAGTTTATATTTGTGTCTTCAATTAAAATTCGGTACAGCACCTCATCATCGCTATTTTATTAAATTTCCCACAGTTTCGGCTCGCTTCGAGTCTAAAAGCCTCGCTGCGCTCGCTTTGCTCGCATGTAGCTTTTTCAATCTTTTGCAAGCAAATTGAACTGTGTCAGACCTTAGAATAGGAACCGACCAGCGCCTTTTCTTTGAGCACCATGAGCAAACATAAGTGTCAGTCATGACGAATTGATCTTAAAAATTTCGAGTCTAAGAAACTCGATGCGCTTGCTTAGTTCGAAGCTCGCTACGCTCGCACGGTAGCTTCTTGAATATTTTGCTAGCAAACTGAACTATGTCAGGCCATAGAATAAGAACAGACCAGCAGTCAGCCTTTTCTATAAGCAAAATCAAGTGTCACACGACGCATTTTTCTTAAAAATTTCAGCTCGAGTTTAAAAGGCTCGCAACGCTCGCTTAGTTGGAAGCTTGCTACGCTCGCTTCGCTCGCACGATAGTTTCTTGAATATTTTGCTCGCAAATTGATCTATGTCAGACCATAGAATAGGGACTGACCAACAGTCAGCCTTTTCTATGAGCACTATAAGCAAAATCAAGTGTCACATGACGCATTTTTCTTAAAAATTTTGGCTCGCTTCGCTCGCATGGTAGCTTCTTTAATATTTCGCAAGCAAAATAAACTATGTCAGACCCTAGAATAGGAACCGACCAACAGTCAGCCTTTTTTATGAGCTCCATAAGCAAAATCAAGTCAGGAGTACTTATTTGTTTTTAAAAATTTCGGCTCGCTTCGCGAGTTTAAGACGCTCACTGAGCTCGCTTCGCTCGCACGGTAGCTTTTTATATATTTGCTGGCAAATTGATCTATGTCAGACAATAGAATAGGGACCGACCAACAGTCAGCTTTTTCTGTAAGCACTTTAGGCTACATCAAGTGTCACATAACAAATTTGTCTTAAAAATTTCGGCTCGCTGCGCTCGCTTGGGTCGAAGCTCGCTTCGCTCGCATGGTAGCTTCTTGAATATTTTGCGAGCAAAATAAACTGTGTTAGACCATAGAATAGTAACCGACCAGCAGTCATCCCGTTCTATGAGCACCAAAATCAAGTGACACAATGACGCATTGGTTTTAACCAAGGAGCAAAATTAAAAATTTTATGAAAAAAAATTCAATTACGTAAGAAAATAGTAATTTTCTGCACTCTCAAGGTGCATTTTTATTCATATCTCTGACGATCCTCATTAGATCAAAAAAAGAATCATCAAAATCGGTTCACCCAGTCGACGTTCTAATCTATTAACTTATTAACTAACGACGTTCTAACTTATTTAACGAAAAAATCTATTAACTTATTCACCGCGGGTAACACCGCGGGGCACAGCTAGTGTATGTATAAATGGTATTTTTATACCATACATTATTTTCACCAACGCATTTGCATAAATGCGGCTGCCAAAGCTAATCGCCAATATAAATTCCTTTAAAATAATGATTGCAAAACTAGCGATATCACCGTATCGGCTGGTTTACGTCACATTATCAGCACTTAAGGTGAGTCCACATAACCTTAAGTGAAAGTAAGGGGCCAGTCCCCTCATACTAATGTTCAAAATGTTTTAAGATTCTGATACCACATACGAAGGTGGCACTTTTCTCCGTCGAGACTCACCGAGTCAGTAAATAAGCTGAATATATTAATTAATTGAAGTCGACCAACCCCTCTTAGAGGTCAGAGATGTAGAAGTTGCAAGATGAGACATTTCCAACCATAGTTTTTTGTTTAACATAGGTTTGTTGAGCACTTAACGGTTAACAAATTGAGGACTTAATGCATTTTGTACATCCTGGGCGTGCAAAAATACATATTATTTCATATTTATAGGTATTTATTTAAGACAAAGGCATGCCTAAAAAATTCTTAAACTGAAGTCAACATTACATTTTACTTAAGAAAGTTTTAATTTCATAAATTTCAAGTGATTTAGCAATTTTGAAATCATGTTTAAGATAAATAACAAAAATAATTTGTCACGACTTACGTTCAGAGTAAGTTGCTTTTATGAAAAGCTTACTATATCGTTACTTTCTTAGAGAATTACCTAATATGGCACAGGCAAAATTAACTCTACTCTACAAGCTTGAGGTATTATAACACATACCTACTTAACCACCAACTAATACATACTAAACTTAGTTTACTAGATTTTAGTTATTTAAAGGTTGTGCGTGAACAATATGAAACAGTACATCTTCAGAAACATCGAGTCATGGATCTGTTTAAAAGAATCTTGAGAATAGCATTATATCTTATATAATACAACCTGAAAATAGTATTGAGTACCAATTCATAAGCATTGTTCGGCTACATTCTGAAAGTTATAGGGGAAATTAATATAATAAACAACATTCTGATTCTTACAATATAGGAAATTGACATTTCGGCTAAAACGTAGAGCTCCTTGAAGAGTAATCTGTTATAAGTTAAGAGTAATCTAGTTTTATCTGCGTGGTCGGTATTCTATGGCCGTCCAGCTACCATCACTACTTTCCTTCCCGGCGAGTGTGACGTAACTCTATAAAAGAGTGCGCTTCGAAGACGCCGCCGCTATACCGTTTCCGCACGTCGTCGGCCATAGCGTCCCAAACCAGTAGGGCGCAAGCGGAACAACTTCCGCCCACAAAGTGACAGTCAAAAGGTGAAGTGTCAAGGACACCAGTGATTGAAGAACACGTGTTGTGATTGTGTCAGTGTTGTGTGGTGCTAATGTGTGCGTTTGTTTCAGATACAAGATGAGATCTTTGTTATTGTTGGTGGCCGTTTGCTGCCTAGTGTTGTCGGTATGGGCTAGTCCCGTGCCGAGGGCTGAGGAGGGTAAGGAGTTGGGGGTGGCGAGACAGGCCGCCGCGCCCGCCGCGCAGCCCGACACCGATGACGATGACGACGACGATGATGATGATGATGACGATATTGGTGATCTAGGTAAATACTCTATGTTTTCTTTGCTAAAAAAGCTTCATAGTGGTTAACGTTATTCTAATTTTTGGAATTTCAATAATGTCGCAAAAAATGTACGATAAAATTTTTGGTGAAAGTTAATGTTTTAACGTCAAAATCTGAACTGATTTGCATAAAACATACAAGTATTGTAGGTGACCTCAATATATTGTATGTTTTACTTTTGATTCTGACTGCATAGCACGGACTAGTTTCATGAGATAGCTATTGTTCAAGATGTATTTGTCGTGGGTGTAATTCTGTTTTAAACTTGATTCAATAGGATTTAATCTAAGCTCGTTTGGACTCAAAACCTCAATACTAATGGGTATGAGAACATTAAAATGTTAATTTTATATCAATTTGCAATTATAAATGTGCAAAGAAGCCTTTTATTAGTTTTACCGTTCAAGCAAGTCGAACTAACGGTAGTATGTTTTTATCCCAATGCTGCGTGTATATATCTTATGTACTTAGTTCTTCAACACTTATTTATTTATGAATGGATGTAATTGTGAGCTATTCACATACTTTAACCATTTAAGGAATTTAATGCGCAACAACATAATGACTGTCATTTTACATTACAAATCACTACATAGAGCTATTAACTTGTGAATGCACACATTAGATACGTCTTTGTGTGAATTCACTGCATTTATGTTATGTTGACGATTTAATATTATATATCAAAGAAATTACTAGAGATATGTGGCTATAATGTCATCGGCATCGAGTTAGATGCTTGTAAGGTACATGAAATATCATCAAGATGATTTTCAGTAATATAGGTACCTACAGATATAGAGATAGTAAGAAACAAAGATGCCGCGAAAGTATTCCATTTCATCGATAAACATTCCTAAGAACCAGGACGCAGCGGGGCCACGGAATGCGAGGCGAGCAGCGGACACGCGCTCTCAATCGCTAATTAATTCAAACAGAAACACTCAATCAGAGAAATTGATGCTCCCCTGCTTTCTACCACGAAAGCATCGCTCAGGACGTCACGCACCGCAAGACGCGAGCTAGCGATTAACTGTTTGTTTAACAGTTAATTTGTTTAGCGCCTCAATGATGATAAGTTATGGAAACGCGCCAACGGTCCTACTGTCAATAAGCTCATAGTTATGACAACTGTAAAAGTAACCGTAGATACGTATGAACAAACATGTAATATTTGCATGTAATTTTTAGGAGGTGACGATGATGACGACGATGATGATGAAGAGGATGATGATGCAGAAGCAGAGGATGATGATGAAGAGGATGACTATCTGGAGAGGTTCATCGATGACATTTTGGGAGGATCAGGTACGTTTAATGCAATAAATGAAACGAGATCAAAATGTAACATCAGATAGGATTTTAGAAATAATAAACTATATCAATTACCAACATAAAAGTTGATACATTTTGATTACAGACGACGATGATGACGACGATGAAGAAACAGAAGCCGTGGCCCAACCAGTCGCTGCTGCCGTTGAAACAGTCGCCGCCCCCGCACCTGTTGCCGCCGCTAGTCCCGAAGACGTCGCCAACTCTGCCGGCGAAGAAGCCGAAGCTGTTGAAGGCGATTTAGAAAACGAGCCAGAGGCTGGTCAGAAAGAGCCCGCTGAGGTTGAACAAGCTAGTGCCGAGGTTGCCGCTCCGGCGTCTGACGATGACGATGAAGAGGAAGACGACATCACTGACGCGCTGGACCCCGAGGCCGATGATGACGACGAGGAAGAGGAAGAAGAAGAGGACGATGATGAAGATGACGAAGACGACATCACCGACGCTCTCGGCAGGAACACATCTGCGAAGCACTCACGTGAGTCCAAAAAGCTGAAGGCTGATGTCGCGTACGCGAAAAAGTCAGGCAAAAAAGCGAACTACATCCGCAAAGTAAAGAAAACCAAAGCCACATCCGCCGCGGCAGCCCCCGAACACAAAAAGTTCAGATAGTGAGAGTGCGCCCCCGGGCCGCCGCCGGCTCCCGTCCACCTGGGACCACTCGTCCTGTCCTTAGCTTAGCTATTTATTGACTATTTATTTATTCTATTAATTTATTTTTATTTATTAAGTGCGTGTGTATGATGTGTGAAAGTCAGTATGGAACCGAGAGAGTTAAAGTTAAATTAATGTCTAGATCATGTCACACTGGTCTCGTGGCAATTTATTGAAATAAATCTGTTGTTCTAATGAATTTGTGTAAAATTTCTTACGACACCTCAGAAATGTTTTGTGCGTTTATAATTTAGATTTTGAAACATAACGAACATCGGTCAGAAAACTAGTTGCCCGAATTGAGTGTTCTGTTGGATAGTTGAGTGACATTATCTAGTGATATTAATTTAATTTAATTTTTGTAAAAATAAATATATACTAGTCAATCTTAAGTATTTATACTCCTTATCATCCTTACCCATTACTATTACGTATGTTCATATATTTAATGACATGTATTACTTTACATATTTTTATATTTCTCCTTTACAATTTCCATAGTACAGTTTACATAACAGTATTGTATGTAGAAATTAAACGTAGTTATAAATAACTAGCTTTTTGACCGATTTATCTATGTATTTTTATAACGCACAACACATTCCTTTACCCTTATAATCCCGACATCCTATATTTATATTTGAGCATGAGCAAGATGTTATTATGAGATAGTCGGTACAATTAGGCGCTAGATAGGATCGGACCGGACGGCACGCGGCCGAGGCGCGGCAGGTTGTTTAAGAGGAACTACCTAGTCTGTGGATGTGTGTTAAGAGGTCGGCCGTGACCATCCGCCCGCTGACTTTCCCAACCGGACGCGAGCGATGAACCCGCCCGATTTCTTCTACAGCCTTGACACTTTCTTTGACCTTGCCTCGATCGCTCCCGGGAGCGACCTTGACGAAAGCTATCCCTAAATACCGATATAGAAAGTAAATCGCGCCAAATGATTACTCTCACTGAATGACGAAATCTTTCCGCGAAATTCGCGTGTCCAACGTCCGCCCCGAGTGAAAACGACGTAATGAGATGCGAAAAGAGAAATTTTAAATGTTTGTCGTGAAGTGCTGGGAGTGTCGCGAGGAGTCATATTCGACCTAAATGGAACTGGTTTACTACCGGTGCGCAGTTAGACACCTGCCGTAGCTAGAACGCGCTCTTCCTTTCACGGATATGAACTATTTCCAAAAGCTCCATCGCGATAATCTTACAATTGCATCATCGAAATCAGTTGATTTATACAACCAATAACACAAACAAATTAAACGATAACTTTATGACAATGTACTGCTATTCCTACTGCGTTCAAGTTGCAAAGTCGTTGCCGAGTTTGGATTCGTATCTGTGCCGTAATTAGATTTCTTCGAATGTGCGTGGCTCGGCACGCAGTTTCTTTTACGTGTGGAAAATAGAAAATCCACCGTTGACTGGTTGTATTAATTGTAACTAGCCAGCGATTAGAATTCAAGCGGGCTCCGAGAGTCCGATACAGTTAGCTCGCGTGCCAACGCAACGTGGCTGGAATCGATTGAATAATTATTGGGCATCAGTAGGTAAGATGCCATACTTGCATGATAATATGCAGACGAATGATATTGTGTGCATATTCAAATGCGAGAATGCCAACTCCGTCGAAAGAGAAATTGTTTACAAATGAAGTTTCCCCTATGGCGTCAACTTATTTGGCAACTTGCCGGTGTAACACTTACATCAGACTCAGATTTTTTAGTGTTAGGATATGAACTCTCAATTTAGAAAGTGTTATATTATATGAGCTCTGAAAACAAATGACTTAGGTAAGAGAGATATTCTACAATTCGATACATAGGTACATTATAGGAAGTAAACTTTTGAGAGATATTAAATTTATTTTGATTACTGAAGAACACTTATACATATACCAACCTAAGTGTTACTGCTCTAATAATTTAATAAATAATGACATGTAAGTAAATAAAGGTGATTTTTTTATCTTTCTGATATTATTAACACATAATAAGGATGGACAATAGTGAGATACCTATCCACAAAATAATAATTAAGCTGGATACTGTTCAGATATAAAGCTATTCACTATTAGGATCTAATTCGATAGTATAAACCAGCGAGGCATAATAGATTTATAGCTTATCTGACAATCAGAACTTTTATAATATAGAAAATAGTTCAATTTCGATTACCAAACCGGTTCTCCACCAGGCGCCCTATCGGAACCAGTAAAGAAGCAAGCGATAGTGCCTGCGATCTACATCGTCAAGTACAACAAATTCGTGGACACCATTCTTGAGAAAATGAACGACGTATTGAGGCAATCTTACGATCCTGTCAGCGTGAAGTTGCAACCAATCGACGCTAGCAAGAAGAGCAGCAAGCCGAAGAAAAATAAGAACAAGAGTAAAAGGTAAGTCAGGAAGGTATAGGAAGCAAACTAATTTACTTGTGAAGACAGCTATTTTTTTTATATTTTCATTTCATAATTCGAGTTTGAGGCTCGTACTTAGAGCCTGCAATCAAACTTGAGTCTAAGATCAATTAAGATACGATTTACGCTTGAGTATGGACGCTCAACACGAGCTTTAGATATGATTAATAATTTAATTACATCATAAAGATAATTTCATGCAAAAGTTAAATAGTCAGTCATATTGAAACTTTTGTATAAAATTATAATCATTTCAGTACTATTAGTGTCTACTGGAGTGAGAGCAGAGTTTGTCACTGTATGTTGTGCTATAATTATATTTAAAGATGTAACAGTTTCAGTCAGAGCTGAGGGCGGTTAAAATATAATTTAGAAACTTAAATAAAAATTCAGCACTATGCTAGAAGCTTCATTTAAATTTCCGCAACTTTAAAACTGTAATAATTTATAGGAAATCTACTACGAAGAAGAACACGGCACGTGGCGAAACCAAAAAATCCACTGAAACCCCAGAAACGATGAAAGAGGAACATTCAGATATGAACGAAGTGAAGCCCGAAGCTGCTACAGTGATGGCACAAAACGTCAGTGAAGCTAGAGCTCTAGATACTGAAAGTTCGAAAGCGAAGCCGACCACAATCAAAACAAAGCCACCTACTAAAACACCTAAACCACCAACAAAAACAAAGCCGAAACCAAAACCACCCACAAAAACGACCAACAAGAAGCCGACCACGACTAAGAATAAAACGAAAACTGGCACGAAGAGTAAGCCGCGAGCTAAGGGAACTTTGTATGGATTGTCGTCTTTGAAAAGAACTGGAGATGTGACTGTCAACATCATGAGCGACCATACGACAGTCAAGAGCAACTTCGCCGTAGGACCTCTCATACTCCGAGTCGAGAAAGTGGTATGTTTAATAATGAACTATATATTTGTACTGATTGATGGGGGCAACAACCTCCAGTCACGGATACAGGCTGACTTTAATTCAGACCAAGAGTTGTTAATGACTTTTTTTAGAAAGCACGTTATATAATAGGTCCTTGTCAGCTCATTTGTGAGAAATGTAGGTACCTACCGCTTTCGGTACAGTTGCATCGAAAATACAAACAAGCTATAAAACTTTACAGTATCTCTTTATGTAGTTACTAACAAAGCTATGCTTGGTTGGATCAACAAAGTGAATAAATTAACATTCTTAGGATACACTTACACACGATAATTGTTAAAATTGCAAATCAATTATAAACGGAGAGTGATAGATACCAGAGTCATAAGAAGTAATTACAATTAATTATTTCAAGCTGTAGGTAGTGTGATGCAGTAAATTATATTGTCTCTGCTCCTAGAGCTAACTATGAATGTAGTGTTCGATCTACATTCAATATCTGAAAATTGATGAGTATGTTTGGATGTCTATACGTCAAGCACTTCTTAACTACTGGACATTTGTATGAAACATGACAGAGGTGTAGATTTATTAGTGCTCAGAACTTTAGATCGTTTCATAACATTTGACTATTTAAAACGTTGTTACTATACGAGCAAAGTCAGCTAGTCAAAACCAAATATTGAAGAGTTTTGGAAAATGACAAAGGGAAAGAAAGATCGAGTAAGATGGTGTAAATATTTGTAGGTCGGACGTGGAGCCAAGAAGGAAGTGAAATCAGCCACCGCCACAACTGCTGAGATGTCGGGCAAGTTGAGTTTGAGGATCAACAACCAAGGTGTGGCTACGTTGCATTCCATCAAAGTGCTTCAACCTAAACAGGTAAAAACCCATTTATAGAAAGGCGAAAGATTGTTAGGATGTATGGATGGATGTTTCTTACTCTTTCACGGAGAGCTTGTTTAATGGAGATAAAAATAGAATAGACTAATTAAGTATTGAACATTCTAGAACAATCAATGGCAACCTTAATGCAATAATTCGGTACGTGTATGTCGCTTGTTAGAATAATTAACTAGTAACTTTGCTGCTTTCTTTCACATAGAACTGTCTGTATTTACATTAGATTTAAAACAAGCAAACTTTTTAACCCAACTTACGTCAAAGGTAGGTAGGCTACCTGATTTTCAAGCTACATTTCTTTTTAACCGGCTTCGAAAAAGAAGGTTCTATGTTTAACTGTATGTTTTTTTTTGTTTGTGTTCACCGATTACTCCGTCAATACCAAAGACGATTAATATCTAGAAGACAGACAAAGGCCATACACAAAATCGTAACCCTAAAAAATAGCCTGAAAGCTCTAAAACATCAATTTTATCCAAGAAATTTCAATTACTTTCTAGTTAAAAATGTTTAAATATTGAATATTGTTGCTACCTACTACTAAGTATTGAAATTTCTTGGATAAAATTGATGTTTTAAAGTTTTCAGGCTATCTGGTACTGCGGGATCGGGTTACGATTTTGTGTATGGCCTTTGTCTGTCTTCTAGATATTAATCGTCTTTGGTCAATACTAAGCCGATTTTTTAAATTATATTTTTACTTGAAAGTGTATTTTTACTCCCGTTAAAAATATTGAGGATCTGATGAGCATCTTTGGAGTTATGAACAGAAATGCTTCGAGAGTGCAAGAAATTGCTCTCTTCTTAGAAATTAAAGTTGGTTGTGAAAGTTCTTGAAAAATCTGTCTAGGAATTATAAAACTAGTAGCAGTAGAGCTAGCTAACTAGTAGAGCTCAACTCAATGCTTCACACTGAAATATTCACATCAACACTATACATTATAAAACATATTCAAACGGGTATTTATCACGAATTTTACCTTTAATATTAAAAGCCGGGACCGACAATAGTGGCAATTCTGAGTGTCGCAAAAGCTAAACCAAAGACGATTAATATCTAGAAGACAGACAAAGGCCATACACAAAATCGTAACCCGATCCCGCAGTACCAGATAGCCTGAAAACTTTAAAACATCAATTTTATCCAAGAAATTTCAATACTTAGTAGTAGGTAGCAACAATATTCAATATTAAAACATTTTTAACTATGTAGAAAGTAATTGAAATTTCTTGGATAAAATTGATGTTTTAGAGTTTTCAGGCTATTTTTTAGGGTTACGATTTTGTGTATGGCCTTTGTCTGTCTTCTAGATATTAATCGTCTTTGGCTAAACTAAGCTAACTAAAATTGTTGCCGTCCCTTTCATAGCGATGGGAATAAAAAGGATGTCAATAATTTTAGTTAGTTTAGTTACTTAGTATTCTTTTATCTGTGGTTTAGTTTAGCTTTTGCGACACTCCGAATTGCCCCCAATGTTAAGTTAAGCCATGACCACTTGCTCATACGAACGAACGAACCTTTAATATTAGTCCGACGTTTCTACCGGATTGCATTAGCCTTACAATTTTTTTTTCTCAGGTCCGCGTAGATAGTAACCACGAAAGAACTCGTGAGCTAGTTTGGAGACGCAGCGCAAGGATTGCTCACGTTGTTTCAGAGAAACTACTGTCAGCGTCCAAACCCATGTTCCATCATCAGGCTGTCGTCAAGCTATAATCGACTCTAGATGTTTAAATTTTGATGTATTTTCATTACAAAATTGATTGAAGTTGTAAATCCAAAACTTCTTTCAGTTTATTATAATTTAGTTTAAAGAAATGAAGGACTCAATAACTATAAATCGGTGCGACCAAAATCATCTTACTGATAATTTATTTCTGGCAATTAGGGTGTCCGTGGCCGAGTGGTAAGGCACTCCGGCTTAAGAACGATAGCTTGTATCATCGCGGGTTCGAATCCCGCCGGAATCGAAAATTTAGTAAGATTTTTTATAAAAAATTTATTGAGCCTAAGTTCTACTTTATTTAGACGAAAACATTTTAACTGTGTTTTTGGGTAATAATGGTAACTCAACAATTAATAGCAAATTTTGTAGTAAATGCAAATAAGCGTTGTAGTGTTATACATTAGTTAGACTGAATTTATAATATTTTCTGGTAAATAATTTTAAATATCGGAGTAAAATTTACGATACTCATTATTTGAATAGTCAGAGAATGCATTTACTAATTATAATATTGGTGCTAAGATAATTTATTTATTTATACTTTATTAAATATAATGAATAAGTAATAATTGTTTTCTTTCTCCTAAAATAAAATAAATAAGTAATTACCTACTGTTTATTATATTACGTAGTACATATTAAGTAATCTTCACATACTTACCTTTTTATTTTTCTGTGCTGAATAAATTATGTCTATTCTTTTATTCTATTCTATTATTGTGGGTTAGAAATAAATAAGTTCTTGAAAATATCATAATATATTAAAGTGACACAACACATTAAAATTAATAGGTAACTTTCATCAATGTAACTTATTATAATTTATAACCGATGGTATGGTACATTACATTTTTTATTATTGTGCATTTACAACAAGTAGGTACATTTTATCAGTCATCGTCTTTTTATACCGCTGTTAAAACATTCAAGAAAATACTACCAAAGTAGCTAAAGTCACTCTTACTTGTTAGTATCTTAAAGTTGGTAGGTACTTAGAACTATAATTGCAGCGCTTAAAGGTACAAGTTTTTAACATAAAATAGGTAACAAATCACTGGTTTAAGCATGGGTATAGCGGAATGAAAAAATGCAATTAAGCCTATTCCATCTCAACATTGTTCCAAAGTGTACTGTATAAAACATTAACTAAAGGCCTAAGTTTTTAACCAAATGAGTACTTTTCTACTTTTTCTCTACACAAGTCCATCAAGTGATGCTTAAGAAAGATTTTCAAAAAAGTTTCCAAGTATTTTGTTAAGAACATAAATCTTGATCTTGACCTTGATCTTGACCTTGATCTTGACCTTTTAATTGTACCTTTTAATACTTACTCATCTTTAAATAAGCACGAGATACGTTTTTTTTTCTTGTCACTCTTATCAATAAAAAGAGACAAATCAGACTGTAAGCAAAAATGTTGTAAACAAAACTCATCTTTGGTTATCTTGAAGCCTTGGCCTTACAAAATACATATTGGGACATTTCATATTAGAATTACGCCGACACAATAATAATTTCGCACATATTTCATACGAATCGACGGGACTTTATCGCGTAATTAGAGGGATGAGTCCCTCTAATTACGCGTGACCGCGGAAAATAATAAAAGGTTTACGCGTTAAGCTCCCGTAAACTTTTTAAATGATGTATAAAGAACACGAAAGTTTAAATTGTACTAGGTAATTTGATACATTGCCTTGAAATTTAGTCATTTAACTACTAAGTACTAACTACAAAAGTCACTAACTACAATTCATGCATCAGTCATTAGAACAAGATCGATAAAATAAAATAATTATGGAATATTCCGGAAAAGACATAAATATAAATACTGGCGGACATTTCACACAGCGCCATCTAGCCTCAGACAAAGAAAAGTTTGTTACGGTAACCAGCTAGGCTATTTAACTTGTCGCCATCACGACTAACCTGTCAATTATGACAGAAGAAATGGTTGTACTATCAAATTTGACAGTTGTGATCGCGTTTTACTGTCATATTTGACAGTTAAGTAGGGATGGCGACAAGGTTCGATTTGCGACAAGTAAGGCAATATAGCCTAGCAGATAATTAATAAAGTACATAATCTTTTCATATGTTTTTGTAAATATAAACTTATAATGCTTACTTTCTAACACACATACCATATTAGAAACGTCTGTATTTGTCTTGAATGAGAAAAAGAACCGATCTATAGAACAGAAGGAAGTACTAACTACGGCCGGTTTTAATATTAAACTTACGAATGATCGTAGATTGATCGCCATAGCAACTTTGTTTAGACAGCAAAAAATGTAGGACACTTTTTGACAGATAACAATATTACTATGGCGACAGATCCACGGTTATAAGTAAGTTGAATATTGCAACCCGGCATAAGATGTCAAGGCCAACAATAAATTAAAAACTTTAGTTCAGTGATTTCGAGTTTTTATATCGATCTTGCTAAACTAAAATTTATTACAAAAGCTATACTTATAGGGTAAGTAATTAGGTACATATATATATGTATTTCTAACTAAATAATAACTACATACTTTGTACATTTTACTCCGTCACGGCTTAACGACTTACAGCCGGTCTCAATAACCTATCTATCTTCGGTTTTGCTTACCTAGTGTCGGTAGTTCTTTGACATTTTTTTAAAGAGAAATTTTAGAATTTAGAAATTTTATAGAAGTAGTGTCAAATATCACAGTAAGCAAAACCAAAGATAGATTGGTTATTGAGACTGGCCGTTAAAACACTGGACCGGCAGTTAATTCCCATTTATCAATAATGATCACGACTGTATTCCCAAGATGCGGTAGACATTATTTATCAATTAGGTAATAAATAAATAAGGGTTAGCCAGTTCAAAGACTAGTCAAATAAAATGTACAAAGGTTTCCTACATAGTGACGTCACGTGTCATTGACCTCACCGCTATGAGACCTCACTCTGCTGCCGTTCAGTAAAGGTGTCCTGTTCTGTTCGTCGACGACCACCTCTGTGACGTCATCGGCTCGCACCGAATCGTAGTTGGGAGGTGGCGTGTGGGATCCGTTTAGTTTTATTAGAGGAATGTTGCCGGTTAGACCTAGAAGGAATAACGTGTAAGTAAAATAATGAAAGAATGTGCTTTTCATAGTTGACATTGCATAGACATTGCTAACCGAAAACATTGAATTTAAATTTGCGCCGCCACCTATTTTATTTTAAGCTGTCAACAATCCAGACTCCCAGGGATTTGACAATACTGTTCGCGTTCTTTGGTCGCGGGCATTGAGATGTATTAAAGAGTCACAATCTAATAGCTGACAACACTCAAAAAATGTGCGTGCAAATTCAATGTTCTACAATGACATTTGACATTTGAATGTAGACGTTATGTCGTTCGTTTTAATGTTCAATGTCGCTTGTACGCAAAAAAGTAAAACTCGAGTTTTGGCGTTTACATTTTAGTTGTTTGATTGTGGCTCTATAATACATCTCAATGGTCGCGGGACAAAATACTGCTGCGAAGAATATGCGAATGGAATCCACACTCCTGTGTCGCAGGTTGTTCACGGCTTCGCGCGATCCGTGGGGGAGTGTGAATAGCTTTTAAACTTTGCTAATTTGACAGTTGAATATGGAGGTTACTTGGTAGATAGTAAAGTCGAGTTTGCTTAACATGCCCTATTTGCTTATTTAGAATGTTAAAGAAGGTAATAAGTCTTACTTTGTAACGTAGAGTCCAATTCCCCTTGCGTCAGCACGCAAACAACACTAGACCCTGCGTTGCTGAACACAGAGGCGACACTCGCTCGCGGCGACAGCAGCACTAAAGGCTGGCCACGAGCGGACAGTGAGCTCGATAATGCACACATGCCTTTAGCTGCGGTGAAGTCAGCACCTGAATTCAATTCATTTTTACTTACAAATAGCATATAACATTACAGTTAAACCAAATCGTTGTACTTATCTAAAATAAATAGGTAGGTACTTAGAAATTATATAAACATACCTAATGATAATACATAGACAATAAAATGTATATATAAACATTATATTTCTGGAAAAGATCGCTTCTTAGCGATAAGACCGCCCATTGTACAATTATTACTAAATTGTTACTAGTTCATAAGTTCCTTTCTGTATGTGTGCAATAAAGTATTTTCATTCATTCATTCATTATACCTACTGAAGAAAATGATGTTCATATTGATAAAATCAAATTAAAACACTACTATATCTTTTTTACAGAAATATAGTTTTTATACTATCACCTATCATCCCACCATCTAAGGTAACCCATCTAAGGTATATCCCATAACTTACCCAGTACGTATCTACAGTCTATAACAACGGGTAGACTGCATCCGCCCTGTTTCTTAGCAGCCCTCTGCACGTATTGTCTGATGTATTCCACTCCGGGGAAGTAAAGACTGTTATCAACGGTCACTAGGACGTAGTTCTGACCGTTTGGTGCCTGAAATAATGAAAATATTAATATTTAACTATAGTGTTAAACCACACTTAAGTACTCGCTTGTATCTCGCGGGTTTAAATCCCGACGAAGCCGTTAACTAGTAACATTTTTCATGTATAAGACAAGTATAAATTCATATTTGGAAAAAGGGCTATATGCATTGGTAGATATTTTACAGAGCGCCATCTTGTGGAGAAACAAATGAAGAGAGCTCTACTTACATTCGTATATAAAAACAAGTCAAAGTGATTACATACTTGAGTAAAATTAATTACTTAAGTAACGATTTTTATTCTATAGTAAACTATATAGCTAAAGCTTGAAGTTAAAACTGTCAAAATTAGGATCCTTAGCAAAGTAAGTGACATTGAGAATTCCACCGTTTTATGTTTGATTTAACAGTGCGTTGGATGTAAAGTAATAATCGACTATAGAATAACCCTCTTATGCATATTAGTTTAGTAAACCTACTTTACCTAAAACGGATATTAAATCTGTTGCTATCTCTTTTCATTGACATAAGAGTAACAAGAGAAATACATTCTTTAAATCCATATTAAATTAACAAATCTTTATGAATAAGACTATAAGATTTTTCTATCTGTAGGCCTAACATGTACAACGTGTCCAGACGACAAATGAAATATCTCGATAATGTCAAGCTGCTCTAACCTACTATGCTAGAGAAGGACAGAAGGTTTTGTCGAAATGAGATGGTTTGTCGTGCTGCGCATGTTAGGCCCCCTGAACATAGCCTTATCGACTAGATAGTAAGATATAAAGATCAATTCACCGTGACTATCTCTGCGTCTAGCTGCGGTCTCGCACTAGGGTATAGCAGTAGTATCACATTGACACAGACGCCCGCCAGTATACCGAGTTCAACTCCCACGCAGAGACATAATGCAAACGTCGCGAACGCCGGGACGAGATCAGCTCGGCGCGAACGCCACATTGGTTTCACTACCTGAAAATATACATATTCTTCTTGTTAAATAATAAATAAATAAATATCTTTGGACATTCTAAACAGCGTTATCTAGTCGGTAAGCAATTTAATGCTTGTATTATGGTAACTGGATGACTGATATACAACTTATTTATTTCTTTTTTGTAAATATACATATTATACATAGAAAACACCCAGACTCGAGACAAATATTTGCAGATCATACAAACATTTGTCTCGCAGCGGGGATCGAACCCGCAACCTCTGCATTCAAATTAGTACATACACATTTTGTTTGTTATTATTTTTAGGTTTAAACTATTTTTTCGTAACATCCGTTTAACAATTTAATATGATTATTATTTTTAATTAAGGACTTCTGTTGAACACTCTTGAATCTAAGATAAGCTCGTTATAATATCGCATTGACAACAAAATAACATACTTATACTGAATTTCAGCTCAATCGGTTATTTCCTCATAGTGTAGGTACATCTTCATTCTTCATACAATAAATCAATGACAATTTTTATTCAAACACACTCATAATAAGTATATTTGTAGCTAATTAATATAAATAAACAAAGCCTTGATGAAATAAAACGTGTTTACCAAGAGCCTACTTCTTCGTGTTTGCCTTTCATACGATAACAATTTGTATAATTAACTAATTTTACGGATTTTGTTTTCTATAATAAAACGTGACCTATACAACACGAGCGGAACTGTTTGCGATGAAACAAGACAACAAACATGGTTGATTGAATATACATGATAGCAATTTGCTTTCGATCATCTGGAAGCATACAATCCCAAAAAGAGTTAAAGCTCTTTTAACACTTTATAGACACTTAAAACGGGATATTAACAATGATTCGTGGATTTATGAGTTCCAGATATTACGGCATATTTGCATGCGCGAGATCACGGTCAACTTTATCATGATAGTTTAAAAAAGTTTTATCTTTCATGACTTATATTTCATAATCTGGTAGCAAAGAGTCAAAGACGCTAAAGTTCCGTTATAAAAGTAGGTAAAAATGTTATGAGTTACCTCGTATTCTATCATAAATATCACAGCACAAATAACAACGGCGGCCAACGACGCCTTCGGAATGAAGTAGAAGTATGGAGTTAGGAGACTAAGCGCCAGCAGAACTAAAACACCTGAAAACAATAGATTTATATAAGGTATAAAGAGAGCGAAGCGAGCTGAGAAATGTAGTAAAGTGACAGTAATATTGTTCCAGATTTACCCCCGAACACTGAAACAGAGCGTATTAACTATTTAGGACGCTCGCTCTTACCTGTCAGATTTGTATAGACAAACGTCAAACTAGGTCAAGGATAAGCACCACTTACATTAAGTAGCGTTTCAGTATTCGGGCGTTAGACCGTTTAAGCTATAGGAAGTCTTCACATGTATTACAAAAAAGGGAAATATTGGTAAGGACAGCAATAAATTTGTCTTCTGGTTAATTGATAGATAGCTAACTTTAACACAAAAATTATGACAATCACTAACTACTTCATATTGATTTAACAAGCTCAAACCCTATTACCTACTGATAATTTGAGTAAAATTGAATTGGAGTAGCTCGCTACTCTCGCTGCGTTTAATACATACCAGTGTAGAGTCCACCAAATTGAGTTGCCACGCCACTAGCATGGTTCACAGCGCTTCGAGAGAACGAGCCAGTTATGGGCATAGCTCCGACGAACGAACCCAAGATGTTTGTCAGCGATAGTGTAAGTAGCTCTTGAGTCGCATCTATTGAGTCTCCACTCGCTAAAAATAAAGTTTTGTTTATCACTAAGAGCCTATGCACAGTACCTTTGCGCGTTTGTATCGATACAAGCGCCAATGAAACGCGCTGCAACTGCGCATTTGTATCAATACAAACACCTGGCAAACAAAAGGCAGTCGGCAAGCTGTGATCGTACAACATAGAACAAGTACAAAAAGACCCACTACGCGAAAACATTACTTAATTAAAATAGCGACTTTTACAACGACGCAACAAAGTGCAATTCAGTTCGCACATGCCGTTTGTGCTTAAAATACCTAAACTTGCCATTTCATTATAAGGGTGTTTTAACACTATATTAAGTAAGTAACTTACTTACTTAACACTATAACAAAATATATAAACTATTGCCATTTCATTCTAAAGGATAACTCTGACACTGTCTTGAATCTGTCGCCCAAGTAACGGTTAAGTACTTCTTTCGAGAACATAATTATTATAACCTATCTTATTTTACCATTACTAAATAATATTTATTCTGTGCTGTTATGAAAATTGGTACTTACATCAAAGTAAAAATAAAAAAAATATTTATCACGACGGTATTTCCAAGAGGCGGTAAAGATATTCTTTCAGATCTTTTAGACATTTTCAGATCCTTTTAAGATGTCTAATGGGGTAGGCAGAGGCATGTGAATACACATTTGGTACATATTATGTACTGTTATAAAGGTGGTTAAAATACCTTTCAAAAACGTTACAAACAACGTACCGGATTAGATATATTACTGTTTTAAAACATTTTTATACTCCACGCGCTGCTTTAAAACAGCAATAGGTAGATACCTATTCTATTCCAAGTCACAATCTACACATTCATTCACATTAAGTTTTATCTTTTTCACGCTTTTGTAGACACAACAATGAGATACATAAAGTTATGCGTTAATCAGGCGGTCAATGACCTTTAATTTAAATTTCAGAAAACAAAATAAGAAGTTAAATTCAGACAAGTGCTTACTAATTAAAATAATTAGAGCATAACATTGTAGTTTTGAGATAAAGTGTCATAATGCTAGGTCGTTCAATCCGATTTTATCAGTAAATTTTTTTCTGATTACAAATAGTAAACAATATCGGGTTCAGTGTCATTATAGGTCGCGCCACGTAAAAAGAGCGCTGGAGCGAAAAACTTCGCAGTGGTCGATGATTGGTGCAGAGGTAACGCGGCGCACTTCATACCATTGATTTAGCGAGTGCTATTGGTTCGTCAGCGAGTGCACACAGGCGCAAACATACCCCCGCTACTTCCCCTCAGCGCTCTTTTTACGTGGCGCGACCAATTCTATGACTTGCAACCATGGTTTAAATTATGTGTGTGTAGTTGAAATAAATGCATCTCACCGCTAGAGACAGTGTGATAAGTTTTCATACATTATCTGTCTAATAGGGGGGTATTGGAACATTGTATTGTAGGTAAATATTTTTTGTTTCACCTTATACTGTGTACATAGCAGCCAATCAAGTTTCATAATGTTGAATAACGACGTCGACAATGAAGTTTCCTATAAAAATCCGTGTGTGTGTGTGTGTGTCCTCACATATTTTAAAAAGCGTGCAGTGTGACAAATTTTCAGAAATTTTAGTTTTGTTTGTGGTTCTTAGCTATAGCAGGCTTATTCCACTACGCTGGTAAGGTATTACAATCCAAGTTAAATTGAAAGTTTAGACATTTATAGCGGCAGGCACGAAGCGCGTGTGCAAGCTGAATTGCCCTTTATTGCATCTTATTAAGAGTCGCTATTTAAATGCATGTTTACGCGAAGTCAAGCTTCTGTGCTTGTTTCATAATTTAATCTGTGGATATAGTTAAAGTAGGTGTTGTTTAATCTAGATTTTTTGTAATGTTCTAACCAATTAGTCCTTGTATTATTATGTATCTGGACTAATTGGTGGGAACATTGCAGATGTCTGGTTCTTGAACCGAATTTTAGCAAATTATTAAAACGTTAAGCATGTTTTAAGGTTTATAGAGGGTAATTAAACGTTTCTAGTATAATCGTCTAGTAGACATATATACGTCTATGATTATCGCACCAAAATAATACGTTTCCTGTGGAAGTCAAGTAAATACTTGTTAATGGTAAACACTTGTCTATGTCCGTTCAAGCATAAATAATTATAAATCTACTCAAATTAACACGTAAACCCGATCAAGGATAAATGTCCAGTACATTTTAATATGTTGAAATAGGAAGGCAGTTGATAAAATGGCTTTAGACAACGCGCTCAATATAATTTGATAGCCGCATTGTTTACGAAATTTAATTTATTATTATAAGCACGTCTGGTTAATGTTTGTAATTAAAATAAGTATGGTAGTAAAAATGATTTATATTAAGTATGTAAAATCTACCAGTATATTACCATATCGTAGAATAATAATAGTTTATTATTACCGATATACAACCCTTGTAAACATCAAGTTAACTTGTATATAAATTATTTAGTCAGATCACAAATGTAAGTTCATTTTGATATGTATGTATAGTATACCTACGTACATTAAATTGAGATTAAATTGGCATGATAAAAAGCGCTATCTAATTTTATCTAATCAAAATAAAGGGGTTAAAGTTAAAAACTTGCATTATGTAACTCATTTATGAACAAAGGTAAAAACAACGAGTAGACTTTTTATACTTAAGTTAATTTTAGAGAACTATCTACTAGTCAACCCGGAGTAGCAGTACATTCAGTCCTACTAAAGTCTCAAATATTATTAACTATTTAAATACTTACCAAAAGCTTTAGCGATGGCCACATTGCCTAAAACGGCTATGACAGGTACGAGGACAATCGACGAGCCAAGATCTGAACACATTTCTATGAAGGAGACCTCTCTTCCATCCACCACTGTACCAAAAGGGGGCACGCTTAAAGCAGGAAGACCATCTCTGAAAAAGAAGTATTTTAAAGATAACTTCTGTAAATTTATCTGTTCGTTCGTTTGTTCGTATGAGCAAATGGCCAACTCTGGTGACGGAGTTTTTAGGCCGCCTTAAGGCCTCCGTCATGGCTTAACGACTTTAAAAGCCGGGAACGACAATTTATCTGTGTGTGTTTTATATTTGTAATAGCGAGGTCGGGAATCAGTGGATGAGAACCGCGAGGGATCGGAGAATGGCCTAAGAAAGAGGACCCAGCAGTGGGTGGAACCAGGCTGAAATGAGGATGATTATTGCTTTCTTTGACATGCCTTACTTTGTTCGACTGGCTTCCCACTGAAGCTTGACTATTTAGATTATTTTAATTAGATTGTTAAGGGATCGCTTTTAAAAAAAAGCTAGGCCCACACCACCAGGTTCTTGCCTGATTCTTTCCCTGGTGTAGGGAGTCGCGTTGGAACAGGCATTAGAATCACCTAGCATGTAAAACGATACTTAAGTGATCCTTGAGGTCCTACAAGAATAAATGATTTTTCTTTCTTTCTTTCTTTCATTAGATGATGAAATTCGTGTGACATACTTTATGGACGGCCTAAGGAGATGAACATTAATTATTCCATGAACTAACAAGGTATATTTATTATTTTAGACTTTATAAATAACTGACATAGTATTTATTATGTACCTAATTGAATAACGAAACACGGAACAAAACATATATTATCTTATACATGCACATATTAAGTTTAGATAAGAACAGATAAACTGAAAAGAAACCATCTTGATTACAAACATTGATATAAATCTATACATGGTGGGTGAGCTCAGTTTTATGGGACTGCATAGACATATCATCGTAACATTAAAAAGAGAAGGTAACACACTTCATAAGGGAGAGAAAGAGATAGAACATGCTAACTAATTGCTAGTATTATAAAAGCTTAGAGTAATAGCTTACTTACTTAACAGTACCGGTAAGTTTGAAAGGCGACTCTCCATAGTTCGACTCGAAGAAGAACGCCAACAAAGAACATGACACCACAACGATAGCGTTTCGCGATGTGGACAGCAACCATAATGTTTTCTTTATGCCTTTCTGACTGGGTGGCAGATTAAGATCTTTCAATTGCTGTAATTTTATTGGAATATTAAATAATTATTAAAACATATAAGTAATTTTACCTAATTTTTAAGATCTTATTAAGCATTGAGATGTATTATAGAGCCACAATCAGACAAATAAAAGTTGGTACAACTTGAAGCAATCAATGAATATGAATAATATATTGGACATTACATTATAATGTAGAATAGGCCTATCTAACTAACTTGACCGGTAGTTATTGCTATTAGCGTCGCAGTGGTCGGATATATCGCTTTCTCTGTTTCGCGTGCTGTCGATACGTCTGTTAATAATGTGCGACCGCCCGCAGGTCTTAAGTTCAGCCCGGTCACGTTATATTGCACTTAATGTAAGTATCTATACTTTCTACAATAATTTTGTAGAATATTATGAGATGTTAAAAACATATGGGTTACGTCTGTGATAATAATTCGCACCTTTAGAATAGAAGTGACTTAATCCAAAAAAACTAAATTTTGGGAATCGACAAAAGAGTGAAATAATGTGTGACCCTATCCTCTTATTTTTTTAATTGCTGCTAAATAGCTCAAAAATCTTTAAAAAACTAAGTCGATTTAGTGAACATAAACATTTAGCAATTAGTTGGTATAATAAATAATTAGAAACAACATGTTTTTCTAAATTAAAAAAATTTTTGATTCTAAAAAGTCACTATTTAACCTAATTTTATTTTAAAATTTTGGTTTTGCAAATTATAATAATGCCTCAATTCTGATTGAGTAAAGATAACAAAAAATTTATTAATATTAAAATGACATAAACACAATTGAGTCACAATAATGTCCGGTAGTATCGGAGTTAAAACAGTACCAAAGATAAATCGGTCAGTTTAATACTAAAAAAACATTCAGTGAACTTACCGAAAAATTTATAAGAAAGATGGCTTAGTTAAAATTCGGTCACTGTCTTATTATTTGTACAACGTTCTTCTTCTTCTATTCGCACAGTAAAACAGCACAATCCTGTAAGTGGCATTTTTGTCCCGACGCAGACGGTTGTTTTGTTTGAATATGTAAGAGACCGAAATATATTTTTGACCTGTTCCTGCCCAAAAGTGGCGCTTTTAAAACTACAGAACTGTAGAGAATGTTGTGTAGGGTCATTTTCTGCCCCAAACTAATTTTTCAAGTTTTTTGAATTAGGTCACTTCTATTCTAAAGGTGCGAATTATGATATCTATTTCATTTTGTCATACTTAATTATAAACTATAAAATGTTCTCGTACTAATTATATACACAAATTACTTATTTAAAAAACATTTCAATTTTATATAATTGTACAGGTGGAATTTTTTCGAAACTGTATTTTATATTTTAACTCTTGTTTCGTGTCCTTCATTTTTGTCATTTGCATTAAATTTGGGAAAAGTAAGGACATAATAACTATTTAAAAAACAAAACAAATAACGTATAAGTAATTAATATTTGCTACAGTGAAAATGTTAAAAAGAGATAAACATTTAATTTCATTGCATTATGAGTCTTAAAGTAAAAGTAAAATACTTACTCTCATTAAAAGTAGAATGGCAATACACGATATGCCTAAACAGCTGTCTGCCAGTTTCGCGTTGGGCAAATTGATCACCACCTGTTAAAATAATTGGTGAGAAAACACCTTGCGGGCTGGTTCTAAATTATCTACGATAGCTTTAAGTTGGATAGTGGACTGTATTTGATATGAGACTATGCCTAGATCCCTAGAAACGCGGTTAGGTACTTCGAGCACTTGTAACGTTCCTGAGATGAAGGATAGAACGACTGCTGCAGAGGGAAACACAGGAAAAGTAAACACAGCAGTCCTAGGAGAGGAAAGCATGCACGTACCTGTGATCTCCGACGACGCGGCGAGGCGCCTAGGTAGGCGATGGCGTCGGAGTGGCGTGCGTGGCGTCACCACGTGGCGCAACAGAAGTTGGTAAAAGCGAAGCACAAGCTCTTGCTCACTTAGTTCTACAGTTTTACACTCACATATAGTTATAGTTAGCGGTTAGAAAGTATTACAGTTATTTTAACTTGATGGGTGACCGATACTGCGGTCAGCGGTGCGTACGTGCGCCGTGCGGGAGACTCAAATTGCGACTGCCTGCCGCCCGCGTGGCGGCGTGGCGAGCGGCGCTCGCGTCGATGCGGTCGGCCCGTCAGAGCGAGACGGAGCGACGTGAGCACGCGCATGCGGGTAAGGAGAGGAAATAGGAAAGGATTCGTTACAAGTGCGTTCGCGAAGCTTCCTACTCATAATAATATCCACCATCTCCCCCTCCTTGAAGGGTTTCCTTCAAAAGCGAAAGGAATAAAATAAATTTAGCGAAGTTAGCGAGAAAAATATTGCAACAATAATAGCGGAAGTACGATAAACATACGAAAATAGCGGTGCGAAATAATTAGCGGTAAAATAATAATATAAAAATAAATTAGCGGTTGGATAAAAGTTATCCGAGAAATTTTAGCGTTATGGTTACCCTACTGTATAGGGAGCGGCGACAACTTTGTTGTCGGGCGGACGAAAGACGAGCCGTCACTCGTTTCCACTCGCGCGCAGCGAACTAAGCCGTCCCTGCCGGGAAAAACCTGGGATATTCTCCCAAGCTTCCAAGACAGGGGCGGTGCGTTTTCGTTATTTAAAAGAACAATAGTTCCTACTGTTAGCGGATTACTAGCGGTGTTCCATTTTTCGCGCATTTGCAAATTATGGAGGTATTCATTCTTGAATCGTTTCCAAAACGTTTGGACTAGCGAGTCCATCAATGAATGACGCGACAAGAGATTTGCCCGTTCTCCGCTGACATCAGCAGCGGGTAAGAAGGCAAGCGGTTTCGTCGATAAGAAATGCGACGGCGTTAAAGCGGTTGGTTCCGATGGATCGGAGCTCAGAACATACAGAGGTCGGCTGTTTAGTACAGCTTCGACTTGATTAAGAACGGTAAGCATCTCCTCGTAAGTGAGAATTTGCTTTCCTATCACGCGGAAAAGAAGCGACTTTATACTTTTTATATTAGCTTCCCAAATTCCACCAAAATGGCTTCCTAGGGGAGGAGACCTCTTCCACGTGATGTGATGTTTAGAAAGTTCGTTACTAAATTGCGTATAATATGTGTCAGATTTTAAAAACTCGAACAATTCCTTTAGAAAGGAATGCGATGCGACAAAATTTGTACCGTTGTCGCTGTAAATAAAACTGCAAGGACCGCGGCGAGATAGAAATCGTTTGAATGCGTCCAAGAAAGTAGCCGAGCTGAGGTCTGACGCTAGTTCGATGTGTACGGCTTTCGTTACTAGGCATACAAAGACACAGAGATAAGCCTTTTGGCTACGCACACCTCGTTTTCTAGTTGTAGTTATATATAGCGGGCCAGCGTAATCGACACCTGTGTGTGTGAACGCCTTGCAAGATTCAACGCGACAACTGGGTAAATCTGACATAGCGGGAAATGTAGGTTTAGGGTTAAGCCTGTAACATTTAATGCATTTATGAATGCGTTTGCGAATTAAATTCCTAGCGGATAAAAACCAATATTTTTGACGTAATATTGACATTAACAACTGCGGGCCTGCGTGGCTATTTTGGCGATGATAATAATCTACAATCAGTTCAACAACATGGCCATTCTTAGGCAAAAGAACTGGATGTTTTTGATTGTAGTCTAAACTCGAGTATGAAAGTCGTCCTCCGACGCGTACAATATCATCAGAAATGAATGGGGATAACTTCCGTAAAGCGGTTGAACAAGGTTTGTTCTTTTGAATATTTCGTATATCACTAGCGAAACAATTTTGTTGTACTGCGTGAATAATTTTGTTCTCAGCGATGCTCAAGTCTTCAGCGGTGATTACGTTATTTCGGGGAAGAATTTTCATGAAGCGAAGTACAATGACTGTGGATCTGAGAAACCTTAGCCAAGATGAGAACTTGGATCCTAAAGTGAGAAGTACATTTTCCTCTTCTGCTACCGTGACATGAGAGGTTGTCCTCTCTTCAGGCAGTTGGCTGTGAGACGGAGAAAACTTCTCAACCGGCCAATCAGCCAGCGGCGAAGACATCCAATGAGGACCATGTAGCCACAGATCATTGTTTAGAATTTGTGAAGGTAGTAAGCCGCGAGAGACGAAGTCAGCAGGGTTGTCGACACCTGCGACGTGATATACGTTTTGCGATGGCGAGGTAGACTGAAAATCTGAGATGCGGTTTGCGACATAAGTCTGAAAGCGGTGCGGAGAGGAAGTTACCCAACATAGGGCGACTGTCGAGTCAGAGAATATAAATATGTTGTCAATATGACAACGCGATGTTAGCGAATCATAAACGGTGCGTAACAGCTTTGCGAGAAGTACTAAACCGTTTAACTCAAGCCGAGCCAACGTGACTGTTGGTTTGGCTGATGCGACGCGGGACTTGGAACACAAAAGTGAAATCGAAGGCGGCTGGTCACCATTTGACACGTGCAAGTATAATACACAGCCGTATGCCTTTTCGCTTGCGTCCGAAAATGCGATTAGCGAGATTTGCGAGTGGTTTTCTTCGATCCCAACATGACGAGAAAACTTAAGTTGCGAGATTAGCGGTAGCTCAGATAGATATCTTTGCCATGAGTTGATTATATCACAGGGTAGCTTATCATCCCAATTGATGTGTAAAAGCCACAGTTCCCTGAGAATCAATTTAGCGTAAAGAATTACGGGTCCGACGAGTCCGAGGACATCGTACAGACGTGCGGTCATGGACAAGATTGCCCGTTTAGTAAATGCGGATGGCGGTACAGAAGTCGAGAACGTGAAATTATCAGAAGCGGGGAGCCAGCGAAGCCCCAAGATTTTGAACGTGTCGTCGTCATCGAAAGAAATTGCTTCAGATTGCCGGTGTGAGATGGGAATGTGTGTTAGTAGCTCGGGCGAGTTACTAGTCCACTTGACTAAGTCAAACCCACCAGCCTTGAACATCTGAATCAATTCCTGCGCTGTCACGACTGCTTTTTCTACTGACGGAGAAGATGAAGCTAAATCGTCCATGTAAATATCACGTTCAATGACGTCAGCAGCAATGGGCCACCTTTCTCTCTCATCCTGTGCTAACTGCCTCAATGTGCGTAGCGCTAGCATAGGCGAGGACCTGAGACCAAAGGTAACTCGTTCAAACTGCAAGGTTTCCAGCAAATCGTCTGGAGCGAAGCGGTATAAGATTCGTTGGTAACAACGATGTGCGGGATGCGTATGTATACATAGATACATTTGTCTAACGTCAGCAAAGAACGCTATGCGGTAAATGCGAACATTTAATAAAATGTTAAATATATCAGCTTGTAGGTTACAACCTTTATATAAAATATCATTTAGCGACAGGCCTGAGTCGGTCGAAGCGCTGCCGTCTAAAACGATGCGGACCTTAGTCGTGGATTTATCCTCACGAACTACGGGGTGATGCGGTAGGTAGTATCCTGGAGAAATACATTCGTCAGGGGGAACGCGTGTCAGAATACCTTTTTCGAGATAGTCAGAAATGATGTCGTTGTATTTTGTATGTAAGTCCGGAGATCGTACAAACTTCCTCTCAAGGCACGAAAACCTTTTCTTCGCGGTTATGTAGGAGTTACCTAACTTAAGCGGGTCGTCTTTAAACGGAAGTTGCACTACATAGCTACCGTCTTCGTTTCGAGTGGTAGTCGAAGTATAGATCTCTTCACAGCGTTGATCATCGGGACTTAAAAACACCTGAGAAGGTAGTTCCTCAGTGGACCAAAACTTTTCCACAAGTTGGTGCAGCGGGTCAGCGGTAAATGCACAAAAGGTATGCGATGAGGAGCGCGGGGATACAACGGGAGCGTTGCCCATAACGATGTAACCTAAAGTTGTTTCCAAGGCAGCGGGTGAGTTATTATTAGCAGTTATTTTATTGAATAGAAGGATTTGACAATACAAGTTCACACCTAAGAGAAGGTCAATAGGACCTGGTTCGGAAAAGTCATCGTCAGCCATGGGCAGGTTACGAATGTGGCTCAGAGCGCTGACGTCGACGTGCGAGTCAGGTAGTTGCGATGTGATGTTATCTACAACCATGGGCTGGATGTGGTACTCATGTCCATCGTCAAATCGCGAGGTAAATTTAAGTGAGGTCACTCCCAGAATTTTCTGTGAGGCCCCTCCTATGCCTTGGACTTTAGAAAAGCGGCTTTGCGTTGAAATAGGAAGCGATAGGCGCTTACTGCATGCGGCTGATATATACTCACTTTGTGAGCCTGGGTCTATCAGGCATCTCAAGAAGTGAGGGCGGTTGAGGCTATCAAGAACCTTTATTTTAGCGGTGGCCAATAACGCAGTTGTTATTGTGTGCGAATCTTGATCATATGAAACAGTACATACGGACGTGTTACTATTCGGATCATTAGCGGGTGCGGACAGCGGAAAATCGACCTTATGCGCATGGGGCGCAAGGGTCTTAGCGGTTGTGCGGCTTTGTGAGCCGACAGGAGCGGCGGCATGCTCGAGCGCAGCGGCACGCGACTCATGCGCGATAGCGGTTAAATTAGCGGGCGGATTTTTATAAGCGGGTTTGGTCTCAACACATTTGTTGTTAGCGGGCGGATTAAAATGCAATAGCGAGTGGTGCTTGGCCGAGCAGTGAGAGCAGGTGCGTTGGGATAGACAATCCTGAGTTTTATGTCTAATGCTTAAACAGTTGTTGCAAAATGAGTTATTTTTTATGAATTTATGCCTATCCGGAGGCGTCAGTTTCATAAAAGAACCACAGCGGTATAAATGATCATGCTTGTCACGGTGACACAAAGCACACTTGCTCTCATCACCTGCACTACACACCTGGTCAGTGTTAACGAATGACTTGGTTTGAGCGTGCCTGCTAGGCGCAGGCGCGGGCGCGGGCGCGGAGCGCGCGGCTCGGTGCGGCGGGTGCGCGTGAGCGGACGGGACAGCTGATCGAGACAAAACTTTACTCTGTTCTTTCACAAACTCAATTAGATTGGAGTAGGTGGGAATCCTATCCTTGCGATGCGTTATTTCAAATAATTTAACAGTTTCCGAATCGAGCCTCTGCAAAGCGAGGTGCAGCAGCATGAAGTCGGTTAGATCGCCGAGACTCAGTTGTCTAAGGGCTTCTACAGACGTGTCAAAATTATTTAGAAATGATTCTAAACTATTAGCGGTATTAGCGGTTAGCGGTTTAAAATTCAACAACTGATTAAGGTATGAACTTGCGAGTAATCTAGGATCATCATATTTTTGCACTAGTGCCTCCCAAATAATAGGATAATTCTCAGCGGTCGGGGGCAAGCGAGCGCAGACGGACGCAGCGGGTCCAGACAGTTTACCTACCAAATAGTATACTTTGTCACTATCTGACAAGGACGAGTTCTCGTGAACCGTGCATTTAAACTGCTGGTAAAATAGCGGCCAAGAGCGAACATCACCATTAAACGATAATAATTCTATGCGGGGAAGTCTAGGTCTTGCTTTGTCTAATTGCGGTTGCGGGTTCGATTCCTGTTTGGTTTGAGAGTTGCTTGCAATTACTTGCTTGATGAGACAGTACATGATGTCAAAGTTTGTCCATTCTTGGTACCTAATAGTGTGCTTAGGGTTTATCTTTAGCGAGATAACGTTGTAAGAATCTAATATCTTTTCAAAGTCTTTATGTAATTGATCAATATTAAAAGCACTGTGAAGCAATGAATTTAATTTAGCGAGATCAGTTTCAACTTCCTTAGCGAGATCGTAAATTCCTTGCATGCGTGCAAATAGAATTTCGCGTTTTGATTCATACATAGCCTGTTGACACTTATTCTCATCATAACTATCATCCAAATCAGAGGAAACATCTTTCTTCTCCCTTCTACTCATTGTGAAATAACAGTGAAGCGAAAGTAAAAAGAAAAACCTTTATAGAGTATAAAATAAACAAATATTAAAGTTGACGAAAACAAAACCTAACTTTACTACGCGCGCAGTTGAGTAAATTATAAGAACGTACCACAGATTAACAGCGGGCGCAACGTAGTTAGTATGGTTGAAACGCGATACAAACTATTGCGTAAACTGCAAATGACCAATACAGATTATGGAATAGTACGCGTGAATTTTGCGTTTCAATGGCGGAGCGGAGCGAGCGAACGAACAGAGAAGTCGGCGAAATATTATTATTTGAACCGAGGACTTATGTGTTATGTTATGTATGTATTTGGAGTAGCTTGAGTCAGCGGAGAACGTACAAATAACGAAGAATGCGGGTAGCGAAACAGCGAATGAATACTTCGATAATTTGACGTAAATTACCTGCTTTATAGAAATAAGATATAGGTAACTTTGTAATAGCGGAGCGGTGCGAGCGATAGCAATATTTTGCATGCGAGTGAAAACAAGTAAACAGCGGTAGATACCTAGGTATACGCGATACGTTCCTGACTGATTTTAGCGGGACGAAATAAGTTGACCGTGCGGAGCGGGTGCGAGTAATAATAAAATATTGGTTCAACTTATTCGAATGGGTAATCAGCAGAATTACGTATGTATAAAATAGGTTAGCGGGGTAAATTAAATAAATGTGAATGCAAGAAACTTAGTGCCGTTAAAAATAGACTGAGATTAGACTCAAATGTCCAGCGGTAGGTAACCTAAGTAGGTATTTAAATGAAATAAATTGTAGAAATGGACAATCCGGTTCGCTAGGATCACTTTTATGGTGAGAAAACACCTTGCGGGCTGGTTCTAAATTATCTACGATAGCTTTAAGTTGGATAGTGGACTGTATTTGATATGAGACTATGCCTAGATCCCTAGAAACGCGGTTAGGTACTTCGAGCACTTGTAACGTTCCTGAGATGAAGGATAGAACGACTGCTGCAGAGGGAAACACAGGAAAAGTAAACACAGCAGTCCTAGGAGAGGAAAGCATGCACGTACCTGTGATCTCCGACGACGCGGCGAGGCGCCTAGGTAGGCGATGGCGTCGGAGTGGCGTGCGTGGCGTCACCACGTGGCGCAACAGAAGTTGGTAAAAGCGAAGCACAAGCTCTTGCTCACTTAGTTCTACAGTTTTACACTCACATATAGTTATAGTTAGCGGTTAGAAAGTATTACAGTTATTTTAACTTGATGGGTGACCGATACTGCGGTCAGCGGTGCGTACGTGCGCCGTGCGGGAGACTCAAATTGCGACTGCCTGCCGCCCGCGTGGCGGCGTGGCGAGCGGCGCTCGCGTCGATGCGGTCGGCCCGTCAGAGCGAGACGGAGCGACGTGAGCACGCGCATGCGGGTAAGGAGAGGAAATAGGAAAGGATTCGTTACAAGTGCGTTCGCGAAGCTTCCTACTCATAATAATATCCACCAATAATGGTTCATTAGCATTTAGGAAAATAATAAAAAAATATCAATTAAATACATTAAATTAATTTGTTTACAGGAAATAATTTACAAATTATTACTATAAATTGAGTCAAGGAAGTCAAAGGATGGTTACGAACGATAGATATCTCAACTGACCAACATTTCTGCTAGTCGGAAGCGAAGAAGCGAGGTCAAGATGCTGGCAACTATCATTAGATACAAGTATCATCTTTAAAAACAAAAGTTGTTTTGACCAGTAGAGTTATTTAAATTGTAAAATGGCTTGAGAAAACCCCTAATACTTTTGAAAGACCTATCCAATGTCATCACACACTATGGAGTAAACGAGAAAAGAAAAATTCATCCTCGTTTCATGTACTTAGGTGCCCAGAAAATTATTATTTTTTCACAATTTTATTCTACCAATTCACGAGCTTTTTACGGTGAAGGAAAACATCGTGAAGAAACCAATTATCTCTCTAATAGCGTCGATGGGCTTGCAAACTGTCACGTATGGAAAGTTGTACCAAATATGTATTTGGACATACCTCTGACTACCCCCTTAGACATCTTCAAAAGGATCTTAAAAATTGCATAAAGATCTGAAAGAAATGTCTACCGCTCCCTGGGATACAGTCGTGATCATATTTCATTTTTTATTCTACCACTTTGTTGGCGTTATCAATATGTATTTTCATGCCAAATTACAGTTTTCTAGTATCAATAGTCTCTGAGCATAATGTTACTAATACATTCCATATATTTGAAATACTTGACCGGGTATCGAGGATAGTATACTATACCTCCCACTTGAAAACGAATAATAGAGACCCAGTTTTAAGTAAATAGCGTGCACTTGCATCTCTTTACTTCTTTAAACGGTAAAAACATATAAATTGAAGATTATGTCACGGCACTATGTAATTGTATTTCTGAGAACCAATTACGTTACAGTATATTTGCTTATTCAATAAGCAATCTCAGTAACGAACTATACAAATCTAATTAATACAGCTATTATGCTGGGTCTGTGAGTTTATTTACCGTTTACTATTTACGGTGTTCAATAACACATTTACATAAAAAAATTGCTTTAACGTTTTAAGTATCTTGTAATATTATGAGTACAGGCGTCTGCCTACGACTTCACTCACGTCGTACAACATTTGACAGATAAGATATTTCTGGCAACAATCGAAACCGATTGCAACTTTCATTCAAAGCAGTCAGCTGGACGTGATTGGATGGAACTCAAAGATCTAAAAACATATAAACGTGTATGTATAAAACTTCCTCTTCAATCACTCTGTATAATGACGAAACCGCATTAAAATCTGTTGGATAGTTTAAAAGATCTAAGCGCACAGACACACTGGGAATTGACTTTGTTTTATACACGTATAGCAGAAGATTTCAAAATTGATTGATATCCACGACTCCCACAATTTAAACTGTAGCATAACACATTTAGTGTCGAAAGGCGAAAGAGTTAGCGTTATTATCGTACCCGGTTATAAATCGCATTTATTTGCATAAGTTATGTTAAGTTATTTCTAAAACACGATACTACATTTTCATTAAGTTTTTGTCTTTTTAACATGAAATACTGAATGTGATATCACAAGTTCCTGGAAAACCTTCAGGTTAGAATTTGTAATTCTAATTTGATATATTCTCACCTAGCATCTCACTATATTCTACTTAAAACATTTGTAATTTCTGAGCTTTGTTGTTACTCAATCATGCCCAAAGCAATGAGTTTTAGAATAAAGGTCACATATTTTAGGTCTGGAGGGCATAGGACGATTATTTTTGTCTCGTTTGATCAAATCGTAGTTTTAAGGACAAATACCTACATACTATATTAGAAAAGCATTAGGTACCTTTTTGATAGTGTCAATGAAACCGCCAGATTTGAATTGCAGGCCCAAAAGACCCTTGAGTTGGGATACGGCTATGATGACGGATGTCGCCGATGTGAAGCCGACTGTTACAGGCACTGAGATGAAGTCTATGAGCATACCTAGACAAAATTATATAAAACGGTCAAGTGGTTTAGTAGTTAGACTGTAAGGGTTTGCTTCACTATCTATAAAGTAAGAATTCGTCAGTTAATTACGTTATTCGGAAAGGAAAAAAATTCAACTTTTTTAAATGACATCTGCCCATCTAGCCAAGTTACATTTATACAATCGCTTTAGAATAGAAAAAAATTGTGTGGGAATTGACATTCGATGACCAAAACTCGCGTGATCAGAAATATCAAATCTGTAAATTCCTATTATACATTTTTGTACGATTCTATTCTAAAGCGATAATAGATGTAGATAATATAACTTCTGGTGGATGTTTTATCAGAGAAGGTGAATAAAAGTGTTCATAGCGGCTGCGATGCGAATGCTCTCATAGCAATAAAATAGGTGGCAACAGTAATCCTGTTCGAGCAACCGTATTAACCTATAACCCCACCATGAATACACATTAAAAGTTAATAAACTGATTGACAATCAACTCACCTAGATGGAGCACGCCCATAAGTAACTGCACTACACCGGACATAAAACAGAGCAGTACAGCGTAGTCCGCATTCCTCCCTTGAATCTGCTGGTAGGTCATGAGAGCTAGTAAAGCTGTCGGCCCCAGAGTAATGTCCTTGCATGACCCGAATATCACATACACGAAGCAACCGACGAAAGACGAGTAGAGGCCGTCCTAAAAGTAAGTGTGATCACTGGAATAGAGATCGCTCAAGATATTCTGGACAAGTCTATTTCAAGCATACCTTATTGAGGGAGACAGCTTTGAAATTAATATAGAACAAATACTCACGGTTGAGTTTATTGAATCTAGACTAAGATCTTTGTGTTCTCTAACTCTAATAATAAATATCCTTGGACATTAATATTATCATCTAGTCCTCAGCGTATATAATTGCAGAACATTACAAAACAATTGTCCCATCTTAGGCGGGTCTTCGCCCACTGCTCCACGAGGTGGTCAAAACATATTTGTTTGTAAGTAGTTGATAATCTGACGGAGGATCACAAAATTGTTGTGAAACAAGATCTTATTCTATTCTAAGTGAAATTCTATGATCTGGTAATGTAATGAATGACCGAATGGTACAAACATTCGTATTACGTTTCAATGGGCTCGGGAATGGTTGTCTAGTCTGGTGACCTTTTTGTGATTTGATACGTGATATTTCAAGCTGATTTCGAAGAAAAGATAAATTTATATAATGACAAAGCAGTCAGAGTTTGATTTTAGCGGCGAGACATATTTTTGCATAATTTGCAAATATTGATTCCGCATTTGGGTGTTGTATTGTATGTAATACTTGACTGATCGTGAATGAGATCAAGACTACAATTGTAACTGTTGAGTTTGTTTGTTTAGCCTTTACCTGAGGATTTAATCCAGCTAGTGTAGCATACGCCAATGCCTGTGGTATAACAGTAAGACCAACTGTAATACCAGCTATCAGGTCTGCTACCGCTTTCTCTGAATTATAATCGGGCAGCCATTTAGTCACCGGTATCCGTTTGTGTAGTAGCCTTTTGCATTTTGTCTGTTTCTTTGTCCGGTGTTTTGATGGTGATGACATTTTTGAAGCTAAACCTGCCGACAAATACAGTGTAATGTTTATAACAATTTAATGAAAGCCAACGATATATCACTTCATCGACTAGCTGAAAATAGCTAATCATCTATCAACGGCTGAGCAGAATTTCTTGTAACGTAGGTAGCTAAGAACACTCTTGATGAAGCCACACAGAAACACACTACAAACTTATAGCACCTTTATTTTTCGTCGGGGGCTAGTCAGTCATGTCATGATTTTAAGTATTACTTTAGATTCTTAACACGTTTTGAAGCGAAAATTATAAAGTCCCAGAACTTTGAAATGTGCAACATAAATTGGGTAACTTTTAAGTCAAAATAGATCAAATGCGAAAGCACAAGCTAAATTTATATGAAAAATTAAAAATGTTATGGGATATACGAGTAAGACCATCCACTATGTCGCAATAGTAGGTACCTATGGAACATAAAATAAATTGTTATCTTTTGGTGATGTTAAACAGCCGAAACGATGTAAACAAAGGGGAGGCACCCTAATTGCACGTAGTAACTACGATATGATAGAGCCACTCACTAGATTGAATCTTTGATTTAATTTAGAAGACAGACAGCCAACACAAAAGAATTAAATTACCAAGAGAAATTCAGAAAAGATTTACTGCGAACATTTACCTACAGCAAGACCGAGAAAAACAATGCTCGAGCAACCAAACAACTTAAAAAGGTAAACCGACATAATTATACGACGTTGATACCTACAAATAAATTGAGAATTTGTTACGTTATTCCATTCAATTCTTATATTCCAAGAGGCAACTTATCTACGACAAATAAACGAATATGTTTCAAATCTTGTTAAACTTTCTTTTCCGATGAACATTTTTGGATTCGGCGTAGGTATTGTCAGTGGAAACTCGCAATTTGGCACGGTTCAGTTAATGTGGCCTTTGTAATGTCGTAGTCGATGCCCACATTAGAAAATGGCTAACACAGTAGGTAAATGCAATAGGAGCACAATATGTAGTCAGTAGAGTACGGCGGCCTACAAAGCACTCCTACGGGGAATATTGGGTAGATGATTTAATTTCAGGCCCTTTGTGTCGCACACTTCCAATTTCCTAATAAAGGTCCGCCGCTAAACACTCCCGATGAAAAACAAAAGGGCCAAAGCTCTTACATATGAAAGGTCTACATAAATCGATGCTCTCTTTATTATTGTTTGAAATAGGAAATATTACGCTATATTGCGCGAGATCGCTTAGACCAATATTGAGCTTTGTATTCGAGATAATGAAAAGGGTCGGAGTGTACATAGGTAAGTGGGTGATAATGTTCCATCAATTTTCGAGGATATATTTTATTGAATGGGAATCAGGTCATTACTTACAGCGGATTGTTGTACATTTTATAGAATCGAATTACATCAATGAGGATACGCTTCATGTAATTCTAAATTCGAAGCATTTCTTCGAATAACGGCAGTTACTCGATAATGTTTTTCGTAATCGATTCGACAGAAAGTAATGAAATCATGTTGTTGTTATAAGCAAACCAATGAAATTTCACGTTGAATGTCACGATTTTTTGTTTAACTGAAGAGCATTTTTTGTTTTGCAGTAAGCTGAAATCTACCCCTGTTGCTCGTACATTACCGAGTTACATTACCAGCATAGTCCAAGGAAAAAAAATTCTTCGCACAGAACCGTGTAATGTATTAAGAAATATTAAAAATTGTTCTTTGCACAATACCGATTACATTTCAAGTTTTGTAACTTCTTGGCATGTTTAGGTATTACCCTCAACACATAGGTACATTACTGTTACAGAAATCCGGCAATAAACTACCAGCATAATACCCTAGTAGTCCAGGTACGATCAATAACTGTCAGTTCACCTCTAAAGCGGCCGAGAATCAGAGGAGAATTACCTATTAGGGACGGAACACAAGTATTGGCCGTGTTCCTGGCAATATTGAGGTTCTACGTTAATTTGCGATGGTATGTAACGTTCCTAATAAACCTCGGAACAATATCTTAGGGACGCTTTGTTACCTGAGCCAGGTGCTACGCCCAATTATTCTTCAGATTGGACCATAGAAGGGAGCGCTCATTACAGCTTCGTTGCGTAGGTACGCCAATATTGGCTGATTAATATATTCCCTTTTCCATGAAATGCAATGATTTTCTCAGGCACCGAGCACGCTACTTATTGATAACACTAATAAATTTAATCTTGGTGAGAAACTAACCTGTACCTATGGCCAGTACAATAGAATGATGTACATTTTAGTTCATCTGATGATTGAATTGAGGATCGTCATTACCATTTGACATTTACATTGAGGACAGCGTATTTACGTTAATGATCAGTTATTACTTCGTAGTTTGGAACAGTAATTTGAGTAGTAAACAGCGGCGATTTTCGCAATTGATGTAATGGATGCGCCGCTAACCTTACTCAGCAATTTCATTATTTACAATGCATAAAATGAAAATGCACCGTAGGTATACTTAGGTACTAAAGGCAATTTTAATGTAAGTACTTAACAAAAAAAAACATCAGGCTCGTTTGTCGCTAAACAACTTTTCAACTAATAACTAATGATGTTTATGATGTGGCTTAAAGATACGTAAGTAGGTAATTCAAAATCGAGTTATTCAATTCATCTTGATTTGTTCTCTTCTTGGTCCTGTTTAACTTTAGGTACTTATACATTTATTCAGCTGATCACCTTACAAGTAGATAGAAGATTATCAGTGTTGAAAGTTAGTAGGTTTATACCAAGGGTTTATGAGGTGGTATAATGAACTTATCAGGCTTTATTCTTAGAATAATATAATTTTTATTGCACCTCCAAAAGCCGATATTGTCATTATCTACCAGTAAAAAAACATCTAGGAATGTTTGCGCAAATAAATAATCAAGTACAACACTGCAACGTCACTCACATTGACCGTGAATGATAAGTTTGATATCATTTTTAGCCCAAATAGATATGGCCGATTAGGCCGACATAAACATTATGAACTGCATAATACTAAACTGCAGAGCTATGATGTCAGAGTGGGTTAGTGCCTCGAGTTTCGATACGAAGGTAGTGGGTTCGGATCCGGGTGTGCATCAACGGATTTTTCGTTTCGATAAAGTGTGCTGTGCATATCTATTTCGTTTCGAAATTCATATGCACACTGTCCACGAACTCTACATGAAGCTCTTAAACTGTAAAGGAAAACATCGTGAGGAAACCAGTTAGCTTTCTAGCAGTAGTGTAGTACATAGGTTAGGCATTCTAACCGTCATGTATGGAAAGTTGTCTTCATGCCACTTTAAAGAAAAACATTTCACAAACGAATATTAAAATTTAAAACTTTAAATATGTCTGAAGAAACCCCCTGATATTTTTAAAAGACTTATAAAATTGCTTTTTAACCATTTTATTGTACCACTTTGTTGACGTGGTCAATATGTATCTTTATGCCAAATTACAGTATTCTAGTAGGTAGTCTCTGAGCAAAGCCGCGGACTGACGGACGGACAGACATGGCGAAACTATAAGGGTTCGTTGTTGACTTCGGAACCCTAAAAATATGTCTACCGCACCTTGGGATACAGCCGTGATCATATTTTATATTTATTATACACTGCAGAAATTATACACGCACTTAGGTAATCATGTTGTTATAACCTATACATACTGAATAAACGATAGAGTCGTAAAAATAGAGCATAATTCTATTTTACCGAAATGTGTCGGATCGTTTTTTAGGGATGGAAATTGTGCGACAATTCGAATCAACTATCTCAAAGTCTATCACAAACGGCAATATCTCGAATCCCAAGTCGACCATCCATCATTTCGGGAATGTGAGCCACGCAATGCCTAGATCAATTCAGGCCCTCGCGACAATCACTCACTGACGAGACGTGACGAAACTGACGAATGCAATATAATAATATATTGCGGTTGGAACAAATGTATATTAAAATGTTAATATAAATTATTAGAGTCATGGCGTATAACATTTTTCTTCACAACATCAACGTAATAATCGTAGGTGAAAAAGGCTCGTATTTATTGGGATGCCTATTTTTTATATTAAAGGAATGTTTACTCAGTACCGGAGATTGTAACATTATTCACTCGATCGAGATCTCGTATCCGATAGCGTAATACGTCGTCACAACGACCACTCACTCAAGCTGTTTTATGAGTTCCGCAATTCAAGTTATGCGCCTGAATCTATGGCTACAGTGACTCGAATTTTGATACCGCGAGATTCGTAGGAAGCAATCGCGGATTTATAACCTCCTGTATCGTATTGCTTTTCGATTGCTTGTCTTGTTTTACTACCAGATTTATCTTCGAACATTTCGGGAACAAGATCGATTGCTACCGCATTGCATTAGGTCTTGGATATGCTCTGATAACTTTGTTAGCGACTCATTGATTTTTAGCTAGTGAAATAGTTTATGTAGCACGAAACGACCGCATGAAGATAGGATTAAGAAATCAAATATCCGACATCATCTTGTTGAAATTTCATCTTTCTGATAAATGATTTTGTAGATTTTGTTGACTAAAGGCTAGTTGGAATTTTCATATTAAAGTCGTAACTTCTCGAAATTAATCCTGTTGTTAGTCGAAAGGCGATTCTTAAACCCTGATAGCGTTGAGTGATCGCGTCTCACGGTCAGGATAGATGAGAGAAGTACGTGCCGCGTCGCCCAGCAGCCCGGCTGATGAATCGGCGACTTGTAATCGTTGGACTAACACGGGTCCAGTAATTTGTTCAGGGAAAGTTCGCGGGACCTTGCAGATGTGCACAATCATCTGTTGTGAGCGAAAACGCGACCAGTTTATAAACGATATTAACCTTTTTGGTAGGTACACTATTTTTTGAAGAAAATATTAGAACAATCAATACTCCCGTGATACAGCGTTGACCTAGTGCGAGGTACCTACACTGTAAATTATTTGACTTTTATAATCATTTGTCCCATGTAATTGTCTTTACAATGATGAAATAAATTATTTTATCTTTTAATAGGCGCATGTCTTTGCCCGTATTGAGAATAATCTATTTATTACAATGCTGGAAGCATAGCTGGAAGCAGATATCATACAAAAACCATAAAATAAGGTTGAAAGATACGAAAATCTAAAGAAGATTTTTCGTTTAGGCTTTTATTATTTCTGTAAGAATATATTTTCTCCTAGCAAGCGTTTAGTAATGTGAGTAATGTTTCTACACGGGACCCAGTCGCGATCGCGTAGAAAAACATTGTTTAAGGGCTGTATTAATGATCCCTACGTGCCGAGCCGCGACAAGGAGAACAAATCGATGTCTCGTAATCGACGGACTCGCGTTTCGGGTAATTTGTTTCTGTGGAAATATTACAGTTTCCTCTTACACTTGATATTTGTCAGAAACTCAAGATGTAAGTTACAAATTGCTCGGCCAGCTCAATAAAGTGGGGGTGTATTGTTTTGTTACTTTTTTATATTTCGAATTACTAAAACAATTATTTAATGTCGTTGTAAAAGATCTATACTTACATAGCGCATAGCGTGCCCAAGGCACTGGCGGCATTACAGCGCTAAATGGCAATGCTGATCTGTTGAGTGAGACAAATAGGTGCCAGACCTTCTTAAAAGATTCGCTTCGACCAGACGCCCGAAAACATTTTGAAAAAATATTAATGTAAATACCTATGTAGTATTTTAGTAAAGAAGTAGTAAAATGCTGTATAAATTATGTAAGTAAGTAGGTACCTAAGTTAATTTCAGTTCCAAGATGAATCCAAACCTTCAGGGCGTTGCGTCTAAAACGAAAGTTCGAAACATTGCACGCATAAAATATTTTTTCACCTAAATTTACCAAAACATATAAAGGAGATCACCTTGAAATGTTTCATATAAGTTTGGAACATTTATTTTAGAAACAGTTCATGTTAGCGTACACAGAATCTCAATTAGGACAAATTTTGCGATACACAAAGAAAGTATAGAAAGCAATAAAGTATAATATTTCATAGAAATACTACAATTGTTGTAGGTATTCGTAACACGTAGGTAGTAGAAAGAATAAATCAAGTACGAAGTATGTAGTAAATAGTCTGAGTCATCATCATCATCAGATTGTTTTTGACAAAATCTTCTGCGCCTATTCAGAGAGTTCATTATTTTCGAAAAAACAAACAATCTCTTATCTGTTTATTAAGTCTTTCGTTTGCATATACATAGTTTGTTGAAACTTGAAAGCGGTATTTAACTAACATTATACAGGGTGTCCTAACGCTACGCCACATGAAGAATAAGATAGAATATTTTCTGAAAGTTAACATTATTTTATACTGAAAAGTAAGGTATTGCTTTTAAAGATTTTCTAAAAATAAGTTTGCAGTAAATCTGTATAAAAATGTTTTTAAGACATTCGTTAAAATCGGTTATTAATGTTTTTATGGTAACATTGTAAAGTATCTTGCGACTTGTTAGTAACTGTGTATTCATATTCTTGATGGCAAGTAGGTACTGACAGACTAATAGACTTTTGGACTAGTGAATTGTTAAAAAAATGGACTGAAATAATTCCCGATAAGATTATGTTCGACTGTACTGACCTAAGTTTTATAGCATTTTTTATTGATGAATCGATAAAATATTTAGGTATTAACACATAGGACAAACATAAAAACATTGTTTTTTTATATAAATGGATGATTCACTTAAAAATACAGACCTCGTAACGGTGTGATACCGTTTGGAAAGGTTAGAACGTGGTGCGGACACCTAAACATATTATTATGGTAAACATTTATGTCAAATGAACGGCACCTTAAATTCCAAACTGGCTTCGAACTCTGATAGTTTCAATTAAAAATAGAAAGGTCAATGACAAGGGAATACAACATTCAAAAGGTATAAAACATAAATCACACTAATAATAATAAAAAGGTGAAAGTTTGTGTGTGTAAATGTGAATGTTTGTTACTCCTTCACGCTTGACCGGCTGGACGGATTTCAATGAAATTTGGTACCAGGATAGCTTATCCTGGATTAACACATAGACATACTTTTGATCCCGATATTGTCAAGGGATCTATTCACCGCGGGTAACACCGCGGGGTGTAGCTAGTATTAAATACAAAGAATTTGTTAGTAAAATTACTGTTAAATTATTGACATTATATAAGGCCGCCTATTATGCCACCTTGTACCTAGGGTATTAAGTCTGTAAGTTTTATATTTTAGGTTATTTTTTGGTGTAACAATAAAGAGTTTTCTGTATATCCATCTATCTTTATCGTAGGTCAATTGTGTTAATAAAATGTAATGTATAATGTTTGTCTAAAATACCTACAACAGGTTTACGTGCCATGAACTTGCATTTAATCAATCAAAAGACAACTATCCTTGAATTTAATTGTTGATTGCAGTTCCTCAGCACTGAAAATGCTCGTATTCAATGCTAGACTGCAAATAAAGCCTTATAAATGGGGTCATAAGATAAGTTTTGCAATTTCTGGCAACAATAAAGACATTTCATAGAAAGTTTGGAATGAAACAAGTTCACACAAGTCTAATTAAAGTAAGTTTAAGAAATGTAATTGATGCTATTAAATTATATAACTGTACCAGGTGAAGTGAACATTAGGGAGAACCTTTTGTATCATTCAAAAGCAAATATTGCTCATTCCAATTTTATGTGAAAAGTTCGCATTGTTTTGTTTTGCATTTGATAGAAGCATTTTCTTTGATGCTCTGTCTGCTGTATTATGTTTCTGACAGCAAAAGCTAGCATTGCTTTGACCTGCTCATGTTCATAATAGTATGGTTGCTTTTCTGTATAAATGGAGTTATTTTGAGGGTTATCTATACCGATGATTTTAGCATTACTGTATGGTAAGTAAGTTGGTATGAGCAAGTAGCCAAATCTGCTGACGAAAGTTTTTTTTACTAGTTCGATTATGGCAGTAATTACAACACTTAGCATTTCAAAAACTATGTGGTGAGCTTTAGTTTATTTTATGATATTAAATACAAACTATAAAGCCTTTATTTAAAATTATACAGCAACACCATGAAATATAATTTCTTGGAATATCAGCAACTATTTCTGACTAAAATCACAAGACGTAATCACATATCACAATGTCTAATGCCCATTGCCCATGTCCCAAGAATAACACGGAAAGAAGGTTTATCTTAGTTAGGGAAGGGACCAAATAAATAAGGAACAAATAAGAATAGCGCTGTTCGAATCACGTGGAACCAGTTTTGCATTTTGATGTGTGACATTATGTCGAAGGAAAAATACATTGCAACTTGTTTCGGAAAACAAGAATATAAAAAACCTTTATCTACCTTCGAAGTACCTACATTCTACAAGCCTCTAAAACATTTACTTAAACTAAAAATAGTTCGTTAAATAATTCAGCCTCGTGATATTTGCGATTATAAGTAATTTCTAAGAGAAAAATAATTGTTATTTTTTGTTTTAAAAAAAACTCACCGTTTCTCGGTCTCCTCAAGTTTCACATTCATAAGTTTTAATGTGTAATAATTAATTAAAGCACTAATATCCGCAAATTAAAACGTGCGCACGCGTAAGCAACAGTATGAAAACAGCGGCGCGGCAACGTTCGTTTTTAAACACAGAATAAATAATAGAGCTAGTAATATAACTGACAGGAGTTCACTACTTCACAGTCTATCATGAAAACACCCGCTTACTATAAAGCCTAGTTTGTTACTGTTCATTCAGCGATAAACATTGCATCACGCTAATGTTCAATTGGTTCTGATTCATATAGATCGACAAATAACACGCGGGTGTTTGACCTTCAAATTGCTTAGTGTACTAATAAAGCTGATAGGCGACGACAGATTTTGGAAAACGACTAAAGAAACTAACAAATTCTTGGGTTGGCAATTATTTTCCTAAACGACACCACATTGGTCCCAGAAGATCGTGCCTGTTGTCTTATGTGTGCTGTGCGTTGTTTTTTTTTAGTCTGTACTAATGTGTATTATGTGGCATACCTACCTAACTTGTAATTATTGACAAGTTCTTTTCAAGTTCAAGGTCCCAGGGGATTTTACAAATATGTACTTAGTTAAGTCAGGTAAGTACCTAATAGGCATACTAGAGTTCTTGATAAGTTCTCATAAGTTAAGGGTCACAAAAACATGATTTTTGTGCTTTGTTGCATTTATCGGTAGTAGCCTTATTACACCCTGTAAAATTGTTTTTTTCTATCAGAACACATTTTAAAACATACCTAGGTACATAAATACCCGTTTACACGTAAGTATATTTTATCATGTCTTCTGTAAAGTATATGAGTAGGTACCGAGGCACCTACCTCTGTGGCGCAGTAGGCGAATGCCTGGCTGAGACGCGGAGGTTGCGGGTTCGATCCCCGCCGCGGGATAAATGTTTGCATGTTCTGCAGAAATTTGTTCCGGGTCTGGTTGTTTTTCTATGTATAATTTGTATGTATTTACAAAAAAAATGTATCTATGTAGTATATCAGTCATCTGGTTGCTATAACACAAGCATTAAGTTGCTTAGCTTGGGGCTAGATGACGCCGTGTGGAATGTCCAAAAGATATTTATTTATTTATTAAATATGTATTTGGTTCAGGTAGGTACTTGGACATCCTAATCCAACTAGGTGGACAGCGTGGTTAGTCGGTTGGTAATAGATGGGACAAACCCCCTATAGAACTTCAAAGGATCTCAAATATTATGATCATAATGTCTATACTGAGCAACAGGGCGCGCAAACAGTCGTGATCATTACTTAAATGTCTAATAGCTAATAATCTCATATAATTTTTAAATAGGTATAATGATCCAACACAAGAATTCCCTGCGCCATCGGTAATAGAAACGAACGAAATGCAAAATAACTATATTTAAATCAATTACCTACATGGGCTGACCTGAAAAACAGGCGCTCGTGAAAAACCGTGACCTGCGTAGGTACATTATACAAATAGGCATAGGTACCATAATACCGAAATGTTTCTTTGTTATACAATCCTTCTGAAAGTTTTCAACAAGAACGGAATTTCTATCAGCTGGCAAGTGGATATCGACCAAGTTACGAGAAAACGAGAAAAGTTCTAAAAATCTAGATGGGTAGGTAGGTACCGCCTCAAGAATACATAAGTGCCTATAAATATTAAAATACATTACTATATACTTACTAGATATTTGTATTCAGTTTAGGGGTCTATTTGAGGCACAAATCGCTTAATCAGTTGGGTAACATTCTGTTTTTACTTTTCGAATTTAAAACATCTAAGTAATACCTCTACTACTACTTAGTGAATTATTTAAAGAAAATCATATTTTTGTTAACTCAAAGGCGTATCTTTGTGTTTATCACATAGGTACACACATTTTTTGTGATACCTAAAGCATGATCATTATCACTAGGTAGGTACATACATAGTATAAAATAAGGCTACTTTTAACTACCGCGGGTAACACCGCGGGGCGCAGCTAGTTAAGTATATTAGGTAAGTACTTAGGTACTAATGTTGCAATTAATATTTTTATTTTATGAGAAAAAGTTTGTTTACAGTAGGTACCTACCTACTTGTAATAGGTACCTACTATTATTAACAGAATACCTAACTGTTTGCAGTTTGGTACAGTCAAAAGAACAGAGCCTCTGAATTTAGCTGCCTTACTTCTACCTTTGCTGTGGTGTACCTCCAACTCTTCAGTCTGCCCGCGACCACGGCTGGTGCAATCCAGTCGAAACGTCGGGATAAAATTAAAATTAAATAAAGGTAAATAGCGATAAATACCCGTAAATATATAATTATGTTTACTCTACGATTATTTAAATTTATACTTAATCGATATATCGGCCGATTATCGCGGTTCCACTTATTGGTAGGAGGTATACCTATAGGTTTCACTACGAATATTACGAAAGAGTAACAAACATCCATCCATACAAACTTTAGCGTTTATAATAAATAAATATCCTTGGACATTCCACACAACATCATCTAATCCCAAGCTAAGCAATTTAATGCTTGTGTTATGGTTACTAGATGACTGATAAACCATGAAAATATTAGGACTATGCGGACAATGGACTTATGCAATTTATTTTAACCCGACAAAGTTGAGATCAAAGTGACAAATAAAAATAACTCTCATTAAAAACATTCTTACATCTCCAACTTTAATTGAAATAACAATTGCCATTTCAGAAAGTAGTAAGAGAAAGTTGATTTTATTTCATCAGTTTCAATAAAATAACAATTAGTTATTCATTTTTGTTTTGTTTAAGCTTTACAATATGAAAAATATAAAAAAAATCATGCATGTAGTACTTAAGCAAATTCCTATAAGTTTTTTAAGCCACCTAAATGCCTCAGTCATGGCTTAACAACTGGTAGTACTTTAAAAAGTCAAACTCGACACACTATGCAGCATGGTAATGCTGTAAGAATCTTGGGCATGCTTCAATCAAACAGAACCCTCCTTGGATTAAGAGTAAACCCGGAACTACCACATCTATTTGATACAATTAAATTAGTTTAACCATTTGAAAGGTAAAATGATAAACTAGTAGATATTATGTTTCAAATAAATTATTCTTAAATATTAGTAGGTACCTTATACCTTCAGAGTTGATGAATGATAGAGATGAATGGAAGAGAAAAACATGTGCGACCCCACTTAGCGTGGGATAAGGGCAGGGGAATGATGATAATTCAAATTATCGGGATACAAAGTAGATATATTAATCCATTAATCCAGAATATACCAAAATATCCTGATACCAAATTCCATTCAAATACGTACAGCCGTTTGAGCATGAAGGAGTAACAAGCATTCACACTTACATTAGGTACTTACACACACACAAACTTTCACCTTTATAATAATAGTGTGATAACGCGAATACCTACCATTCATAACCCATTGATCAGACAGATAGTGATGAAACTTTGGTAGGGTCTTCTGAGGACACTACAACAGGTTTCTAGCATGGATGTAGGACCTATAAAAAAACTTGAAGTGGTTTGAAGTTCGCTGGGTCAGCCAGTAGGCGGTTTACCAGAGTAAATTCGGAGCATCTGGTACCTAATATAATATGTGAATAAAATATGGGATGTTTTAATTAGTAGGTACTGTTGCTAAGTCAAAAAAATACTATTCTAAGTAACCCATACTGGCTGCAGTAATGTACCCAATATGGCATTATTATTTTCAGAAGGTTAATAAAATTCCTGAAGGAAATAGTGGTACGTCTGCACTGCATAAATGTTACCGACGTGTAAACAATAGCTAGGAATCAGGTTCTTACCGTTTTAAACTGAAATAGACCAGATATCTGCAAGTTTGGAAGCTGGCGCAACCCTTCTACAACATTTTTCACTGAAGTTACAGTCAGAAAATGAGAAAAATTATCTATTTTCCAATTTTATTTTCATAACAATTTCATTTAGCATCTCTGTGACTTTTACACTCTTTGCTTTTACAGCAAAACCACCGCCACAGACTAATATAATATAATTTATAGATAAATATAGTAAAACAAACGAACGAACGCTACCACAGAATAAGTAAACGATTCGATTCGAATCGAAGCTATAGAAAATTATTAGAAATTATCGCCCTAGCATGAATTCAACAAACATTTTAGCACAAGGAACTAAATTGTATATAAAAATGTTTCCAAATATGTACTTCCTTCCTTTATAATAGAATCCTTGCACATGGACTGTTTTTGGATTTTTTGAAAAATAATAATCGTAATACGTTGTAATTCTCAGACGAAGGAAAGAGACATGGCATGGCGACCGGCCGGCTGCATGCAGGGAATGTTTAAGCCATGTCCATTCTTTTTTCCCATTGTCAATGATGTAATGCATAGCTATTTTTTTTTATAACTTTACGCAGAAATGTCAAAGTAAAACAGTGACTTTGACAACCACAAGCACTGTGTGACATTTACATTGACACTTGACATACGTAGCGTAGGTACTAGTATCCAACTCATCATCCAACTCTATCCAACTCATGATCCAACTCAATGACGTTTTACCCCTTTCTTTGTACCTATCTCTATCTAATCTGTGGTCTCTATAGAAAAGAACTAGGAGGATGGATTAATATCCATGGAAAAGAAGAAGAATTCTCAACGTGGTTACTATTACCACAGATTATTTAATACACTAGTATAATAAATAAATAAATAAATATATTGTTTTAGGAAGCGACTCATATTCATGTAGTTGATAATTTAAAACAATTATGAACAACAGAAGCAAGAAAATATAAATGATTATACTCCGCGCAAATTAATAGGTCCCCTTGGACATATGTCATTGTGATGTAGCTAGTGATGTAAACCTAAGACTCAGTACACGATACTCACGAAAAATTGATTCAATTTGTATGAGTATTTGATTGATTTGATTATATTGTAAAGTGCATTGGATTTAAGTTCTAATTAGAAAATTTAAATTAAACTTTAACACTGTATTTTCTTTTGATGATGATGAGCCAAAATCGTCAGATGAGCTATTTTCTTCTATAATTCGTTCGTTTTCTATAATATTATCAATATTGACATCTCTGTCATAATCTTCCTTTATTATTTTTCATGTTCTTTCTACCACTTTTGTTTGCACAGTCTTTTTAAGTGATTTTGGTACAAGCTTGTTTCAGCAAATCATCATTTTAGTAGTGGAGAATGGCGGCTTTGTATTATAGCGTGCTGCGTATCCTTTGACTTATAGTATTTCATTTATTTATAAGTATTATTTTTATATTATAATACATAATAGTATTTTGTGTTATAAAAAAGACAAATGCAACATCCTAGTGAAAAATATTTCACAAATAAAAAAATATTCACGACAAAATAATATGAAACTGGTGAGATTCAAACATGAATTGGTTACAACACTATTATTCAAAAAGACTGAGAATGTAACTGTTTTTGATACGTTGCGTAATAATTTGAAATTGCATGCTACTATAATAATATTATACGTGAAAATAATAGTCACAATATCGTCCCTGTAGTTGGAAAACTAAATAACTAACACATTTTGCCAAATCGACTTTATTGCACCTTCATAAAGTCCAATTCAAGCTGCATCTTTCTGTGTTACTAAAGTTTTGATATCATATTTCAATAAAAAAATAAACAAAAATGAACCTGTCAAGACGTCAAAGATGGAAAAATGCATTTTGAAGTAATGATAAAAAAATAGCGAAGGAGAAGTAGTTAACTCGGCAATAAAATAGCTAAGTGTAATTATGCGTTACTTTGCGGCGAATAAAATGCATAAAGTTACTTATTCAGTTTTCCTTCGACACATTTCTACGCTGTACAGGAACAATGCAGTTAGGAATAATTAAACAAGAGCATTTATATAATTTTCGTGTAACATGAATTGTGTTATAAGTACCTTTTATTCAATTTTCTACTAAATAAATCTCTCTAACTGTTTGGAATTTTAGATTAGGTAAAATTTAATATAAGACTTTGTTCAATATTATTGGACCAGCAGAAACACAAATGGTAGAAATTAACGGAAAAAGAGGCAGTATAGAAATTGCTTCATCGATCGATGAAGAGACTTAACACAAACATAATTAATAACACCATTAAGGCATATAGAGGCCCAAAAGTCTTTCGTAGAAAAACTTGTACTGGATCTAAACAGTTATTAAAACTTAAAGATGATCACGGAACTACTGTAACTGATCAAAGCCGAATCGTAACCATTGTGGAAGAGTTCTATGGGAAACTTTACGCATCGAATGCAGCAGAACCAAACTCACCTGATGGCGTTAGAGCTCCTCCAATTGAACACCATGACACGGAAATCTTACCACCTATCTTGCCGTGTGAAGTTACAAGAGCTCTCTACGCCATGAAGACAGATAAATCTCCTGGGGAGGATGGAGTTACTATCGAAATGCTTAGAGCAGGTGGAACTCCCGTTTTTAAGGTTCTCGTGGAGCTCTTTAACATGGTTTTGTACGAAGCTCGCACACCGGAACAGTGGAAAAATGCAATATTACACATAATACACAAAAAGGTGACATTGCAAAATTGGACAATTACCGTCCAATTAGCTTACTATCACAGGTGTACAAGCTGTTTGCCAAAATTCTCACCATTCGCCTTACACGCCAACTCGATGAAGCTCAACCCATAGAGCAGGCCGGCTTCCGGAGCGGTACCATCGACCATATTCACACGGTAAAGCAGCTGATGGAGAAGTGTCACGAGTATAACAGGCCCCTTGTTATGGCCTTTGTCGATTACGAGAAGGCCTTTGACAGTGTCGAACATTGGGCCGTGTTCCACGCTCTCCATAGCTGCCATATCGATTCACGTGGATGTGCTCCGGGAGCTGTACACGTCAGCTACTCTGCAAGCTCGAGTGCATAGTCTAACGAATCCTGTACCGATTAAGCGGGGAGTGAGACAGGGAGATACTATTTCACCCAAGCTTTTTACAGCAGTTTTAGAAGATGTAGTAAAAATGCTTGAATGGGAAAAATTTGGAATCAACATCAATGGTCTCTCTCTGTCACACTTAAGATTCGCGGATGATCTTGCTCTTTTTGCAGAGAGCTTCGAAGATCTCCAGCTCATGCTACAACATCTGTATGATGCGTCTTTGGAGGTAGGGCTAAAGATGAATATGTCCAAGACGAAAGTCATGGGAAACCTCTCCGGCACCGCAGTTTCTGCTGTTACAGTTGGAAATGTGAGGTTGGAGATGGTGAAAAATACATTTATCTTGGACATACTCTATCTTTTGGCAAGGACCATAAGAAAAAGGAGATCGAAAGGCGAGTACAGCTTAGGTGGGCTGCATTCGGAAAATTCGACGACATTCTGAAATCTGTCAACGTCCCACAGTGTCTGAAGACCCGTCTATTTAACCAGTGTATACTGCCCACCATGACTTACGGTGCCGAGACATGGACCCTCACCCAGGAGGCTGTGTACAAAATGAGGGTTGCTCAGAGGGCCATGGAGCGTGCCATGCTAGGCATTAAGCTTGTAGACCGAGTTCCCAATACCGAGATCCGAAGACGAACCAAGGTCAAGGATGTCGGTATCCGGGCAATGGAACTCAAATGGAGTTGGGCACCTGGCAAGACGTGGTGACGACAGGTGGTGTAAAACGTTGACAGAATGGTTGCCGAGGACTGGCAAGAGAAGCGTCGGACGTCCAGCAGCGCGATGGGTCGACGATATTATCAGCGTCGTGGGCCGGCAGTGGATCAGGCAAGCGCAGGCCCGGGAGAAATGGCAAGAACGAAGGAAGGCCTATACCCAGCAGTGGGAGAGATTGGGCTGCGGATGATGATATTTAAAAACAAAGAACTAGTTTTATTAAAATCCTTACCCATGGCAAAGACGATTAATATCTTAATCGTCTTTGCTCATGCGTAGAATAATAGGGAAATAGGAGTAAAATAAATAAATAATAGGTCATATTATTAATTAGATAGTGTAGGAAAATTAAATAAAGGCACTTAATGTTAGCTTTTTTATGTTGTATAGAGAACATTGACGAAGAAGAACTAAACAACTGACATGAAAAAATAAATAAGTGCTTAAAAACGTTAAAACTTTGTTGAGGGAAAATTACATAATCGCTTTTTATTTTTTTTCTTACAAACAAATGAGCTAACGTATAAGACTGTTAGATTGAAAAATAGGTTAAATAACAATCTATAACATAGCAAAAGATGCATAGTAAAAATGTTACCAAATAACATTTTATAGCCATTTTACACGCAAAAAAATAGTAAATTGCGTTTTTCTCCCGATTTTGGTTTTGTTAGTTATTTAGTTTTCCAACTACAGCGACGATATATTCTATCATGTTATTTATCGCACCACAAAAAGTATGTATGTTTGAGGAACACTCTAGGACTCTAGGTAATGAATTATTATTTTGTTGTTTCTTTCAGTTTCGTTCCAAGTTACATTCTATGGTCTTTCTCAAACGTCAAAACGGGCTTCTAATTTTATTTTAACTATAAATACCTACCTTACCTATGTATTTTTTTTTTAAGTATAAAGACTAGTCTTTTTTAATAAAGATACCTTTTAAATAAAAATCTATATACCATAATCTACAAAGCCGCGAGTAAAAAGCGAAATGCTAGTTAAAAAATAAAATAATAGGCCTGGTACTTTCGTGCGCGGGTGTACCCATGCGCAAACATACCCCTTCCACTTTCTCTCAGCGCTCTTTTTACGTGGCGCGGACTATACCATAGATTATAAAAATAATACACTAGTAATACCATGCTCTTTGACGTGGTCGTTGGGTTCGAATTCGGCCGTGCATCAATGGACTTTTCGTGGCGAAAAATTTACGGTAAAGGAAAACATCGTGAAGAAACCTTAGCTTTCGGTCGCCTTGTGCCTATTTTACCTAGGTACGGGACGCAAACTAAATTTTTTTTTTGTGAAAATTTTATGTAGGTAAGTTAGGTAGGTACCTAGGTACTTACCTAAGTTTATTAAACATAATGTTTATTAGGGCATCGTGGAGGGAAGGGGAGTCTAGAGGGATAACTTTTGTTCAGTTCTAATAGCGTCGATGGACTTGCAACCTGTCACATAAGGAAACTTCTGTAAAATGTGAGCATGTTGGTACTTATAGGTAGGTATTTATTTGGACAAACCTCTGACTACCCCCGCTCTAGACGCATTGGGTTTCCAAATAAGTTAGGTAACGGTAGGTAACCTAGGTACCTACCTACTTAGGTAGGTACCATAAGAAAAATGTCCTCAAAAACGTCATGGTAAGTCGTCTAACGTAAACGTCTTAGGTACAATTAGTCCCAAATTTGAATTTCTCATCCCACCCTCATAGTGTCGTATCTACCTAGGTAGTACTTGTTTAATCCTTTTCTACCTACCTAGGTAAATACTTGCCTACGTAATCCTACATTGAGCGAGGCCCAACACGCACTTGGACAATTTTTTTATTATTAATTCTGGATAAATTTAAGATTCTTCTACGTGCAACCTGCCTTGTAGGTGGAAAGTTTTCTTTCTCAAACAATTTCACCCACTTAGGTCATGTCACGTCAGCCTGAGTAGTTACCTATGTAAGTAATATTCACAGGAATGCAAAATAAAAAAACTGCAAACGTGAGGAAAACGCTCCATTTTAATGAATTCTTTAATTAACGTCTCCAACGGACGCAGTGAATGCCTTTCCGCGCCCGCTTCATTCTGTGAACAAAACAAAAATGAATTTAGCAAAATTTTGTATTTCTTCCTAGGTAAGGTCAGCTGTCCAACGTTGAAACACCAAAAATTCAAAGTCTCATAGATCTTTCGTTTCTACCGATATGAATCTAGTTTTTTACAGATAAACAGGTTATTTATTTGAGTATTGGATGTCATTTATAGTTTTTTCAATTTATGTATACACAGGCCATAAAAAAATAAAAACAAAAAAATTAGAAATGTTTCACTGTGTACACGACCGTGTACACAATGAAACACCATAAATTAAACAATGAAACGTATTAAATTTGTACCGGATGTTTCCATCATTGTTAAATTAATGTCAAAAATTGCTTGTATTTAATAAAAAAAGGTTTTTTTCAAAGTTAATACGCTATCAGACTTTCCAAATTACATAAAATAGGTAAATGACCAAAGGAATTAGTTATGTGCAAAAAAAAAATTATTTACATAATGAAGATCATTAGTTATTATATTTTTTTTATAAGAATTGTAAAAATAATACTTCATTACAACAAAATAACAACATAAGAATAGTATAGTATCCATAATATGGTACTAGTTAATTAGACTCTAATAGTAACCTAGTAGGTTACTATATAAAATACTGTTTCACTGTGTCCACTGTGCATTTGTTTCATTGTTGACTACCAAGGGTATCTTTAGTAATCTTATTTTATTTTTACTACATTGCATCACTTTATTAAAATGTTATAGTCCACGTTAATCTATGAAATATGTCCGATGTAAGGTAATCCTGAGAAATATGAGATATGCTAGCATAACTAAATGTAAAATCTTGAAAGAAAGCAGAAAATTCGTACTTTTTTGTAAAAAAATTGAAAAAAGCTGCGCAAAAAATCTTCTTTCGCGCGCCATCGACGCAAACTGGGATATAGCATGAGGTTCGAGGGGGGCTCCTTATGCGATAAACTGCGAGATCTGGTAACGTCACATTTCAGAAATTTCGCAAAGTTTCACTGTGTACCACTGTTTCAACGTTGGACACCTGACCCTACCTACTTCTCTTCAGCAGCGGGCGGAAGTACCTATTTTACCCGACAATATAAAGTCGGCAGGTAAGTAAGTAGGTAGGTAAGTAGGTACCTATTAATGTTTACTGGATATGATTTCTATAAATATTTTGGAAATTCTTTAGAAAAGTTTCTCTGTAGGTAGGTAGTTAAGTACCTACCTACAGAGGCACTTTTCATTTTTTTTCTTTTGTAGGTAGGTATAGCTACCTACCTACTTAGTGATGTAGGTAGGTAGATAGGTACCTATAGGTAGGTAGGTTGGTGGTGCACAGAAACGTAGTTCGACTTAATACAAAGACCAAATTCCAAATCTACGTTTCCTGTGCAAATAGAAAGCGATTTCTATACAAACTAGCCTCTGCTTTTGAATTTATAGTCACACTCAGAGCATGCAGGCACCTATTCATCAACTTACCAAGGTTTTTGATAAAAAAAATTGTCACACAGTCATGCCATAGTCCGATCGAATTCCCAGAAAGCTGAAAACTAATTAGCATAAAGGTTTGAAACTGTGAAAAGTCCTCATCGATGAACCTTTGCATTTACTAGGTAAGTAAGTGAGGTAGGTACCTACCTACCTCACATCGCATGGTACCTTGCCTACCGCAATACAATTTTCCTCAAAAATTGTCTGTTTAACTGTTTCGTAACGATTGTTTATAATGCGCGACCGCCCGGAGGGCCTAAGTTCGGCCCGGTCACGTTATATTGCGCTTACTGTACCTGTAGCATCAGCTGGCAACTACCTATTCCACTCGAGACGAAAATATGTAATACCTACCTAAGTACCTACTTAGTGAAATATTGCTGACATGGAGAGACCCAAGCCAAGCCCCAAAACCCATACCTTCTGCTCAACTTTGCTTTGCACAGGAACGACTTGATATAATTAGGTAGGTACTTATGTCTATACCTACTTACATTTGAAGTGTGACCAAACAAACACAATAACCTGCGGAGTTTTTCCAATGATGATGTCCTCCACAACTGAGCTTAGAACTTTTTTTGAATTGAGAATAATTATATCCATACGCGGTCGGGATTTGACCCAAACTTCGGGCCGAGTCGAAAGTCAAGGTCCTACCTACACTACAACCAACAAGGCCAAAATAGCTAATTCCATTATAGCGTAGGCCGTTATATTAAGAACAAAATGATCCTGTGAGAGATAACAGTAAAAAATATGTGCGAAAATACCTCGCGCTTAACTACTACAATGTGGCTTGAGAAAAAAACGTAGCCGTAGTAGGTAAGTACCTACATACTTACCTACATTATGTATGTGGTCCGAATCTGGTGATAAATCAGAGCAGCGTTATGCAATGCACATAACTCTTGGGTTGGGGCTACTTGACATTAGCAAGGTCGCCCTCTCGAAGATATCCCACTATTTGCGAGTCTAACTGGAAGTGCCTTTGGCTTTGAGACCATAATATCGAATATTTAGTAGGTACTTACAGCTGCTGTAGGTAGGTAGGTACCTACTCTACAAACCGCAAAAGATAATGCAAAAACATTACTGCAACGTTCATCGAATAAGAAATCGGACATGAGTGGTTCGTTAGTCAGATGGTGTCAGGCGTTTATTTGATGCTTTCAATCATCGCACGTTTTCTAAAATGTTTATAAATCAAATTAAGTTACCTAGGTACCTACTCTTTAAAAAAAATATTACTAGGTAACGAGGATTTGTGACGAATTTACATAAACCTTACCTGTGACGAACATACTCATTTTTTAATGCATGTGACGAATGTACAATAAACCGTTACATTATATAATGCGGAAACATTAAATAGTAGCCTATCCACAGTCCCCCGCCGATCTCGCGAAACCGTGAACAACAGAGACACAGGAGTGTATTGATGGCATTTGTGTCCTGCCTGCGACAAAGGAACGCGAGCAATATTGTCAAAGTGTGTGATGATTGTTGACAGCTTCGTGTGATTCTAACACCCATATTCTTAGTCGTAACTTTACCTTTAACTCCACTCGACCTTCACTCAAACTCATTCGAGGTCCCTCGAAAGTGCCTCAGAAACTACCTTATGTTTGGTATTTTTAGACGTTATTTTAGAGTCAAATCAATCTACCTCGAGTAAGGAGAAATCAGATCAGTCAAAGGTAAATTTGATCAAACCTTCTTCAAGCCTAAGGAAATGTGTAATCTGTGGTGATTAAAAACGTCAAAATCAGTCGAATTTCGTAAACACAAAATGTAAACAAAGAAAACTTTAGTAAAGATTTTATAGTTTATCGTGCTAGGACCTTGAAATATAAGTTTACAAAGGATGAAGACTTGTGGTGATCCTTTGAACAACAAGAGCTTGGTTGCAACGCTATATTAGCAAAGGCGTTGACAAACAGCAGGCAAGAAACACATGGAGCTCTTTCCTACTAAAACACAATACAGGAAGAAAGGCTTCATAGCTTCAGAGAAGGGAAAGGGGATGCATGATGATTGCATCAGAAGATTCTAACAAAAAAGGGAATATAGAATAAGAGGTTGCTGAGGAACTTTTGTGCAACCCAGCTAAGCGGAAAGTAACAGAAATAGAGCTATAAAATGTAGTAGTTAGTTTAGTTTTTGTAAATAAATGGATACATAAATGGTGTGTTCAATATAAACATAAGTCATTTTAGTTTTTTAAATAAACCATCCCTGTACCTACCTGATCCTTGCAAACTCAGCTATATTTATTGGATAATAATATTGATGCCAGAGTACAAGAAATGATTTTTATTATAGAAAAAGACAAAAAAATCTATTAAATTGTTTATTTTAAAAAGTCAGGTCACATTATAATAGGTTTAGAGCCATAAAGCCACTACATACGAACGAATTAGCCACGGACTACAGTACAGTAGGTAGGGTATCCTTGATAAGCCGATATTTGGAAAATTCGACCTCGTCAAATAGTTCCAATGGGTTTTCTGCATCCCAATATCCCGTGATGCGTTGTCGTCGTATAAAAATTTAGTAAATTCCTTTGCACATTCACGTTTTTACACTCAATAATTCACACTAATGGCCTAAGGAAAACTCAAGGTAGCTCGCGACCTACCTTACGTTGACAGCTATTTGACAAACCTCGAGCGAGGATTTCCTTGAGGAATTCTCAAGTGAAGGATGAGTGGAGGTGAATTTTGATGTCTATAGATACCAAATCATGATTTCAAGGCTGAGTCGAGTGGAGGTGGAGTTAAGGTTACGAATAAGAATATGGGGGTTAATATAACGTAACAGTACCTATTCTTTGGGGGTTTCCAAAACAACCTACCCTTTTTTCTCTCAAGAAATGTATCTGGGACTCTGGGTCGTTAGATAAGGGTCATACAAATCAAATTAAAAAAGGTTATTGTCAGTCTCTAGCATAGAAACACATAATATAAGTCTGTCTATTACCAAATGCTTATATCAGTGAATCTTCTAACTAAAGAAAATAGTCATATCTAGGTCTCTACTCTAGTCTCTACATCCTTTACTAGTCCCGCCCGGAGATTGGGCCAAGAGGTTATCAGTGGGGCTTAATTTAATTCATTATGGCTCGTGCCTCCAGCCGACCCTTCTACAAACGTCCATATGCAAAATTCTTTAACCGAGACTCGGGAATAGGATAGCCGGGGTAATAATGCGATCCGTTTTAATTTTCGTTCGAACCTTTTCGAATTGAAATCTTTTAGAGGCGAGTCGACGCCAGCGCTTTCATTTGTAGCTTGCTTAAATTGAGGTAAATTACTGAGTTTATCTTTTTATTTGCCGAAGAGTACCTACCTACTACATTGGTGACCTACTTATTTGCAAACTTGTGGGAGCTTACTTGTGGGAAGCCGCGGGGGCCGGGGAGCAGCTAGTACCTACAGCTGCTCCCCGCGGCACGCGTGCAATCCGAACAAAATGTAGCCTATGGCCTTTCCCAAGGTATAGTCTATCTCTGTATCTTTTATCAAAATCGGTTTTGTGGTTTAGGAGTGAAAGCGTAACAGACAGATAGAGTTACTTTCGCGTTTTTATTATTAGTAGGAATTGGAATACTTATGGTGTTAACTGTAATCACCTGTAATTTCATCCAGTCAATTTAGCTAGTTCGTCTTCGCCGTAATCAGCAAACGAGTTGATATCCGAAACAGATCTTCCGTTTTTGTTATTTTCAATAATTTCTTCCAAATTAATCAAAAATGCTTTATAATGTTTCTGGTAATCCTCTTCATCCTTGTATTTCTTGTTATAATCGTTTACAAACTTAAGAAACAGTGTGGGTGCGTCTTTTAAGTTGTATTTTGGTTTTACATAATCTTCTTCTAACTCAACTTCGTCTACACTTTCCCTATCTTCTATAGGGTCATCGTATAAAATATCGTCATTAAATTCTACGCAATAAACTAAGTTTAATAATAATAAAGCAATCACGAGCACTATAAAATTCTTCATGATAACACGTTTTGATCAGACTAAGTTCATAAGGCGTCTGGTCATTTTGTTTACGTTTATTACCTAGTATGACCTCGGATATAACTTGTTTTAGATTTTAATCGACGGGTTTTTTTTGCAACTAATAATCAATTTTCGATAAAAACAACTTAATACCTTTACAATACATTAGCTTTTTGTATGAATATCAAATTGAAAAGATTATTTTATAAAACGTCTATTGGACGATATCAATAAACTGATTCTATAGGTCTCTTCCGAGTCGTTATTATTATTATGCAAGACAACATAAATGTTATATAGCTCCGTCGTTTCAAGTTCAAGACGTGATTGAAATTTAATGTTGAATCTAATTATTTAGAAAAAAATATTATAAATTTGAAATATGATCACGACTGTATTCCCAACTTGTCTACCACAAGTTCTTTCGGATCTTTAGACATTTTTAGATCCTGTGAAGATGTCTAAGGGAGTAGCCAGGAGACCTTTGTTTGGTGTAGGTACCTAGAACAGATTCTGGATTGGACAGATTCATAATTTTATTATATCTTCTCCTAACATTATCAGTACTTACAAAAAGGTCAAATAATCTTCAAGCCTACTAAGGTAACATTTTTAATTTATGTGCTACATCAAGAGTGGCCATGGCTCAGCCAGATAAGCAGCCAACAAAGGTTTATCTGGGTAGGCACGTAGTGCGCAAAGCCTCTGAATTACGCTGCGGCAGCGGCAGTCGCCAGACTTGGCGAGGTCTTATCTGTCAACAAAACACCTACCCAGGTATCTATGAAAGGGTAACTAAAAAGTCAAGTGGTGACGCAAAGTTGGAGATTACGTCGCGTATTTTTTTTCTCCTGGACCTATTCTTAAACCAAAATGAGACTCAGTTCTGTATAACGTAGGTATCATAATCACGGTGCATTCTAGTGGGATTCTAGTGGCATTCTAGTTTTTGAAAGAACTTTATAAGTGCTTTATTGTCTGCATTGCGTAATTAATACCTAATGTTGTTTGAATTTATACTGTACTAGCTTACTCACCTGCGGCTTCGTTCGCGTGGTACCTACTTACCTGGATTAAAAGTACCTACCTAGCCTAATAGGTATGTGTTATTCCAGGTCACAAACTATGTATTTTCCAAGTTTTAGCCAAATCCTTTTAGTAGTTTTCGCTTTCGGATCAGCATTGATATACCTAGTTAACTAGTTAAGTAAACATTATTCGTTCAATAACGATTCTGAGATGGGCTCAATTGTTAGCTATTTTGTAACTCATAAATGCTTTTCAACATCACATTATTTTATCGACTTTGAATAAATAGTCCTTATCTAAAAATGTTCCGACAAATTACAAAATTCGCCGACGCGCGCAGGCTCACCCTTAGATTTTTCAGCCAGAGTCACCAACCGAAGTAAAAGCAAGATAACGCTTCTAACGAAGATTTTACGGAGCTTATTACAACGTAGTATATTTTATGCCGAAAGGTTGTAAAGGGTGTTTTTCGCCTTTGATGTTTCATCCTTTCTCACTTCGTTTGCCCTCCGGCGTGGCTAGACTCGAGTATTCAGGCTGATAGCTTGCTTTGTCTCTTAGTGTTACTGGATGAAACGGTAATTTTGTGTAGGTAATCATTTTATGGCACAATTTGTATATTAGGCTGAGCTTGTTTTTGAAGGTTAAGCCTGATAATTGTTTGTCTGAAGTAACTTTTCAAATATAAATTAGGTAATTACAGAAAATATAACTTGGCCTATTTAGATATAGGTAGGTACCTACCTAATAAAAACTGGTTAGTGTTCTAACTGTTTCGATTTTTTGGGCATGTAGAGAAAATTAAACAAAGGAAATGTATGAGGCAAAGCATGGAATTGAGGAAAGATTGATGACTTTTTGGAGAAGGACATGGTCGAAATCGTCGTATCCTACGAAAAAGGAAACAGTTGCAAAACACCAACTTTACAGGAGGCGGTTTTTTCTTAATATTTCGATGAGTTTTCAACTTTTTAATGAAATTTTTTTTTTATTTGTTTTTATAACACCCTATTTACCATTCCAAGTACTTTTAATTAATTTAACACTGCTATTTCCCCCATTTTTGTCGCTTGTCGCCTTAATCCGCGTATTATTTTCTGGTTGGCTTGGTCCAAAGCGCCTTAGTAACCTTTCTCCACGGTGATTTTTGTTGACGCTAACCTTTGTTGCCTTGTTCTCCCGGAGTTGGCAGGGTGCTGATGCCAATTAATGTGGGCATATGCCAAAATATGATATGTTTGGACGTGCTTTTAACTAGGTACTTCGACAACAACAAATGTTTTTATGATTTTTCGAATAAACTTTATAAGGGTGAAATGCAGTGCCGAAGTTTTAAGTGAAACGTATTAATGGTAGGTGTTTTTAACTCTGTTGGATAGTTACTATAGATATATCAATAATTAAATCTACTATTAAAAAGAGGTAAAGTTGGTTTGTTTGTTTGTATGTATGTTTAGGGTAATCTCCGAAACTACTCATCCGATTTCCAAAATTCTTTCACCGATGTGTAGCATGGACTTTCCGAATGAACATAGGCTATATTTTATCAAGGTAGGCACCACGCGAGCGAAGCCGCGGGCGAGTACCTAATCTATACAAATATTATAAAGAGGTAAAGTTGGTTTCATTGTATTTTGTATGTTTAGGGTTATCTACAAAACTACTCATCCGATTTCAAAAATTCTTTCACCGATGTGTAGCATGGACTTTCCGAATATACATAGGCTATATTTTATCAAGGTAGGTACCGAAGCGAGCGAAGCCGCAGGTGTGTAAGCTAGTACAAAATAAATCGACACAAACATGTTTCGGGGTTCTTCGAAAAATATTAAAAAGGGTGAAATGCGGTGTCAAAGTTTGAGCGTTCGAGTATAAAAAGCTCTACGCTGGCATGATTAATTCAATTCGAAGCTCGCTTAGCTCGCATGAAAGGTACCTGGATATTTTGCAAGCAAATGAACTGTGTCAGTCCATAGTATAGGAACCGACCAGCAGTCAGCCTTTTCTATGAGCATCAATACCTAAGCAATAAAGACCAACAGTCAGCCACAACAACAAGCATCATAAGCAAAATCAAGTGTCACATGACGCATCTAACCTAAAAAATTTCGGCTCGCTTTGCACTTTGGAGTCAAAGAAGCTCGCTGCGCTCGCCTAAGCGAGCGCAAAAGTTTGTTCTTTACTCCTAACTTTTTTAACATTTGGTAATACAAATTGTTTTTTTTTTTCGTTAATAATAAATTGTTCACATTAAACCATTCTACAACCATAGAGATAATCATTGTTTAATAAGTCAAAGTTAAAATGTGTTCAAATTAAATAAAAGTGAAGCAAACAACTAAACTGCGTTAAAAAGGAACCAGCAAACAGTCAGCCTCTTTAAGAATCATAATCAAAATCAAGTGTCTTATGACGCATCTGTCCTAAAAAAGTCCCTATGGTCTGACACAGTTAAAAGCAAAAAGGAGCAGTCAGTCTTTTCTATGAGCATCATATTAAGCAAAATCAAGTTTCACATGATGCAATTGTGTTTAAAAAAAAACTGCTCGCTGCACCTGCTTGGTTCGAAGCACGCTTAGCTCGTAAGGTAGTTTCGCTCGCACGGTAGCTTCTTGAATATTTTGCAAGCAAATTGAACTGCGTCAGACCATAAACCGACCAAAAGTCAACCTCTCTAAGAACACAGTGAGCAAAATCACGAGTCACACTACGCATTTGTCTTAAAAAAAATCGGGTAATGTCTAAGACGGTAGCTTTTTGAATATTGTGCAAGCAAATTGAACTGTGTAAGACCATATAAAAAGAGCACAGCAAGTCAGCTTTTTTTAAGAACACTGTAAGCTAAATCAGGTGTCACATGACGCATCTGTCTTAAACAAGCCTATTTAAAAACTTTTTACAAACAAGATTTAATAAAAAGAACTAAAATTTTAAAAATCCAGCACCAAAGTAGGTACTAGTCAAGACGAAACAAACGAGCAGAAACTCGATGGGGTTGCGTCGTTTCATTACAGAGTTCCTATGACCACCTTCCAGCTCCATCATCAAATCAGACCCTGGTAGCCATCTAAAAATAAAATACTCGCCAAGACGAAACAAACGAGCCGAAACTCGATGGGATTGCGTCGTTTCATTACAGAGTTCCTATGACCACCTTCCAGCTCCATCATCAAATCAGACCCTGGTAGCCATCTAAAAATAAAATACTCGCCAAGACGAAACAAACGAGCCGAAACTCGATGGGGTTGCGTCGTTTCATTACAGAGTTCCTATGACCACCTTCCAGCTCCATCATCAGATCAGACCCTGGTAACCATCTAAAAATAAAATACTCGCCAAGACGAAACAAATGAGCCGAAACTCGATGGGGTTGCGTCGTTTCATTACAGAGTTCCTATGACCACCTTCCAGCTCCATCATCAGACCCTGCTTAACATTGAAAGACAAACTACTCGTCAAGACGATTCAAATGAGCTCAAACTCGATTAATTAGCAAGATTTGATAACAAACATCGGGACAGGTGAAACTAAATAAAAGCTTGTAAAAATAATAACTTATGTAATAAATTAATAATATAATATAACGCTTCATTGTAAATTCATGATACGCCACACACGCATGTCCACACCACACTCCACGGTAATCTTGGACGAGTAAAGCGACAGTTGCGTTTATCACCCGCGCTCTGCCCCACGCGCTCGATTTCGCGCGTGGAACACTGCTACCAGAGCGTTTGTTTCCGTATTCGCCGAGAGAAATTCAGCAATGTAATTGTAACCGAATTTTAAAACTTTAATAACTTATTGAAATAAATTTATTTTTGAACTTTTTTTGAACTGATCAGATGTAAATGATAATGAAGATTCCAAAAATGCAAAAAAAATAAAAGGTGACAGTGGCGTCTGTTTCCTTATTCGTAGGATACGACGAAATTACCGTACCTAATTAGAGTGAAAGTACCTACCAAAAATGTGTATTAGGATTAAAAGAAGTCTGTGGTACATAATCTACCTAACCTACCTATTCCTACAGAAAAAAGTACCTAAACTAACAAGTTCCTAAAACTATAACGTGAAACTAATTGATTTCCTCAAAATAAACAATAGCAAATTCAAAGAAAAACATTGGCATTTGCACTATTTGCTTATAGAAAATCAGGCTTTTATAGGAAACTAGATCTATAATACAGAAATACAATTCGGAAACGCAGATAACTAACGTTTCCGAATATTGATCCTTTGATTGTCGAATTGAGTTGAGCTCTACTATTCTGTTCCAACAGTCGCAAGATAACGATATAACTGTGCCTAGAGTACCTTTGTTCCGTACGGTCCAAAGCTGTGTTTATCAAAGTTCTGGTTTCCTGGTTGGCTGATTTAGGAGTTAATTAATATCATCAGTTCTAAGCAGTGCAGTGCAGTGCAGCCTTTGTACCCTATCTCTGGAACTTGTTGCGATCCCATTCTTATTTTTTATTACTTCTGAGGAAGTTAGGGTACGTGACATAGTTATTTGTCACGTGGTCAAAAACGCGGGCAGCAGCTAACTCTAAAACAAGCGTTAAATAGAAAATAAAAATAAGGGCGTAGAAAGACTAGGAATACTTTAATAAAGACGGTTCTGTTAACGTCTTCTATGGCTTAAACCTACACTACAGTGGGCAAACGGAATTAAATGGCAAGTATACTACCAGAACGACTTTATGCAGTTTCTATACATAGGTAGGTACCTACACCGAGCAATCCCGCGACTTTTATGTCATTGGTCTCTTTTACTGTCCGAGGTCGCCATTCGCGAAACTTTATTCCCAACGGCTATCGGTTCTGCAAGCTTTAGGTATCACCTACTGCCAACAACCTGTGTTAGGTACCTACTTAGGTATTTAACTCTAGTTCTTCAACGGATTTTAGTTCATTGCCGAAAGAACTTAGACTTAATGATTAGGTAGCTAATACAGTTTTAGAAGGCAATCTATCACTGTTATCTGTGACTCTGCCCTTCAAAAAAACCATCCTCACAGCTACCTAGGCCTTATCTACAAAAAATATTAGTCACAATACCATGTGGGCCAATTTAAGCAGATTAAACATTGCCTTATAATTCATTTCTATTTGAGTTATTCTATAAAATAATGCGCATGTTTTTATACCTACTTTCTACCCTCTAAATCTCGTCAGTTCAACGTTGTTTACAAACATTCAAACTTTCGTTTCTGCTCTGGGATTACTCCACTGAAACAGTTTATGAACTGTAATATATTTTTCATTCTGTATACCCGTACCAGTCTAAAACGATTGTGCCCGTCACACCACAAAGTGGCGAGTAGGTACAACTTTTATTCCTCTTATTCTTATCCCACTCGACGGTTTAGTACTGTCAGGGTGACGTGACTGCGCGCCGTTTCAGCAATTTCACAGTTTATTTCACGACAGCTTTAGGTGTACCTAATACCAGAAATTTATAGCTCTACGTTGTCTCTAGCGATTTCGCTATGATGTTAGTTAAAACTATAGGTACAATCTTATTGATCTTAGCTGTCGAGTAATCTACTAGGTCTTTTATATAATACCTTCAAGCATTTTAAATTATTTCGTTGTTTGTTGAATAAAATTCCAATATTTCAATTTTTTTTGGAACTCAAAGAGTATGGTAAACAGTTGCTTAGTTTACGTAAAACACAAAGATAATCCTTTGTCCTGCCTACCAGTTGTCTCAAAACAACTTACTAATTTATTAGGCAACTTATGCAATATGGACGGACGGGGGTAGAGAGCATTTACATAAAACTTTCACCTTTATTACTGGAGGTCACGCTGAACATAATGTTGAATTATCCTCAGGAGACGGAGTTACTAAAAGCCTCAGCATCTCGGCATGACCCGCTATGCTTTGATACTCACAACTTTTGGCTGGAGTCATGATGCTATTGTTCTCGGACAACTTACCATTTTCAAAATAATATAACAGAGATAAATTGAAAGACTTGACTACCTATCTATAGGTACCTTGAAATTCTTAGTACCTATATTCTAGGTGACTATAACAATATAGGTAAGGAGTTATCCAGAGGTTTACTATCGAGATCTGACTAAAAGTAGGTCTTACTGATATTTTCCCGCGGCTCAGCTCTCGTAGTACTTACAAACTTACACGGATAAAAGTCTTATAAAGAGTATTAAACCAACTACTCTAAGACAAAATTGGATCACGAATAATAAACATGATACCTATGTCAATTGTATTTTATAAATCTAACTTTAAATACCTTCTATCCTACTGTATTATTTCTTTATAACATATATCTGTGTCTTATTTGCGGAAACTTAGTAATTAGCCATCAGTGTCTTGTGCATGTCTCTACTTTCTTAGTACATCTATTATTTTGTTTTTTCAATTCTTCTGTTAGCTGTATGTTTTCCTCAAATTATAAAATAAGAACAGCTCAATAATGTGACAGAGTTAACCCTCACTTTGGAACGGATGATAGATCCGCACTTACATTGCGAAACGCTTAGCGAAGGAATTTATTCAACGTGTAGTGGAAATTGCTAGCGCATAAACGAATAACTAAGCCCTACAGTATATTTAACAGCTGTACGTCAATTCTGCGTACATAGTGAATAAAATTTGTACTTCGTTAATAGTAGGTAAATCTGTTGACTTTGCAACCTTAATAAAAGTGAAGTGTCGCAACCTAAATTATGTCAATAAATTTATTGGCATAATTCCGTTACTTTCATTATCTATACTTTTATAAATAAGTAAAAACATATTTATTTGAGATAAGTAAATCATTCAGGTATATCAATTAAAAACAGAAACGGTCCTAGAATTAATCCCTGTGACGTTGACAGTTACACCATTAGTGGTGTTGTTTCCTAGTTCATGATTCATGATGGGTAGGGTAGGTAAGTATATCTTTAATTGATGCAATTTATTAACTTGGTAGTGAAATTGAATAATTAAGTTCGCGGAGGGTTTACCTAGGTACCTACTTCAATTCAAGGAGTATTTCCATCTTCCAAGTTATTCACTACAGCCAAGTCAAAAAGCGTTTCACAAGTTACTAAGCATAATAAATCGTTGAAAGCCCTGTTTAAAATGTATCTTAAGTACGGCTGTATCTTACAAGGACATCAGGGAAATTAACGGAAACATCTGTAATCCTAAACTCCTAGTTACGTAGACGCCAATTTTTTTGCGGCCCTACTTACTGTCCGGGGTAAATAATACACTGAGTGACAAACGTCTCATTCCTTTTTATTTCGGGTCACCCTAGAACAGTATAAATTGCGAGCAATTTTCGGGGTCGTTTGCCACGCTCCGGGATGCCAATGATACGCTCCTCAAACTCATTCGGCACATTCGTATATCTGCGACCGCAGTGACGGAGCGGGTTGGTTTATGGGGAAAGTGGGGGAAATCAAAATTGATGGCAAAGTGACGCATCATAGGAAAATCCTTGACTACTTCATTACCAAAAAAAGAGGGACGTTTCTAAAATTACTTTATTGGTTTAGAAACAAACAGGCATTTATCTTCATCATAGGTCAGTACCTAACCAGTTAATCCGCTCAATGACTTTTAGGCAATTACCTAATATATATAAACTTTTTAAAGAATGTGTCACAACAATTTATCATCAACAACTTTCTTTAGATGCTGCAGCAGCGGCCTAGGTAAAATCAAATGCTAAGTAAATACCACGATTTCCAAAGTACGAGTATGTTTGCTACCGCCTGTATCCTTTAGCGGCTAAAGTTTAGCCCATAACTACCTGTAGGTTTCCCCGTTATCGACTTCCTTAGTTCCCGCCCTGCACAATGAAACTACAAATTGTGTTATCGGGATATCAGCATTCTGTTTGGCAGAACCTTATTTATGGGCTGTCCTTGATTGATACACTGTCGCGCTGTTAATTCGCTGAATATTTACGCGTTGACTATTTGATTGCTGAAAATCGAGTTTTAAGTGGAATTTTATTACAGTTATGTTATTGACTATCGAATTGAACGTTTACAAGCATGCTACGCTAATGATTAGGTATTTCTAAAGGTTGTGTTTTTTTCATTTTTTTTCTATCATTTCACAACAAAGTCACGGGAAACAGTAAAGTAGCCATGAGTTACATAAGATAATTATGGCCAAATTAAACAACCAAACCTCTCAGCTATGACTAATAGGTACCTACTCAGACATTTTCTGTTTGTTTATAGTGGTGAGATACGCAGACTTTACCTACATACGGATAACAAACCACGAGAGGTTGCAACTAAGCACATTAAGCTAGGTATATAGAAACTTTTTGAAGGATGAAAACGAGTCCTAGACTAAATAATGATGATGAAATCTCTTTTATTATATTCCCAAAGCCCAAAGTCCGTAGTATAAATAAGCATAGGTACCTGACATGCAATTATTATTTACATCGGAAGTAATTTTCAAGTGAGCTGTTTAGTAAGCCGCCCTGTCTCAAATGTAATGTTGGTTGGATCTAATTAGTGGTCCCCAACCCAATTCCATGGTTCTGTGTCGGTTGACACTTGAGTTTTCGCCACTGATCGGACCGAATTGTCTGCGGGCGTGTTTTTGTCAACAGTCACGTACGTACGATACGGTTGCTTAATCTGATGTGGGTGTAAGACGCGACTTTCTGTCGCGATTTCATCCGAATTGTTCTTATAGTTCTGTATTCATATACCTACTGTATTTAAAACTGCTAAGTTACCAATAGATCACGTTCTCGGTTGATTCGTTCATTTTATAAGATGATAGTGTAGGTATAGATGTTTTAAGTTAATTAGAATTTAATTGAATAGCATAAAGTTGTAATTTAACCATCATTAAAGGTATTAAAAACACAAGAAATACTAAAAATCGAGCAAAAACAAGAATAGAACAGAATAGAATATTAATTTATTTATTGTACACCATAAAACAAACACAAAAATTCTTAGATAATCAAAAAGGATAGGTATACTTATACGATTTAGTCGTGCTCTATCTTAGTAGGGAGTGACATAAATATTGCTATTCCTTATTTAGGTACTCTCATCTCATTCTCCATAAAACATCGTTGGTTTAGGGTGGGTTAGGTATATACCTATCTATGGGTTACAACTTTTATTTATTTCAGTTAAACGGAATCTTCAACAACGGTGTTTTCTTATCTAAATCGACATAGCCCTTAACAAATTCCGTTTCTCTCTTAGTCGACATGTTTTCAACAAATTTTCAAAGTCGTGCTGAAAAGTCGCGTTCCAAAACTCGTTCCCGATACATTTCCAGCTTTAATCATGAATGACATGCTTACGTATTCAGTGGCTCACACCGCCAGCTAACGAGAGCTCGAGATAAGTTTACAAACGTCGTAATCTTGAGTTCTCGAAGGCGTCTCAGCGTTCATTATCCTGGATTTGAAATTAACATATTAGGAATGTTCGTGGGTTCGTAGATGGAATTGTTTAGCATGGTACCCACGTCACTAAGATTACCTCAATCTTAAAATATGATGAGTTCTATTTTTGGATTCAGCTCTGATCTTAAAACACTGATGAGAATAATAATTTCCCGCTAAAATTTTAGGTAGTAACTTACATTGCAATAATTCTTAAAACATTACCTACTTATAAACAGTCTCCTTAACTATTCATAAAAAAGTATCAGCCAACAACTCAATTTTTTTAAACCTTTATTGATTGATCAAATTACTAAGCTACCTCGAGATCGAAATTTGAGGCACTATCCCACATGCCTCTTGTAAAACTAAAAGGATAGACAATAATATTATTTACTCGTAATATCGGTATTAGGTAGGTAAGTACAATAAAAATAAACCCGGAGCTGGCGGTCGCCAACACGTCTGTCGGAAAAATTTGCGTATAATTTAAATTCGAGTAAGAAACAACAAAACGAGTGGGTAAAGATCATTTCCATAGTCTGGCGTAGCTAGAATAAACAATAAAGTAGGATAGGTCGTGGCAAGGAATAAGTGCCGCGTAAACAAACTTTAAAATCCAGACAGACATTCATTTTCTCCAGATTTACGAAACAAACAGCAGAGTTAGTTTAAACTTTAAATAAACCGAATACGATTCAGATAATACCACAGAAAAAAAAATACTAGATAATACATAAGCAATAACAATCTAGGTTTTTATTGCGTCAATGCTACATTAATACGAGTATAATAAAAATATACTGACGAAAATAAATCTTTGAAATAAATGAGTTTCTATTATTGCTTGGTACTTACATAAAACATTATTGGAGGTGGCAGAGGTCAAGACATGATAATAATTCTAAATTGCCTAACCTTCGTTATTCATATTTCTAATTAATGATAAAACTTTTTTACAAAATATAATGAAACGTCAACTGTGAAGGAAACCAATTAAGATGTCTGAAGTAAGTAATTATGTTTTTACAATCTTGTATCCCATTTTAAAAGGGTTTGTGAATGTTGAGCGCTTTCGTGAAGGGGTAGGTATACGTGTTCTTTTGAAGAGTTAGGAAGGAATGAATTAATAATTAATGCTAATAAAAGGTATAATTAAGGTAATTAATGCTTTGACTTTTTCTGACTACCACACAAAATTGGTGTATTTACTAAAGAACAAGAATACAATAAAATGGCGTGACGATCTGTATCTGATCGAAACTTCGATCAAAGACGATTAATATCTAGATTTTAATCGTCTTTGCTTCGATCACAACTCGAAACCACTATGACCAAATCAGCCACACGAAGTATTGGAGTTTCGTTAGGCAATCGAATAAGCCTTTACGTGAATTAAAAGCGGCTACCGCTTTTTGGAAAGCTTTTTTAATGCGACTAAGTTGTTGTAACTTGTAAGTCAACCTACGTCTCAGTTTACTCCTTTTCTTTGTAGAGTTCATCAAAACTGAATACTTTGCTAGTACTAAATATTTTTACATAGGTTCTAAAAAAGCCAGGACATTACATAAACCGGCATCGTAAACGAAAAATACAACAGGGGTATAGCAAAAACAGCACGTGTGCCGAGGCCCTGAAGCGGTATGTATACACGTTTGTTTGAATAGAGGATTGAGCTGTGACGTTCGTCCTCCATGCCAGCAAACACAGTGTTTTGAAGTAGAGTTTCATCTTTAAAAAACCACTAACGGCCGAAATTAATATTCAATTCGACGAACGATCGCAGATCTATTGCTATAGCAACGCTGTTATCTGTCAATCGTTAAATCAAAGGCCTTTAGGCGGCCTAAAAACTCTGTCGCCAGAGTTAAAAACTTACTACTGTTTTCTCCCTGTTATTGTTTTTGATAATACTAATCATCATCAGTTGTAGATCTTCGCCTAATGCAGCCTAGTGGTAATCATACCCGTAGAGGCGTCCTGAAGGAAGTATTATCAAGAAAGATAATGGCAGGTTTATCTAGGTATTATGATACTCCTCAATGAATTTGCAATGCTCACCTCCCAACAGTATACCTATATGACTGTATTCTTAAAATACTCTAATAATTTCACGGCTTCATGCTGATTCCAGAATTTAATAATATTGCAAAATGGAATACATAAAGTTTTTCTTCATTTCATATTGAAGTACCTAGTAGGTAACCAACTTATAGCGTTTGCCATGTTAATTTTATTTATTTTGTTTGCTTAAAGAAAATAGCTGAATATAAACTGTGGTCTTTTTACTGTTCGCAAACATATACGTGATACAGGGATACTCATCTCAAGGACATACAGTTGCGATACTTGATTAGTTTTACTACACTGCCGTCATAAACAAAAGGGGCCTTCTCTAGAACATGCAGCGGTTCTTGTTGTTGAGGGAAATACGAGCGAATAGCTCAGAGGCTGTCTATAAATAAATGCATACAAGATTCCGCAGAGTTGAGCTCTGTTGGATTGTAGTCAAGGCCACTTAAGACCTACGGTAGGTACATATTACTGGAAATGGAAGAAACTGAGACAACTGTGTATGTTTTATTGCGTATGATGAATATACTTACTTACAGCAAAAAAATAACCAAAGACAATACCTTATACAACCTAATACAGGTTTTTAGGTATCAATACAAACGAGATACAAATTTAATAGGCTCTAACAGCTTGCCGACTGTCTTGCGTTCTCTACGTGTCCGTATCGCGTTTGTATTGATATAAACGAGGCGCAAATAACATGATGTGCAGGCTCAGATTGAAACAGACTAATAATACTTAGTATAAAAGTATCAAAGAAAACTGGAATTTTTATTAATAATTTCGTCAAATGATTCAGTTATCACGAAGAAACGAGTTAGCAAGTCGAAGCCAAATTGTATAGTAATTGTTGTTCGAGTAATTCGAGTCGTGAGCAAATGAATCATTAGTCCTAAACTAATATTAACCTGTGCAGTATAAACAAAGAGTTTTGGGTGTATCTCTGCCAGTATCGGGTGGTTAATGTTTCATGCCCAGGTGGAGTGGCACCGTAGCCTCGTTTCAAACAAATGTCCTTTAATTTTCTAATGGATCCGTGTAAGGGGAATTCGTCGGCAAACTTTTACTCGAAGACATTTACATAACAAAAAGAAGGGGTAGGTAAGCATCCGGGCGTCATGAAAACGTATTCTTGTCAGGGCTCCGGATTTTGTAAAGGATTTGTCGGTCAATTTCGCGTCACTACGTTTTTGTCAGAGCAAATTCTGTGCATAATCAAGGAACCCAGATTTACTGGGGTGTATAAACACGTAGTTTAATAAACCGCCGCAGATCTTCGCACCGGGAACTTTATCAGGATATCTTTATTATTATGGAAGACGTGTCGTGTATATCAAAAGCGAATTTGCGATATGCCGTTCTGGATATTGGCGGGTGAGACACAGCTCCTGTAATGAAGGAAATATTCGTAAAGGGGAATATCGAGTGGGGGATATTGGTAATGGGTTCGATCAAGTTGATAAGAAAGTTTCGGTATAGTGAACTCTTCTTATTAGCTAGCAAGACAGCTTTGAAATATTTTGTGGATATAACTTTACAAGTAGGTATAGTCTGCTCTATATCAATGAATCATCCACTAAGATCTTATGAAAATCATCTACAGATATCCTCAAACCGAATACTTATCAGACGAATAAACACCAATAAAATCAAGCAATTCCAGTTAATCTGTGCTCAGGAAAAGCCGAGTAAAAATATCTTCCTGACATTCCGAACCAATAGAAAGGTACTGGAAGCCAGTTTTCGCGAAAAATACATTTAACTTTGTCGCCGTATCACGGTAACCCCGGAAAAAGGGATCCCGTGACAGTGATAACGACGTGGCACAAAAATACTGTGAAACAAAACAAGCACAGGGGACTGCCAGGACGTAATTCTAATTCTGAGATAAACTTTGGAAATCGCTGAATGTTTTAGGAAATTCTCGCTAGTATTTCGAAAGACAGATATAAATTTGATAGGATACTTTGATGACCTACCTACAACAAGTACCTATTTTTAAATCATAGGTGGTATAGCCTACACCAGTATTGTATGTCTTAAATTAGGTTTTTACGGGGTGCTATTTACTAAGGTATCTTTTTCTCCTCGGCTTCTTTCATTTTATGTTTAAATTTTAAATTTATTTTAATTTATCTTCCTACTTTAATGAAAAATTTTAAGCAGAAGCTATAAAAGTAAAATGTGGTTAAAGTAAGCAGGTACTAAACTAGATGAATTCTTGAAATTCGTGCTGTAATATGCAGATCTCAAAGGATATTTTAAACTCTTGTTAGGGAGAAAATGAAATTATACCCCACTGATTTGATTTTGTGAAAATTCTCCTTAGAGAACGGAATGACTATTTTTACTTGTCAAAGCTCGATCGCCTCTACAGATAGACAGTACTCGGTAGACATTTTTAAATTATCGTTTGATTAAAACACTTAATTCATACCTTTTGTGTTTATAAATATCGTTTCCATTCAATTCGCCATCCTTGCAGAAGCTAAGTGACTTGAGAGACTGGCTACCGCACTTGAGAAATACAGTGATGTTTTTTACCCCAAGATTGAAACATGTTGTAATAAATATATCGTGTTTATTTTACCCTAATTTCCGAAGCAGAAAGTAGAAGCGTGTATCTCGTCATTTCTCGTCATTGTTTTGCAATTTGCACGCAATTGCAAGACACGTACAAGTACAACTGGCACAGGAAGTATTCCCATTTGAGCAGCTAGTTGGAGCAAGCGGTGCTTCTCAGCGTTTCACAGAGGACACTATGTTATAAACATGTGCACGAATTGTTTAACGCAGTAACTTCTGCTGGCTTTATAGTTTAGCTCAACTGGTTATCAGAATCGTAGTAGGTACCTAGGTAGGTACAGAAATAACTTTTGAAATGCTAAATCAATAACGGATTGTCTAAGTAACCTTTTGGTTTATTATCCTTTAAGTAGATATTAATAACAAAGGCAGATCTTGGATAAGTTGTAAGATCTAACTTTTGAAACTATTGTTACTTAGGAAAATTGAATAAGAATAATTATTTATAGTACACTAAAAACGGGACGCTTAATTCACATTAAACAGATCTTAGCAAGTTTTGAGTCGAAGAATGGCAGACGATTACGGCAAAGTCGCTAAAACATCAGTTTATTGACATCATGGCGCATGCAACTGTGTCCAAATATTGGGAAACTTGAAAATACACGAATCATGGATGATAAATGTCCTGTTTTAATATTTTTAAAGTTGTAAGTTCAATACTTTTGTAGAGTTTTTTAAATATCGCTTTGAATAAAACAGATTCGTACAACCCAGCAGTGTACCGAAAAGCAAACCGTAAAGGTATGACACTCCGTTCTCCAAGTTACGAACGCCCCAGGAGGCGTTGCTACAAAGTTACTCCACAATAATTATGATAACATTTTCATATCTACTTTCATACTTTGTTGCAGGTTGTTTGTTGATTCTGGTTTTTGGTAAAACAACTAACCTACCCGTCAAAAACATTTAAATGGATACAAGGGTGAGGAACATATTAAATTGTTGTCCCGCTTACGGCCAGTCTCAGTAACCTATCTATTTTTGGGTTTTGCTTACTGTGGGTAGGTACTTATTTTGCATTTTTTATTTATAGAAGTACCTACTAATGTCAAATAATCTAAGCTGTAGTAGGTAAGCAAATCCAAAGACAGCTATGTATGTTATGTTATGTATGAAACTGGCAGTTAATTCCAAATTCGGACGAACCTAATAACGAGTTTATAGGAAAAGCGAACATTAATTACTTAGCCATATCTTATTGTAGAATTTACTGTTAAATTTGATAATTATACATAGTGCACGTTAATAAAAATAGGTATTGAAGAGAGGGCACTTTTTTACATAAATGCCTATAAAATGATAATTTTTTTAACAAAGTTGCATTTTTTTATTAAATCTGGAGAACATAAATTACTTTTTATTAAATCTGGAGAACATAACTTGATTAACCGTGAATTATATTTCGATGTATCATCCTCTTAGATTTAAATTTACCTTGTAGTGCCGCTTTCCATGCTATGCATCACCCCACTGTTAATAGCTTTATTTTTGTTATTTTTGGGCTTGAAAGATCTGAAAAATATTCAAATATAAATTATCTTTATAGGGTTTGTACATGTTATGTATGTTTTATTTGTTTTGTTTTTGTGTAAGTGACATCTTTTCTACCAGCGGCGCGCGCCGTTAGTATTAGTTTAAGGATTTTAAGGAAATAATTAATTATTTTGAATATGTTTTACATATTATAGTAAATATGAGCTAAACATCCAATTCACAGTTGCGTTGCGACGTAATGTATTCATGTTTGTTCCGGCACTTACCAGCAATGTTTTGCTATCTTTGGGCCGAAAAAGGGCGCGCATTGCGTCACTCTCCACAAAGATCAGGAACTTTAAAGCAACATTTACATAGATTACCGATAAATCAGCACTTTAGCTGTATCTTAAAGTATTTATTTTTAGTGACAAGTTACGGGAAATCCCTAGCTTACTTAAGGGACAATGCAGGTCCTGCCGCAAGACCGAATTATGTGGCGTTTACGAAGGCCTGTAGGCCTCCCTTAGCCTAGCAGTGGGTAAGATCTGTGCTATATCATTTGCTGTGGATAATGATCTTTAGAAAAGAAAGATTTATTGGGGAAATTCAGGACTATAAACATCTAGAAGGCAACGAACTTGGATCTAAGATATAATGTAGGTAGGTACCCAACATTATATTTTAGATTGAGATAGGCTTTCTTTGATTGACTTCATTTTCAGGAAATTATGTTGTCTATCTGTTTGTTTTGACTTCACAGCTTTTTCCTACAAAACATATTCAACCTTAATAAAAGCAGCTAGTCTATTTTATATGTAAATCCTTCCCGAGAAGGCTTTAAAGCTCAACATTCTTGGTAAGTCTACTAAGTTAATTACATAAATGTTAAATACCCACTCACCTATCATACTTACGTAATCACCTCTGTGTTTGAGTCTTGTGTTTGTTTTCATATAAATAATAATATGAGATGACTTATTGTGTCAATGAAACTTGTATGTAGGGTACCTATTCTCTGTAAAAACTCTGTAGAAACGGGTGAGTGGGATGTGTCAAGGTATACAAATGATCTATTTTTATGAACATAAGACCCGCCTTTGTCCTATTTTAGGATTCTTGAAAAAAAAAAAACCTACTTGTTATTATAAATATGTACGATGTATTTTATAAATTTGAATAAGGGGATGTATTGCCTACATAAAACAAACAGCTAAATAATCTACTTTAGTTTCATTAACTTGATGTCCAGGTTTTCAAAGCAACGACACTTTATACATGTACCTGAGAAACAAGGACTAGCATATTACGCTTGTAAGGACAGCAATTCTCAAGATAAAGTACCAGGTTGCGTGAAGCTTATTAAACGGGCTAAGGTAATCTAGAGAAAGCCTTGGCGATATGTTGAAGTATTGACAAATTACCGCCAAAGGATTAACGACTCAGAGATAACAAAGGGAAAACACCTTAAGAGCCAGACAGCAGTATTACAGTTTTTCATGGCTAGAACTTTATAAACCAAGTGAAATCTAAACTATTACTATAATATCACATTTACTTCAAGAAACGAAAAGAAAAAGAATTGAACGATCCGTAAAATTGATCTAGTATTTATTATTGTTATTACTTAGGTATTAGATATTGAAAGGATTTATTATTAGATATATGACCTAATATTTTTCTATTTTTTTGATTTCAGTGTTGTGTATTTGGTGTGCTTAGTGGAAAAGTAGGTACCTGGATGAATGAGCTTTGTCCGGTATTTTTGAACTGTATTTTTAAAAAAGAATTCAAGCTAGATCGATTTATCGCCCCTGAAACCCCCTGCATACCTACTAAATTTTATGAAAATCGTTGAAGCCTTTTCCGAGATTCAAATTATATATAATATGTATATACCTATAGGTATATTTTAATTCTTTTATATATATAATTTCAAATGCAACTTTAATTGCAAGTATTACAAAATATTAATATAATGTTATTATTCAATTCTTTTGCTCATTTAAAGGTAGGTAGGTATTATTACTATATTATTAAGATAGAAATTATGTCTCTATTATGTCTCTATCTATGTTTTATTAATAATTTATTTAAGACTAAACAGTTTTAATCCTTTATAAAGTAACCATAGGTACTGTAAGTTCGTTATTTATTTGCGAAGATTTGGGGATAAATATACCTGAAAAGACTTATAAAACGATAGTGGCATCGGTTATGGCAATGGCAACCCTACTTAAAAATGATTAGAAGGAGGCCGTACTATTCCTCAATTTAGTAACTCGTTTGGTCGTTACACTTGAAAATATTACTTTTGTATTTTTGATTGTAAGTATAGCAAATCCAATCTTTTTCAAAACATTACCAGAAAAGAAATGCTGACATTAGGATTAACAGGAACTTTACCAACACCTTGTCAAGTGTCTTCTCTTTTACCTGTAGATAAACCAAGGTACCAACCTACTTTCATTTTTATAGAAAAACACAATCATTTTCACGAAACGTTTTAAGCGAAAAACATTTTTATTATTTTGCTGTTTGCTTTATATTGTAGCGGGTCTTGTCAATTTATTTTGTTATGTTATAAAACGGGGATTTCGTGTTATCATCTAAAAAGAAGCAGACGCGTTACACATACCGAAAAGGAGATAAATATTTTATGTCATAATTCATCCGAGCTATAAAAAGGGTGAGCGAAGACACAGAGAGCGTCTGGAATGATTTCGCTTCGCTCGCTAGGGACCCCAGCGAGATATTTACAGTGCAAGGAAGGCTCAACCTTTTTTTTAATCTGAGTAATAAACTTAGGGCTATTTTGTTATGTTATGGTATTTCTCTTTGAAATAAAGCACTTGTTACGAGCTATCGGTAGTAACAACGAAATTAAGATATTACTGCTGTTACTGCTCTGTCTATCATGTTTCATTCATTGTATTGTATATAATATATAATTTCACTCGCAATGTATATACCTAGATAGATTGCGAGTGAAAATATTTGTTGGAACTCATAGACTAAACAAAAATGACTAGGTAATTTATTTTGATGACTTTAAGTTTACGCTGATTGAAGATATAAATCAAATTGAATAAGTTTTATGCAATTCCGCCCAATCTTAAGGAAAAGGAACTTGGTAAACAATAGCGTAATCATTTCTAATGCTCGCAATTTTATAAAATTACCATCAATTCTGGAATAATTGGAAAAGTTTGACCAGGAGGGGAGGTTCCACCAAGAACTATAAAATCGCAGTTAACGTGCTTGACGACTTCTCAATGCCGTTTGGCTAAAACATGTCTTTATGGACTATATTGAGACAATTTTGACCTACTTTAATAAAATAACAGAAATATTACACAAAAAATAAGGTACTGTATAAAAATAGAGAGAACGCTTCAAAAGCGTTTTCGTTTAGATTATTACCTACTTCTTTTATCTTGCAGGTGATAGATCACGGAAACCTTATGTAGGTATCTACTTACTACCTCGAATTTCCCATTAGTACTTTTCAATAGCTATGAAAACGATTCGTATGGTATTTTCGATAGCTAGGTTTGACAGGGCTGTCCCGAACTTTAGAATTTACCTTTAAACAATCCAGAGGCATTAGAATCACCTAGCATGTAAAACGATACTTAAGTGATCCTTGAGGTCCTACAAGAATAAAGGATTTTTCTTTCTTTCTTTCTTTCTTTCAGAATTAAAAATGCCATTCAACTCGATTTCTTTATTTTGAAATATTTTCCGCTGAAAGAATGTGACATTTAATCCTTTCAAGACAAAAGATATACTCGTAAAATATTGGCACAAACCGCCGTATTCCCACGAGTATCGTGTCTGTAAGAAATATACACATTGAGATATCTACAGAATACCGCTGTTGGCTTAGCTGAATACAAGTATATTTGTGAACTGACTTTCATGTTCTTCTGGTAAAATTTTGGAAAAAATCTTATACGAAAAGATATTTCGAAAATGTTGATATAATTGTACTTATCTTTGTAGCTACTTGGTATTTTATTGTAGGTAGGTAAGGTAGTTGGTATCTTTTATATTATGGGTTTCCTCACAATGTTTTTCTTCGCCGGTTAGAGCTCGTGCTAATTCGCATTACTTACATTTTTTTAAGCAAAAAATCCAATGATGCGCGGTCGGGTGTTGAACCTTCAGATCGAAAGTCAAGTTACATCCCACTAGGCCAACACAGTGGCAGTCAGTGGCAAAGCTGGGCACGCCAATCAGGGACGCGCACCTTTCAACGTATTGTGTTTCCGGGCTGACGTTTTTTGGGATAAAATCCTCTTTGTTTTGGCCTAAATACGGGATACAACGTATCTTGGGAAATAGAAAATAGTGTCAAGTAGAGCTTAAACGAGCACTTTCTTTTTATGCCGTACGCTCTGCGTTTGTTTATTAAAATGAGGTTATTGCATTGCAAAAGGAAATAGGCTCAATGCTATGTGCAATATGTCCGTCTCTACCTGTATTTCCTAGCTGGATATAAATGTCAAACTTAGATTGACTCTCTTTGTATAATTTTAGTTAAATTAAAATACCTTAGTAAATAAACAAAAGTAAAATGGAAGAACAAGCAAAATTAGTAACCCGTGTTCATTCTTAAAAAAAATATTTTACGTACAAAACATTGACCAACCTGATAGATGTACCTATAGCTTGCAAATCATGGATTGGCCGATAAACTGCAGGTAGTACAAAGAGTGAGGAACAATGTCAAAAACTCGTATCGCTGACAGGTGGTAGGCGGGTCGCTGTGACCTGTCCACAGCACTCGACCGCAGATCACACAATTGAAATTCAGATGTGACATTTGCTTTCCGCAAGTCATTTAGGTCATCATTTTTATTGACACCGTAGATTATGAAGATTATTAAATAAGTAAATAGTTCATCTAGGTCTATGAAGAACTTACCTACCAAATTGGACACTTTGTTAAATTGACGCCGCAGTGGACTTTGACTAAGTATAAAAGTTTCAGAGGAAAAGAAAAGGCAAGGCCACTGATATAGATGCTTGTTAGAATGATTTCGATAGTTGGTCGCAAGAAACAGTTAGGTATTTGGCTTTTAGACTATTCAATTTGATTTCAGTTACTAAAGGCTTTTTGAAAAAATGCTTAGGTAGGTTTATACCTACTTTAAAAATAGTACCTAGAGTGGATCTAAACTGGAAAATAGTCCCAGAGGTTGTATTCGCAAAAATACTCGTGAGCACACTACAAAACAGTGCAAAATGTCCAAGCTTAACTATTCTTATAGATAAACTTTCATTAAATTGTGTTTGAACTGGTTACAATAAGTTACATTTGTTTTGAATCCCACTAATATTATTCCCACTAATACTATATTATTAAATCAAATTTTGAATGGATGTTTGTTACTCTTTCGTGCAAAAACTAAGTACTGAACCGATTTGGCTGAAACGTGGATGTAGGTAGGTACAAATTGTATGACTTGGAATAACATAAAAGCTACGTTTTATCCGGATTAGTACCACGCGAGCGAACCCGTAGGCGAAATCTTGTGTTTTTTATAAAACATATCCTGAAAAATTTTAATAACAAACTTTGTGATAAGTACGTCCGATTCACGATTCATAAAAGCAGCATACCTTACATGAATAAAAGAATATCAGAAAGATAATCTATCTTACAAATGTTATCTGATAAATAATATCTGCGGTTTAGACCAAGTGATGATACTTTTGCGACCACTTTCAATACATTATAGGGAAAATACGATCATAAAACAAAAGTGTAGTAAAACTAAGAGGGCGAGCCTAATCCTATCGGGACTATTCAAGATATAAGAACGAGCCATGGATTATATTATACTGAAGTGAAAGTAGGTGAATGTTTCATCAATAGATGATCGTCGACAGGGAGATGTGAAAGTTTTTCCGCAAAGTTAGGTTCTCAATATTAAGTGGGTATCCAATAACTATCCACAATATAATTTAGAACTTACTGATTGAGTTCATCTTAAGTTATCTTTATGTACCTATATAGGTTTCATAGTTTGATATCAGAATTTCATATTTTGTGGATAACATAGTGTTAACTGGTGGATAGTGGTGGGTAAAGTATTCAAAAGCCAGAATGATGCGCGAAACATTTTGTACCGTAAGCCATTATCAAGTTTAATACCTACTTGTTATAATTTTTTCAAATTCTCTGGATATTCCTCAACTATTCACTTCAAAGTTACGCCATAAAGTTGTACTCTCCATGAAGTTCTAATAACCCTTTCGAACTGAAACTTTCTTACAATAACTTAAGAATGAGCAGCCGGCGGAATATTTTAGCGCAATTTAAATTACAGGGAACTTTCGCGATTGCATTACAGCTTACAGCATTAAGACTGGTATTAATAAACTGCGGTACAATCCGTTGCGTACTTTAAAAGATCTAACTAAACGCATAGATGGCTGGAAGTGGCATTGTTTTATATTGCTTTTATTTATGTAGTAGAGATATTAGAAGAAAAGCTTGCATACCTAATACATAACTATTAGTTGTTTCAACGCTTTACACGAAAAACTATGACCCTGCAATCTGCATCCATCAGACATTTGTAAAATATATTTATCCCCCTAGATTTTATTCCACCACAGGAAATTCTACCACCGGGACACGATCTGCCATGGCCAGTGTGGCAGTCTCTAAACCGGCTCCGTACACAAAGTCGGTCAATGGAGACACAATATTATTATGTGCAAGGATTCAGGGAACCAAATCTGATGATTGTGACTGCGGTTTATTCAGCCAGACAATGAAGCATCTGATGGAATGTCCTCTGTGCCCTAACACCTTGATAAAATATACTACAATCAGGTTGATTTCAATGCATCATACCTAGAGCCTATTTTAAATTAAAACAAACTGAACATACAGTCGTGACTTTCAGTCGGTTTGAACAGTTTCACAAATTGAGTGTAATTTGCGCGGTTGAAAGGAATTTTGTAATGACCGGGTGGAATCCAGACCGCTGTTAGAGAAACTACACAAAACACTGTAATCTAATAGACGACATCTAAATGTAAAATGAATGAAGATAAAGCGCTGCTCTTTTCAACTTTACTCAAACTTTTCGGTGATTTCGAAGTTTTGGTACTGTACCTAAGCATTTTCATTCGCTTTACAATTCGATGGTTGTAGTAAAACAACATTTAGGTACAGTGTTTTTAGTAATATTTTGTTGTTGTGTTCTATAAGGTGTTATCAAACACACATGGAAAGCGAAATATTGCACAAATTAACTAATAATTCATTCAAATTCAAATTTATAAAATCTCTTAATGTATGCAATCACATTGAAACGTCTTAAAGCTAGGTGATTCTACTTTTGCTTCAGTCGTGATCATATTTCATTTTTCATCTGTAGCCTTATATGAAAACTAGTTTGCGTGGTGCGCGTGCTGCAAGCAGCACGCGGTTTTCTTTTTCCATGTTTCTGACAGGTAGAGAGACCCTTCTAAAATTTTGAGAATCCATAGGAGATCTAAAATATTTTATAAACCGCTATGGGAATCCCTAAATCAGTATGAAAACCCTTTAGGAGCCCTAAACCATTAAAAAAAAAAAAAAAAGAAAAAAATTAACCAAGTCGTCGGCCCTGAGTTACGCTCACCCACTCGACCTTCGTTACGCTACGGGGGTCGGTGGCTCGCTTCGCTCGCCACCGCCCCCCTCCGCTCCACTCAGGTCTCGTAGGTTCGCTCCACTCAGGACCTCCGACGCCTACCTACTATAATATTTGTCCAAACACCTAATGCATATCTCTAACCGTTGTGAAGTTACAGCTCTTTCAATTTTAGGGGAGGTTGGGGAGGGGGGGGGTGAGTTTTGAAAAAATATTCTGACTAATTAAGTTCCCCTTTACAAGAATCTGAAAAAAAATTTGTTCCAAGTCTCATAACTTCCGAGATTCGCAAAAGGGGGGGAGAGTGGGGGCAAAGGGGGCAACACTGAAAAAAAATTTTTACTTTCCCGAGCCTCCTCTATCCGATTCCGCAAAAAAAATTGTTCCAAAGATAAAGATAAAGATAAAGATCATTTATTTGCAAGTCTCTTAGTTTCCGAGATCCTCAATAGGGGGGGGGGAAGGGGGGCAAAAAGGGGGGGTTTGCGATTTTTCCCGAAGTCACCAGACCTACCTCTATACGAATCCGTCAAAATATACATACCTCCCCATCCACCAACAGGGAGAACAATTCTGTCAGTCAGTGAGTGAGTCAGTGGTAGTCTAAGTTTATATATTATACTAGTTTGCGTGGTGCGCGTGCTGCAAGCAGCACGCGGTTTTCTTTTTCCATGTTATTGACAGGTGGTAGCTACCCTTTAAAAATTTTGAGAATCCATAGGAGATTAAAAATATTTAATAAACCGCTATGGGAAGCCCTAAATCAGTATGAAAACCCTTTAGGAGCCCTAAACCATTAAGAAAAAAAAAAAAGAAAAAAATTAACCAAGTCGTCGGCCCTGAGTTACGCTCACCCACTCGACCTTCGTTACGCTACGGGGGTCGGCGGCTCGCTTCGCTCGCCTCCTCCCCCCTCCGCTCCACTCAGGTCTCGTAGGTTCGCTCCACTCAGGACCTCCGACGCCTACCCACTATAATATTTGTTCAAACACCTAATGGATATCTCCAACCGTTGTGAAGTTACAGCTCTTTCAATTTTAGGGGAGGTTGGGGAGGGGGGGGTGAGTTTTGAAAAAATATTCTGACTAATTAAGTTCCCCTTTACAAGAATCTGAAAAAAAATTTGTTCCAAGTCTTAAGGCTTTCGAGATCCGCAAAAGGGGGGGAGAGTGGGGGCAAAGGGGGCAACACTGAAAAAAAATTTTTACTTCCCCGAGCCTCCTCTATCCGATTCCGCAAAAAAAATTGTTCCAAGTCTCTTAGTTTCCGAGATCCTCAAAAGGGGGGGGTGAAGGGGGGAAAAAAGGGGGGGTTTGCGATTTTTCCCGAAGTCACCAGACCTACCTCTATACGAATCCGTCAAAATATACCTACCTCCCCATCCACCAACAGGGAGAACAATTATGTCAGTCAGTGAGTGAATGAGTCAGTGGTAGTTTAAGTTTATATATAGTAGAATATTATAATTGTCACATCAAACTCTACTTAGCTCAACAAACAGGAACCATAATGTAATGAAAATTTCTAAAAATATTTGCGTTGACTAGAACAAACCAATATTCGTTATTTCAATATTTGGATACCCAATATTTCATTTAAACCGAGCACAATGAAATGACATGTTTAATCAGGAATTTCTGTACAATTAAAAGCTTTCTGTTATCTAGAATAGCGTTTCGAATTGCTTGGTGTAAATTGTACAGAGTTGGACTTCGATGTCAGCGTTGGCTACAGTTTTGATGATGAGAGGATTTGTTCTCGTCCGCACTTCGATCTGCGCTTATTGTCCAAACACGTCCAATGTCAACACAACGTTTGATTTTGTCGCTAGAAAAATATCTACTATTATAAAAGGATACAGTTTTGTTGTTCGTTGTAGGTAATCTCTGTAATCACGCAACTGATTAGGAAGATATTTCACTGATCAAAGCTTCACTTTTTATGGATCACATACTTTTCAGACTGTTTTATACGAAAAATATTGATTGTTTCCGAAGTTTCCACGCAAGTTAAATAATAAAACACAATGTAGTAGGTATTTAATATTTTACAGTGTCAGGTGTAAAATTCAAACCAACTTTATTATCTTCAATGTTTTGTTACTGTTATAATATAGGTACCTACGGTCTGAAAAAGGAGAGAGTCATCGGCTTGTTGAATAATAGCGGTGAAAAGCTGTTGTAGTTTAAACATTTTTTCAGATTAGTTTGAACATTTATTATTGATCTTATTTTCAACGAAGACATGTCATGGGTTCCTAAAAGTCCTAAAATGACTTTGGGATAACTATTATATGAAAGAAAGAAAAATCATTTATATAGGTAGGATCACCTTCAACTTTGTCTTTGTCTAAATCATGCTTTCAGACTTCCCTTTAGTAGACTTCAAAAAACTCACCCTGTATATAACAATATTAATGTGAGTAAACAAAACGTGGAAACTGATAACAGCTACAAAATCATAAGTAGGTAAGTTTCATGACTTTGTTTGGATCGAGGAAAATAAGGATCAGATCCTAAAACAACATTGACTTACGACTAGTTGTGACTTTCTAAACATCAGCCAAAATCAATATACTATACCTACCTACCTACTCATTTGTAAAGGCTGTAGTCACACAGGATTCTGTACATTATCTTATTGCTGGTAGGAACTTACCTATGTGATGACTTATATTTATCAAGTTTAATGTACTTATAGCTAAGACTGAGTTCTATATTGTCATATTATTTTCAAGGGGGTAATTCCATATCCCCGATGATAAAGAATTTATATTTACGAAATCGTTTGCAATTTATCAGTGTGCCTTTATTCTAAGTAAGTGCACCTTAACATTAATGATTTTTGATTTCATTTCAATCAACCCTTGACGATTTGATCATTTCCATAAAAAAAATTGTATGTGTCTGGTTTCCGCACGATGTTTTCCTTCACCGTTCAAAGCTCGTGTTAAAGCGCATATACAATTTATTGATTCACGGCTGGATTTACCCACGACCTTCGAATTGAAAGTCGAAACACAAACCCATTCGGTCAACGCGGCATTAAAGCCTAAAAACTCCGTCACCAGAGCTGGTCACTTGCTCATACGAACTTACTTACTAACGCGGCATTTTAAAAATGTCAAACATAATTTATTATCACAAACATTTCTGCATTTTCTTCACAGTCTTAACATAATTTACATTTTAATTAACTAATTAATCCAGAAATCATGTTCACAATCAATTCCTAAATGAACACGATCAGTGTCCATGACATGAAGACATTAAGTGATATGCACTCGGCCATGACTCTCCGGGCCGGGAATGGAACTTAGGCTCTCCGGACGGTCGCGCATTTATGAACAGTCGTCACGGAATAGCTAAACAGACGTATCAACAGCACGTGAAACAGAGTTAAAGATATTTCTGAATACTGCGACGCTAATTACAATGACTACATTCACTCCGGTCATTTTGCGCTAACTGTAATACATGATTTATTGCTCATCAGCATGAGAGCATGGGACAAATCATTGCCATGCCTGCTTTTCATCTGAATAAGCTCATATTAGTTTGTTTTTCCGAACTTGGGCCTAGCTTTAGAAAGGGATGACATTTAGTATCTACACGCGTGGGTTCGTGTGTTTGAACGAGATACGTTGTGTTTGTAGTATGTTTTAAATAAACTTTTAATTAATTAAGTATCTAAACGATAATATGTTCATGCTTCTGATAAAATCTTACAGCTAAGTAATGAGTTTTATATGGTTTTAAAATAATTTAATTGGCTATGATTAAATATATTATAAGTACTCGCACCGAGATTTGAACTTGCAATCTCCGTTGTCAGATGACTGCCGCTACAACCAGGGAATCAACGTCATGGTTGAAATTTTGTAGGAGTACATTCTTTTCAGCCCTGGTCTATATTTAAACAAAGGAGAGATCTTGAAGGTTAAAAGTTAACGTACTTAGGTAGGTACTAGTAGTTCGCTCTGAACGAGATTTAGCACTAAATGTTTTTTTCTTGTCAGTCACATTTCATTAACTAGAGCTTTTGTACCTAAGCTTGGCATTCCATTATGAATAACAAAATAAGCAATCAGCTGTATCAAAAGTTTTGACAACAAAAATATTCTTATCAAGGCATAGAAGGTAGACATTAATTTAGGAAAATGGAGAGAAGACTAATCTCAGAGTACCGCAGTGCCTTTATAAACTCCCAATGGAAATGTAAGTTGCAGACTTCGATTAACTTTGACCAAATCAAGATTCGATGCCTACCTAATTGAAAAGTTTGAACAATCTTTAACGGTAAAGACCTTACCTTTTCGGCCGTAGAAGACCGTTTACACAGTTTAAGGACACTTTTCTAATTATAACTTTATTTAACGTCTTAGGTACTCCTGTTGAGAATAAGCTTGATTAATGTGGTAATTTTCTCTTTACTGTCTATTATATTACAAGTTTATTGTGATATTTTTAACTTCCGACAAAAAGAAGGGTTTTATAAGTTTGAGGTGTGTGTGTGTGTTTGTATGTCTGAGCTCATAAACGGATTTATTTATTTTTGTTCGAAAAGTAACTTGTTTGAAGAATGTTCTTAGCCATGTTAGGAAATTGGAACAGCCGTTTCTAAGATAATGAGCTCCCTGAATTTGATATTTTATTTCGGCATGAAACAAATGTTTGAGTTTAAAACTTTATTCCACAGATAGGTTTTCACGATGTTAGTAGGTACTCTGGTCTGATAATAAACAGAATAGAATGAACAGAAAATGGTCTGATTGATTTGAGATTTGGTATTCTGTTACTTCAATCAATAGTAGGTACGTTTACATGTCGGGGGGCTATTATTAATTATTAAGTATACTTGTTTTGTGAAACGATAAGTATACTTTTAGTATTAGCATTCGTAAAATTAAGCAGACACAGCGACTGTGAATAAATAACGTTAGGTAACCCTTCAAACTTTAAATTAGTTTCCACGCTTCAGAGCATGCATCATTCTAGAACGTTCCAACTAGTTTTATTTATCCGAGTTGCGCTAAATTTATTCCGTGAATAGAATTTAGGATAGGGTCAAGTACCTCTACCTGCGTCTTTTGTTAAGAAATTCATAAGGCGAAAGTTTTACGAGAATCTTGTAATGTAAAATGTAGTTTATGACTTGGATTTCTCTTTGTTAACCTAAAGTTTTGAGTTATCTGGTGTATTTACAACCAGGATTTGTTTATTAGATACTTATATCTGATAGATCCAAGGATATTTATTTATTATGATAGTTGTTTATAATAATAATAATAATTACGCCTTTTATTATTTCTCATTACATGCAGTTATTAAATTTTTAGGTTTTCATTTTAGATTTTTTTTACATGCTACAAAAAAAATATATATATTATTTGTTATTGATTATTATGTTCCTATAAAACAATATATTTCTTGTCATCGTATTGATATTTTGTATAACATTTTAGTATTTTGTTAATCATTAGGTAATTGCTATTTTAATATATTATTCATGTTTATTATTATTATATTCACTTTGAATTTATTTAATTATTTGAATGAGAACCCCTCTGTAGGGTAAAGGCCTCCTCCATTTTCATCCATTTTGATCTATCTTTCGCAATAGTTTGCCATTTATCTCCAGCTATATCTAGGATATCATCGATCCATTTCCTTGATGGTCTTCCACGTTTGGTGTTGTTTATGTTGTTCAAATCACTATGGATTCAGCAATTTAAAAAAAAAGTACTTATAAAATTGTTTAATGTTCTGAAACTAACGTACGCGCTGGAACTAATGAACCGCGATAGTAAAATTGTTGGGGAAAAGCTTTTCAAAAGCTAACCTCAATACAACAGTCAGTCTAAATACATCGGCAATCCAATCTCCAAAACTATAAATTCGATTATTTGTCGAAGCTGGCTGCTAAACTAATCGAGTTACAGATGGTGTTGAACTCAATGACCTTTGCCAAATATGTATCTATCTAAACGACAACCGAATAATACTGTTAATAATAATGTTTCGCTGAAGCACTAATGGAGCTGTTAGAACGAAAAATTGTTATTTAATCGCTGTAATCTGACGAAACAACTATATTGGCTTATCAATGGACAATTGGGTGTTCTAAGAAAGAAAATTCGTTTGTTTTGGTAGAACCTCAAGGATCACTTCAGTTTTGTCTTACATGCTAGGTGATTCTAATGCCTGTTCCAACGCGTATATCTATTTGATAACTGTCTTAACAGCTTTTGTCTGAGTTTATCTACCCTTACAAGGGCAAGTTCACATTGCCACAATGTAGCGTTAATAAGAGCGGTTAAACTTTGTTTTAACTAAAGTCTGTATCTGTTTATTGAGATAAGGCTTTTTATATCTTTATTACTTTTGTAAACTCATTTTGCGTCAACTATAAACGTTTCATTTCGGCTTTATATGATTAAATTTTTTTATTTTTTTTGTGTCGTTATATGTTTATAAAAATCTAATAGGGAGAAAAAAAGTTTGTCAATTTTAAAGATTGACAAACTTTTTATAACGAATATAAACTTTTTATATTTATAACGAAACGAAAGGGTTACGTCTTCTTCTTCTTCTTCTAATTGCTCGTTTATAGGTATTAGATAAATACATGGCATTTATTGGACACCATAGTACAAAGTACACGAGTAATAATTATTTAAAGTAGTACCTAGTAAAGCAATAAAGCTTAGTATGCTAGAAACTGAAGGCTTTCCGTTAGTGAAAGTACAACATCCAGGCGTTATAATCTGAATGTAGCTGCTTTATCGGTAATTCAATTTACTATTTCTGAGGCTTATATTTAAGATTTCGGTAAATCTCGGTAAAAGCAATTGTTGTTATAGATATAGTTCAAATTTACTATAATTATTTACAGAATGTTATTATGAAAATTAGGTTTTGCTAAGCCACGAGCTTTGACTTTGAAATCCCTTGAACAAACCAATTAAGAACGCGTAGAAAATGTGATTAAGATGTTATTAGGTATTTTAGAGAAGTCAAGAGATTTATTAAGAAATAGGTATTGAATGACTGCACTGCACTCTTTGTTACAAATTCGAATCCTCAACTTAATCTTACTTTTTAAGTAATTTAAAGGCTACACCTGGTTTCCTGTTGGGCCCTGTATCTAAAACATTGTATTAAAAACAAGTACTAATCAGTTTTAGATAATTAAAAGCTAAAATAATGTAAATGTTACTTTAATGTAGAGGCTGTACGTCTATGGAATGCTCTGCCGTTGTCTGTTAGATCTGCTACCTCACTTAATATTTTTAAAAGTCGGGTACGTAATCATTATCTCACAACATCTGTGAACTGCTAATTATCTATTATTATTATTTGCAAGTATGTAGGTAATCTTTATTTAATTATATGTATTATAATATATATTAGTTTATATTTAGTATTTTATTTGTGTAGGTTTATTACTGTTTAGTTTTAATTATTTTAGATTTTCTTTTAGATTTAAATGCTGGTTTATATTTTAGTTAATTCTTTTATGTACACCGCCGTCTTATGATCTCACCGTTCCTATCCATCCAAAGGTTGTCTGGAAGAGATCGCTCTAAGCGATAAGACCGCCCATTATACTAATATTAAGTTGCTTTTACTGTAATTGTATATTCCTATTGTTGGTGTAATAAAGAGTTCATTATTATTATTATTATTATTATTAATGTTTTCATTAACTTTCACCATTTCATTGTTTAGGCTAAGGATTGTAGTAAGTAGGTATTGAAACTCTTTTATTGGAGATTCGTCAGTGTAAGTCAAACAAAATATTCTTTAAATCATAATTATATCAATTTGAATCTGGCTACCTGACTGACTGGCTTAGAGCATTTATATAGGTCTTAGGTGACATAACAGTGTTTAGACTTGCATATGTCTACTCAGAAATTAAACCATATTTTTATATTGTCGTCTCATTTTTCTTCAAAACACCAAACAAATAGAGTTCCACTTCGGCAATAACCAAAGGAAATCGTCCGCACTTTAAGATAAGGCTTCAGGTAAAGGGAACACAAAAACCTCGTTTTTACCCGCATTATGAAGGAAAGCATAAAGATACCCATCAGTTTAACTAGTGTTGTACTGAATTTGTGAAACAAAAAACTCACAAATACTCAACTGGAGGAGATAGGTACTCAAGAGATTTTTATTGGGCTCTTTTATTAAGAAATTACTGGTATTCATAAAACGCTTTTTATTCGAAACGAAACAAAATCACGACCTACTGTATGATAAAGTGTGATCTGTATTGTAGGTACGGTCGGCCAAAAAAGGGGTCTACCACCCTACGGTTGAGTTTTATTTGAACATCATGAAACAACAAGGTCGATTTCCACTTGCAACAACATTTTGAAGTGACAATTGCTCTCTTTACTAAGTTACGTCATGCTATGTGTCAAGTTGAAATTCTCGCAAGAAAAAGTCAACCTTATCGACAACTCTCTCTCACATAAACTTTTGTCAAAACTGGTAGACCACTTTCTAGGCCGACCGTACACACAGATTTACATTTTTTCATATCTTTTAGGCATTTAAGATCCCTTAAATATGTCTTAGGGGTAGTAAAAGTTCTTTGTACGGTGTAGGACAATTCTGGATTTGACGTAGGTACCTACACTACATCCAAATGTATTTGGTTCATTTTGTTTGGTTCGTTTTGGTACATTTATAAAGAAAGTAAAATTTCAAATACCCGTACTATTGTTTTTTTTTAAAAGAAGTAATAAATAATAGTTTTAGACGCTGCTTTTCCCAATGTGCAATAACATCATAATACCAAAATAAATATGATCACGACTGTATCCTAGGGAGCGGTAGACATTTTCTTTCAGATCTTTTAGGCAATTTTTATATCCTTTTGATGATGTCTAAGGGTATGTCCAACTAAATACATATTTGGTACTTGCCCACATCTTGCAGAAGTTAACTTTCCATACGTGACAGGTTTCAAGCCCATCGACGCTATTATAGAGCTCACTGGTTTCCTCACGATGTTTTCCTTTACCGTTAACAGCTCTTGTTAAAGCGCATATAAAGTTTTTCGTTGTGAAAAGTCCATTGATGCACGGCCGGATTCAAACCCACGACCTTCGGATCCAAAGTTGAAGTATAATCCACTTGACCAACACGGCTTTATTTAAATAGTACTAACAGCAATTTCCGCAAAAGATAACATAATGTACAAGAACACTCATTCCCAAGTTATAAATAGTTTACGGAAACACACACCACTAGTCTTCTATGTTTCTATGAGCCTTAATGTACCAAATAGTCCTTCAAGGACTCAATGATGTCATTGAACTACCCTTTGTTTGGCTTTTGATGGCGAATCCCATGGGGTTTGGTATGACGGCTGATTACCCTTCGAAAGAGCCACTCAAAGAAAATTATTTCACAAAATGGAAGAAAACAAATGAGGTCAAACAAATTGTACAGCGAGGGTTGAAATTGATCGAATTGATGGTTGTTAATTGAAACTAAAAATGGAGACTCAATTTACGAGAATAAACTACAGAAATTTTATAGTCATATATATATATAAATAAATAAATAAAGAAATATCCTTAGACATTCCACACAGCGTCATCTAGTCCCAAGCTAAGCAATTTAATGCTTGTGTTATGGTAACCAGATGACTGATATACGTAGTATATCAGTCATCTGGTTATTACATACATTTTTTTTTGTATATACATACATACATACATATTATACATAGAAAACACCCAGTATAGTACCCAAATATTTGCAGATCATGCAAACATTTGTCTCGCGGCGGGGATCGAACCCGCAACCTTGCGTCTCAGGCGAGCTTTCGCCCACTGCACTACAGAGGTCGTATAAACGCATATACATATGAACAGGCGGTTTCGCTAGTGTTCCGCTTCTTAAACATTAATGCCTATAGCACACCTCCGCTGCGAAACTCAAAGGGCGAAAGCGCAATAGTTTCGCTGTGAGTTGTGAGTTCTTTGGCGGCGAAATAGTAGCGAAATTCCCTGCTATAACGTATGATGACTGACTATGATGTTGTCTCTTTCTAACATGATTTCGCTCATTTGCTCAGGCACCGTCTACATCTCCGCCCGTTGTCGATTTGGCGGACAACAGGCGGAGATGTATTATTCGGCAACGAGTATTTTCTCATACAATTTTGTACGGGGTGATTTTTTTGATGATGCCTCGAATTCTGAGGCCGTACGATGTTCGCCGGGTCAGCTAGCTACATGCATATTATAGCAGAAAAAACACTCAAACCAAATACAACCATTCAATATTTTGCTTGGTCCTTAATTAAAGAAAAAATTGAGCAATCAGTATTCCTTTTTCATAAGTAAGTATCTGAAAAACAAAAACTTCTATTTTGTGTAGGTACTTAAAGTCTAAAAATCTGTACTTCGACGCTCCATCTGAATCTTTGATAAAGTTGGGTTGTCTCATTAAAAATAGATAAGACTTTCCTGTGTTACATTATTTAGGATACCCACAGAACACAATGTGATTGACGTAACCGACTTATGTGCGACGTGTTGTGTGGCAACCTCTTTGAATTGGAGCTTTATTGGGTTCCTATACGAAAAACCACGTCTCAATACTAGTTTACGCTCATAGTATAGGATCCCGTCATACAACGACCTTCACCGAGCTGTTTATTTGATGAAACGTATTTTATATTTAATTTAATATGTCAATAAATATATTGCATATGGGTTGGCTAACAAATTTCAGTCCAGTATATGCTTAATAAATAATTTAAAAAAAAACATTTTTTTTTAAATGAATTCCTAGCAAAATAATCAAAACGTCAGTATCAGAGGCTTTAATTAAAATTTTTGAGCCTGGCTTCGCTTTAGAAGCATGAAAAATAATCCTTCGTGATGACATTCATAATTAGTTTCTTCAGTTTTTTTACAGAATTTTCTTGAACTTGACTTGACTTAGTAGCACCTATGGTCGACGGTTAAAAATATTTTTTTGTTTTGGATTATTGTTACCAAATGGTCGTTTTCCCAATAATAAGCCAGAAACATCACCAGAGCCTCTTTAAAACGGTAATTTTTAAGGCTTTGTAAAAAATTTCATTTTCATTTTCAAGAACAAATAGCATGCGCACTCTCTTTCTTCAAATGGGCGGGCTTTAAACAGCTGCTATGCTGTGTCCTCTTCTACCGCATGGGATGGTTGGTTCGGACTTCTCAGTCGAAAATATTCGATCGCAGCAATATTTCACTTTTCAAAATTCGACAACCGGAATTCGGGACTGGTTTTTCGCAGCCAACCATATACCATCGTGTTCATAATGAAAGATTCTTTATTTTCATTTAATTTTGATTCAATAATCAGACCGGTGCAAAATGCTAAATTATTTACCTGTTTATACCTGGCTGCCCGAGAGTTGTGACCGGAAAAGAATAGGCAGCCCAACGTTTCCATATTCTATGGGCTTCAGACTTTCGATTGGTATAGAATTTGTCTAATAAACATACCGGTGTAATTTTAAAAAAAAAATATTTTTTAAATGATTTATTAAGCATATACTGGACTGAAATTTGTTAGCCAACCCATATGCAATATATTTATTGACATATTAAATTAAATATAAAATACGTTTCATCAAATAAACAGTTCGGTGAAGGTCGTTGTATGACGGGATCTTAGGCTATCACCACTTCATGCGGTACCCAGAGGAAAAGAAGCATTTAGCTCTTTTTGATTGACAGGTTCATTAAAAATGTTAAATTGCTCAGAGAAGGAAAATGTTCAGCAACAATATTGTTATTCTCATCAACTTTAAAACTTATTTCATTAAACAGCAAATACTGTAGGCATACACTTACGAGTGTGAAGGTCAGACTTCCCAACACAAAACTCAAAAACAAAAGATAATTAAAAAGTTGCGAAAGTTATTTAATAACAAATAATTAATTAGTTTTCGTACTTATGTAAGTACCACACAATATTCTGTTACATGAGTCGCTTTGTCTATGCTTGGGACATTCACAGCGATTGTTATTTTTATATTACTTTTTAGATGGCTGCGTCAGCTTACTTTATTGACACTACTAGTACTCTTTTAGGCGCTTATTTATTCCTCAGTCACACTGCACGGTCTAATGAAATCGTAAAGGATTTAGTTGTAGCAAATCTCCCCGTGGTTTGACATGGGTACATATATAGCCATTTAGCTACGTAGTACATACTGTTGCGTGGTCTGCGATCTAGCCTCGCGAACAGTAATTGGGGTTTTGCTACTCTAAATTGTCAATTGTGGTTGGTGTTTTCAGTGCTTGGCTTTTAGTACGGTTTTTACAGTGTAATAAAAGGTTTTTTGTTAGTTTAATTTTAAGCGCGGATATTGCCATTTCGCCGAAGCCCTGGATCGCGCTGTTTTATTGGGCTCTAAAACTAATCTTTACTTAAAAACGTCTACAAAATATACTGCTTCAAGGATCTAGCCGGGATAAGTTTTTGTTCATTGTGTTTTCTTAATAATCATAACATTTTTTTCTGCAAAATCACCTAGTTAAAGATCCCTCTTGGACCGAATATTAGCATGCATAAAACATAGCACAAAATTTAGAAATATTATTCAATCAGTTTGTAATAATATTAGGTCTCTACTCGATTTATTTTGTTCAGTTATGGAATATTTATTCCATGATCCAACCAAACTGTCAAAACATTTACACAATGAACAAACGAGCGATTCCAAAACCTTCGGTAAAGATCGCATAAATATTTCGACCCAATCCAAAGCTGGCCAAATAACTGATAAAAACGTGGACACCAACGCAATAATGGATGGTTGTGTCTGACAATTATATTTAGTGAAATATAGTATTTTTCAGAATATTTTTTCAGATAAAATAATCGACGCGACCCGCTGTCACAATTAAAATGAAAAATCAATTGAAAATAATTTTCCATGTTTCGTGGATGACCGCGGTTAACTGTGAATTTTATTTCGCTGAGACCACAACAGCAAATTTCAGGATCATTTCGGCTTTTAGGCCGAGTTTATCGAATTGAGTGCAGATTAATAGGCACTTATTTATAGGTTTTATTCCGTTTTATCGAGGAATAAAACTTTACTACAGGAGGCATCGAGCACAACTGGTGATATTATGTACCTATGTATAGCTCAAACGAACATCAGTTTATGAAGATGAATGGATGGATTTTTGTTATTCTTTCACGAAAAACTACGGATTGGGATGAAACGTGGAATGTACATAGTTTATATGACCTGGAATAACATATCATTTTTATCCGGGTAATCATCGCGCGAACGAAGCAGCTTACAGATACTAGTACATACCTATATAGTTACATACCTACTGATAGGAAAACTCTTTATTGTTACACAAAAATGAACTTAAAGTATAATACTTAGAGACTGAAACATGGTACAACCGTTGTACAAATCTCGACGAACGGACTGATGATCGTACGTTAGAGCTAATCAGACTAGGATCTTGACATCCAAAATATACAGAGATAGTAGAGTTAGTTATCTGGATCTTTAGAAATACCCTGTATTTTACAGAAACGTGGCACTGACTGAACTCAAATCAGTACTAGGATTATGCACTAGATTCGCCTGAAGCTTTGCTCACGTAGTAATTGGAAAGAAGAAGGTCGCGAATCGGTTATAATAATTGTCCTAGTTTATTTAATTATATGATGTTTCTACGCTATTGATCCCTAACGTCTAAAAATCGAGTTTTTTTATCTGTTTCCAATTCTTCTAATACCATCAACTCTGTTGTGGTGATGGTGTAGCTATAATTCGGTCTTTGGTAGAAATAATGTATCAAGCTATTCTGCCATTTCAATTTTTAACTAAATGACTGACATTTTGAAAGTAAGAATACGCAGCGGAATGGTATACGTTGTAAATAAAATTGGCCTGCAAAGCGCCGAAATATTTACTACGAATCGTATGAACGAAAGAACGAGCGATCATGATATAATTTGCGGTAATATGTCCTACGAGCGCTGATAACACGAAGGGACATCAGTGATCCCTATTTCATTCTCTTAAGGTTGAAAGTCCCAATTTTCTTTTCACCATGACTGTTATCACAGCTACCGCGTCATAAATTCGGTTCTATACGATTCGTTGGCGCACGGTTTTATCATAAACAATAGCTAAAAAATACGAGTATCATCCAACCGGTAACTTGGTTACTTAACTGGTCACGGGACTCATGATGTTCCATACATTCGTAGTTGTTTTTTTCTGAAACAAGAAAACTTTTCGTTATAAAGCTACAATATATAACTAACCTTGAAACTTATATCAAAATTTTATTCGCATTGGAATATGTATAGGAATCACTTAGTTTTTAAAAACGTTTTAATGTGATTAGATGAGGTCATGCATAAATGATTGTTGTCTTTGACTTGATATTAAAAACTGTTCTACAGCTTTGAGAGTAAAAAGTGGATCACCAGTCCCATTTATGTGTGAGACCCAAGCATGGTATGAATTCTCTCAGAACAGTCATTTTGTGTACATAAATATTTACTTTTTAATTTTAAATGAAACTCCGAACGAACTAACAAAAACTAAGCTACAAAAATTGGCACGATGTTTCGTTTTTAGTTTCAAGAGAAGCTCTGAATAACTCTACCTATAATTCCTATAGTAATAACTACTTTTTCAGTCTCAGGCGAAAACATGAAGTATTTTCCGTCTCGCTCGGATTTTCGTTGCTCTTTATACCCCATATTACGGCTAATTGGAAATCAACATAACGCCAGCTGTGAAAGTCTAGGTGTCCGGGGCTCCCTTAACGGACGCCGAGCCGATGCCATGTATTAAATTTCAATTTTAAGCTCGGTGCCCCTGGTCGATAAGAGGATTTTGATTCCCGTGCCGTTTTTACGATATCTACCAGGGATGGCGGATGAAAGATTTTGCCCGAGAAATAATGCATTTCTTTACAGCCTTAGGAATCCAACTTACAAAATGCTTTGCTGAATTATTATTACGGCGGATCAACGCGTAGCCTAACCGCTGATCGTAAAGAGCTGAAACTTGGAAGGTATGTTCTTTGTATAACGTAGGCATTCGATAAGAAAGGATTTTTTGAGGTTCTACCCCTAGATGGGTGAAAAAGGGGGGCAAAGTTTGTATGAAAATTGTTATTCCTTGAATTTATAAACTTGAAACTTAAATTAATGTACTTCAATACATTTCATAAAATTTTATGACAATAAATTCCAAAACCCGCTACGGGGTATAGGGGTTGTTTAAATTTGTATGGGAACTTTTTAAAGGGTTAATTTTAGTTAAAACTCGGTGTTATTATTTGGCAGTAGGTCCTACCTAACATATAAAATAAACCTGTGTAAAAAAAATCTAAAAACTACCCTTTAAAGGGGGTTGCGGGAGGGTGTTCAAGTTATTAAAGTTATCAAGTTGTTCGTATTGTAACTTCTTAACGGGTGGTTCGATTTACTTCAAACGTGGTTAGTTGGGACTTTACAAATTATTCAGCCTCCTTTAGTTGACTAAGACGATATTCACGAGAACGAAGTCGGGGGCATCTGGTAGTCATCTAAGACTTTTAAAGCGTGTTAGCAGATGATAAAATTATTATTAATTTCGATTATTTAAGTGATTTTTGTAACATCTTTCTATAGATACCAATAAATGCTCGATGTTTGTGTTTATTTTTGTCCAAGACTAATTGGTTTGGATCGAATCCTAAACAAACGTTAGGTATAACAAATCTTAGCCCTAAATTAAAAAGAATAATATTATATTTTGTATTATGAAATAAAAATAGGGCCACTACATAGGATGAGTGAATAGTTAATTATTTCAATAAACTTCTGCGTAATAACAATTTGTAAAATGTCAACGAAAGTTGTTGTTAAAACAAACAAGTTTTCACTATAACTTATTGAGTATTTTATCTATTGCAAACATAAAAGGCTTTAAAAATGTCGTTTCTTAAAACGCCAAAAGCACTGAATCATTAAAAAAAAACAAGATAAGAGACATACATTCCCCAAGAAAGAAAATTGATGCACCCGTTGGCAATAAACAACGTGAAACGCTCATACATGCCACATGTAATTTTATTATGCGTAAACGTAATATGAATATTTCAATGTAACATTCCCGAAACGAAGTGCTTCTTTAACATTTTGTAAATGTTTGGCGCACCATCCCCTTTTTAACTTATGGTGTATTTTATCACTGTTATATTGTAAATGTTAAAGTTTTTGTATGTAGGTATGCCGGTTTGTATGTTTGACTGTTTTTTACCTCTTCACGATGAAAGGTGTAAACTGAATGGCTGAAAAGAACTGATGCTGAAAATGTGTATTAGTAATAGTTATGTCCTGGAGAAGTATAAGTGCTTAGTCCAGTTTCTTATAAATTGTCATTTTAGGGGCAGCGTAAATTCCGCGACTTACAAATAAAAAAAAAATACGCTCATTTGTCCTAACCCTTATGCAGTGACGACTTGACTTGGTGACTGAATCAGTGATTTTATAATACATATTTATAAATATCTTACTATTTAACGAGTAACACCACGTGGTCACACCATTTATAAATATCTTACTATTTAACGAGTAACACCACGTGGTACAGCTAGTCTAGAATATGACTGATGTGTTATACGGATCGCTGTTATGCCATAATGAAATGCCGCGTGTCAAAAATAAAAAATGTGTCTTTATTAGGAGCGACGTGTGATCCAAGAGCTGACATTATGGTTTTTTTATGGATCAGCATTGCCAGTAATCGTGGCAATGTAGCCAGAGTCATGGGTATATTTCCAACTGGCATCTCTGGCCGTTTCGTCTAGATCACAGCCTGTTGCAGTGGCACAGTTGATAATGTCTTTTACGTTGTCGGTTGTGGGGTGAATTCCCACCCTAGACATAATTTTAGGTGTGTTGTATTTGTTGTAAAGAATAGGTTCCGCTTACAAGCAAACTCATTTGAATTAACAAAGAAAGTAAACAGATGTAAAACTAATTTTCTTATACTATTTCATTATCGCGTAGATGTTGCTACGCCGTAGCTCTAAATGCTCGTAGCTACGTTTTGGATTTTGAATACATCATTCAATAAGAACTTGTTCTATTAGTACCAAATTCATATGAATGTCGCGAGCAAATCGAAGTCGAATCTAAAATTATTTATAAAATTGCCACTCTTCCAGTTTGTAAATTTTGTCACAGATAATAATAATACTACACTGTAACCGGTAGAATCTGGTTCCTGGTAGTCAGGAGGTGTTATGCCTAGCTAGCCTATGGTTCTAATGCAGGTTAGGGTCAGAAAGGAGGGCGCCACAAGCTTTATTGGTAAAACTTGAAAACCACCAAATTAAAAACAATAATCAATAAATACTTTGTCTTTTATTCACCTCAAATATTTTTATACGCAGTAAAATGCAATAGTGAATTTAAGCTAACACATGAACTTTAAACTTTTATGGAAACAAGCAAATTGAGTTGAACTTAGTATATAAAGTTTATATAATCAGGACATATCCCACCCTAAATTCCTACTTAATACTATGTTAGTGTTTAATCCTAAAGCATGCAAGCGAAGCTAAATTGTTAGTAGGGGATATGTCTGAAAACAACATTAACTATTATATTATACGGAAACGAGCGAAACAAGGATTGAACACACTAATGAAGTTTTATGTGAATTTACGCTAATACAATTGAGCTTTTAATTAAGACATATCCCACCCTAATTTCCTACTTAATTTCTATGTTAGTATTTAATCCTAGAGCATGCAAAAGAAGCTAAATTGTTAGTAGGGGATATGTCTGCACAAAAAGAAAAGAAAACTCTGAAGTTACTCTAAACAAAATGAATGGCTACTCTCTATCTTATTAAAATTTACCTATTACAATTTTTATAATTCTCAGCAAGTATGATACTATCTTAGAGGAAGAAAATGTTCATACAGAACAATTAAAAACACAAAACGTGCTTGGTACAATCTAGTAAACCTAGGATTCAATATAAGTCTAGTTTACCATCAACTTATAACAAATTTGCCACAAAAAGAATACCTACTTCTCAGATTCAAAGATTTTAAAAATACAAAATTTAGAGGTTAAGATTTAATGAGATTACAAGATTAAAGTTATGAATTGACTGACTGACTAATTTTCAAATCTGAGATTGTATACTATTTGTTGAGATGTGCCCATGAGGGTAATTACGCTTTCTTATTTTATTTAAAATCTAAGTACTTATCACTTAATTTATTTTTACCAAGTGAAATTACAATAAACCCTAACAAATTTAACCTTGTCTTAACTAAGCTCTCTCTTTAGACGAAATGTAAAATAACCAATTTATTTACTCTAAAGAAAATCTCTGAACAGGGTGGTTTTGGGGATGAAAAGAAAATTAAATTCACACGAGGTCACCTGAGAATTTGTGCAGAGGAGGGTGTTCCAAAGGGTCATGAACGTGGGAGGCAAATGGGTTAATACCCCTCGCCTGCTCTCACATTCGATGTACTCCAACACGGGGTAGCCCCAGGTGGCTCGCACTCATACAGCACCCTTGGATGTGGGCCTGTCCAAAGACCGAGATTTCAACCTGAAATTTACAACAATTAAATTAGCATATGCAAGCCTGCACTACCTATGTGGTAGTGATTATCAATTAACAAAATTATAAAATACACAGTGATTGCCTGGATAATGGACGATTTCCAAACACAGCTGATACTCACTCGGCAAATTGTTTTCTTGAAAAATACCAAAAGGATTCCACAGGAACAATGTCAAAACAATAGCAGCTTCCTCGTGCCAATACGGGGACTGCTTACTCATCGGTCCAGCTCAACAAATAAAACCTATAACAAAACATGCGAGTTGTTAAAAAAAATCCCTCGTGGCACAAAAGAAAATTGTATGCAGTATCAGCAGACAAAAACTTACCAAATATCTCCTACGCTCCGGCAGGTTACAACTTCTTTTATAACGCTGCCACACGTGAGAGAAGTTATAAAGAAGAACTCTCAGCAAAACAAGAGAAATAATCAGAGCCTGACCATTACGGTAGGCAGGCCCGCTTCCAAAAAAGGCTCCTCTCCACCCTCAGCCGCCTTATAAATCCTCTGCACCGCCTTGTAGTGATGTACATCACCAGCTTCTAGTGCATTCCAGAAATGCAACTGCAGCAGTAACTTTCACAAACGAATTCCAACCGGATGATTATACGAATACCTACCTAAAAGCAATGCTAGTAAGAAGGCTTGCAGAACAGTCGGCTATCACTGCGAGATTTACTTATTATTGAACTAATTAACTGAAATACCACTTAGGCTTTCCAATGTTGACTAGACCTAACCTAACTTTTCTTGTTTATAAACATCACTACAAATGAATACGTTCCGTTTCATTCAGCAATCTGACCATAGACTACTTTTTTGTTGGAAAGTTTTGAAATGAAATATTAATTTATTAGACTAAGCTGAAATAATTAAAAAAAACTGTTTATGATTTTTCAAAAACTATGAGACCCAAAAGTATAATAACTAATAATATAATTTAAGACTGCAACGCCCTCTGCTGGAACAAGAAAACAAACATGACCAAAGTTCAAATATGAGGTTTGCTTGATCGATAACAGGTTCGTACTTTCTCCGATAGAGGGCACTGTTACTTAGTATGTAACAACACTAGGTTTTGTTCAGTTCAGCTTGTGTTTGTCATAGCAAAACGCACCGCACCGTGTATCACGTTTTAGCGTTAACTCGCATGAAACGTTACAAACGACTGGTGTGATTTAGACCGAGCCAACCCTAGTCACATCTGCTCATCACAGCGTAAAAACACGTCTCGTGCCTCGTCCGTGGATTACGCTGTCAATGTAAACAAGATCACTAGAAATATTTTTCATGCTAGTCGACGCAAATGGCAGGCGTTCCATCATCTCTCCCCATTTTCGTTGCTCATGCTAACATTTATTACAATTCATTGTTTTGATGTTTCACTTTGCGCGGTATTTGTACGCATTCTTGTTTTTAACCATCTTAAAAAAGGAGGAGCGCGGAAGAAGAAGTTGGTCGATACGAGAAATACTTTCAGAATTTCAGAAACGGTTAATTTATTCCTTTGTATGAAGAATTAATGCACCCATACATATTCCCTAAAAATATATTTTTTGAAAATAAATAATGGTCGAGCACCTATGGTATCTATTTACATAAGGTGCCTGAAGATTTAATAATTAATGAAAGACGAAAGTACTTTCAACGTTTTGTATACACACAATACTAGCTGAGATTGAGGATTATGCTGATATTTATTTGTAAAGAAGCGAAATAGCGATAGGTTTTAGTTTGGGACTGTTTTGCGACAACCTTGGATCAGAAAGATATCTTTGAACTTTTATCCTACGCATCAAATATTGAAATGAAAATGATAGATATAAATGTTAGACATAAAAACTTGTCTTAGGACTGTATTGTATGGTGTCTAGGTACGGTAGACATTATTCTTTGTTATTTGAATGATATATTTAATGGTGAAGTTACTGAACACATTTATTTTCATGATTAAATCTAGTTACTTTAAAATAAAATTACGCCATTGTGCAACTTCATTTCCAGAAATTTAACATTACAATATGAACATATTAAATCATAATGTAATAATGAATGATCACATGAAACGGAACTTAGTTTATAAGCGATAAAATGGAGAAATTTTATTACAACCGTTGCATAATATCGGTTTGGCGCTGTTGGCGAATTTTATCCAAATTTGTGTAGATGTTTTCAGCCAAAAAAAATATAATGAAGGTTACAATTAGAGCGACGCCGACAAACGATGCGATTGCTTATTATATTCGGTTGTATTATTCGGTTATAAATTGTACACAAATTATGATAAAGTAAGTAAGTTAGTGTGAGCAGTGGCGAACTCTGTAGGCCGCCTAAGAGCTTCCATCATGGCTTAGTGTCTTTAAATGCCGGGACCTACAACTTAACATGCCCAAAGTATGCAAACGTTAAAGCGCATATAAATTTAAATAAAATAATTAATGCAGGTTTAACTTATTGACAAACTATCTTTCTTTATTTATAAAAAAATGTATACTATGAAATGCGGGCTTAGACGATTTTCGACATAAACCATCGCAAAAATATTTACACTGCTTAAAACACCTTTCTGTTACTTTATTTTACAATACGAACGTATAGGAAATAAATAATCTTTTGTCAGAACTACATTATATTTTTACGAACGGTATTTTATATTTATTATATTGTTTAATATAAAGCTATATAAATTTATAGCAACATTCTTATACTATATAATTTAGCTCCTCTAAAATTTTAATGGTTTTGCATAGAACCAAACATTAAATCCTCCAATAAAATGTTTATGTTTGAACACTTTTTTTATACGCAAAATAGCAGTCACAACAGTCAATAGCACATAATCTAGCAGCTTGATTAGACATAAACCCACTGACCCAGCTATACGTAAAACCACATTCTTGCACCCGGATTGGTTTCCGCAGTCCCGAGAGAACAAACATAGCGATTGTCGCAACTCGTCCCACTTTCCCCTTTTTATTTACTGCCAATCGTACGAAGATTTTCCAATGACTCTACTATGCTGTCATGAATTACGGTATTGAAAACAAACATGGCTAATGGTTCTTATTTCTGGGTAGTTTGTGGAAATTAATTAAAATGACAAAATGAAAAAGGATCTTACTAAAATAAGTGTAACCCTTGATCATTTTTTAAAATTTCTGTTATTGTGGAACCAAATGAAATCAGTCGAGTGAATTAATGTACACTTCTGATAAAGTTGTTTATTTAAAACAGATATTTGTACCAGATATCCAATAAACAATTTATTTAAACCCCAAACTAATCGACGGGAAAAACTCGACCGACGACATCGTTTGATAATAATCATTTTACCGAAATTCAATTTCACCCTGTTACCCTCTCCATTCAATTCCTTCATTGCTTTATTTATTCTCATAATAAGCGACCTTATCCAATAGGCTTTTCAAAGCGTGCCTTGTTATAAAGATTAGTAAAGCGTGAACCTATTATAAAAAGAAGATTCATTGAAAATGCTTGTCTAATAATAAAAACTCTGTAAGTAAACATTGTTTCTCAACGAGTTTCATCTTTAGCTCTATTTCTCTTAGCTTTTTATTGTCCTCGTTCGGTCTCAATATCATAAAATTGAGAGACTTTCGAGTTCACCCAATTTCCTAGAAACCCAATCTTATGACCTAAACCGGTGCTTACGCCGGCAACGAAGTGACAATGACTAATAGCTAATCCTAGATAGAGAGGTCGCAGATTTCCATTACCTAAACTAAACAGCGAAATCTGCTTTATAAAACAAAATGGAGTACAATCAATTCAATTTATAGCTCACAACTTTCAAGACGGCTACTGAATCCATTTAAATTTCAAATTATCTCCTTCAAAGTGTTTATCCAGCCCGGAGTTCCTGTAACTTACACGTGGCTACACATAAACCTTTTAAAAATACTTTATATTACCATTTTTATTAGGAAATGTACGCAGGGACACCGCGAATAAATTGTGAGACATTCACGCCAGCATTTGTCAACCTTAGACCCTTGGCACTTGTGAAATTGTGCTCATATTGTAAGGGCTAATCCTCGTCGCGAATTCATCAGGTCCTAACGTGCGCCCTTATCGCGGGCCCCTCGTGCAACATACATTCGTATTATTTTTTGTCACACTATTACGGCCGGTATTATTTTATAACAAAGCCTGGCTTCTAAGTATTTGTGTGGACTCCACAATAAAAAGGTGAACCTTATGACTTTGATATGCCTTTGATGCGGGTTGTTTTATTTATAATTAATTACTTTTCAGCGAATAGCAGTACGTGTGTTTGCCAGACATGTTTTATACCATGTAAGAGCATGTTCAGATGAGCGAAAAACATGCGTTTTGCGGTCGTGTGGTTTTCTTCACGGGGCGTGTTCAGAAAGTTGCGGTTGTGCAGAAGAGGGTAAGATGTATCTCAGCTCTGTGTCTGTATGAAGTCATACTCGTATATGTCGTAACACCTTTTAACTCAATTATTTAGTAATATCGAACTCAAATAAAATAATAAGTTAGATTAAAGCTAAGGCCCGTATTTCACATCAATTGAAATGCTTTTTAAACTATACATTAGACAAGATATGCATAGATACTCTTAATGCGATTAGCATTCATATGTTTCGCGCTGTTTAACAAGCGCTTAATTTAGATAACTTCATAGGTTTTTGCTGAAACAGCCTACGCAATGTTTTGTTACGACGCACTATAAATTTCAGTGCTAATGAAGTTTTATCAGTCTGTACAATGCTTTTATCTAGTACCTTGAAAATGTTTTAACGTAATAACTTTATTAAACAAAAGTCACGTTAGTTAAAAATTTGAACAGTTAAGAAATAAGAAAGAAACTTGCCTACTCAAGTCATTACTGAATTCTACGCATCTACAGTCTAGGTTCCGGGTACATTTTTGTTCGTTCGTTCGTTCGTATGAGCAAGTGGCCAACTCTGGTGATGGAGTTTTTAGGCCGCCTAAAGGCCTCCGTCATGGCTTATCGACTTTAAAAACCGGGACCGACAATTTAACGCGGATATTTAACGTAGTAACAGGATAATTTAACGGAGGGTACATTTTAATATGTTTGATAATCGAGGTCTTTTCACGTGTCGCATTCCGCTAAATCTCCTGGATCTTTTCGCTAGTCTAGCTTTGCGGACTCGTAAAAAGTTATCAAAAGCCGACCGCTTTCGTTGGAAGTTAATGAGGCAAGCCAGCGATAATGCTAGTTTATGTACCTATATTTCCATATTCACTGTGAGAAGGAGCTATGTATGAGTTCAGAGCTTAAATTTAATCGTTATTAAGTTCTACGTTTCTAGAGAACAGCTTTGGCTGTGGGTGCATTGATAAGTATGCGTTGCGCGATCGGTTTAGGTAAAGAACTTTTACACAAACGGCATGCGTTTCGTGATGAATGGATTGAATCGTCGTTACCTACTAGTGAGACAATGAGTCTTCTTTATGTATAAATTTCCGGTGTGCGTGTATTTATACAAAATAAATAAATAAATATCCTTGTACATTCCACACGGCGTCATCTAGTCCCAAGCTAAGCAACCTAATACTTGTGTTATGGTAACCAGAATTATACTACATAGATACATTTTTTTAAAATAAATACATACTATAGATAGAAAAAACATCCAGACACGGAACAAATATCTGTAGAAGATACAAACATTTGTCCCGTGTTCGTAAAAAGCGTTCTTTTTTCCGCCTAAACTTGCTTCATTAATTTTAAATAATTTCTTATCAAATCACTTGTGTGATCACAAGATGTTCTTTAGATATAAATAAATAAATAATTAAGAAGGTTTGTGATGATGAAGAAATGGGTTAATTCTTGTTAAAGAGTAACAAGAATTAACCTTGCTATTACCAAAAAATATATAGCTGAAACTTGGAATATAGGTACGTAGTTTAAGACCTGTAATATCACATAGGCTACTTTTAATGGTAAAAACCACGCGAGCGATGCCATGGCTGGATACTAGTATAATCTAAGTTTTTTAAACCTAAGCTTTACTAACCTAACCTAAGGCTAGGTAAAATTAACGAAAACAAAATTTAATTGTACTACAAGAGCTCATTGTGTAGTCTGAGCGTTTCAGCTGAATAAAATTAAGATATCGTTATTCCTCTTTAACTACACTTTTAGAGCTGTTAAGCATAATTATTGCTTAATAAAAAGTAGTTATTGTAGTCATTCTTGTTGGATGAGCGCATCAAATTATGGGCACAAGCCAAGTCGCGCTATGCTACTATGAATGTTTAACATTATCTTTGTTCCAGTATTTTCACAGTAAGTTTTGTATTTGTGTGTCGTGACGACACGTATTTTAGTAATGTCATTCTAAGGATCGTATTACAGATGGACACTCAAGTATAGATTTCTATTTATAATCACCATTCTATGCTGAAGCTTTAATGACTCTTATTTTGAAAACTCAACTGTCAATTTTTAGTAAAATTTTTGTGACATGCTCCCAAGCAGAACCATCCCAGAATTTGGATATGAGAGTATTGTATACATATATAATTGCAGTGCAAACCCAATTATTTTTGATTGGTGAATTCAAATACTCGATCAACGTTTCAAAATTGTTTTCATTGCTTAAATGACAATCTCTTATACTAGAATTAATAAATCAATATCTATACATACTATTATGTTTAAAAACTTCTGACGCGTCAATAACACCCCATCACAATAATGTAAATGTCATGTCATTAATTTGTTGACCCGGTTTCTAAAATCTATCGTTCTAGATTCGTGATTGGAAGAGACTGTATAATGTACTGTACACTTGACAAGGGTTTCTAAATAATGACCAAAGTTCTAAAGGCTCTTGTAAATGTTCATTCTTTGAGGCTATAATCCCTAATTCAAGTTGTATTTGAAGGGATCGTATTTATAGTAAACGTTTAAAAGTTTTGCATAAAGTTTTGGTTGTGATGGTCCGGTAACGGTTGGTATTTTCGCTCTTGTTAAATTGGAATAATACAGTTACAAGATAAGCTTAAGACTTCAGTAACTTTGTTGTCAAATATAAAATTCAATTGCGTAATTATACTTTGAGTTTGTTATAGACTAGGTATAGTGGGGTAGGTTTACAATACACATATTGACTAATAAATTATCACGAGCTTTGAACGGTGAAGGAAAACATCGTAAGGAAATCAGTTAGCTTTTTAGTAGCGTCGATAGGCTTTCAACCTGTCACGTTTGGAATTTTAACTTCTGAAAAATGTGGACATGTACCAAACATTTATTTGTACATACCTCTGACTACTCCCTTAGACATCTTAAAATAATCGAAATAATACCTAAAGGCCTGAAATGATGTCTGCCGCACCTTGGGAAATGGGAATCCAGTCTTGATCAAATTTTTTTTTTTTTTTTATGTAAAATAACCTACTAATTCTAAGCACTGCAATTAATATGAAAACCCACGTGAATCATTAGTTTAACATCAAGTTCTAATTAAAACGAATGCGTCTAGCGTCCTCTCAAAGTTACTTTTAAATCCTTAAACATTTACTCTAAACTATTTTCAGTCTATCTCAGCTATGTAGGTACTCGTAAATACATCTGAGTCGCATTTAATTCTGCTCATTTATCTCTCTTTAACTCAGAGTGAAGTGCAATACCCTCCGAAGATGTCCCCTGTGGGCCTCTAGGAGTGCTAACGTCTTGCTTAGTCGTCGTGATTTTATATGGCTTATTCGGCCCACTTCGCTGTTTAGGTAGAAAAATTTGCGGGTGGCCTGTTTACATAGTTTGAGGTTAGTTTACGTGCGTCCGTCGCCCGGAACTACATGCTCGCGTCTCTGCCATGCGTGTAAATAATTTTGGGCTTATCATCTTATAAATTCTTATAAATTTGAATCAAATGGCAAGTTTAGGCTGGTATAGTGCCAGCATGGAAGCGCTTAGGTCAAATTGCACTTTGTTGCGTCGTAGTAAGAGTCTATTTAAATGAATGTTTTCGCAAAGTCGGTCTTCTGTTACTTTTTCTATTATTTATTCTGTGCTACGAGTATTACCAGTATTACTGAGCAACTTTCAAGACTAGTCCGGCTAACCCACGTGTGGAAGCTCTTAGGAAATTCAGGTACAAGGAAAAGGACGGACGAATCCATTAAATGGTCACCATTCACGGTGACCGCCCATAACTGCACTTATACTCGCATAGAGCTGTGTCAGCAAATTCACCAAATGTCTGATTTTCTTTTAAAATACATTTTCTCCGCATTTTCGTGTAAGTGTAAGAACTTGATGGCGTGTTTTTACTTTATTTCAGTGAGTTGTAACCTCAGTAATAAGTGGGGATCGAAGGGATAAATTGGGGGTAATCCGCAATGAAATTTAGAGTAGATTGCTTGTTTGCGCAAAATATATTTCTGATTGCATTGTTTTCGCTAGTTTTGGCAAGATTGCTGTCATTTCAGCTTTCAAACTTCGTTATAATTATTGAGACCTAAATAGATTGAAAACATTTCACAAAACAAAGATTTTAGCTCAAAACGTTGAAGTTTTAGTAGAAATGTTTATACCAAAGATCGAAGTAGGTGAAATGATGGGCAAAAAGCTGGTACTGCTGAGAACGTTCAGCGTGCGACGTACTCTCGATGTAACATTTATATCCATTTATATGTCGAATACCCCACAGTGAGCCAGCGTCGACTGCGACGAACGAAATGGATGGATACATTTCTATTGCCTTTGAGATATTTCATTGGCTTTTACAAATGCGATGCCTCTGTGTCACCCGAATCGAATACTCATACTGAATTGCTACCCATATCCGGGAATTTCTTCTTTTGTCGAGATGAAATTATTTAATCCAGTGCGATTTGCGCACCGCTGACTCGAGTTGTCCCTTTGCCACTCAAAGCAGTTTTAAAGTTCTCGAAGCCGTAATTTATCCGGAGAGGACGTTTGATTAAATAATGAAAGGACCTTCTGTATACATAGTAGATGAGTTGATCTCGGCAAGTTAAGGTCTTGTGGGCGGGCTAGGTCTGTCAGGTTCGACGGAGTACATAAAAAGGGTCGGCCGACCAAACCTTCGGGCGTGTTATCACGCTAATTATAATAACCCAAAGAAACTTTCACATTCAGCAGTTTTTACGACTGTCCTCGCTCTCCGGATGACATCAACTGATAACCAAACGGCAAATTACATTTTGGATTAAAATTTCACGCGTAAATTCCGAGGTAATATAATTTTACGGCGATATCCAATCAATTAGGGGTGATCGATGAAATTACTGCAATTCATACGATATTTTTTCGAGCGATGGAAAAATATTTCCGGATTGTTGTGATGGCAATTTATTCTATAAACGTAATATTGGCGATGAAAGGAAATATATCGCCATACGTTTATGATCTGAAAAATGGGCAGAAATTGTACGAAGATTTTATTGAGAAGTTTAACAGGACGTTTAATGGGGAGTTGGACTATCAAAATAGATATAGCTATTTCTTGCGAACTTTAAAGAATATAAACAAGATAAACTCTATGGACGGTGCTGTTAAAGTAGCTCCAAATATGTATGCTGACTACTCTGTTTCCGAATATAAAAAGGTACTGAAACAATCAGAGAAAAAAATTGACCCCGAGCTGGCCATGCTAATGAGGATAGAAAAACCTCCAGATGTGAGATCTATGTTTAAAATTGCCAAAAATTTGTGGTAATTAAATATATTGGATTTTTAGAAATGGTATGTAAGTTTTGTATCACAACTCAAAGTTACCTAATGTAGTCTTAAGAGGTCTGTAATGGTACATCCCAGTTTTAGAAAGAAAACTAAAAGTGGAGCTGCTAAAACCTATCTTACAAAGTTTTTAGTAGAGTTAGGTATATTTCCAAGTTAGAGCTCAAACTATGCTCTAAGAGCGGCTCTTTAGCCAGTAAGTCACTTTAGCACGAGAACTGCTCAATTCGTACCAAATTGTTCGTATTTCCTGCAAGAGCCATCCCGAAGGGTTAAGCTTTGAACTTAATGTTTGTATTCAAGGCGGGAGAGTTGTCATAAATATTGGCGCCTCTGCTTGTCTAACTAAACTCGAATGAACTACGGCCAAACTCCTTTGTTGACGAGAAAGTTTAGTCAGCTCAATATCCTGCTCGTAGTGTGCAATTATGAACTCAAGTGATTTTACGATAATGGGATTTCGTTTGTTGAACTAATAATTTTAGTTTGAGTTTTGATGACTTTGATGAGAAACGAGATCTAAATTTCGGAGTTCAATGCCTTTAGCTAGATAAATTAGGTTGATTAATAATACTTTATTCTATTTTCATACAAACTTTCGCGTTTATAATATTAGTGGGAGGTCTGCCGATACCAGTTATTATCCTTTACAAGTTACAACAAGTACCTAAACTTCCTTTAACGATATTATCTCCATACGGCCATTCGGGCACGTCATGAATGCAGTAGTGAAAATCGAAGTAGCCTACACAAAGGTACCCTTGACAAACCTCGCCACCTCTGTAGCGTCAATCACAAAGCGACCGCGAAAACCGATCGAGCGAGGATTATGTTTCTCCATTTCAAATAGAACAAAAGAACGCGTGGAACGCAATCGTTCCATGAACCTTTTCGAACCTCAAACTTCTCGTTTGCTTCTGACATTTTGTTTTTCTAGTTTTAGTTTTCAGAATAGATTGAAATAGTTCGATAAACTTTTCCTAATCGTTTTTTTGATACGAAAGACTCTGTCTACTAAACGAAATACTAACTAAAGCGATTAGCACACGGCATCGTGTATCGCGGCGGTAGGCGGTGAAGCGGAACATGTCGCATTGGCCTAATAAATGCGTTCACGTACACCGAGCGACCGCGCGGTCGAGCGACGCTCTCGTCGACGCCCTCCGCGACCGTGCCTTGTGCTAATCGTTCTATTGCTTTTCGGTTTCGTATTTTTTATCGTTTTATTTTTTAATTGAAAATGTATTTTTAAATAACCGAATATAACTGGTAGTCGTCATAGGATTCCCTGCCTGAGTTGGTTAATGCACTCCGTCTTGATAAGGGTTGTTTATGCGGGTTCAAATCCCGTCGGAATCGAAAAAAAACTCAATAATATTTTGTGACACAAAAAAGAGATGTAGGTACCTACTTACTTACTTACTTATAATATATTTTTGGTTGTTAAAATAAAGTGATTGAGGTAATCTTTTGCCCAGCAGTGGGACACGAGAGGTTAATAAAAGTTAAATGTAATTACACTAAAACAACAAACATAATTATGTGTGTAATTGACTGCCGAACCAAGTGAACGTCGAATAGACTAGATTTTGTCGTCGTTTATTATGCACAGTGCAAAGGGTTGGTCTCTTCTGACCATTCGGTTGCTGCCACTCAAGTATCTACTCGCAAAGAGAATACGGTCGACACCGTAGAGTAAGCACTAGTACAAAACATTGAACCTTTCTAAAATATTCTCTCCAAAATAACCACCACACTAGATGCATCATTAAACTCACTACCTACCTCTAAAAGAGATCTGCTTTTTATGTGTCCGAAAACCTAAATGATAAGGTTGATTTTCTTTTAAAAGCTTGTGCTCTAAAATTTATTTCAATAGCTGTTTGTCTGCTTCATTTAAGTCTGAACATGTTCAAAAGACCGCCCGAGGGGAATGGAAAATAACTTCGCTTTAAATTCAAATTCTGAAATGTAATTAATGCAAAAGAACACAAGCTAGAATGTACTTTTATGGAAAGGTATTTTCATTTTGTTTTTTAGATTTTCTATATCCAGTTACTCGATAATGTTCGGTAAGCATCCTCGACCACAGAACGTGACTTCGTGGAGGAAGGCGGGGGTGGCTCGATGCATTTTTCACTGGAATAGATTTAACGTTGGAAAAATTGCATCCGTAGCGGGTGGGGTGTCACGCTTCCAGATATTCGGTGGCTGATTGCATCTCACACATTAAACCGTATTTTATAAACACAAACTAAATTTTTAAATAAATCTACGTCAATATAAAGTGATCAGCAAACAATTTATTTCAAAAATAGATAGATACTTGTTTAATGTAAACATGTTAACCAAGTTAAATTAATTTTATCTACGCAAACACAACATTCATGTTTAAATACGTCAAAATCCATCAAAGGGTTCACTAACAATTGATTTCAATCAGAACAACATATCGTTTTCCCGGCGATTATAATTGAAAACGAATTAAATTGATTTCCGCGTAGCATTATGTCGATAATCCCGCGTCGGACCATAAAATGCTTTTAAAGCGCAATTTGGACTCAATTCATTTGCACCCGCGCGTTCAGTAAAGTTCAATGTTGTATGAATGCGTCGACACGAGCGTATAAAAAGGCAGGACCGGCCCACAAAGAGGGATTCCTCTTTCTCAGCTCCACATTAGCAGCGGTTTCCTGCAGCGTCGAATAAATGTGGGCAATTTGCGAGGACGTTTATCACCTAAAGAAAAGTTCTGGCGACGTCTGAAACTGCCGTAATTTTGCGTCGAAATTCGAGGGGTTAATCACGTTCGCCATACATCAACGCTTAATTTAATACTGGCAACTTTGTTAGGGATTCTCGCTGGATAGTTCGTCATAATTTTAGAGTGGCAAGTTTTTTGATGTCGTAAAGCGCATTCAAGTCGGACTCAAGAGATTGGATAGAGTAGACAGTTATGTTTTGATAGCATACGGCTGAAATATTAGCAATAAGTTTTCACATAAAGACCTAATAACGTTTTGCTAAAGACTAATTCATATTCATATTCATATTCATTTATTTAATTCAGACAAAATTACATCCATAAGCTACTCAGATACCTCTTTCCTCAGGTTACTAAATATATTGGATAGGTGAGATAACTTAAACCAAACCATTTATTATTATTTATTATTAAGCCTTTTTCTTCGGACTTTTCGCAGTTTTGTCTAGTATTCTATTATGCTCCTCTTGCTTATTCGTTGAAAGTCCGGTTGCCCTTCGGCAAAGGCCTCCTCTAGCCTTCTCCATTCCCATCTATTTCTGTTCCATGTTTTTCCAGCCAAACCAAACCATACTATTTTCAATTTTGTAAGCCGATTATTACGACACTAAAACGATCCTGCTGTATAAATTAAATACTTTTTACTAAGTATTAGGTGAATAAATGTTCTAGAAAAAATAATGCTTTAATAAGATTTTCTATAATATTCTGAAGAAAAGTAGATAAAACAAACAACATTCATTATGTAGATACTCTTTGCCCCAAACCGAGCTATAGCAGTTCATTTCTAGAGATTAAAGGAAACGCCGGCATTTTTCAAGTACTTAACTATTAATCCATTCGATTAACCCGGGATTTCCGTGAATCATTGATCTAAGATTGCAAGATGGATGGACTACATAGTGTACAGTATTTCTCAACTCGAAGGTCACCTTACCTTACACACACACCTTAGCTATGAGAATGAACTGAACGTCATAATATCGTGGTTCGACTCTCACATTCTCTGTAATTAAAATATAAACGAATAGTTTACAGAGCCTGTTATTTTTGCTGTTAGTGAAAGCTTATCTTCGAAACTATTAAACGAACTTAAAAGGTACAGATTCTAGATGGACAAAGTCTACCTATTATTGTTTAATTATTATTTAACTCAGAAAAGTAAGTGTTAACATAATGTAAGTTTTAATGTCTGCAGGATTGAAAGTCGACGCACAGCTATCGCGAGTCGACACTATTATTTCATTAGCTCGTTTCTTTACAATCGATTAAACAAAAAAATTAAATATTATTCCCTTCCATTTAACAAATGTAAAGCCATAGTCCATGAATGGCTCCAGTCACTAACTTACGCTGACACGGAAGGCCTGTTGGTTCCTCTCAAGTGACACACCAACATACGTGCACACACACATATACACACACACACACACACCCTTACACATACACAGTCACACATACACACACCCTCAATCACATCCACACACCCCGACCACATACTCTACCTCTTACATTTTACTCTTATTATAATTAGTATTTAGCTCTATGGAACTCTGTATTTTCTCGGAGGTGGGCGTTGATGTCTGCGACACAGTTTTATACTTCTGCAGATGTCATCGACTTACAATGTTTGTACCTTTGCTTATTTGTTCCAAATAAAGTTTTTATTATTATATGATTATAGTATGTGAGCTTCATCGTGCAAGACTCAGTTGCATCGTAAGTTCGAGTACCTATTTAGTAACTTTAACAAGGAGTAACGGTATTAAAGTGTACATTCATTATGGTACATAATTAATTTATCTGTCAATATGAAACTAAACAGACTAAATAACTCAAGAACACTAATACCGTTACTCTAAACTTACAGTTACTCGTACCTTTGTACAAGAAGTAAGTTCGTATGAGTAGCTCTAACTTTAAAGACCTTTGCATTGTGGTACGCTGTATTTTCCGTCGTATCTCACGCCAACTGACGTTTCGCTGACACCGTTCATACGCTATCATGAAAAATTTACAATATTTTCCGAAGAAAATCAATTTACGATAGAATGTTAGTCGGGAGATGGTGTCTCACCTGCGAAGTCACGTATTACGTAATAGACTTGGGTGCTATACGAAAAGCGATATAATAAGATTATGAATATGCCTTTTGTGAAAAACGGTACCTTATGAAATGGGGAGTCTAATAAAGGTTTTACCTCATTTTGAAATCGTGCAAATCTTGCATTATGAACATTTCAAACTGATTATAATGTAAAGATACAAAGAAAGTTCAACAGTATTGTTTGACTGATGTAAACGAGTTTCATGGATGTTTTAGGGAAATCCAAAGTGCATTAATATTGAAAATCTAAGTATTGTTTAAAAAAAAAATTACAACTAGTTGCAATTCATTGTCCAGGTTTTTCTTACGTAATTTTCATTAGTAAATAAAGGTGGTAAAGGTTAGTATTTGGAACATTAAATGTTTTTTTTGCTGTTCTTTTTAAATTGCTCCAACTCTGTTACACCAGTCATGTAAAAAGTATGATTATTTTCAACCCGAATGAATTATCCCTCGAATTTTTGATGAGTATTGGTTTCAGATACACAATTACAAAAGGTTTGCTTATCTCTAATTCGTGATTGCAAAATCCCGATTTTCCAATTCGACTCCTTTATGAAAAATAAAACGTTACTTTTTAATAAAGCAGCATTTTTTGCGCGTCAATTCGTTTGCAGTCTTTCACTTATGCCTACCGATGTTTTTAGCAATAAATCAACTGTGATGTTTGAATTTGACGCTGCGTTGTAAGAGGGTTTGAAAGGGAAAATGAAAAACATGAAAGGGTTTCCAGTGGCGTATTTGGCAAAACATAAAATGCAGAATATTAGGAATATTCTGCATGATGAAATAGGTTTCTGTTATTAGGTATATCAGCTGGAATATTGTTTGATCTTAAAAGTAATTTATTTTCAAACGTGTTGGGGCCAGTAATGGTCATGTAGATAATATCAAATATCAATATAAATAGTTATTTATTTAATAATCATTAAAGTATTTATAAACTGGTCTATCAGTTTTGTAGGTAGTTCCTATTATCAACAAAAGCTCCGATTTCTTCTGAACTTGATCTGAGCTATATGAAAAGTATTATTTTATTTGTCAGATCAATATAAGAATACAAACATCATCTTAAAATCAAATATTTCACTCAGGTGAAATAATTTAGACTTATTTCAGAAGTAACCATCACTATCATCATCAGCTATTTTGTAACCACTGTTAGAAACAAAGCCAGTTTAGCCTTTTTCTTGTGTGCCATTCGCCTTGGTCCTTTTGGTCCTTGGTTTTTTTTTTTCGCCTTGGTCCTGCGCTAGCCTCATCCAAGTGCAACCCACGATCTTAGGGGTGCCGTCGACCCACCGCGCCGGTGGAAGTTACCCCAAAAAGGGGTAATTTTAATCACTCTGTTTAGATGTAAAACGAGCAGATTACGTATGGGCATGGGCCGCGCATCCAAAGTTAAGACCCGAATATTATATTAGATCAAGAGGCGAAAATTAAATTTGTGTCGACGGCGAGCACCATAGTAATGATAGCTCCTAGTTTACATTATGAATATTAAATTTAATTACACTAAGGCTGTGGTGGTTTTTGTCGGAACCTAAAATGAACTATGGAGGTTGTAGAATCGACCTTCGTTTTTGTTGAACTGTTTACTTAGAATAAAAAAAAACAATTTTCATTTTTCCTATCGACTTTTTTCAACGCTTAAATAAATGGATAAAAATGGTTTTGATTTCAGGTTTAGGTCATGCGTGATAGATATTTTTCTCTATCATTATTTTGAGTAAACAAATTGGAAAATACCGTAAATCCTCGAACACAAAAATAAAAGTAGATGTACCTATCTTCAATCATAATTAATTTCATTTTTCACGATGTTTTCAATTTTAATCCCAAATAACATTTGATTGATGTATGACTGAGTTCAAACTCACATTCTTAATCAAACGTTGCGACTATTTCCCCTACGAAACGCCTTTTGTTATCATGTCTGTCGTTTGTCAAAATTAAGTACCTACAAGTGAAGATTCCATACTAATTTCACGCTGTTAATCCGAATAATAGCTTTCCTGAATCAGTTAACATTATGCAACTGGTTATAACTAGTGGAATTAAGTTTTCATTCCGTCTCGCAAGCCCCAGGCTTCAAAATACCAACAAATGCCTTTTTTCTGCATCCTTATTATTGTTGCCTGCGCATATTCTGAGAGATACAATGTTGAAAATGCTACGAAACTGTTCGAATATTACAAAATGAAATATTCTAAGCAATATAAAAACGAAAATGAAATGCAGCGAAGTTTAAATAACTATGTTAATAACTTGAACAAGGTTTCTGCGCTTAATGAGGAGGCTAGTAATGACACGTTGTATGTCGTTAATAAATATGCTGATGTGGACCCAGAAGAGATTCAGGAACGGTTTGGTCTATCCCTAAAGCCATGTGAGTTAAATTACTGCTCTTTAAACCTGTACCTATATAGATATATTCGGTCATATCGTTTTCCCTATAATGGGGATAGTCATAAAATTCTTATTGTCCCCTTTCGTTTATGCTGTGTAACTAGATTGAATGATGGAGTTTTTAGGCCCCTGGACTTCATGAATTAATGTTTTATATGGACTTATAATGTGAACCAATAATTATTTTGTTTTCTAAAATGAAATTTGAATGTTTCACGTTTTTTGTAATAAAATATTTCCTTAAATATAATGTTGTTCGATGTAATCCGGTATTTAACAGTTTTACTTACATAATACTAAGGATTCTATGTTTTTTTTGTAAAAAGGACTAGTAACACCGCACTAACGAAAAACCTATGGCAATTTATCATCAAACGTTCCAAAAGAAGACTGTTTTGTCAAAAAGGATGCCTATTATACAATAAACTATACAATATACTTATCTCTCTCTATACTGATCAACCGTACCAAAACGAAAATGATGATTGTCGATCGTATTAATAACAACTTGCCGGAAGTCACACAAATCGCAAACTGTGATGTGGTCCAATCATATATTTACCTTGAGGCGTTGATCACAAACAATGGTGGATGCGTTGATGAAATCAAGCGTCGCATGGCGATTTCCAGGAGTGCTATGGATAAGCTGAGAAAGATATGGAGAAACCGCAACATAACTAAAACTACCAAAATCCGTCTTGTTAGGGCATTAGTGTTTCCCATATTCCTTTACGCTGCAGAGACTTGGACTCTTCGAGAAAGCGAGAAAAAGAAGGTAGATGCTCTCGAGATGTGGTGCTGGAGAAGAATGCTTGGGGTCTCGTGGACTGAGTTCCGCACCAATCAGTCCATACTTCAAGAACTCGGCATCAAACAGCGACTATCATCTGCTGTACAATCTCGTATCCTCACCTTCTTCGGCCACGTGTCGCGACGCGGAGAGGTGTCCATAGAACGCCTTGTGGTGCAGGGTCGAGTTGAGGGCACACGAGCACGGGGCAGATCGCCCATGAGATGGACCGACCAAATCAAGGCTGCATTGGATGGTTCACTACATGAATGCACCAGAAAGGCTGCGGTACGCGATGAATGGCGCAGAATCGTCAAGATTGCCACAACCCCTTCGTCATGATGACCACGACTACTCTGTCAAGAGTATAACGAAAAGGAAGAAGATACTTATCTAACTATTTTTATGTCATGACAATGACTGAATATGCAGAACTATTTGATGTAACATGCTTTTGACATAACGATATTCAGAACAAAATAATAAATCTTTATCTTATTTTTAGTCTGATTTTAGTTCAGTGTCAATTGTTATCATCATGTAGAAATTCATGAATATAAATTTAAAAATTGTTATTTTCTAGATTACAGCGTAAAAGACCCTCAACACGCTATCAGGCTGCGTCCAGAGACTGGTCAATTGATTGAAAACACCTTCCTCTACGACCTGACAGAAACAGATCAGCTATACAGGCAGTTTATGGCAAAATACAAAAAACCTATAGCAAAGAAGAAACTTGACCGAGAAGCGCGATACTACAGATTTCTGAAGACACTCATTGAAATCAATAAGAATAACTTAGAAGGTCACAAACAAAGGAAGATTGAAGCTGATGCAGATGTAATAAAGGCACCACATGACTACTTTTATTGAAACCAAACGATATTCATTTTAACAAACTTATAATAGGAGGTTTTTTGATGGTTCAGCAATTAGCACGAAAGTTAAATGGATACACCCATCGACAAGGGCAGACTAAGGAAAGATGTATGGACTGTATAAATGTGGGTGTGTGTGAAAATAAATGTGCTGAAAGGGTGATAGAACAAAATTTAGAAAGTTAACATGTTGTGTTGACCCCAGCAGAAGAAGGCCAGAGAGATGTTGAAGACGTAGGCATGGCTTGTAAATTTCCGTAAATTTACGGATAAATTATTGAAAATCAGATACAATTCAGAACCAGTTAAGTTCAGGTATCTGATAGTTACAGATTTAAGGTTACAGGTTTTCAGGTTACAGATAAAACAAATCACCGTGACATGTGAGAAAATCGGAGGGTAAACGGTATAGTTGGACAGAAGATAGAAGATTTACTGGAAATGTTAAGAACGCTGAAATCCGCAGCTGCTGCTGCCTCGCCAAGAATTATAGGGCACCTCTTTGGAACAGACTTAAATGGAAACAAGAAACAAACATACAATATGTCTACAGCCATTTCCTCTGTGGATTTAAAGGCTACGGTATTTAAGCGGACTTTTGAGAACGTTGGGAACGGGTACGTAAACGGAGATTATTTTTAGTGTTTTCTGCGATTTTGCGTTGGGGTATGATATAATGCGTACTTTGATGTGACAAGAAACTGTGTAGGTAATAAAAAGTCTAGTCCGGAAAGGCTTGTTAAAATTTTTGTCATTTCCAAAAACAACGAAAATAACTTATTTATATACCTATTACTTATCTCAAAAGTAGAAGTATATCTAATTAAATTACTTGAATTTCCCTCAAAATTTAGTATTTTTTTTAGAAAATAAGTAGGTACTATTTTTGAAAGCAAAACTCCTTGAGCCCGTTAGGATTTAAAGCTGGTTGGCTTGTACCTAAGGGGATTTTTTTTATTAATTTAATGTATTATGTATGTTTAATTTAATGTATTATCCTAGATAAGTTTATTGTGACCTTTTACTGTAATTCAACTTATGGAACCCTGTGGCACTATCTTTACGCAAACTTAGCCAGTTTTTATTTAGGTCAAAACCGCATTAGCTCTCATAATAAGTAATGTACACTGGCTGTGGTCCAGTTAGTGTTTAGATTCGCCTGAAGATAACCCTAAAATATTCTAAGCACGACGGCAGAAATATACTGTTGGCCTCGTAAATTTACAAACGTTTTAATTTAAAATAATGGGAATGGAAGAGCTAAGCAAAATTTTACGTACATAGTTAAATTTAAAATTATTTATTCATTAGAAAATGAAGGTAGTCAAAACCATTTACAAAATGAAACTATTTGTGTTCATTTATAAAATACTAAAAGTGGCCGCCTGGATCATAAACACAAAGCATAAACCAATGGTGTAAAGAGTAGAATATATTTGAATAATTAGTTCACTACTGACTCCGGTAATACAACACCATATCATGTGAGCCCTTTAATCTAAAAGTAGAAGATTCACAAGATAAATTATAACAGCGCAAGGCAAACTTGTATTTTACTGTGCCAAAGTTGCTAATAATTGTGTAAGCTGCATTGAAAGCTTTACACAAAGTTATCCCGCTGGAAATTTCTCCTGGGATGAATCTATGCCGGGAGATGGCTGGAACAGTGTTCAAACGTCATTACGCTACCCACTGCGAGCTGGCGAAATATCTTACGCTCGTGATTCTACTCCTTACGCCATAGTGTTATTTAAATGGTTGGTTTATGTCCAGGCGGCATTTTATATAAATGAACACAAATAGTTTCATTTTGTCAATGGTTTTGACTACCTTTATTTTGTGATCTGAAACATATTTGATGTCACAAAACTTCTTTAAGACAGTTTTCTAAAAAAGCATTGCAGTGCATGACCGCAGTGGTCCATTATTGATAAAATACTCACACAAAAAACTCAAATGGGTTATCAATTGGAATAAGCCGCGTTGTGTAATGGTACCCCGCATCGCGTGTGACGTCAACTATTGCGTTGTGATATACGACGTAACACATCTTCCTAAGAATCCTCCTCAAATATACTAGCTGTTTTCAATGGTCAATGTTACAAATGTGTTCGAGGGAAATTGAGAATATAGACTTACTTGAGTGTCCTCTCTGTGCTTTCAATTCTTTTTTATGTGACCCTATTCTATTGACCGCGGTTATAATTTACTGCAGCAATGACATAGGTCAATTTCCTCGAAAGCTCTCCGATAAATAGCATTTCTGAAATGATCTTTGTTCAAAACGAAGTACCTAGATATGTAGCCATTTATTACGATCGTCATTGTAAATTATTTTCTATTCACGCAAACGTTTACTATGAAATTATTAAACATAGCCGCAAATTAAATCATATAGAAAACTATGATGAAGTGTCTGTTTCATGATTTATCTTTGTAATAACCTCAAATAGCAATGGATCTTTCATTTTCTATCCGAAATGGCATGTTATTTAATCCTCTAGGAGCCATCCGAGCGCCATTTGAAGAGCGTAGAGCAGACGTGCAATGCCCAGGGACTGAAATTAAAAGTGGCATCAACTGTCACAACCGTTTCGACCAAACAACGTCGAATAATTCGATTTCCAGCGCCACAGACACTTCGACGGTCGATAAAATCAGCAAAGGGATACGTTCAATACATCTAGTTACATTCGGTTTAGCCCGGGATTTTGAGCTTTGCTATTTCGAGCTCGCTTTTTCGTTTTTACCGTTCTCAATTCCGATAGTTTTACAAAGCGAAACTTAAACTTAAGGGTACGGATATTTCGGGTTTGTGACTTGCTTTTTAATATTCGCGCCTGTTTGAGGCTATTGTTAAAAGCTTTGAACGTTGATGGAGAATGAAGTTGACTTAAGTTAAAAGTAAATTAAGTGAATGAAACGAAACATTTTAATTAATTTTCAGAATACTTATTTGTCAGTTTTTCAAAATCTGCCGTGTCTATTAATATTTTTAATTATGGAATTATCACAAAATGTTTGTTGTCTTTGTCTCTCTCTTACCTTTGTTAGTCGTCATCTCAACAATCCCAACACTCACTTTTCTTACTCAAGTCAACTTTTACATAATTTTTATCTTTACTTAGTTCTATTACTTAACATTTACCTCCTTGTTATTCAGAAACATTATACAAAAAAGAGGTAGGTATACCTATAAAATAATGAGCGACCAACAGTTCACAGAATGACCCTTGAACGATATAATTTTCAATAGAAATCACTGTTCGCCGTTGCTTGGTACAATCTAATACCTTTCATTTCTTGTAAATATACCTACTTATATAGGTATTAATTATAATCTGAATATCGGAAACGGCTTCAACGATTTTCATGAAATTTAGTATGTAGGGGGTTTTGTGGGGCGAGAAATCGATCTAGCTATGAATCATTTTTAGAAAATGTCGGTTTATTTGCAAAAAACGATTTACATAAAAAAAAATACCTACCAAAGCTCGGTCGTGCTGGTACTATAGTAAAAGTGTGAAGTATTTTTTTAGGACCGAATTCCACGAATCCAAACAGTTTTTTTTAGTTTTTTAGAGCATTTTAATTTTGTAATAAAAATCATTGATTTTAAAACATTTGAGATCAAACGTGGGTGCGAAAATTTTGCGAAATCGCAAAAAATACAGAGTAACAAATATGTTTTATTTAAAAAGCACGTCACATTGAACTTAGAGAGTAACGATGGCTTTTATATCTACTCTAGGTGGTTTATGTAGAATATAAAAGAGGCAGTTTTTGTCTATACTTTATTGAACATTTTTACTTGAAACAACGTAATGGTTACACTGGTAAATTATCTTTATATACGAAACATAAAGTTAATACAATACAGAATTAAATGTAGTTTTTCAGCTGCCTTGCGTCACCACTTGGCGTGTACCAAGTTATGTAAGTACCTACCAAAAATTATGTACAATGTGCGCCTAAACACAAGCTCTACCTATAGTCTATATGCGATTAATACAATTTAAGATATTCATTTTAGTTTGTATAAGTACCTACTTAGTATGATAAATATTATATTTTTCTGAACAAAAATTATAGGCATTTTTTGGTGTTTACATGAATTTCCAGAGACATTATTTCGAAATCGCAACACGTAACGCTATCTATTAGTATTTTTTGGAACTGCAAGCGTTTTATAAGGAAATGGTACCCGATGATAGTAGGCAATAGGCCTACGTACTTACTTACATAATATTCAGGCAGTAAAATTAAAAACATTTTAGAGGGGTTCTTGAATTTTTTCTAGCCACGTTAATTATTTCGTTCATTCAACTACCAGTGCGATATTATGAAAGGTGAATACCATTTTGCTCATACAAAGCGAAAACTAAAATTGCTTTATAAACTTGCCCGGCTATGAGTGCCATTCATTGTACGTAGAACTGTGTGCATTAAAATGTTTTTAGGATTCCGTAGGCTAAAAAAAACATTTAAAAGTCAAGGATAAACTTAGGCCTTTTTTCATCTTTAACATTTAAATAAATTCAAAAATGTACTAATTTTGTACTACCAGAGGTTGAGATGAAGCTAAGATCGGTATGAAAAATGCTATCGCAGCCGTCATTCTAACCTTTATGTCACTGTCTTGAATGAATAAGAATATAAAGAATCACTTTAAATCTGTACAATTTTTATGCGTAGGCCTATGCGAATAGGGTTCATATTAGTTTGAAAATCGCACATTTTCAAGGTTGCGTGTATTATCGGTCTTTTATTAGTTTATCGGTATAATAACTTACATAAACAATACATACATGTAGCTAAATAATCTGTAGAGATAATACCGTTTCTGAATTTTATTAGGGGTCGAGTTATTTTTTTCTAATTATTTATAGTGCGACGTGATTAGAAAGTTCGCGAGGAAAAGTGAAAGAAAACGTGTGCCACTGCAAATGTTCTATCTCTTTTTTTGTTAGGTGAGGAGCTGCCCACGGAACCGTCCAAATTTTACCCAACTCTGTCTTAGTGCTGTTTTTTTACTATTGGTACAGTCATTTTGATGACACCGCGATAGTACCTAGCTATTTGCGTACCGAGCAGTAGAAGCCAATTTTTATTAATAAAAATTTTCATTCGTTTTATGATAAAACACAATCATGCTATGTACCTACATTTTACGAGTTATTTCAATGGCACGGTGGCATTTATAAAGACCACTAATTAATTAACTTAATATAGTTTGGATAATTACTTAAATAGTGTTTAACAAAAAGCTTTGCTTCATATTTTGAAAGATTGTGTAGTGCATCGACTTTTAATCCGTATTTAGGGTTCGAACCCCAGCCGAATTGCAATGGATAACCGTTTCGTAAAATCTTTATGCATAAAATTCATCAAAGTTAAGTTTTCCATTAATAGAAGTACTCAAATTTTATGAATATTAATTTAATACCTTTTTTACCTAGCCTAATAATATTTGTCTTTTTTAAACTTTCGCGATCAGAACACATTATAAAACATATGCAAACGGGTATTTATCACGAATTTTACCTTTAATATTAAAGGTAAAATTCGTGATAAATACCCGTTTGCATAATGTCTAATAATATTTTAAACAAAATGCAAAATTTCCCTAGATCTAGGCAAGACGCCCTTGGGCGAATATGACATACGAGGAATAAAATTACACCCCACTTCTCGGGTGTTTGTCTCTTTCGAAACTTGAAGATGGCAATTTTTTACCCCGCTATTGTTTTCTCGCTAGGAAATATTGTTGTTTGATAGTTTCTCAACCACTCACAAGTATTGGTTACTTTTCGAACTCACAGTGATCATTTTTTAGACTTCCGCACTAACCTACTTTTATAGGGAAAAGTTGGCAAATCACCTATTTGATGTTATGGTGTAACATAGTAAGTAGTGGAAAACAAAAAAATGCCAAATGGTTTCAACAAATACTATTCAAATTGATTGAACCGCTCCATTATTAAAGAAAATCACATTATTTGAATTCCCAGAATTGATATAATGCAAAATTGACGAAGGTACGACAGTCAAATTCCGAAGAAATAGGTAGGTACCTTTTCAAACAAACTACATGTCACACACAGATACCTACCTACCATTCAATATAACTGTTATTTTTGTGTAGGAACAAATTCGAAAAGATTTGTCATTTCCATGCAAATCTATCGTACTGTTGTTACTGTTCTCTACATACTAGATTATGTTTGTAAAGAGAGCTACCGGTCGGACATACGATATAGGTAAAGTTTTTCATAAATAAAAAGATTTTTGAACTTGTTCAAAATAATTATTTAAAATCATCTTTGTCGATCAAACACCGTCATGACCTTTAAACTGATCTCCATATTTTATCAAAGCCAAAAGATTATCATTAGAGCTGTTTACCCTCAGGCCAACAGTTTACTTTCGACTTTCAAATAACCCGGCCAGCGCGATCAAAGTGGTCAGAGCCCCATGAAAAGCCATTAAAAATAAGTAAACCATTTATTGAACGTCAAAAAGCTATTAATATTAATCTAGCTTATCCAGTTTTCCTTGTACCTAAATAAGTTTAAATTTTCATTTCTCCATCCATCTCAATCCGAAAGAGAAAAACTTTCCACTTAACGAATCCACCTAAACAAACTCTATCTCATTTTATCAATTGTCAAAGTTTAAAAACTTAATCCACTTAAGGTCCCTTTAAGGAGGAGTTTTAGTGCGCATGACGAACTCTCCCTAGCGGGAAAACCAAGGACAGAAAGCGGGCAACCCTTGCGAAGTGAGCACGCTCCGTTCCCAGTTCGATCCATTCGAATATGATATACGAACGCGATCGGTTACTTGTCACTGGCTGCTAAAACTTAAAAAAAACTATAGTTTTTTCCTGTTCCAATTTTAAAAGCTAAGATGCTGGATTGCGTCGATGTGTTCTAATTTGAACATAGAAAAGTGTGTTTATAAATAAGTGATGGTGACTAATTTTAGTGGTGAATTGTAAAAAGATGTTTTTATAATGAGGGAAACTATGAAAACTGTAAAAATGAAGCTTTTATCGTTGATTGCGCTGTGCGGTAAGTGATATTGCCTGAGATCAGGTACTTTCTTTGACGTTCATTAAAAAAATGGATATATATTTCTTAATTACGAGTAGGTAGTATTTCAGAAATATATTTCCATTTTATAACCACCAAAATTCATGTGATGTGAAAGAGCTCTTTTTGTAGGTATTTAACATTTCTCCTCATTAGACAATTTAATTATTCTATACTGATGCTGTAGCTATATTTGTAGATACGACGATCACTAACTGAAGTGTCCATAAATTTACCTAACCATGACAGAAGGACAAGAGGGTTTCTTGTCGGAATACAGAACCCTAAGAATATATTTAAGCAACGAGGAAAACAAGGCTTATTAAAAATATTCTTAGCTTTTACAAAAAATAATTGAAATTATTGTTTCATTTTCTTTTACGACTTTTATTACAAATATCAGATTACTTTTGTTTGACTAGAAAACTGGAAACGGGACTGCATTTCAGACTAAACTAAAAAAATATAAATATTTAGTTTTCGCCCACAGAATCCATTTCATACAAGAGCCGAGCCGTCAATTAGGTCAATCAATCTGGGATTGACCAAATTGACTGAAAGACTTATTAATGCCAAAGGGCGATACACACGGTGAAGATACTATAACGCTCGCCATACATTCCCTATGAGGTGTCACACACGGTTAAGATAATATATTTTCATATTACAGTAATTTATATGGCGAGCGATATTTATCTTTAGATAAAATGTTATACTCGTAGTACCTTCACCGTCTGTATCGCCCTTAACTTACTGTACGTATCTAGATGAAAATATAAGTATTATTACTTCAAGCGACATAGGACGTTCAAAAAGCGACATTATCTGTAAACTCACATCTCATTCTACATGAGCTCGATATGGTGATGAATAACACCTTATTTAATGAGAGAGAGAGGACCGATTTGAATGCAGTTTTTATTTAGTTTTTTTTATTTGAAAGCATGTTTTAGCGGTTGTTCATAAACATGTTTTATTTACAAGATATGGGGAGTGAAAGTGAAAGAAAGAAAGAAAGAAAAATCATTTATTCTTGTAGGACCTCAAGGATCACTTAAGTATCGTTTTACATGCTAGGTGATTCTAATGCCTGTGAAGATGAATAATCAAATGTTTTCTCTAGCACTTACATATTGCGAATCCTGAACTACTCCTTCGTCATCTTCAATCACCTATCCTTCAGATTAGAAATAATGTCTACCGTGCCTCGGGGATCGTCTATAAAAACTCGTTCACTCATTTACTTTCTAAAAATTTACGAGGGTAAAACCGTGCGAGACAGCTGGTATGTGCTGTCATGGTGAAGGAGTTTAGTTTTATTATCAAAATAGTACATATTAATACATAAATAATTGTAATTCCACGCATCAAAGTAAAGCTAATTCTTTTAGATTATGGAAAAGTATAAAGACATTCACTAGCAATCTCAGGTACTCAGAATATTTGTACTTTCATCCGGAGTAGACATGCGTTTCATCGGAGTTGTGTCGTTGGTGTTGTGTGCATTCATCGCTTTTGCGAGCGCATTAGTCAAGGTGCCGCAGTATAAACTGGTCGACGCACCACAACTCTTCGAAAAATTTGTGCGGATCTACCAAAGAGAATACGAGAACCCCGATGACAGGATGCTGCACTACGCCGCATTCATCTTATCTTTGGATCAAATAAACCATTTAAACGCAGCATCGACGTCGGCTAACTTTGACATTAACCAATTTGCAGATTATACGCCTGAAGAAAAAGAGCATCTTGGTTGATCCCGTCCGGAAAAACGTTAATCTTTATTAATACAAATCGAAATTGCTTCACAGTTAGAGTAGAAAATTAAATAAAATGAATGTGAGTTCTTACATTACTCGTTGTTTCAAGTTTATATTTAGAAGGTAAGCAAAGAAACCCCAATCGTTGGTAAATAGTATAGAAAAAAATATTATCACGATTAACTTCGTACTGTAGGTATAGGAATAAAGAACTTGAAGACTTAATACATTCGTTGTCTTAATTTAGGGACCTACGCTTCGATCTTTGAAACTTCGCAAAAGTTTTAAATACGGTTTAAACAATCAATAAAAAAGTGATTTAAGAGGATGGTAAATTGAATAATACATGCATATTACAGTAGAGAAAACAGGCGTGAGAATCCGAGGCTGGCTAGAAAATTATATAAAATTTGCCAAAATTAACTGCCATAGTTATATTTTGTTTAGTCATTACTTTCTGCGTCACCACTGAAGCACAGAATACCGATACTGGAGTTCGATAGACGTTGCGCTGCCATCGCAGAACTAAATGTTTCCAGTCATATAGGTCAATTTTCCAATAAGGTTTGAACAATCGATATTTAGGCAGTTGATTGGCAGATGAAGCATGAAAACTTTTTGCATGATTTGATGACAAGTTAAAATGTGGGGAATTATATAATACAAATTTAGTTTTAGCTCTGGATCGATTAGGATAAAATATGGTATAGTTGATGCACCTATTTATAGATGGAATAACATAAAGAAAGAAAGAAAGAAAGAAAGAAAAATCATTTATTCTTGTATGACCTCAAGGATCACTTAAGTTTCGTTTTACATGCTAGATTCTAATGCCTGTTCCAACGCGACTCCATAAAGCATAAAGCCAGTAGGTTCTAGCGAACGAAGACGTAGGCAGAAGCTAGTTATCAATACCTTTTTCAATCGTAACCTATTTTGTCTGTGACATGAAAACCAAGTTATCCGTTACTTCACAAACGATAGGTACGAAACACAATAAACAGAGAAATAAAACTTTGACACACTGCAAAATGAGAAATTCTTATAACTCGAGTACTTACAACGAAATTGAAATGTTCAAAAGGGCGTAGGTATACTAAGAAAATGTCTTTGAACTTTTCTTTATTTCAAACTCACTCTCAACTCATTGTGAAATTTTATCAGAATGAAAAGATAATATTCGAATGTATTAAACAATGAACAGTTAAAATTATACCTACATCATTTGGAAATTTCTACACTTGAATACTAACAATAACATGATAACAGTTTTGTCGCAACAATATGCTTTTATCTGGCGGTTTAGGGTCATTAGTTTTATGCCGTAAGTTGGACGCATAAAGACGGTAGTCGTTTAGCAGGCCTATTATGAGAGGAAAATATGACGTCAGCTTAGCAGCCGGTCAGCTACGCGCAGTTTATAGGCCGTATGATCATAAATCCAACGCCATAATATTGAGGGGTGAGGGATGCAGATAATTATGAGGGGAACTACCGACCCTTACAGTAACAGTTCTAAATTATGAATGTGTTTTAGCGTGTTATTAATGAGATATGCTGCTCACTTTATGGTCTATGTTTCTGTTTTCTGATAGGTAATAAGTTTCTTATCCTTTCACAGTTTGACTACCTAACTACTAACGACTAAACCCACGTTTTTAGTTATACTGAAGTCTCTTTTAGTCCATTATGAGTTAGCGGTGCCGTACGGCGTCCTAGTTTTGGTTTAGTGATCGAAATCCATAATTCAAAAGTGATATAGGTAATAAATTATTTCACTTTTTGACTGTTTTTGATGTAAGTAAATCAATCATCAATAATCATTATTTTATTATATATATATATATAAATAAAACAATAATTAAGTATATATATATATATAATTATTATTATATATATAAAACAATTAGCATTTTTCTGGAATCACGCACAGACCAAACCGCTGAAGTTATGAAGCTGAAATTTGGAAGGTAGATTCCTTTTAAAACAAAACTACGTACTAAGACGGGATTTTTCGAAATTCCACCCCTAAAGGGTTGAAAAGGGATGAAAACCGTTGTATGCAACTTTTTAATGCGTGAAGCGATTTTCTTTAAACTTGGTATACCTAAATATTGTAAATGATAAATAAATTTACATATTTTTCAGGAATTTTCAATAAAACCCCTGAAAAAGGGTAAAATGTGGTATCAATGTTTGTATGGGAACTTTTTAATGGGTAGTTCGATTTGCTTTTATATCGGACTTATCAACATTTGGAGTTTATTTGGCGACTTTGAAATAAATATTTATAACACTCATGTACCTACATACATTTTATTAAATTTTCAACTCAATTTTGATGTATTTGTATTAGTGAGGAATAGGTCCAAATCCAAAAAGGTTCTTTTGTTCTTCCGGCGTCCAATCTGTAAAATTGTTAATGCCAGCTGTAGGAGGCCATTTTTCATTTATCTTGTTTATTTCATCCAAATTTAGAATGAATGCGGCGTAGTGCAGTATCCTGTCATCAAGATTCTTGTATATTTTTATGTAGTCCCGCAAATATTGCTTGAAGAGTTCAGGTGCGTCGACAAGTCTGTAGTGCTGAACGACATCCATTCCGCTTGCATAAGCGATGAATGCGCACAACACGAATGCCAAAACACCAAAGAAACGCATTTCTGAGATGTAGTTGAAAATATTCTAAGTACAGCCTCACTGTTAGCGCGTTTATATAGTATTCATGGCGACTACTATAATATAGTAATTCCTTCAGTCGCTGGAACTAATTTTAGGTACAATATTATTGTAAAATTAGTTCCACTTCTATGCGTGGAATTTCCATTATTTATAAATCGATTGTTTGATAATAAACGATGTAAATAATGCAATCAGCATTAAAAGCAAAGAAAATTGCGTGTAAATTAGATTAACTTCTTGTAGCGATAAGACCGCCGATTGTAGATATAACATAGTTATTTTAGTGTTTTATTGTTCATGATGTTTTTTCTCTGTTAATGGTGTGCAATAAAGTATTTTCTATCTATCTATCTATTTTCAAATCACTTCTAAACACAAGGAAGTTTTCAATGAGGTTGTTTATTTTCCAGACCCGTTTTAACCTTTTTTTTTTTTTGGTACGGGTTGGAAAACTACGCTGAGGGAGCGTAGCTGGGGAGTGTGCATGGGGTTGTCAATTTGACGACCCACTAAAAACCAACCCGGTGGCGGCCTCGATGCATGTCAAGGGGTTCCGGGATCTCCATACGGAACGCACCGGTACCCCTCTCGCATTTTGCCTTAAGCACAGTCCCGGGAATGGCACCCATAGCCTCGCCCGGCACCCTCGCGGTGCTTACGACGACACTCGCCACTGAGTGACGTCGCCATCCCGGGAGGATTCCACGCTCCGCGCTCCACGCCGAGCACTGGGCCCTTACTCTGGAATAACGAAAACGAAGTTTCGTGACAATTTTCGGGGTCAGCTTATGTTGGTGGATACTGAATTCGTAATTAATAGTTCACCAACATAATTAGAACCCGAAAATTGTCACGAAACTTCGTTTTTTGTTTTGCAGAGTAGACGCCCAGCTCCAGCGTGACCAGCGGAATCCAAGTCCCATCCACAATGGTGGCATTGTGGTGTCGGTTCGCGTCCGATCCTACTCAGGTACTCACCGAAGCAGCCGTGCCCGGTGAGCACCTGGGTAAGTCGATAGGTGACGTACCCATGTTCCCTCCCTAGCCAGGCTTCGAAGTTTGGCGCCGACGATGCGCTGGCGCGAACACCGCGGCTCGTCGAGCCGCTCGCGCCACATCCCGAGCGCACGCCGGCGCTCCTGCGCCCGCACTTCAGCAGGCGCGGCTCCGCTCCCGTCATCCTGTCGGAGACGAACGTACACCCGTGCGTCCATCAGCGCCAAGATGTCAAGGGGCGGGAACCGCGCCAAGATGGTCGCCGCCTCGAACGATATGGTCCGGTATCCTCGCGCGATACGAATGGCCATAGGACGCTGTAGACTGTTATACAACTGCCTATAGCGCCTAACACCCGCCAGCCTTTGCGACCAGACGGGCGCTCTGTAGAGAGCCATCGATCGCACGACCCCACCATAGAGGCGGCGCACGCCCTCCCTGGGTCCCCCGAGATTTGGCAGCAGTCTGTGCAGAGCACCCACTACCTTCTGAATCCGGGGGACAGACCAGTTTTAACCTTGTTCGTTCGTTCGTATTCTTTTATCTGTGGTTCGTATGAGCAAGTGGCCAACTCTGGTGACGGAGTTTTTAGACCGCCTAAAGGCCTCCGTCATGGCTTAACGACTTTAAAAGCCAGGACCAACAATTTAACGTGCCCTCCGAAGCACGGAAACGATCAGCTGATAATGCCACTTGCGGTCATCCATCCACGTTGTGACCGCTCAGAACGTTGCTTAACTTCGATGATCTATCAAGAACGTCTTAGCAAGCTTCGCCACGAGCGTTTCATCATCGCTTTTAACCTTGTCATTTTACACAAAAAAAAATGTTTGATGCTAATCGATCCTGTAGATGCCTGTAGAATGTAACAATCGTTTCAGCTATGACGATTGTAGAAATCGAATCGCTTCATAGCGAATGCCGGTTGCCTAGGCCGTTCTTCTCTCTTTCGGCCGTGTTGTTTTGTATAAGGATCAAAAGTTTTTACTGGACCGACTGAGGTTTGAGTAGGACTATAAATGTCAGAAATCGCGAAAAAACTTTTGCCATCCATTCGTACAATATACCTACTTATTGAACTTTTATCCAATTAAAGTTAGGTTAGAAATAAACAGCACTGAAACACGACCTGATGACCTTTCGTAGGTATAGATCGCGATAATATTTATGATGTGAGTACCTACCTAAATTGTTTTTAGAAGTGACTCATAATAATGTAGTTGATAATTTAAAACGATTATGAACAACAGAAGCAAGAAAATATAGATGATTAAGTATTTTTTTAAAAGATAATAAAAATCTAGGTATATTCCTAATAAAATCTACAAAGCCGCAAGTGAAAAGTAAAATGCTTGTTCAAAAATAAAATAATAGGCTTGGTAATTTCGTGCGCGAGTGTAGGTACCTACCCATGCGCAAACTTACCCCCTCCACCTTCTCCCAGCGCTCTTTTTACGTGGCGCGGACTATACCTACTAAGTACTATTAATTTCGGTTTTTTTATTTTTCTGGGAAGATATCGCTACTTCGGTGATTACTGTTTTTTATAGGTAAGTACCAACTTAGTTACGGCTAAATCCAAGAGCACAAGCTATCGAATGGCAAGTTTTAAATTTTTCGAAAAAATAATAATAATTGGGATCAATAAATAATCACAATTATTAGTCAAGTCTTAAACAGCATCGATCACAAAACATTACTTCATTGATATTCAAAAGTACACATTATCTGAATGTAGAATAAGTACGAATTATTCACGAGCAAAGATCACGAAAATGTTTGCGCTGAATATAATGCGAGGGGTAGTGTGGATAATCGCTAATGCGCATTATACAGCCATGTCTACATAGGTAGGTATGAGTATAATGGTAAGGGAATCCGATTACATCCTTTTTTTTCGCTATACGTTCGTACGTGCTTACATTGTCTCGTTATTTTACTAGTAGAATAAAATATTGTTTCAATATTTTTGCTGCTGAGGTTCTTAGGAAAATATGTTGAACCAGTTGAATTATCTAAGGTTCGTTGTAAATTAAATAAAAGGTCTGACTGTTTTAGTCAAAATATACGCAGCCATTGTTTTACTACCAGAACAAGGGTATAATACGAAGGTTCAACTATAAGAATAATTCGAGACGGTACGCTACGACCTGCTAGTAAATTGCGCGGACGTATACACATTGTATGGGCCCATTCGAGCGAGTAACGAGATAAACTACTGATGGCTGATTGAGAGTGAAAATATTCGGGTTATACGACTCGTTTTTATGATGTACGACAGAGGAACAGTCTTGTTTTTCCCGTTCAGTAATGCCTTGAGTTTTTATGGTTGCATAGATATTTTAGCAAATAAATATGGCTCCTTGGTCTTATTGCTTTTGTTTCGTTGTCTAGTACCTATTGTTTATAGAATTGCTTTACTATCTTAAGCCTAAAAATGTTAAACTTTGACCGTGTTTATCCTTCTATAATTATAATTAGCTAAAACAAGGCTGCGTCATCTTAATTGCGTAAAGATCAAATTTTACCTTAAAAATGTAGAAAATCGTATTATTATTAACCTTATCCACTTTGAACCTTCAAGTTCATTAGTCGCCATAGAAATGAAAAATATTAAAACTGACGGACGCAAATTGACCCAAAGAAATTCGTTTACTGAAATTCCATCTTTTTGCTGCATTCGCGGGAACAGGGATTACTTTCAGAGTCATGGGACCGCTATCTGTGAATTCGAAGAACGTTGCGAGAGTTTAAGGCAATGTCTACAATTACTGCTGAGTTTTTCTCGCCAGGGATACCATAATTTTGGATTTAGCCATTTTCGGCAGACACGAGAAAAACTTTATACTGAATATTTTTAAGCTTTTTTTATAAATATCGATGCCTCTATTACATGTTAATTTTGTAATAATATAGGATTCTATTAATTATTATTCTATTGCCTTGCAGTGGGACATTACAGGTTCATAACATAACATAACATAGCATAGGATTCTAATAGGTAGGTATTCTGTGAAAATATACGTGGATGTGTTAACATTTGCAAGATATGATTAATGTTTTATAAACATTGTTAGAACATCTTTAATTTACTTAGCGTAGGTACAATACAAACTACTTACATCAAGTAAAGTGTTAGAGATCGACTTTTACTGCACCGACTTTACCTTAAATGATTATTGACTTTTACTGCACTTTACCGGCACGCGGCTATTGTAACATAGTCGAAACGTCGGGATATGAATTAGGTAAATATAACGTTACAAAATCCCATTTTTTTTTCTAAAATATGAAATTATGATCGCGAAAGTTTAAGAAATACAACTTTTACTGCAATTTTGTGTTATAATTGTGACGTTTATTAGTCGACTGCTCAAAGTGAGCCTTAAGTGTTACGTAGGCTAAAACATCGTTTAGCATTTCCACCGCAAAACTTACAGTGGTAGAATGGGTTAATTAGCGTATTACTGTTTGTGTAAATACAAAGGACGCGGCATTTCAATCCTCTCAAAGTCTTGGAACTTAAAAGTCCCCAACAACAGCAGAGTTCGTTAGGGTCTTAAATTAATTTTCCTTTAAAATTTGTCAATTGCCGGCAAAATTAAACGAAGTTTGTCGTTTCTTGACAATGAGAGGTGGTTGGCTTGAGTCCAAGACTTTATCTCGACCTCCTATAGATAGCAAACATCTCCAGAGACAACGACGCGACGTTTAAAATAATCTTATTTGACGTAACATACCTACAAACAGAGTTTACGGACAGATTTTGATGTTATCACTTCAAGTAGCAAAATACAGAAAACAGACTAACACCAAAAGAATAGATAGGACACGAGAAAAATACTCTTATTCCTAAGGTTCAAATTTGCAATAATTTTTAAATGCCTTTTATTTCTTACCTAACTGTTAGAGATTGTTACGAGTTACAGTCAATTTTTTCTAAAAGGTCTAGCAACCCAACATGCATGAAAGCCTATCCTCACTTGCCCACGAAGCGTGTGGCACGTCAACAATCCGCGAAACAGGAATGTAGATTGCATAGTTTTCACGGCGTTGCGAAATCATTAATTGCTATCAGCTTCGCGTCACGGTTCGCGCAACAGCGCGCGACGCGAAGTGTGGGTGAATTTGGTTTACTTAATAAAATAATGTTTTGTGATCCCAGCTCCCAAGCCATGGTATAATTTGTACAGTTGCCACATCGCTGTTATTTGTGCGAAATGTAATTAATCACGAACCATTTCACATTCCTTGAGACGCAGTTCCTACTAATTATTATTTAATCTGCGCCCCTTGTTTACCAAGAACCGATGGGAAATTAGGCCTTTTATGACTCGTAAGAATTAATTAAGTAGGATGATTAAGAATTCTCATTTTCAGAATGCAAATACCGCCGTTTCTTGGGCTTCTATAATATCTTAATTAGAGAAGGTAGCTACTTCTGGTTAGATATTGAAGAGGAAGGTTGTAATGCTAATGAGATTTTTTTTTAATTTTACGGTAATTTGTATAATTATGAGAAGTCGTTGAGGTACGTTGATGTCTACATTAACTATTGTAGCAAAAGATTGTAGCAATTACAGAGATAAGCACTATTTTCAGAAACGTGAACGTATGAGAGCTGAAATAGTAACATAGTCTACTGACACCTCACAACTCTAGAAAATTATTTGTTTGCTACAAACACTACTTACAGCAAGGTGTCGTTAGTGTTTATAATGTGAACAAGATAGTGCTGTACTGCCATCATATAGTTCCAGCAGTCGAGAGACAATTACTGCTACAATGAAATACTCGTACCTATATCAAGCTTTTGAGGTTGTGGCCGTTCTGTACGTGGTCTTACTTCTATGCAATGAACTGCCAAAATGACATTGTCATGCTCGCAAAACAAAATATCTTGACCAAATATCCTGAAACAAAAGATAAACATAATAATCCCGAAACTCACTGAAAGCAACCCACTGTTAGAGATTGCATAGGAAATTGTTAATTCTATTGGAGCGAAGCACATAGGAAGTAACGTCCCGCACCGCTCAGCAACTTGGCACCCATCCAGTCACCGACTGTGCTTTACAATACGCCCCATAAAATGGAATCGGGATAGAAATTGCTTTTTGTACTTTGCGTGTCAAAATAGGGCAATATTTTAACGCGTCATTTTGAGCAGTTTACACACATTACCGGTGGATCAAAAACCAGCTCGAAAGCCAAATATTGATGCTGTAGCAGCGTGCGACTTGAGTACTTCTACTCAGAACATGAAATTAAAACGAAACTTGAGAATGACTTTATTGAATATAGCATCGATTGAAATGAGCACCTTCTTATGAATATGATATTGAAGTCATCAATTCGAAATTGAATTTTGCAATAAAATTTGCAGAACACGCTATTACGGGATCATACAGCCGTATTATGTTAGCATTAATGTGTTTCAGTTAAAAGGGTATGAATGTCGTAAAATTTACAGGCACATAAAGTTCCAGACGTATCATGGTGACGAGAATTATCTTAAACGTAGGCAAGTATGATGTATTCCGAAGTACTAAAGTAGGTACCAAATGGCATTTGTTATACCTATTCAAATTCAATTACTATAAAGTCTAGTCCAGTCTAGTCATACATCTTACAATGCTATCGATAAAATGTTTACCAGATTATAAAATACTTTCATTAGCAATTCTGATAGAATAATGAATAATTAAAGAATCAATTTTCAAATAAACGAAACATCAGTTATGTGCAGTGTGCCAATTTATGGTTCCGATTTATCCGATGTGAACCATCCGACTGTATAAATCAAACGGGTGAATACGCGAAAAAGATTTTCCGACCAACCGTGTTGTAATGATCGTTTTTCTATCCGAAATTTAAACATCAGTGCACAGAACAATATTGTTGAAGCTCTGTTGAAGTGTTGTTTCTTAAGAAGAGGAGTTCTTTTTGAATCGACGACCCGATGCGTGTGTTCAATTTATTAATTTTTAGTAACAATAGAATTAGAATAATAATTTCAGGTCTAATGAATACACAAATATCATATTTTGTTAGTTGTAATAAATTCAGAGATTGTTTTTATGTTATTTAATCCCTCTTTATGTCATAAGTTCTAGAAAATCCTGTTTTAGATTGTACCATAAAAACATTTTCTGAATTACAACTAACAAATATTTGGCAGCACTCGGGTAAGCTAGACTTAGTTTCATGGTAGGAAAAATTAAAAACACATTAGTTACAGTCGACAACAAAAGTTTTACAACATTCTCCCAACTTTATCCCAGTCGGTTAGCGGGGAAGTGATAATTTGTTTTACTTTTGAACTTGACCGTACGTGCTAACTCTATTATACCCCAACCATGTGTTTTGAATTACAGGGATAGTAATCGTTTTGACAGGGGCGTTGAAACTGCTCACGTTTTAGGTTTCTTGACATACTGGACTCGTGGTAGGGTGCGGGCTTTAATTAAGCATAAGAGCTCAGAGCAATGTCACTGATGATATAATTACAGGCATGTTGCTTACATTTAATCATCTGTATCGTGACGGCCGTTTCATCATAATAACGTAGACGGGTGTGGATGGCAAGTACTCCGTTTATATGCCACAAAAACCAACAGTGATGGATTGTGGGCATAGAATGAAAATATATGTACTAGGTAGCAAACACTCGCGCGTGCCTGTGGCCAAATTAAGCTAAGATTTTGTTTCGATAATACTCTAAAATTATGGTATTTTTTTCGTTTTGATATCTCAATAATATATCTAATCTAAAGAATACGATAAAAATAACTTCTATTATTTATTCTAATCGACTTCAAAAAAGGAGGTACTATGTTTCACTGTATGATTTTTTTATATTATGTTTCTATGTATGTTCACAGATTTTGATTGTCGCATTCTGATGTGGTCTCATTAAATTGAGGATCTGCTAAGGATCTTCAGAGTTATGAACAGAAATACACCTCGAAAGTGCAGAAAATTGCTCTCTTTTACAAAATTGAAGTCAACATAATAAAAAAAAAATCCGCTTGTTCATGACATCGTCATGTTCTTACAATTGTATCTACGATCTCAATAACACACAAAAGACATGCAAAAACAATTTGCTGAGCGTTTCTTTGACGTGGAATTTATTATTTGCGCGTGTGTTAATACGTGAATAATTTACTTTCTTGAGCGACATGGAAGGTTGTACGCGCTTTTGTTGTTACCTATTGCGCATCAAATAAAAAAAAATTAACAGCGTCAGAATATCTTATAACTGAAAGAAACGCTTTATTGCCTGGGGTAATATTTTTTTAATATTTTTATTTTGATTTGAGTAGGTCAGTTCAGGACCTTTTTGTCTTTATTGTGAAATAGATGTTAGAAAAATGTTAGGGTTAGGTATCACTACGCAACAACATTATAGATATTAAGACCATTTAATCTGCCACTGCGTTGATTATGAAATAAAGCTTTGAAGCATTGAGATGTATTATAGAGCTACAATCAGACAAATAAAATGCAAACGCCAAAACTCGGCGCACGCTACCAAGTGCGCAGAATTTTTCTTTTTGCGTACAAGCTACATTGAACATTAAATCAAATGATATAACGTCTACATTCAAATGTCAAAAGTCATTGTAGAACATTGAATTTGCACGCACATTTTTGGAGTGTTGTCAGCTATTAGATTGTGACTCTTTAATACATCTCAATGCTTTGAAGCTATGGTCTCTTAGAGGACAAATGAAAAATGTCTGTATGATAAAAATGCATATTATGCTCTAACTAAAGCGTAGGTGCGATGATCTTCCAATCTGTAATTACTCCTACTCGTTTCGTTTGTTTGCGTGGAAGCAAGTCCTTAGGTATTATATTCTCTGTTAATACTTACGCACACACAAACTTTTTTTTTAATAATATTAGTGTGACCAGAATTTCCTCTAAATCTAGCAAATTTTATAATGTCGCAACCCCTCATGTTTTTGACTCTACCCGCTTTTGTATTACTAGATCCAGGAAGTATATTTTTAAGCTCAAAGGAGTTTTGTCGTTTATTAACTGAAAGTTTTGTAAAAAAAATTCAACTCGATCCCTACTAATACTTTTTGGGATAGGAAAATGTTTTTTATTCCACACTGTATACAAACATTTCAAAGGCATGCTTGTCATTTTATACTTTTGACTAACGTTCGGTCTCTTTTGATTCAATGGATGGCAACACTCATGGTTGCCTTGCCAATTGATAGCCTCACTAGACCGTGTTGTTTGCCACGTGTTCAGTCAGATGGTTTATCCAGCGTTTTTGCCAGTAAATCTATCCAATCTGTATCGGATTTTTGGCATTCGGTATCTGTAACGCGCTTTGCAAAATTTTTACAAAACTCTGCGCTTATAATCGTCTCTCTCTTGCCTTTAAAGTTTACTGGAAGAAAGCTCTTTTAAGGGTTTAGTTCGCCTTTGTTCATGTCGTTTCGTTTAGTACTTTTAGTGGTTTTGTTTTGTGTACTAGGATTATCGATTTAAATATTGGGTATTAATATATTATTAGAACTAACAGACAGTTAATCGCTGGATTTCGCTTTCATAATGAATGAGAAAATAAGGCGTAAAATGTTCTGACACACACACACATAAACTCACAAAACGTATATTCGCTTTATAATATAGTATACCCTTACTTATTTGTTATAAAGTGAAAACAACACTTTTAAACTCAATTTTACACACACTTCGTTTGTTTAAAATGCTGATTCATTCAGCAACGGGCAGACCGGAGGTTGATGATTTCGAAAACAATAGCTACTATATATTTTTTACATACCTGTGAACTTAGAACGATACCATTTCTGCAAGTTAGTAAAAAGTACCATCCGTGACGAGGATAATGTACGGAAGAATTATTAACTAATTAGTATGGTTAGTGAAAAAATGTATCTATCACGTGCTCTTAACAATGCAACAGGATTAGTTTTCGAATAATAACTAAAAACTTTTGATCCGGAAAAAACATGTTTGCCAACTTTCAGTTTTTTACACGCCTCGTTCCAAATTTAACTTCTGGTGGCTGTTAGAACATCAGACTGAGGGACAGCGATAGTTTACTTCGATTAAAATGTACAATTTAAATCTATGCGCGATTAAATTCGCCAAAATAGACAAAAATCTCATCAGAAGTTCAAAAAATTTTCTGAAACGGATTGGAAACTAATCTTTAGGTATGTATAAAAATTTATTTTCGATTCGAAAGCAGACTTTTATACATAAAAATTTATACATATTTGATGCACGGCTAGAAGTCATAAGGCATGAAGGCACCATTTTTATAAATAGGTACATAGATTATGGAATAAACTCCAACTGGTATCCTCCCCTCCGTTATACAATTTTCACACGACTTTTGCGCGAGGAAAAGTTGTCGAATTGAGCTGCAGTTTTTCTGACTTTTTTCCGCGTTTTTGCTTACCACTCAGACTGTTAATTAGACGGTAGGGCTACAGGAAATTAAAGTGTGTCGAGTGTATGTTTGTAAACAGTTCGGCCACGGGCTGTGGAATTAAATAACGAGCCTGTTGAAAACAGATTGTTGAAGCTTCGCTCACACTGACGCGGCCAAAGTGATACGTTGATGAAATTGAGTTTTGACAGAATTTGACTGGTACCCTTCCTTTGTTTTGAAGGTGTTTGGGCACCTGTTTGATTATAGCTTAATTTTGGTGTCGGTTTAATGAGGGTTGAGGTAAAGAGGTATAGAAGTCTCACTTCAAAGCCACCTAGTGATTTGCAATTACTTGGCTGAAAATATCAAATTACAAAACAAAGTAACCAATTACCAGATCAATCTGAATCAATTTGCGGTAAGCTTTCACTAACATAATATTAATCACTCTCTTAATATATCTTTCGCTTGAGTCGCTCTCATCGGTCCCATTATTGTATTTCCCGGCGTAATTCCAAATATCTATCCCTACAAAAATTCCGCTGGCGTAAGAAAGGCTCTCCAACGCATTATAACCCTCAGACCTCATGAACTTATCACCCAATATACTTCGTTATTTATCTAAAGAGGGCGCCCACAGAATTCCAATAAAAGCCCCTTCTTGCCCTTTTGTAGCAAATAGTAACATTAAACAAACCCACAACATTCCTCAAGCTCCACACGTCTTCACGTCAATCCATCTATTGAAGACCCATCGTGATCGGCCCATTATAGAACACAGTCACATAACAAGCAGTCTGTGTAATTGTCTAGAACTTCTAATAGCCTGATGAAAGAAATAACTTCAAGCTATGAAGCTTGAAGTTATTTCTTTCATTCACTAATAACGCTATTAATTATAGAGAATGTTCTTGCAGATAAATACACACTTTGATTTAGCTTTTATGACACACTGCCGCTTTGAAGAGTGCGTTTTTAATACGCGTTAAGCGCTTGGCATCTAAATAAGCCCTTATGGGTTTTTATGATATGTTGCTAGTTCATTCATATTGTGTATTCATTCGTGGGCTTGATACCGGTAATCAGTGGCAATCTGTTTCATATGTAAAACCGTTAAAAATCACCGTAATTACTTTGGCTAGTATGATAATGCTTGAAAAACAACAACACGACCTTATTACTTCGGCATAAGAGCGTTGTAAATTGGCATTCAATTAACACTCTGATGAGATTAAATATCGTGCCTAAATTAAATTGACAGTTCAAACGCACTAGGATTTGAATGACAATTTGTTCCAGCACTTTTAGTCAAACACTATTCCATTGATTAGAGTTGTGTTGATATTCGAAGTTTATCTAATGTTAAATAAACATTCTTATCTCAGTGAAGGCGTTTACATGAAAACCCATTTATTTGTATATTAATTGAGAATTGAGAAATCGTTTAATTTAATTTTATCGTTGAATGTCTTAGACCTAAAATGGCTTCAAGGAGTTCCTGTTTACGATTTATCGATAGAGTTATCAACCAGCTAAACAAATTCCGCCCTTAGTTTCAAACATCCCATACATCGGTATATTGGTTGCGGGTTCGATTCCCAAATGTTAATTTACAAAAAAAAAATGTATCGATGTAGTATATCAGTCATCTGGTTACCATAACACAAGCATGAAGTTGCTTAGCTTGGGACTAGATGACCCTGTGAGGAATGTCCAAGGATATTTATTTATATTTATTATTATTTATTTATTTATTTATCCCCGCATCATAAGTCTTAAAATTTTTCGCACTTTGTTAAAACTTTCGAGATTAAATACTTTAAAACGCAAGTATGGAACTTTACATTGCAATTTGACTAAAACCTTAGTTGAGATTACTTCAGACTTTATAGTTGAAAGTTTGAAGTTAAGACTGCCTACGTCTTAATGAGGCATTTTCTATGCTGTGCCGGTAGTTCTGTTGGCATTGAGGAATCAGGAACAGAAGTTTCGTGTGTACAAGCCTTATGCATTCATAATAAGGCTTAATGACTTTAACTACACGCTGTTTTGTCGTTCTTTTACAAACATGCATTATATTTTTTAGGAAAGGGTGCGCCAATTTCTAGTTAGTTATAAATAGAAAATCTAACTAAGTATAAGTAACGGCTTCGGTAGGATTCAAACCTGCGTTGATACAAGCGCTCGCCTTTAAGCCGGGTTGCCTTACCACTCAGTCACGGAACCACTAACGCCGAAGTCGAAACTATCAGTAAGAAGATTTTTCTAGTTAGGTAAAATACAAACTATTATTTTGATTGTCTACAAAAGAGTTTACCAATTTTTGTTAGTTATACTATTTAAAAAATACAAAATAGGTATTATTGATATTGTAAACGTAGGTAAGTAATTTAATTTAAGTAATGTTAGCTAAAACTGACTCAGACTTTTGGAGAATAAGTGGACTTGTCTAGTTAACACAGGCTGACAATATGAATACAAACTTCAAAAACTCTCACAGAAAACTAGTATCAAAACACTTGCTCCACTGTCACACAACATTAAAAAAATCCTGCACAGGTATCCTCAAAATAAGTAAAAAAATAAGTAAAAAGTATTTAAAAATAAGTTTTTTTCGTGTCGTGTAAGTCCTCTAAGACTTACACGATACAGTAAGCGGACGCCCTACTCTCAGGCACTGTAGTATAATACAGTAGTTTATGCCGCGTGAGTTCTAAATAAACAATGCTTCAACCAAAATCGCCAACAAAGCCATAGATTTACAAATAATGCCCTAATTCGGTAATTCGTGCAGTTCAGCCATGAAAATGCTATTTGTGGGAATCGCGTATTCAATTCGATGTTAGCACAGATAATGTCCGCAAATTCTAAAACCAACTGACTCCATCTGCATTGTTATGAATAGGTTGTGCTTAGAACATGTGAATTTCGTATTCTGAATATTGTGCTACCACTTTTTTGTTTAGTCAATAGTAAGTTCGAAGATTTACAGCGCTAGTACGAGTATTACCTACCCTTAAATTTAATATCCGTGATTACATAAAAATAAATATAATTAATAGTTAATTTTCTTTTGTAATTCTAGATTTTTTAAAACAGAAAAGTGGGTAAGAAAGTATTAGATACTCAGAAATAGGAGGTATATTTTTACTAGCAGCCCAAGTCTACATTCTTTAGTATTCTTACGTATTTTTCTCTTGAAAATGAGACACGATCTAAAATTATGAAGTAAAAATGCGGACATAAAAGTTCTTATACCGCCACGGCCCTGAAATCTTGAGTCTGTAATGACCTACAAACTCAATCTTAGCCTGACCTAGTTTAAAATTAGACTTAATATTATTCGGGCAAAATAGCGCAGCTAAATCATAAATCTAAGCTGTGTCGGCCAGAGAATTTGAATATTTCGATCAATGAAGGTTGGTTTACACCAGCTACACCGTTGCCTTATTATACATAGAGTAGGTACATATTTTAGTACTTTGTCTTATGAGTATGAAGGCATTATAGCAAAATATGTTCAAAATGTGGTATCATTTTCAACATTTTTGTTGTCTATCTGTTCAATGACATACAAAAACGTTTCTGTATAACGTAGATTACGCCAAACCTCTTACATCCAAACTGACAAGTAAACTTTACCTCTTTTTATTGTTAGTATAGACGTGGAATAAAGTGTAGGTCGGTTTGTAAACTGACATGATACCCATCAAATCTTAGTTATGTTTGCTAGTGCAAGGTATTTCAACAATCCAAACTTGAACTTAAGTCACATTTCATTATAATTTCTGTACTAAACGTAACTTCATAATTTGAGTAGTGGAATCACGAAATTAATGGTCTATGAATAGATTGCCATTCGCTTTAATGTTTGGGAAGTGCTAACAAAACGATTAAAAGTTTCAAATTTTCGCATTGTTATCGAATATTTTTTACGACATAATGTTATATAAGTAAATACATAATTAGAACAGCGCTATCATCATTATTGACTTTTTCTTATAGTAATTATCTTCTGTTTTTTCTTATATGGTGTTAGTCTTGACTGTTTGAAAATCACAATACTTACCTTATGTGGTAAGTTCCTGCATATTTACATACCCTGACAAAATATCTATAGCAAGTTAAATAATTTGTGGCAGTATAAAAGATGCAGTTATACACTATTCTTTAGTTCCAACAAGACAAAGCTTATAGGATGAATTAGTACTATCAGATTGCGGCAATCTCTTAAAGAATCGTCCTTGAGACGGTGATAAACACTGTGGAAAGAATAGAGCAATTCAACACCTTTCGACTTTATGTCCAGGGATTAAGGCACAAAAGCGGTAACATTTTTCTCTTGTACTTTACGACATTTAAGGTAGAAAGCTGGCTGATAGCCAGCGATGGCGACAATGCCTTCTATCTCTCCACGTCGATATCATTTGAAAGAGCCATAAAATGTTTCACCGACGCACGTTTCAATAAAAAACGCAGACTAGATTTTCCGAAAAATAAAAGAACATTTTTTGGTTTCGAACATTGTCGTTTTGTGTAATATTTGGAACAAAAGTTTGAGTATTTCAATTTGATTTACGCACCAAACAAATATGTGCGCAACGTAGCTTTAAGCGCTTTGTAGTAATATAAATGTGTTGTATTTAGACATATTAGATGTACAGCACAGCACAAATAAATAATAATATACAACAACAAAAGTGGGTCATTTGTCCGGTGAACTTTACAAACAGCTATAAATGTGGACCAGATGGGAATAGATAATTAACATGAACCTAATTGGGTTAATACGTGCTGGCAAATTGTATTGAATATCTAGGTAGAGCAGCGGTTGTCGCAAAATTAGTTTATCAGCTCATTCCCTAAGGATGAGTGGGCGCGAAGTATCACGCAACTTCAAACACACCTACACTACACTCTACAAATAATAATCACAATATCATAAAGATGAAAGTTTGTGTGTAAGTATGTAAGTGTGTTTGTTACTCTTTCACGCTGAAACATCTGGACAGATTTAAATGAAATTTGGTACCATTGCTTATATCCTGGATTAAAAAATAGGCTACTTTTACTACTTTTAAATATCTGTTTATATTGAATATGAGTGCATTCACTAATGTAAGATTGCCTCTAAACAATATACGAGTATTTGTACCTTAGATATCGTATGCTTGTATATGCCTGATGAGCTCAAGGCCCGTCTACCAGTGGCCATATCGTACAATTAGTGGATGGGGTATAACATTTTCAATTGTTCAGAGTGCATGTAGCAACAAACTTGGGTGTGCAAGCCATCAAAGAGCGCACCAAAGGGTGGACCAACCACACCCTCATTTATCCCTAGGTTCTCAAAGTTAAAAAAATATCTCCAGTCAAAATCGCTGTTGTCGAAATCGACCTAAACAGATATATATTTTGTATAGTATGTATGTTTGTATGAGCTAGTTGCTGACTCTGGCCTGAATACTATTGAAGTATTATAAATGCTCGCAGAACAAAGGAGCCAAAATCGTGATCCTATTTATGTAACATTGTTTTCTAAATTTAATCAATAAGATAAACATCGTCTCGCCCTTCAATAATACCTTGAAAATTATCATAACTAAATTCATGTCTGTTTATTTTATTAAAAGCATTAGTCAAACAAATGAAACGGTTGAAACACTGAATATTCAAGATGCTGAATTAGTTTGAAACTTTTGATATTGCGAAGGGGTTGATTCGATCCACTCATAGCGTCGAGTTAAGCAAATTACAGACTTTATAGCCAAAAGTGAAACGGCGCACCTGCTCTCTAATTTATATTTCTATATCTACATTAACATCTTAAACGGAAGAGTTTATTTGTTCGCACTTATCTTTGAAACTAGCTGTCCGATTGAATGACTATTAATGCATTTAATAGCTCATTTTATCGAGAAAGGTAATAAATAGTCCTGTTTAATTACCAAAATAATGCTATTATTTTTAAAAAGACTAACTAATCAAGTTAAAGAAGTCACCACTTGTAATAAATTCTGCCAAACATTGAGGGCAATTAGAGAACGGAATCAATGGAGACCGATAGTGTAATGAAAATCACACACGTCATATCACTGTCCTTTTTTTAAATGATAAGAAATGAGAGAAAGATGGAGAGACTATATTAATTAGTGATTCCAAGAAAAATCGACGACCTCTGTGGCGCAGTGGGCGAAAGCCTGCCTGAGACGCGGAGGTTGCTGGTTCGATTCCCACTGCGGGACAAATGTTTGTATGATCTGCAAATATTTGTCTCGAGTCTGGGTGTTTTCTATGTATAATATGTATGTATTTACAAACAAAAAATGTATCTATGTAGTATATCAGTCATCTGGTTACCATAACACAAGCATTAAATTGCTTAGCTTGGGACTAGATGACGCTGTGTGGAATGTCCAAGGATATTTATATTTATTTATTGACTTAACAAAAACAAAGTTAAGGAGTAATTTTTCTCATTTCATGAAATTTTACTTAGAGGGATTTTCAGCAGAAGGGACTAGCTGTTTTCATTTATGCTGTGTCCAAACTTCACCATCATAATCATTATTCGACCTTTATTCGAAGCGAAATCGAGTAAATTTGTTCCAAAATTACTTTTAATAAAAGCATTTCTTTCCCTCCGAACCAAAGTGCTAAAGTAGAGTAAATGGAGTGGAATTTCCGATTCACGAATAAATTTAAAGAAATACTAGAGGTAATAGGGATGTCTCAGGCTCCTTTTACTGTCTGTAATATAGATAAACTGGTCAATTGCGAGTCAGACTTGCATACAGAGGGTTCCGAACTCACAGAACTTTTTTACTTTTTTATTTTTCGGACTATTAATTTACTTAAGTTGTAAGAACTTGCTTTTCACCAAATTTCGTAATGCTAGGTCAACTGGAAAGACCTATAAGTTTAGGTTTTTGACCTATCAAAAACCTTTAGGGTATTTCTGTCCTTGAGGGTTTTTTGTCTTATCCTTAATCCTTATCCTTAATCCTGAAATTTCCTGAAAGTTGACAAACAGCAAGCTCCAATAACACAGATTAACGAAATATAAACGAAATGAATTTGGTACTTACACACTTCCCAAAAATCTAGTTTTTTACACCTAATAGGGACTATGAACCGTACATTGATGAATCGTTCGTGCTTGTAAGAGATAGCCTAAAGTGATAAGATCGCCCATCGTACCTTCTGGTTCTAGTTTCTGAATTTAATTTATTTTCCTGTGTTATTTAGGTATGTTAGAATTAAGCACTTAGACCATAGTGGTACTATTATAGTTACATTGTTTGTGTGTGTTAAACCAAAGGTGCCTAGTTACCTGGGTGCCTACCTACCTGTTTGTTATGTATTCTGCCTCCTGTTTTGTGTACTTACCTATTTTTTTACCTATCTGTGCTGTAAGTGTGTCAATAAACAAGTCTATCTATCTATCTATCTATCTATCTACTAAGCAGCAACTACAAATGAAAGCCACCCAACAGCCAACACTAAGCAAGACCTCGTTCGAGGCGAACTACTATTTATACTAGTAACATGCTATAAATTACCAACATATAACCTAACTTTTCAATTCACACAATCTTGGATGCTCGGAGATGGTCCTGTAGTAGTTATTTCTAATTCAAATACCTATGAAATGTTTTAGGAGCAGGACCAACTTAACCCTTCATTATAGCCCTTCAAACGAGCTGTTAGTCCTTTACTCCTTCGTTCTAGATAAGTATTAACATTGTTATTCAGAGCAGACTTATTAATTTTAATGTTATTGTTCAAGTTGTTTGGTAAAGCTTAGTTTTATTGTTTATTTCAATGATGTTTTTGAAGACAAGTTTATATAACGAAATTTATTTTAATATGAAAAACGGAAGAGAGATTTCATTATTAGAACTTAATTCTTCGTGAGTTTCGACAAATTTCTTTCGAAGATTATTACGAAACCCGAGTATGTTTGTGATTTGATCATGGCATTGAGGAGGTTACTATTATGTATTTTTTATTTTTGTCACCGTTATTTCGTCAATAGCACAGAATACAGAGAATAGTAAGAGTGCAGTAAATTGTTCTCTTATGAAACTGAAATTGGTTGTATAACATTTTTAATTTTAGTATCGTTGAATCCAGTCATATAATACAAAATCTAGGATCTATGACACTCCGTCAACAAAGGTATTTTTACATTTCTATAAAACACGTGGTAGGTACCTATACAATTCAGTAAAAAGCGAAGTTCGTAAAAGAATAGATAAAACTTCAAAACACATTTGACTGAAATGGTATGCTGTAAAGTTTAACTACCTTTACAGCTGAGTGTACAAATGCTGAATGTTCTGTACGAAAGCTCGTAAATATTTGCCTTACGATTAGCGTGTTTTTATAGAACTTAAAAAAAAAATTGAATATGCTATAATAGTTATAGAAGCACGTTTTAAATGTTTACGTTACGACTATTAACTTTATAGATTTCTACCTGTCTTAGCGGCAAAAGCATTGCATCTTTTTAATCCCTCGGTTTATGCGTAACGTTTTAAAGTAGAACCTTCCTTCGGCACACGACATATTTTTTATCCCTTGTATTTTCTATATAATATTTTAGGGTTGATCTTCCTTCAACAACAATAACATAAGCGCACAGAATATTTTCATCCCTTGGCCGATTCTATCTTGTATTTTATATGTAATGTTTTAAGGTTGATTTTCCTTCAACAGCAATAACATCAGCGCACAACATAACGCAGCTGAAAGTGCCATTGTACGCGGATCCTCGGCGGGCGGCGGAGCTCAGCTGTCACTTCCAGATGGAGGATCAGAGGCTCCATTCTGTCAAGTGGTACAGAGACATGAACGAGATATTCCGCTACAGCCCGTCGCAGAGGGTGCGTATTACTTGTGAAAAGTTTTAGAAACAATCTTACTAAAACTTTTAAGCGAAAAATAAATAAATAAATAAATAAATATCCTTAAATATCCTTGGACATTTCACACGGCGTCATCTAGTCCCAAGCTAAGCAATTCAATACTTGTGTTATGGTAACCAGATGACTGATAAACTACATAGATACATTTTTTTTTGTAAATACATACATATTATACATAGAAAACACCCAGACACGAAACAAATATTTGCAGATAATGCAAACATTTGTCCCGCAGCGGGGATCGAACCCGCAACCTCTGCGTCTCAGGCGGGCTTTCGCCCACTGCGCCACAGAGGTCGTCAAGACTGCCCATTGTACATACATTAGCTTTATTCGTGAATAAGCTACGGAAAGGCTCTAGAAATGCTTGTACTTTAGCTTCAATAAATTTATGAAAACTGTTTACTGGCCATTTAATGCTAGTATAGTCGAAGAGGCAGAGCGCAGAGAGGATTTGAGTGAATTTGATATGTTAACGTTTAGATTAACACTTCATAATCTATAATTGTATAATAAGCGGTGTTACCGCTAAAAAGTATTATTAACTACATACCAACAAATTATTTTTACAACAGGTAGTTTAAGGTTATTATAAAAAAAACTTTACCAAGAACATTTTTATTTTTAGAACATTTAAAAAATCTTTGAATCATCTTAAGGCAGGCAACTGAAGCAACCAGAACAAGGCCCAACATGCTTTAGATTAAGTGTTCATTTCCTCCTAAACGCTTTGAATTCAGACCTTGAAAATAATTCAACCCGGCTTAGTCTTGTGTGAAATACCCTTTTCGCCTCTAACGTTGAGTTTAATCAGTTATAATCTGACTGTAATGATGCCCACTGCTTCTATGTAAACTAACCTGTACTAAGTTAGTATCTAGATGTACACGTTTCTCTTGAATTACAAGTTTCCCAACTACGCTGATAACAGATGAAGCACACTAGCTACTCGTACTATACTATTCGTAACTTACAATTAAATGTTTTTTGTTTTAAAATTATTACAAAATCTTGGACTAGAGATCTTAAAGCCTCGCGATTTAGTGAGATCCACATTGAGCTCAAAAAATCTTAGAAAATCGAAATGCACCCGAAAGGGTCCTGTCCTACGATATTGGCAATGTCCTTATCCTGTGGTAAGGTTGATTAGTTTTAAAGGCTGGTTTAGGTTTTGGATTCAACAAAATCTCAGGCACAGTCGCGTCTTGTTAATCCTAGCCTAGACATAAATAATGTAATTTTTGTACAAATCATCTCACGGCTTAAGCTTTTAAACTCGAGAGTTTTTACGTCTATTTGGTAGATTAATCTCTCACACAAAAATCTGATACATTTTGTCTAACTAAGCTTAATAATCTGTAAAAGTACAAACTTACTACTAAGTTTAATTAAACAATTTTACTAAAATAATTGTTAATAGATAAGGCTAATTAAAAGTTTTAATGCGCAGAAAATTTCATCAAGTTAATCTTGAGCGGAGAAGCTAAAAGCGAAATGCTTAGTGTTAAATTACTGGCAGCGAGTTCGTTATTCCGATATAGACAGATCAAAAATTCTCCTTTGTTTTTGCAATTCTCTCTCGTAGTTATTGACTGATGTCTGCGGCTACCAAGTTTTTTTATCCGTCGGAATTTCCGATATGCCGGAAAAATGGTGTTTATTTTTGCCAAACTCTGTTGTTCCAGTGCATATTTTAAATTCCAATAAATTGCGGTAACAGCTTTTGTTTTTGTTAACATAGGGTTTAGTTGGAAATTCCATGTTTTTGGTGCGTTTACAGTTTTGAGGTTGTTTCGGAAAAAACTTGAAACGAGAAATTTGTCAGTTCAGTTCAAGTACGTTTGACTACCTTTTCAATTATGTTTAAAATACTGCTATGATTTGTTTTAAATATAGCGACAATATTTGCTATAAATAAAATGTATCAATATTAGGTATAACGATACAAGTCTGTTACGGTAACATGATCAAATAAGTAAAAAAACTTATATTTGTTACTCAGTAGGCACCAAGTGTTTTTAAACAACATAAATAATTTAAACTTACATCACTAACTAAACAGCCAACTCTACGAGGGAATGCCAGATTAAAATATTTGTCTAAATAACAATTAGCGGCAGGCACCTACTTAGAATAAATTTTCACGGAATTCGCTGTGTTTCTCTTTTGTCCCGGTGACTGCATTACAACCGTGGTTCAGAGAAGACTCTAGGGAAATCCTTGTGTTAAATTAACACGGGGATTTTAATGGGAAGTTTAAGTAATCACGAAATTTTGACGAGTGGCCATTGATAACTGTAACCGCTGATAAGCTAATAGACTTTTTTGTGACTAACTGTGACGACCTCTGTGGCGCAGTGGGTGAAGGCCCGCCTGAGATGTCTGCGTCTGTGAGGTTGCGGGTTCGATTCTCGCCGCGCCGCGGGACAAATGTCTGTATGTTCTGCAGATATTTTCTTTCATGTATTTACAAAAAAAGTATACAAGTAGTATATTAGTCATCTGGTTATCATAACACAAGCATTAAGTTGCTTAGCGTGGAACTAGATGACGCTAAGTGAAAGGACAAAGGATATTTACATAATTAAAATAAAACACTATCAAATGTTTTAAAGTACTTGTGTTATAAGTACTTTGTATGGCTCATTGACTCTTCGTATACGTCTGAAACGAACACTATTGATTGAGCGACATTATTGAGGTGCTATCTAGCATCTGTCAGGTGTCATTGTAAATTGAAATAAATAAATATTCCACAGCCATCAATCCGCCTGTTCAACATAAGCGACATCATGGTGCAAGGCGGGGAATGCCAGGCCGATTCTTGCATGGTGCGAGTGATGCCGCCTCCGGTCGCCACGCGAGCGGGGTACACCTGCGAAGTGTCTACCGAAGGACCTAAGTTCCAGATCGCGAGGAACACTAAACACATGACTGTCGTTGGTGAGCTTGGCTTTAAACTTTTAAACCATAAACCCTATCACTAGAAGCTGCCACACCGTAGGTGCTCAATGGGGAATAGAAACAAATTTTATTTCTTGTTCCCATTTGAGCACCACTTTAAAATATTGATGGGTGCTCAAATGGGAATATCTTGGGTGCTCAATGCTTATGTGCCCAAAAAATAGGTGCTCAAACGGGAATACTTCATTAATATTGAACTGTCAATTTAGGAAGACATAGAGAATGTTATTTTTACGTCACTTTTCTTCTTTTTCCTGCACTTATCCCACTATGTGGGGTCGGCACAACATATTGTGTTCTTCTTATTCCAGAATCAGTGTTGTAAAAAGATTTGGCATTGATTTTTTCGACCTTCAGCCTGCCTGACGACTAACCTCCTTGGGAATACTTGTGGAATAATTTTCAAGTCACTTTTAGGTCAATGAAAGACGACAACAGATTTAGTAGACATCTAAGCTCTTTGAAGTCTTTAATTCGTTAGGAATATCGGGTTTAATTTTTAAAAAGTTAGGCGGGGAATGTCAGGATTACTCTTGCATGTGCAAGTTATCGTCTCTGTGAATTGACTTTTGCAAATTGAAAATGTAAATTTTGGGAAGAATAAAGACTTTTAAGAATGTGGCCTGAAACTTCGGGACGAATACGGAGCTAAATCATAATTTATGTCGAGTCTTATCTTTAAAAGTCTTGTCAAAAATGTTCGGGATCTCTCAAAATTGAATGCTAATAAACTATTATTTCTGACTGTACTTCATTTCAAATTCTGAAGATGTATAAGGCTTTATTTACAGATCTTTCAGAGGAATCATAAGTACCGAAGCCTCTTGTAAATTCAAAGTATGTCACTACCATTTTTAATTAAAGGCGTAGATGCCCTTTTACTGATCCCAAATACGGAATAAAAGTCCATTTCGTTTTACGATTGTGATTGCTCCATTTTTATTATCGCAGCATTTTTATACGTTCCATTACCGAGGACATAAATAATCTGATCCCATGTTGAGGCTGGAAGCACATCGACGTAACGCAGACACTTCAGAGCCTCTAGTCATATTACAACGATTTGTATCGATTCTCCTTCCACGCGTCTCATCGTTAATCCTTTGAATCGACTCTTCTGACCACGTGACTTATCGTTATCGAATGCTAATTCCTAATGTTTTTTCTGTTTATAAAAAAGTAATTATTGGCTAGGGGGCTGATAGTTCGCGATTTCGATAAATGACAGTCTGGCGGCGCTAACGGGCCGTGACTTCAGCCACAAGTTTTATCGGCCCAATTATCGCGGAGCCGTCCGGTAACTGTGCCAGCGGCGCCGATGTGGCCCCAGCCTAACAATAGCTATCGCAACTCCACAACTCGAATTTAAAGCTTTTAATTAAGTTACTGTTCCCTGTCTACAATTGAACAGAGTTTCTGTGACTCGTTCCCCTTAGAGGCTTATCTTTGGTCTCAAGCTCAATAATAACTAGTGGCTTAGTTCTGTATTCAAATGAGTTTTGCCCTCAGCTATGCCGGATGTGGATCCAGTTATATCTTCGGCGCAGAAGGTGCTGAAGCCCGGGGAGTCGATGTTCCTAAATTGTACTTCGGACTATTCGCTGCCACCTGCTGAAATTAATTGGTACATCGATGATGAGTTACAAAAGGTTCGTATTAATCTTATTGAGCCCATTCATGTGCTATGACGGCTTATATTCAATTGAAATTCAGTCAATGAACGGTACTTAGTGATTTCAGATTAATTATTAGATCGTTTTTGTGTATTTGCTCAGCGTGTTAAGCGGCTTGGGCAACGCATGGTGAGTTAGCTCATGTCGCCTCTCAATGAATGCTACCGTTTATATAGTGCCTATTTTTAGCAAGGCAGCATTTTGAAAATAATACATTTGCTTTTACAAAGCATACTTGCACGTTCAAATTTGACGAACTGTGGAATAGTTCTAAAACACATTACCATTTTGTATACAGTTTTGTACACAACAATTTCAGAGTTATCCGAACAAATTCAGTAAAATTTCGCTACAGACACGCATTAAATTATTGACCTGTTAATTAATAACCTATATCTGATAGTAAGTTCTGTGTGGTTTTTTATTGTATTTTGTTGATAACGTTATTGATAAAATAAAGAGCAATATTCGTTGATAGTTGCATTTGAACGTCGTATATTATGTGCAAAAGACTGCAAAATCTTCAATTCCTCTGCACATTTCACTTGAAGCGCTATTCCCGAAGAGGAGTTTAATCCTAGCTCACTTGAGGTACATATCAGTCCATCTCGGCCTCTCAACTTGCAAGGCTATCGAGAACTTTCACCACTTTGTGTTGCCTTCCATAGAAATAGAGGCGAAACTTTGTGAAAGGTAGATATTGACCAATACAGAAGTCAAGCAACTGTAAATTATTATCAGTCATTGGCTACATTAATAACTGCTAACTTAACCTAGGTACAATATGTTATAATGGTACAGTCAAAACTCTTAACCAATCAAAAGTACTTCTAAACTGAAAAAAACAGGCAAAAGTAGTTTTGACTGATATAACAGTCAATTATGTAATTCTGCCCAATGGAGCTGGTTAAAAGTAGTTTTGACGGATGTGAGCCGATTTTTTTTTTGTAGTTACTAAATAGGTGGTGTATTATTATTATATTCTTTTTTACGCATGTTGTGATATCCTGTTATTATGGGACTAAGTAAGGATGTTAATCAAAAATTCCTATTTATTCATAAACCAAAATTGTAAAGTACGAGTAACTTTACAATTTTGGTTTATGAATAAATAGGAATTTTTGATTAACATCGGTTAGTCAGTTTTTTTCCAAATAATGAAATAATCCTTACATGAATCTGAGTCAATCCGCATTAAAAAAAACACTAAAATCCGTAAAGTGAAAAATTCACGAAAGAGAAAGTGGTTCCTAAATCGTGTCGTTCCTAAAACAATAGTGGTAAGTAAGTAACTTACAAGTAGTTAGTTAAGTATGAGCAAGTCAAGGAGTTTTTAGGTCGCCTAAAGGCCTACAATAGTGGTGATTAGTTTATATTCTGTCTAACTGAATACAAGTCAAACTAACAATTTATTTTACTCTAACAACCAAAGTTAAAACAGTAAACCTTGACTCGGCCTACACACTCTTTCTTTTATAACCGATCCGTTAATGCTCAGCCTCACGATCTTTTGCACCCCATGTTACTAATCTTGGTATTAAGTTGAGTAACATGTACTAGTACTAATGATTGCATCACTAGTTCTTAATTCACAGTTTCCAATCACACCGATGAATGCCCCTAATCCTGTTGGATTGGTTAACCTGTATCCGCAGGAGTAAAGAGAATCGAAGCTATCGGCCGAGTGCATTGTTGGCCTTGTGCATACAGTACCTCTGTATTGATATAAATACAATCTTCACTGATTGAAACGGTTTTAATATCTTATTGTTTTCAATTGTTTTGTTTGTTTATACGCTTATATTAAGTAAGTTCGTATGAGCAAGTGGCCAACCCTGCCAAGGAGTTTTTAGGCCGCCTTAAGTCCTCCGTCATGACTTAACGATTTTAAAAGCCACTTCGCGCTCACTCCGCGCGCGAGCGCGTGTTTGTTTAAAAGAAAAGTAGGTACAACGTTTTGAAACTGAAACAACAACAAAGAGCTGTTATATTAATGGACACCACATACATGAGTATAATATTATAATATTTTTTTACCTAGATGTTTAAAATTATATTTTTGAAAGGACGGCATAATATTACACGTCGCGTCCTTTTCATTTGTTTCACCGTTAAAATCTGGATACGTTGTATATTTTATTTTGTAAAGAGAATGATCATCATTTTGAACAATTATATACTTTTATTTTTGTAGGTAAATTCTACTACCTATACTGACAAACGGTAAACTGAGATTTTAAAGAATTTAAAACTGACTTTTCTTCGTTTTCGTGATGAGAAACAATCAAAATGCATGTTGTCTATGAGGATCAATCAAGAACCCTGTTGATTACACCCTATCTTATAAGGTCGTGTGCACGTAGAAGCACTTAGATACCTACCTACAGGGGAATTTATCTAATGTGTTTCATCGTAAGTAACTTAACTTAGGTTGTACATTCGCTCTACCATTTACAACGTTGCCACGCGCAGATTCTTTTGTTATATGAAAGATGGGAGAAAGCTATTATGAAATAAAAAATAGATACACAGAAAGGCACTTTCTGTAATACCATCATTAGTTTAATACGTCGAAAAATAGGCAGACATCAATGGTTATTGGCTGAATAATGGCCTGTAAGTAGAGCATTGTACAGTAAAAGAAAATATGGCTAAGTCATTCGTAATTTCAGATTTTTCTACTCGAGTACCTACGGCAAATATAGCAAACAAGTGGTAAAATTAGCAATTTTATTAAACCGACTTAAATTTCGTTAGATGAGAGCAATTTTCTGCACTCCTGAGGTGCGTTTTGTTCATAACTCTGAAGATCCTCATCAGATCCTCACACCCCGAGGTGTGAGGTATAACACTTCAAACAAAATAATATTTCAAAACTGGTTCTCCATTGAGGTTATATTCGGTGAACAAACATAAAAAAAGCATACTTACAGTGGAACATAGAACATCTTTATATTTTGAAGTCGGTTTAAAAGAAAGGGCTTTATAATTTTAGGTATATCAAATAACAAAATTTATAACTGTTTATGCTTGTAAATATATAAATACCCACCGTAGCGACACAAAAACCCACATGATTTTGATGAATGAGGTGTCAATCGATAATTATGGTATTATGGTCCGGGTGAAGTAGGCTACTTTTTACGTATCAATCTTAACGTAATTTGCTATTGAGTTTGATATTGAATAAAAAAAAAGTGCACCTCTGTGAAGTAAATAAATACACAATTTATTTTGTATTCACAACTTTATTTCTAACATAAATAAACAACTTAGGTATGTTGTTGTTGATACAACAGTGTCAATAAGCTATAGCGATTTGATTTAAATTTTCAAAGAACTTGTAGAGAGTAGCATCTCTTTCTACTTACGTAATTAGTTAAATCTGGGGGCATGGCAGTGCCTCCGGCAAGTCTAGCAAAAAACCAGCATGGCCGCATTGAAGATTTTTAGTTATTCTACAGTCACACACTTAATCTGCAACTACCTGCAAATGATTGTTCCTAATTAATGAAAGCTATTTTGACACATGCTCATAAAAATAGCACTAGTTCACAATGGCTTGAATCACTGTATTGTTGTAACTAACCCACATAAATATTGAACTACCATTCAAAAGTTATAGTCGAACAAACTCATAAAGAAGAACTGAACTTTATCACAACTCGTTCCGCTGGCTCACATTATTTGTCATAGAGTGCCAAAAAAATAGACATACATACATACATAAATAATAATAATAATAATAATAATAAGGGCGCAGGGCACCTTTGAGGCGAGGTGTCGGGGAGTAGCGACCCCGCGAACCCGACCCGTGCTCCTGGGGGAGGTCACCGTTCCTCACCTCCGCTTGCCTTCACTGGCCGGCCGGAGTGAACACTGACGAGGAACAGGTCCCCCACCTCCGTGTTGCCTTCACTGGCCGGACGGAGTGGAGTTGCTAGAGCATTGCTCGGGGGCTGGCGGTGTTACGTAAGTGGTGAGTGGGCACGTGAAGCTGGACCCTCAGGGAGCTCGTGATCGTCGTTTAAAACCCGGTAACATCTTAACCACCCTCTAGCTACTCACGTCATGTTGCCCCCTTGTTGCGACATGTGCAACTATTTTGGGGGGGCCCAGTTGTGAGTTGGCGAGTCTCCGCCCGCCATTTTATACATGTTTGTTAACATTGTGTCGGCGGGTGCCATAGTCCCCATAGTTCCCCGGTAACCAGTCCACTACCATCCCACCCCCATAGCCCAGTAGTAGTTTCCCACATTTTTAATAGTCCTGCACAGACCGAGGACTGCCTTTGGATGCATTTCTTGTGTTATTCAGGGTAGTCACCGGTATGTGTCTCCATCACAAAAACATCAAAACTGTCAAAAGGGCCTCTGTGTGTTGGCTTTGGCCCCATGCATGCCTACCAAAGGTCCGGGACTCCATAGTCCCGTGATGGTAAACCTTGACATACATAATAATAATAATTTATTCAAAAAATTTCATTACACTAAAAGTTTACATGTTTATAGTCTTATTTAAGGGTAAAGGTAAAAATATTACAAGAGCCTGAACTAGGTAATCCTGTGTTTCAGGCAAGAAGAACGCCAATAATTATTACAAAAAAATAAAAATAAAATAACCAACTGAATTACATCTAGATTCGGTATAGGTAATTTGTATAATCTAAATTAATATAGAATTTAAACTTAATTAATGAAGTAACTTATTCTCCTAATTTAAGTGACTAAGCTAAAGATTAAATTAGAATTACGTGAAATAATAATAATTGTCAGCAGAACATCAAATGACTACAACTAATAGTTCTTCTGTATCTTCGTAGGACATACTCAGTAGGGCATCTTTAATTATTGATTTGCATTTGTTGAAGTTAAGGGGGTAGATATTTGCTAAAGCATTAAGTCTATTGTAGAGTAAAGGACCATTGAAATTGAAAAATCGGGACGCAAAAGTATGTTTTGTACCTTCTGAGTGATGAGGGCAAACTTTATCTTTCCGTCTTTTGTTAGTTACTTCCGTGTTGTATGGAAGTGCAGCGTGCTGTTTTAGTACTGTGTGCATAATGAATAACTGTCGGACTGTTAAAACTTCACAAGATTTATAAAGGAGGTTAGTAGGATAAATGAAAGGGCGGAATGTTGCAACCTTGAGTACTGCTCTTTGAGCTCTCTCTGTGGATAAGAGAAGAGTTTTACCTGCTCCACCCCATATAGTTATACAGTACGATAAAATAGATAAAATAGATAAATGCACTAGTAAAGTTGTAACCATAACTTTTCTGTCTTAATCAGGTAGGGTATGCTGAGATAATAGTTTTCTACTTTTTACGATCCTGATTATAGCAAAAAAAATTGGCAACCTTATCGTTTTATGTTTTTTTTATTGTGAGCTGAGATTATAGAGGCGAATGGCATTCACGAAGGGAGGCCTATGCCCAGCAGTGGGTTAAAAGTGGCTGATGATGATGATGATGATGAGCTGAGATTACCACCAAGTGGGTCCTACTAGGGGGTCGGCCCAGGTGGAGATAGCAAGACGAACCCTACTACTCCTACACCAGCTGGCCGACAGAAGCTCTACGATTGGAAAAAGGGAAGGGAAGCCTATGGCCAACAGTGGAATTCAGAGGGCTTTTTACCTATAGATAAGATAAGATTAGATCATCGTTAATATTTGCTTTACCTAAAAGCCTGTCTGCCTATCTCAACAATGTCTACGTCCTACAATATCTAGCCAAGTGTAGGCAAATACTACCTTCTGACTGACATAAATCATAAGGCCCAAGTTTATAACCCAGTAAATGTGCAAATATTAAAGACGGATACATTACTCCGTTGGTGTAAATGAGCATCATAGTTTCATCATTCTGGCACGACGCTTAAGCTATTCGCCTGATTTAACTGCACTACATTAATCACCTGAAATGTGGCTTCCGTCGCGGTGCACTTCGTTAGTCATCCTGAGCTTAAGACTGGGATCTGTCTGTGATTTAACTAGCAAAATGAACTACTGAGCTGACGCAACAGAGTAATAGAGGAGCCAATTTTATTGTAGGTAACGACTCATTGAAATATAGGAATGAGTGTATCAGGTTATCAGGGGTAGTTTGATGGTAGCGCCAGCTGAACTGAAAAAAATATTAAACCGACCTCAGTTTGTAAGAAGAAAGCAATTCCTTGCACTGTCTTGTAAAAATCGATCCCCTATTGACGGAATAATCAGTGAACAACTAAGGAACAACGAACAACCTCCTCCTTATTGAAGTCGGTAGATAACTAGTGCTCAAGTTTTAGCTAGTATTTATTCTAGCTCAGTAAACATCAAAACTTTACTAAAATATTTCTTACATTACTCTGTTTTATATCAATCTAGTCCGTAGCGGTTCTATTTTTGGTATGACTTTGAACACACAGCGTGAACTTGACCGTGGATTAATTAATCACGTTTTTACCTCACTTGAGACCTGAGAATAGTTTGGTAGATTAGCGTTCTTTCAATTTGATTTATAAGTTCTAAGAGGCCTTAATAGTTCACTGTGACTTTTAGCAGACTAAAACATTTTCAGCTCATTTGCTGAATTCATCATAACTTTTGCTCAATGGACCGAATTATTTACAGACGTCGTATTTCTAGGGCATAGATTTCTTTTTGTGAAAGTAGCTAGACAGATATATGTTGACAAATAGGCTACATACCTAAAAGAAAAGTACAAATAGACAATGCATGGATTAAGAAGTTTATAAATGCTGGCAAAAAATAAGTAAAATAAAATATTTTTTTCTATAAAAAGTGAAATTGTTTTTCGGATTGAAATACTCTTCGCCCGGTGTATCAGCCATCATTTTTTTCATTTGACGGACAGTTCCATAAAGCTACTAGTATAGTATTATTTTATCTGTGATAAAACTAATCTTGCGGTCTGTGTATACGGAGACTATCACAAACACAAAATCTGAAATGAAAGAACAAATTGTTGCAAATTCTCCCCTACTTATTATATTAAAATGTAAATCGTCTCATATTAAAACTCTCAAATTTTATGAATGGTGCAGTTTTCACTTTATGAATGCAAGCTTTTGTGGGGGGTTGCTTTGTCTGGCATTATGGTAGCTCATTGTTAAGCGACTAAGCAGCCGAGTACTCTTTAAATCTTCCCTAATGGCCTTTTAAAACGACCAGTATATTTCGCCAAAATGCTTTCCTTCCTCAGCTGTGAACGTTAAAATGTTCATAATTAGAAGTTTGTAAACAGGGGAATTCCTGATTGTAAATGTTAATACATCTTGTGGAACAATGAAACTGTCTTGATGCCTTTAATTGTGCGGTGCCGTGATAAAGAATTCAGCGCTTCATGCTCCATTGAATTTTTCACTTGGGCTATTACAGAGAGAAAGTAATTTAGAACGTTATTTGAATGAGATTGACCAGTGCGTGTTTGTTTAATTTTTTTGTCGCGGTGTGAATGTTGTTACAAGTTGTATTATTTCTCTAGGAAGGTAATTATTTGAATACGATCTTCATAATTTAGAATTTGAACGAAATATCTAATAAAGATGTTAGCAAAATAGTTAATCACACGTGTTATACTTGCTTGATTAAAATAATATCTTATCGATTTTACATTACACTGTTTGAAATCCTAAAAACATTATGCATATATGTAATCTAATAAACTTATAAAATGCTTTGTCCTGAATGACTGACTCACGGATCAACTCACAGCCTAAACCGCTGATCGTAAGGACCTGAATCTCGAAGGGTTATTCTTTGTATGACGTAGGTCAAAAAGGTAACTATTAAATTCAGAAATATTTTAAAATCAAGACATCAGCGCGTTTAAAAAACAAACTCTTCTACTTTTATTAAGTAGATAAGTATAGACTTTAAGTGTACCCTTTTCTGCACAGCCCGAAGCATGGGAGAGGACGGAGCTAAGCAACCCTCAACCCGGTGGTCTCCGTCGCTCCTGGAGAGGTCTTAGAGTCAGAGTTCCACCGACAGCCAGCGGTGCCATTCGTGTGCGATGCGAGGCCATCCTGTTGGTGGAGCCACCAGTTGTGAGGGACACCAACACGATCATTACTATACACTCGCGCACGCAGCTCTCTAAATACGTGGCTAATAATAGTGGTGAGTTTTTCATTGATTATTATAGGTACTAATTTCACTAAATACCATAGAAATTTCAATATAAATTGAATGTCTAAAATGATTGTCAGAAGTACGTTCTAATGTTTTGACATCGTGCTGGTATTTTAAAGAAGTTCATTGCATTTATCAATATTTTGTATTGGTATACAACACAAAGAGATTAGCATTAGATTATTATAAATAATAAAAATAATAATAAATATCCATGGACATTTTACACGGCGTCATCTAGTCCCAAGCTAAGCAACTTAATGCTTGTGTCATGCTAACCAGATGACTGATAATTATAATATTTAAGTAGTTTTTTTTTTTATATTTTGTTATGATAATCTTTACAAAAAGTGAATATCTATAGTATGTAATGCCTAATCTGTAACGTTACATTACAGGCAAAATGCTCCCAGTGAGAGAGCACCTTTAGATTTTCACAACTGTTACAAATACAACGGCAAGAAACCCTTATACTTACGCCTAGGATAATATTTTGATATAGTTGGCTCATCCTTGTTGGTCTTATTCACAGTTACGTGTAGTACGTGTCTTGCTAACTAAGCTTCAGGTTTCTATAGATATTCACTATCATCAGTATATCGCCCCCCAAGTCCTGTAAAAGTGACATCGCACACATGCCCGAAAATTTAAACGCTACCATAATATTTGAGATTGTATTAACCATTTAGGACGTTCTTACCTGTCAGATTTGTTTATACAAACATCAAATTATGTCATAGATAAGCACCACTTACATTAAGTGGCGTTTTATTATACGGGTGTAAATCTTATTATTTTAATGTAAGTCTTATTATTTTAATGTTAATTCCATTTGTTTGTTACAGGTACAAAATTAGATAATGTGGGTTTGGTGTTGATAGCAATCACATTAACTGTTAAAGAAATATCAAGGTATATGAGCTTATGAGAACGTGTCAAAACTGGTGATATTAGGAATAAGTTGTAGATAAACGGCCTGCAAATTACTTTTAAACGTATTTAACTGAGACAAAATTGATTCTAAAACACAATCAAATAATATAATTTTGCGCAATCATTTTACGAAGACAGTTTTGGCTATAAAGATGCGATTTCATAAAAAAAAACGTTTAAAAATCTTGTTACAACCTCAAGCGTATAATTTTCATCATTGTTTCATCACAGTTAATTATAAGGCAAGTCAAAACTAGCTAAGTAAATTCTGTGCATCAGTGGCAAACCCTGAAGACGTATGTGAGTCAAAATTGAGGCTACGCTTTTTCTTCTGAGTATGTACAAAAGAAAATACTTATCACCTACGATTGAAAAGATCTAATGTGCAAAATCTACTTAACTATAATTTTCAATATTAAGCATTCAATACTACGTCGTGGTCATACTTTGTTAACAAAATTAAATGTTAGAAACTAACTTAAAACTAAGCATTATAGAGTTAAAATAGAGTTGAGTAGAGAGAGAGGAAGGTGGTTCAGAGCATTTAGCCAAATGACAAACGGTTCGTAATATCCTACTTCTGTCATCGCTTTTCCTTTGATTTGTGATTTCTGACCGCTCGGGTTTTCATCTTCGAATGTCTATTTCTATAAATATTTTTGTTCTAAAGCGATTGTAGAAATGGCTTGAAAGTTGGTTTTACTTAGGGGGATTAGAATCAATTTTGTCCACGTTAAGAGTCAATGTTTATAGAACTAAAACCGTGGATGGCTTATAGAAATATAAGCCATATGGGAACTAAAGCATCTGTGTTACTTACAAAACTTGGTCATTCTGGACTTCCATTTATTTTACGATATTTTCTCGTTTGGAAAGCTAAATTTTGTCCTAATATTTGAACAAAGGCCTATTCAGATTTGATAGTGTATTGTTGTGTATAAAGGTCTGCGGATTGAGCAAAACCGGTCCATATTTTCGAGTCGCGTTTTAAAAATAACCTTTCTGACTGACCTACCTACATAGTTATTATGAATACCTACAACACTATCTCTTGATTTTTGCTACCAACAGCGATTGCGAATAAAGCATCTGAATAGGCTTTTTTCTAGAAAATTATGAAAAATCTTGTTTTGTATTATTTACATATTTGTTAACATTTTCGTTAGAGAATAATTTATGCAGTTAAAAAACAAACTAATACATTTAACATTTAAGCAACACAAAGAAGTATTACGTAATAAAACATTAGGCAAGAAATAGGTCCATAGAAATATAAATTTGTCAAAAACACCTACCCAGTTACTTAGTATCTTGGTACTTTTGTTTCTAGGAATAATTTGATGAGAAATATTGTATACCTGGAAAGTTCTAGAATAGGTACAATAACATTATAATTTTTATCGAAATTTACTCTTTTTTTATTGCATTAAATCGAGAAAAAATGCTCAAGTTTTCTAGTGTTTTTCAGTTTAAAGAATACCCAGTAATACATAGTTAAATATATTTTTATTTGTATAAATTTAAATGGATAGAATAATGTTAGATGCTCACGTAAATAAGTTAAAAAGAAAAGCCCTGTCTAAATTTATTTTGAAATGTTTTGAATTTATTGTCAAAATTTGAATTTAGAGTATGGAAAATGAAAATATTTCATTATTTCACCAGAAAACCTGTTTATTATCTATTTGGTACAAAGTGTGTCTTTTGGTAGAAAGAAATTAAAATATTCTGACTATTAAGTTAAATTGATGAAATTGTTAGCTAGTCGTCATATTAATTTCTATCACTGTTTGTAGCTTCTCTGAAACTCATTAGTTAACTGATTAATAAATTAATTATGTATAGATAAGTTAAGCATTAATCTATGGCTGTGTTTCACTTAAGGTAATGTCAATTCTGTGCACGATCATCTTTTAATATAAATTGTACAGTACACGTTGTATTGTTGTTTTTGTTTAATTTAAATTGTATTATTGTAAAATTTAAATTGAATGGAATAATAAAGTTATGATAAAAATGCATCGTTTTATTTTATTATTACATTACAGCAGTACTTATAGATTTTTTTCAAGTCAGTGATACGTGTATAGTCCATGTTATACTAAATAATAAGATACCTACATAAAAAGGTTTCTAAAGAATTAATCATTAATAAAGAATAAAATCCCTATGCTAACAAAATCGGGAGTCGTAGATAAAAAGTTCGTAATAAAATGTTCAAATGTTCATTGTTCTCTAAATAAAACCGTGTAAAACTAAATTATAATAAAATTGTTAAAAGCTTTCTAGGTTATGAGAACAACGAAGTCAAAACAAAATATAGCTGCTTACCCCTTCGGATTTCACAGCGGCTCATCCGTAATTAACGTTGCATTAGTCCCTCGCTGAATAATCTCTATAGATCACTTACTTATTCACAGAGCCTTCAATATTCAAGGCAGCTTTGTTGCTTCTGCGTTACTAGGACTTACTACCAGTGACTGTTCGCGAGGGTAAGGTTTTTAGGGCATGGTCTTTTGCAATACGGTTGCAGCATATTCAAACATGAAACCGAGATTAACAATCGCACAAAGCAAATGTATAATACGAGCTAAACAAATTTTTCGGTCTGGCTTTACTGATACATCCTTTTTACATGGTCTGCCGGAGGACAACTTGCTATGTTAGTGCCTACTCATATTTAGACACATTATTTTGTTCACTTTCACAAATCAGTTCAAGTTCATAAATCAGAACGCCTTTTGAATTCCAAAGTATATTTCTACAATAAAATAAAAGAACACTTCACAATATTTTATTATCAGGGTAGTATTATTGCCCTTGCTTACAAAAAATGAAATTCATGCTTCAGAAAATTGTCTTCTTTAGTGCCAATAGCGAGAGTTAGTACGACATAAAATAGATACGTACGTAGATACTACACTCAGACAAAAATATCATGCGTCACATATCTTTGACATTGACAGTTACCACCTGCTTCACTAAGCAAGGAAGTGAATCTTCTTATTATATTACACGGGATTTATATCAAGTTACATTTTCTCTGTGCAAGTATACCTATATCATAAATGGGAATTATGTTTGAATCGAGGAATGAGGTTATTCGTTTCGCCTGAAAGGAATAAACTCGAAACGTGATCGTACAACTGAACAAGAGTAGGTATAATGCATAGTGCATCATACAATAGCGAAAGATCATTGATTAAAGTATTTTATTTTATAACTGGACTCATAGTTTAAATAATGAACATAAAACCAAACCCATCTCCTCAGATCATTATTAACAATATATCTAATGCAAATGATTCGCGCTTCCGCAGCAACGTGCCAAAATGGGTAAATTAAAAGCAAGTACTTCGTAGGAAGTTGGTTTGTGCATAAAAAACCGCGATCTGGCGTGTCTCCAGCCTGGCGAGTTGTCAATGCGCACGTAATATCTATCAATTGCACATAAAAAGCTTACATTATGTAAGAAGACAATGTGATGTCGCCAATTTTAGTCTCGACTTTCAATCCTAAGGTCGTAGGTTTATCCAGCCGCGCATCAATGGATTTTTCGTTTCCAAAAATGTAATGCGAATTTTCGTTGTATCTTTCACATTTTTTTTGGAGAGCCGTGGGTTTATGAGCCAACTCTGTTGTCATTCGGAGCTAGCAATAGGTGACTGAGTTTCAGCGGTAAGTACCTATCGCCCATTTAGTTTTTTCACGATGTTGTACCTACGTAGATTTGACGTGTGATAGGGTTTTGTAACCTTTGAGCTTTTTTATTATTGTTTTTGTTTCATATTATTTGTATTAATTTATAAGTACCTATCACACCGTCTTTTTGACAGGTTGATCTAGAAAAAAAAGTATATTTTAGAAAATGAAGTCATTAGTTATGTACATGGTCTATGGTAGGTACGATGGCTATGGATATGACTGACAATTGTAATATACCTACATAGTTTGCGACCTGGAATAACTACTACATAGGCTACTTTTTATTCCGGTATGTACCACGTGAGCAAAGTCGCGGACGAGTAAGCTAGTAATAAATATAAATCAAATAGTTTCATGCTATAAACGTGATAAAAATCAGGTTGGATTATAAGATAGGATCCTAGTAAGAAGAATCGCTGTTTTATTTTCATGAACAGTGTAATGAGATTTTTAAACGTGCAGGGAATTTTAAGTGTATTGCGGATGTAGTTGGATTCTAAATTGCAATGTAGCTACTAGATACGAAATTTTAACTTGACGGGTTTTTGGGGTGTAATTATGAAATGAATTACCTATGCTTTTATTTTAATGCATTTCCGTGTCAGTGAACACTGCAGTCTCTTAACTTGTAAGTAGGTATAATTTAATTGTGAGAGTAGAAATATAGGATCGTTTTATTGTAAGCTGTTGAAATGTTTACAAAGGTGGTAGGTTGGTGTTTAAATATAAGTGTAAACAGTTTGCCCTTTTCGGACGTACAATATAGAAATACCGACTAAGCTCACAATACCTTCAATCACTGAAATAAAAAACTGAGTAAAACAAATGGTATTGTTATATAATATTTTTGTTATATTTTGTTTTGTGAGCTATTTATATAAAACCAAAAACCAATGAAGGGATTCTTAGATGTGAAACACAATTCTTTAGATAATGTAATATTAAAGTTTGGTAAGTATAAAGAAATATAAAAAATTATTTATTAAGTAAAAAGCAACTTTTGTTGAAAACTATCGATTTCAAAAGAATACGAAAATAACATGAAAAAAAAAAGAAAATACAAAAACCAAACATTTACGATGATTTGATAAAGTATTCAATGTGAACCTACTGTTTTCTTTGTACCAAACTCTATTATCGTAGTACCTATATTGAACAAACTAAGATAGTTATAATAGAAAATAAAGCTGTTGATTCAAAAGTAGAGATACCAAAATAAGCCTGAATAAATAAAATCCTTTATTGTAAACTTCAATAAATCTTAAGAACTAATAAAAACATAACTGTGCAGCACAACTTTAGCATGGAATGAACTAATACTTATAGTAATGATTAAGTAGGTATTAATTACCCTTCTTTTTTCTTCTCTTGTGAAAACTGACCTCCAAATTTAAGACAAAAAAAAAAATAAGAAGCACCAACAGCTTGAAAACTAAAAATTACTATTTCCATTACGTAAGTGCTAATACTTTAACAGAGATTTATACACACGTTTACTGTTTCATGTGGGGTAAAAATGAGGATGAACAAAGTGGCAGGACCTCCACGTGCTAAATTTAGTATAACAAGCATATTTTAAAGCGAAGTCGTATAACAAAAATGTGCAATTTGATCTAGACAAAGATAGGATCACAAACCTCGATAACTCAGTAGCATCTGTTGGTACTCGTCAAAGTTACGATTCTCTGTGAGGTGAGCGACAATATATGACGGACGAAGCTTAACAGTAGTGTGTTGTGTGTTGATTCTTGTATAGTTATAGTCTTTTTTAAACTTTCGCGATCCGAACACATGATTAAACATACATTTACGTGTATTTATCTTTATTTAATTTTAATTTAGTCCCGACGTTTCGACTGGATTGCACCAGCCGTGGTCGCGGGCAGACTTTTGTTGTTCTATCTCACGAAGTCCGTTTAGCCTCAACTTTGTGCTTAGTTGTCATGCTGATGCATTCATGTTGTTGTGAAATAGAATATCTATAGGTACCTACATAAACTTTGACTGAAACAATGGTGAAATCAATTATGCACCATGATGACCATTAGGTTTTCTGTATTTGTTTTTGTTTTATATTGACTTGTATCTTAAGTCGACACATTTTTCATTTTTAAGCAGTTTACAAGTAGATGTATAATATGCATAATAAATAAATAATACAGAAATAAAAAATGAAACAAATTCCTAAAACACTAGCAATCCCGGCGAACTTCGTACAGCCTCAGAAATATCACGAAAACGCGATCACGACGTCAGAAGAACACAATATGGTTTATGATGAAAAATACACCTAAGTACAGAAGAATTTATTATAAATAAAAAAAATACTTAATTTGAAAATAGGCGTCATATGACGGTCAGAACATCATAGGACCCAAAGCGTCACTGAACTTATGCAACGAATAAAACTTGCCATTTGTAAATGAGAGCGTCGCTTGCGTCAAATAATCCGAGATTTTTATGCGCGTTCCGTTTTAAATTGGAATAAGCGAAATGAAAAGAAAAACAGCAAAAGCAAATTACAGGAAGCGAAAGAAACTAAAACGCCGGCTCTCGGTTGAACTATAAAATATTTGCATCCAAACGAGGGCACGGCAACAATAAGATGAAAATGCAGAACCCTGCTGAACTAATGCACACTGTCCATGCATAATGGCCGACCGCATATTTCAGTGGAGGGAAACGCGGTGTAAAATTAGCCGTGATACAGATAATATGAATATAAATTAGAGTGCAATGTTACAAAACAACGGGATGAGGGACAATAGCAGCTAAAACTTTTACTTGGTGTTGAATATTTGGTACGAAATATTATTTAAAAATCTTGCACAACCTACTATTTTTGATTAAATTAATCGCACTCTTATGCTTGGTTTGGCGTTTGTGGTTTCAATTAATTCAGATCGTAATGACTTGGCGATTCATTATTATCTTTCTTGGATTTTTTACGCCATCTTCTACGCTATCCTCGGGCACCTTTTCGCTCATCGAAATACAATGTTCTTTTAGCATAATTTATCTTTGGATGATATTATCTATGAAGTAACTGCATACAACTTTGAACGTATAACGTGTCATCTAGGAAATGTGAGTGAGCTTGCCCATACTGTTATCTCAACGATAGCTTTCTCCATTAGACATCTACATTTAACATGTTTTGTATTTTAATACAGTAAGATTTATAAAAGGATCCAGAGACGCATCGCTGTAACGTGACTGTTTACTTTACGTATCGTGTCCGTCCCTTGTAGGTAAAATATCATAACACGAGACAAAATACAATACTACGGTACGAGAAATGCAAAATTATGTAGCTGTAATTATTCACGAAAATATGAGTTGGTCCAGTTAATACCTAATGCTTTGGCGAACAAACACAGCACCTATTTGTTTCATTTGCTAATGAGAACATTTACGATGTGTATTTTTAGCTCCTAAACTGTACCTTCTATTTGCACGAATGGTTTATGTGTGTAAAATGTGTTTCTAAAATATGCGTGGATTGAAACAATATAACATTGTTCTCGTATTTAAAACTGGTAAGCGAGAAGAAAATGAAACATGAATAGTTCAAATAGACGCAGGTAGTTTTACTGTCGGCTCACTGTTGTCTCATTCTTAACTTAACTTACACACACACAAACTTTCACCTTTATAATATTAGTAGGATTTTAAACAAAGTCGTGGGTGGAAGTTAGTGTGCAAATTATTAAACATTGGTCTCTACAAATCACATAATAGCTCTGTAACGAACGGCCACGAGCGCCTTCGGCTGTGAGAGCCGATCTCTGAGATACTGTGGTCAATAGCATTTTGTAGGTCATATTATTTTACGAAGTTTCATATCAATACTGAGAAATTTTTATTAGTAACCTTCAAGCTGCATTGGGTAAAGTATAAATTAGCATCTATTTTATTATATACCTACTGTGCTAGCTCTGCTTATAAATTTTAAGCTAGTTGACATGATAAAAGTACCTTTAGCTACTTTCTACGACACACAATTTCACAATTAATCTTTCATTCAAAAAAGCATATCTCTAAATTTGTAAAAGCACTTACGTGTTTAAAATTGGTATCATAAAATAAACTTAAAATATTTCCAGAGCTTCAAAACATAAAAGCAGAGCGCCGAGTCTCGCGATACCTCGAGAGATCTGAACAACAACCTTTTAATGTAAAAGATTCCGTGACATTCCAGCATCTTGTAAAGTATTCGAATGGAAGACAGTAGAATTCAGCCGAATTTAATACAGAAAGGGTCTCGGAGGAGTGTTGCAGGACCGACTGATATTGTGAAACTTTTCTTCGACGCAATCTACATAAAAAATGAGCCAAGGGCTGCGGTGACCCGCTAGTAAATGAGAGCCTTTTGAACTGTTAATTTTGTTTGCATACAAAATGAAATCTGACATGAAAGTTATTCGCGCCTTGATCTTTACCGTCTCTACTTTTTAGTATAAGATAAGGTTGCTTGTGTTGTTTTTTTTAAATACAAGAACTTTTGTGTCACTTTTACTTACCCGAACATAATTTCTCACAAAATATAGCTTAAAAAATTGTTAAAAGCTGTAGCCTAGAAAAGTACAGTTTATTTTCTGTTTTAAAATCTTTAGAAGTAAAGTTTAGTTTGCCTTGCACGTACTGATGTATAAAAGTTAAAGTTTACTGGACTATTACGTGTGGACAACTGTTTTATTACTGGCGTTAACATTGGACGGTTCTTTAAGTGTCAATGAAAGTCAAAAAATGTATAAGCAAGTCTCAGTTATGCGTTGCTAAAAGCAGTTTAGACCAAAGAAACGCTAAAATCATGCTAAATTTTTAGTTGTAAGATTGTAATTGTAATAAGCTTAGAGACAATCTTAAATTTAGAAAACATCTTAAAGAAATTGTTACATAACAAATTTATTTTATAGACTATTTATGTATGCATGTACTATACACTATCACTACTATATACTATATTACTCACTATCTATTATGTAACTAAATTTATATTTATTAATTTTTAATTTTCAACTGTATTTTTATTACTTTGTGTTTTCCTTAAAATATTTAAATGTTAGCATTTCGAGTCTGACATCACAGTAGGAAAGAAATAACAATAATTACTACTGTGAGGCCATATTATTCAAATTAATTTTTAATTTTAATTTAATTTTTAATTTATAATAACCTAATTATCTACTTAGAATTAAGATGGTTTTTTTTACGCATGTTGTGATACCCTATAATTATGGGAGCACTAGTTTTTTTATTTCTTTGTTGATGATGCATGTACAGTGTAACCCTATGTTGGGAATCCTTAAAATAAAATAAATAAATAAATAAATGTGAATTTTAAGAGGCGATTTATCTCAGACAAAATCATAGCATTGTATCTATTGTTTCAAGCTATCTTATTTGAAGGAGTGTATGTGTATTTCTTTAGGATCTATTTTTAATTACTGGCTTCCTACTGCTGATTAAAAATTACCTTAGGTAGCCTATCTGTAAGTTAAATTAGGTATAGAATGGAAACTCCGTTAAGTAAGTTCGTATTAGCAAGTGGTCAACTCTGGTGATGGAGTTTGTTGGCCGCCTAAAGGCCTCCGTCGTAGACCGGAAAAGAATAGGCAACACAACGTTTGCATATTCTATGCTATGGGCTTCAGACTTTCGATTGGTATAGAATTTGTCTAATAATCATACCGGTGAAATGTTAATTTTTTTTTTTTAATTAAGCATATACTGGACTGAAATTTGTTAGACAACCCATATGCAATATATTTATTGACATATTAAATTAAATATAAATTACGTTTCATCAAATAAACATCTCGGTGAAGGTCGTTGTATGACGGGATCCTATACTATTAGCTAGCTTTGCCACGAGCGCTTCAAAAACTTCGTTATGGATCCCTGTTAAACGATATTGTAAGTATACAATGTATACAGGAAAGCTCACGCCCCGTAATTCCTATCACTTAAAGTAACAACGTTTATGTTTTTTTTTCGAATATTCGTATTTCAATTTGCCATACAAAGCTTAATTTATTTTTAATTTCTGTTACTGTTTTATCTTTATGTAATAAATCAACAAACGTGCATTGCCCTTACGTCATGATGCGTTACCAAACCGAAGTAACACGTCGCCGTACAGAGTGTAGAGTAATGAAAAGAACAAGCCGGATTCATAATTAATACAATTAATTAAACACTTACAACATAATTAAATTCATTAATATTATGAAAAAACGAGATAAGACAAAAGTACAAAAGTCAAATGGATTAAATAATATATATATAGGTATTGAAGTAGTATTATCGTTATCACTAATTAAATCAAAAGATCTTGATAATATTAATTAAAAATTCGTTAAATCGATCGATACATTTTATCAAACTAATCAGTCATTTGATTTAAATAAAATAAAGGTAGCTTACTCGGCCGGTGCTTCCCTCCTGTGGTACTTATCTGGATAAATAGGCATTTGTGTTATTCCAGGTGTATATTCTAAATTCCAGCCAAATCCGTTCAGTAGTTTTTATGTGAAAGAGTAACAAACATCCATACTAACTTTCGTGTTTATATAATATTAGCTAACTAGCCTGCGGCTTCGCTCGCGTTGTACGTACCTTGATAAAATATAGCCTACTTATGTTCATTCGGAAAGTCCATGCTACACATCGGTGAAATAATTTATGAAATCGGATTAGTAGATTCGGAGATTATATACGAACAAACCAACTTTACCTCTTAAAATATTTTTTATTTTAATAAATATATTCAATTGATTTGTCGATTTAAAAATTTGGTCTTACCACTATCAGATTTTAATTTTACTAATTAATTATACTTATTTTCTGATAAAAATCTTTTGACGTTGATGACTTACGTAGATGCTGGAACCACGAGTGCATAATATGACCTGAACGGACTGTAGGACTAATGTAAGTATATATAAACACTAGCTTACTTCGCTCACGTGGTACCTACCTTGATAAAATATAGCCTATGTTCATTCGGAAAGTCTAAGCTACAAATTAGTGAAATAATTTTTGAAATTAGATGAGTAATAGTTTCGGAGATTACCCCAAACATACAAACAAACAAAACAACTTTACCTCCTTATAATATTATTAAAGTAGGTATAGATAACAACATAACATAGCAACTTATGGTTTCGTCCACTTTTTTACGTAAATTAGAGTATAATTAACACAAGATGGGGTTCAAATCCCGGCCGTGCATCAATGAATACTTCATATCGAAAAAGTTATATGAGTTCTAAACGACGAAGGAAAATATTTTGAAGAAACCCGCAGCTACTCGTAAATTAGCCCCACACGTATTAACTAAATTGTTTTCCTGTAGATATGACCGGCTGAGGTAAGTCTTTTTTTAAATTGTCAAGAAAAAATTTAAAAACAGAGAAAGAGAGAGAAGAACTATCTGCTTGAGCAGTCTGCGTTTGCCCACACTTCATTTAGTTGGTAGTTGCTCGGCATAGTGTGTTCTGTTTCTATGCGCACACATAATTTATTTTTTTCAGAAAAACCTGGCATTTATTTCTTACTAATTAACAAAATGCAAGGAGGCAGTAATTGTACCCTAAGCGGATTTGACGGGAACGTTCATTCAATTAGCTCGGAGCTAGGAGGTACTACCTATTTGTATAGTGAGTTGTGAGGAGTCTTTGTCATGGAAAATTTACAGCTGGAATACAAAATGCAGGGAATAAAATCACCACTTTATCTCTGCTCGTCTTGACTGCAGAGAGGATTCTTGTGAAAATGCTCGATACACACATTAATATTCACGCTTCTTTCCAATAATTAAGTTCGTAGCAAGTGGTCAACTCTAGTGACGGAGTAAAAACTATTTTATGCCGCTATTTTATGCAACTCAAAATCTTTTATGATAGATTTTCATCTAATCAGAGCACTGTAACAGCCAGTCTCAATAACCTATCTATCTATGATTTTGCTATTAAATATTTGTTATTTTAAGTATGGATGAGAAATGTCAAATATCTACCCACAGTAAGCAAAACCAAAGATAGACATTGAGATTGTTAGTTAGTCACTGATGCTACTTGTCACTGACCAGTTTCCTATTCTAGCAATTCATATTAGTTAGTAGATAATTAAATTGTACCTACAGTAGGCATTTTAATTTGTAAGTAATCAGTAATCAGTTCAGTTGCACTTTTCACAGGATAAGTTATTGATAAAATATGATAATTTACGGAACAAAGTGTGTTTTTAATCAAATACATACGTACACTTTAAAAAATAAATAATCCGTTAATATCACAATGCGCTTTCTGTAACCATAAGGTGCCTGTATGCGTCAAGAATAAAAAAAACTGAATGTTCCGTTTGTGAAACCTACGAGTATCATAAGCTTTTTTTAATACCTCTGTGGTAATAGTTTTATTTTGCATAATTTAGGAGGAGTAGCGAAGTTGCACTTGGTGGCCACCAAACTCTGTTTTCGCTACTCTTCTTAAACTATACAAAATAAAACTATTACAGAGATATCTGTACTAACATAATAGGGGATTTAAGTACCTGATTTTCGATCCGAAGGTCGTGGGTTCAAATCTCGGCCGTGAATAAAATAAATAATAAATATCGAGCTCTAAACGGTGAAGGATAACATCGTGAGGAATCCGCAGCAGTCGGCCCCACACGTTTTGACCATTGTCTTTTATGTGAATATGGCCGGCTAAGCTGAGAAGATGGCTAAGGCGCAATCCTATTAAAACTCAACAATGTCTCAGGCACAACAGTGTCCCGCTAAGAGTTAGCTATGCCATCAAAAACATAACATGTAAAAAAAGCCAAGTCGCAACTCAGTTTTTCTACCGTAAAAAGTTGTAAGATCCATGTACCTGAGTGATAATAATTGATTTACACATTAAAGGTCCAATTTCATTTCCATTTAATTCCATTTCAGTTCCATTAAAAGTACTATCATGAAAACTTATATAACTAAATTTACAATAAATAATAAATATCCTTGGATATTTTACACAGCGTCATCTAGTCCCACAATTTTTTTAAATTATTTTCTCCCATTCCTTTTTTTTTATATAAGTGTATTGGTATCCATTTTTTTACAAATTAAACTTTTTAAATTAAATCTTCTTTGTAGAATGTACATATTTAAAAATACACACACATTTGTATGAACTTTGTACTTATTTTGCTAGAACAGTTTGTCTGTAGATAAAAAAAAACTTATTATAAGTTAAAATTTTTATTTACAGAAACTAAACTACTACATATTTACATAACTGTACAAAATACAATTAGAACCAGTTGAGCCACCTAAGGATCGTTACAAACGATCTATAGGTAGCTCAACTGATCCAAACCACTGCCAGACGGAAGCGTGCCCAAGACACTGGCAGCATTGCCGCGCTGGATTGCAATGCTGATCTTTTGAGCCAAATAAGTGCCAGCCCTCGGATCACGCGTCGCTTCGACCAGACGAATTATAAGTAAATCATTTTATCCCAAGTTACAATAAGAACAACTTAGAATAGAATAGAATAGAATAGAAAACATTTATTCAGCACACACAGTAAAAGAAAAAGAGAAAAGGTTGGTGACGATGCCTACTTATATAAACTACGTAATAACATTAGCCCGGGTGGCATTTAGGTGTGGCTGAAAAGGTCAAGCCTCAGCGTAGTTCTACTTCCAGACCCATGTGGGAATGGGAACTTAATTTTGGTCTCAAAAATATACAATAGACTGGTTATAAAATATTATAGTACAACTTCGTCTATCAGCCACCATCAACAGAAACATGATCTAAGAGAAGTCTCGCCCGTGTCTATGATGTCACTCTGTAGGATCTAGACCCTACAGGGTGACATCATAGAAGCTTATTTTCAGTCTGGACTGCGCTTTCTCTCACAGGAGTGGCATTCAGCTGAGACTGGATCCATGTTGGTACATTGTTTTTAATTGTTTTTTGTTTTTCGGGTTTTAATCTTTTTGCTCCTTTGTATGCTTTACATATAATCTGTGTGAGAAATAAACGTTTTCTATTCTATTTAATTCTATTCTTAATACACTTCAAACGAATGTTGCACGAATGTTGCCGTCTCTTCTCATTCTCAAAATACAGGTGTATATATGGGTTAATTACCACTAAAACTTATTTACAAAGAAATGTGGCCAACCATTAATTTGCAAGTTATTGGAGGACCGGAGAATGGTAATCCAGCTTTTTTAGCGTATTCTTCTAGTTTAAGTTCCCTGACAGTCCTGGCGCCAAGCTTTTCGCAGACTATCTGTGAGACGATAGCGGTAGCCAGCCCTGTGTAGAGTGTGATGTTCTTTGTTTTGCATACCTGAGCTCTGAAACAATTCAATCACCATGTTGTTCACATAGAGTCAATCAGCATGTTATCCTACTAATATTCAAAACGCGAAAGTTGCTAAAAGTGGATGTTTGCTACTCTTTCACGCGAAAACTACTGAATTGATTTGGCTTAAACTCCAAGTTATAACTTATATAAGTACATAATTATCTTATGAAAAATATTGAAAAAAATATTATTATAACTAGACTGACGTCACCTAAAGATGTATAGGCCAATGATAATAATGATGATTAAAAATATAAGTTTTTGAAGTAACACTTAACCTACATTTCACCCAGGTATGTTCAAAGCGCTATTAGCTATTTTTAAATTGATGCTCTGTGATATCACCCAACCAGGAACAGTCTGAAAACCTGCGTTGCTTTGTACCCAGTGCAGGGCAACCTAAAGCTGAGACTGTTCCTTTTTGGTTAACACCAGCACAGACGTTCGACACCCATAATGTAGGTATCTTATTCCTAGCATTTTTGTAAAATAGGTGCCTACCTAGTACCTACCTAGTAAACACCATTATTGTTTTATTAATCTTCTTCATCAATAGCTAGACCTAGGTAGGTACTATTGTACCTAAGTAGGTACCTACTTACCTTCCTCCTTCTGTTTCTTTGTGCATTGTGTCTTTATTTGTCTGTACCTACTTACCTATTTAAATGTATGTCTGTGTTTTTGTTACCAAATAAGTAAACGTTTATTCTATTCTATTCTATTCAAAGCGAGCAAATCCGCAGGCGAGTATGCTAGTGACATGTTCTACCTATTAAATTACATAATAATTGAACCCAGATATTGACATCATTATAGGTATAGGATTAAGATAAAATATAATTCAAAATTAATAATCCGATCAAACAGTAATTATCGTCATTAACAATCTTTCTTAAAACCAGCAAAATAGATAATTATCTTTTTAAAACCTTTTGATAATGCTGAATCTTTAATAAGCTTAGTCGCTCATGGCTTCGCTCGCATGGTACCTATCTATGATTATATAGAAAGGAGCCTGTATGTTCTAGGTCATTAACTTTACATATTTTCGCGTTTCTTATACATTTTCCTGTTTCAGTTCTAAAGCTATTGTAAAAAAGTAACTTGAACCGGCACGAGTTGTGGTTGGATGTTATTGAGCTTGTAGAAAGAACTCCCAGTAGGTAAAGCGACTCCCCTTGGCGCACATGGAGGACACTAATCGCTGGTTGCAAGTGGGGCCATGCAGTGAGTATATCGACCGGCCGTGGATATGAAACTGATCCACAAACGATGGCACATTTATTTTGCTGGCGTGTCCAATGTACCCTATCACCTGTGACTCGCCAAACAGGCAGTAAAATCCCATAGTTTTAAGGACGTGACATGTCAAAGTGGTCTATAAACGATCGTACTGAATAAATCATTATGAGTTTGAGTTTTAGTTTGACTTGAATGATTCATACACCGCGTCTTAACCGTGGATGTGGCCGAATTTCGGCAAAACAAAATATGGATAGGGACGATCCATTGTCGACACGGTGAAGAAGAACTTGGCTAGGGGGCAGATTATAAAATAAATAAATAAATTTCCTTGGACATTTTACACGGCGTCATCTAGTCCCAAGTGTCATTTAGATGACTGATATAATACTTAGATATTTTTTTTTGTAAATACATACAATAGATAGAAAAACACCCAGATCCGGAAGAAATATCTGCAGAACATGCAAATATTTGTACCGTGGCGGAGATCGAACCCGTAACCTCCGCGTCTCAGGCGAGCCTTCGCCCACTGCGCCACAGAGGTCATCAAGTTATGAAGATTATGCAAATTCATTGTGGAAATTTAGTATGTGAACGTCACACGGTCAAAGTCATCAAACGATAAGATAATGGTGGATTACCTGGCTTTCAGAAGCTCCCCTGCGATTCCCATGCCTCGGAACTCTGGGGCGACAACAAGCCCTCTGTCGGCAAAGTACTGCTCTACTTTCTCTTCCTCAAGAATATTGTATGACTGGTATAAAGAATCCCGTAGTTTGAAAAAGTCCTTCAGTTCTTTAGTTTGAATCTGAAATATTAATTATGATAAATGAATATCTAATAAATTTAAGTAGCTTACAAGTGGCTTCAAAAGATAAATATAGTGATTTATTATTGTGATTTATTGTTAGATTTGTTATGTAAATAGATAAGAGTTTGAAAAAGATAATCAGAGGAAGAACCACAGCGACAAGATATTTGCCAGGTGATGTGTGTTAAAGTGGTAATTTAAGTTTTTTGGAATACTTGAAATCTTTTCATTATTCCTGAAGTTTTTCTTTTATTTCTTAGCACTACTGACTCAAATAGATGTATAAAGAATCCCGTAGTTTGAAAAAGTCCTTCAGTTCTTTAGTTTGAATCTGAAATATTAATTACGATAAATGAATATCTAATAAATTTAAGTAGCTTACAAGTGGCTTCAAAAGATAAATATAGCAAAGCTGTGATTTATTGTTAGATTTGTTATGTAAATAGATAAGAGTTTTAAAAAGATAATCAGAGGAAGAACCACAGTGACAAGATATTTGCCAGGTGATGTGTGTTAAAGTGGTAATTTAAGTTTTTTGGAATACTTGAAATCTTTTCATTATTCCTGAAGTTTTGCTTTTATTTCTTAGCACTACTGACTCAAATAGATGTATAATCCTGAAATGGCCATGTCATAAGAGTGAACATAATGATTACTCTTTGAGTAGGTAAAACTCTTTACTAGATTATTTATAAAGCGTCAGGAGGCAATCTTTGACTTTAATGCCTGGGACATTGTTGAAATGGAATAGGCTTGCCCATCAAAGAAACCATCCTCTCAGCTTAGCCAATCATATCCACAGGAAAGACAATGGTCTCTTGTGGGGCGGACTTGGGCACGGGTTTCCTCACGATGTTTTCTTTCACTGTTTAGAGCTCGTATTAATGCGCACGCATACTGTTAATTTTCGAATCCCTTATAACTTACATCATAGTTATGTTGTAGTTTCAAAGCGTTTTTTTCAATAAGAGTCATTTTCGATGCGCCAACAAGTTTCCATTCCGTGTCATCATCTATACAGCAAACAAGAATTTGCTGTTTTTCATGAAACATTATCTCTAGCATTACTCGTCTGAACTCTTCAACTGCTTTTTCATTGTTTAAGACACCTAAAAATAAAGAAGTATTAAACTCAGATGCAAAGGACAAGTGGATCGCTACAATCATACCTAACGAATTAAAAAACATTCACAACAACAATCAGTAAGATCTCTTGTTTGTTCTTGTTGCCTGTTGCATTGGAACTGATGTAGGTGTCCCCTAGCTTCAAGATGATTCTTATTAATGAATCATCTTAAAGCTAGGGGACACCTACATCAGTTCCAATGCAACAGGCAACAAGCAAAGTGTGGGTGCTGGCTTTTTTCCTTTCCAGGAGCCGTAAGCGTCCCACTGAAGAGCAAAGGTCTCCTTTCCTTCTCTCCATTTATCCCTATTTTGAACTACTACAGACCAATTTTTCAGATATCGCTCTAATTTGTTGCCAATGTTTTGCAATATCAGATAGACATTATCAGTATGTAATAGTTAACATGATAGAGTAAATCACTATCGTTATCGCTGTTTATCGTTTGACTCATTTAAATAACTGAATCACAGTTTTTCCAGCGGATTACTTGTTATCCCTTACAGTTTTATTATCAATTTATATAGAATTTTACTAAATAAAATAGATAATAATGAAAATAACAAAGCGGCTATAAGATATTAGAAAGCGGCTATAAGGTAACAAATAAAATTAAGGAAAATATATCCGTTGTTTTATTGAAACTCTAGGTAAGTACTTCTAAATTTCTCAAACAATTTAACAACATAATATTTTCTATAGCATCATGATAAACGCTGAAGGTTTTGTTACTGTGATTTATAACGTAATGCTGTTTGAAATAAATGAAACACTGGCTGTTCAGGAAATGTTACAAAAACAGCTTTATTTTCATCGAGGGACGCCAAAATTATGTCTCAGATTCAGTTATGAAGCTTTAATGACCGATAACTATAACGCGATGGCTCTAAAATTCTTCTACTTTGGCTCTAAAAAAAATATTTAGGAAAAGCTTTCTTCTCCTTGGCCCTCCTGCCTTGAAAGAGATTTAACATATCAAATCATTAAATTAATAAGTAATGTGGTGAAATAAATTAACAGATAGATGAGATTGGCTGTTTTTCATGCGGATCATATTTTTATTGGATTTTTAATACAAAAAATAAAAATACCTGCAATTACTCGTAGAGGTTCCTCCGGCGTATGATATTTCATAAACAGGTCCAACACTTCTTCGTATTTATCTGAATTCACTTCCTGAATTCTGAATTTAACTTCTGAATTACCCTTGGGTTTAGTAAACCGTGACCAAATCTGTGGAGCTGACATTTTAATTCTAATTATAAAGGCTAGGCTAAAAAACGGCCAATAAAGTTAGCGTGGTCGAACTAATGAATGAAGTTGATAAGTCAGTCGTCTTATTTAAGAAGTGCTTATTATCTTTGATTAGAGCACCTATCTATTCATCACACTACTATATAAAAAATGAAAGTTAGTGTGTGTGCATGTTTGTTACTCCTTCACGCTTAAACTAACGGCTGGACGGATTTGAATGAAATTTGGTTTCAGGATTGCTTATATTATTAAAAAATAGGCTATTTTGATTACAGTATTCCTACGGTAACGAGAACTATTCACCGCGGGTAACACCGCGGGGCGAAGCTAGTTAGTTTATATAAAATAATTATCTATTCAACGATTATATTCGCTGATTATGGTTTTGTGAAATCCTATCTTTGTGTTACAAGAATTTGCTACTCGGCTGCTTATTTAAATTCTTTATTTAGCATACACAAAACAGTAGGTTTCAAAAAATCTGACTGACATTATACCTACTAAATTTTTTTACATTTATATTTTAAAGCGCTGTTCAAAATGGGCTCAGTAAATACTTCCACCAAGAAACATAGTCTATGGTCAATAATTACACGATTAAATATTTGACATGACAAGTAATAATTAAGTAGATATTGATGTCAATTCAGATTATTCATATATTCAGATTATTTATATTCAGAAAACACGTAAAAATATATCAAATAATAATATTTTGACATACCCTGACTAAACTCTTTTCTAAGGAAAATTTGGATGGGTGACAGTGATATTGACAGCTGGGTGGTTATTCGTTATAACCCAACAAAAGCCGAGCCGCGTTCTTAATTTTTTTGGTCTCGATGTAAAGAGCGAAACAAACAAACTTAAAATTTTAGTAGAAATGACGATTCCTATTTACTTGTAAATACCTAATTACAAAATAAACTTGAGAACCAAGTATTGTTCAGGGTTATATTCATCACAACTAACCTACTACATTATTAAAATAAACGTGGTGAATATATTGCTCATTGAATTAACTTAGGCATAAGTGGCCGTTTAAGTACCGACGCCACACAAGTGGATAATAAGTACTTGCTTACTGATAAATGAGGAAATGTTTAAGTATCGAAATGGTGCTATAACTTCCTGAAACTTGTAATTATATTAAACTGATGGATGTGATCTATTGAAATCAGGTCCATCATGATCATCATGATTTAAATATTCTTCTCTTTCAAAGATACCGCTACACAACACTCAACGCATTCCCATCCCTAGTCCCGCGCTGCTCTTCAAAAGACAGGGCTCAACGGGCTCTCTGCGTTATACTCTCAGAGAAACGTTAAGGCATTACCTCACTCGATCAACACGGCTATGGCTCTTGGCTTGATCACAATTTGGGTGACCGTAAGTGGTATTACCGTGCTTCAAAGGGCACTTTAATTTGTCGGTCGTGGTCGTCGTATGTCGGAGGTCTTTTAGGCGGCCTCAAAACTCTGTCACCAGAGTTGGCCACACTTGCTCATATGAACAATACTGAACTCGCTTCTTAGCATAGGTAACAAAATGACGAATAAAATACGCAAAATAAACATGAGGTTTTTTATTATCTTTATTTAGACGAGACCTTCGTCAACATTAGTTTGCCATGCGTCGGAACATCTTTAAAAGTAACTCCTGCTTTTTTCCCCAGATCTTCATAGTTCAGCTCCATAACTGTTTCCCAGCCCAGCTTTGATGCTGATTTTTGTGTTCCAAATGCAGTCATCCACGCGTATGTTAAAGGTACATTGTATTTTTTGCATGATTCCACTCTGAAAATCATTATTATGGATTAATTTAGCAACCCACAGACAATAAATCAATGAATCGGAAAATTGGATCGACTGAACAAATAAATTTAAATTCACACGTTCTAACTCCTAAATCCTCTCAAATATTTTACATATTCTACTCATCTGTGACATTCATATTAAATAAATAAATCTTTGGATATTCGACACAGCGTCATCTAGTCCCAAGTTAAGCAATTTAATGCTTGTGTTATGGTAACCAGATGACTGATATACCCACCTCAACATAGATACATTTTTTTTAATAAAAATGACCTTTACTCATATACTTGATTATACTTAGGTAAGAACATAGAATAAAAAAATAATTGATAGTTATTACGAAGATCAATTATTTCTATATTCAGCAGGCTATTGTAATTCACTCGTTAACGTTAGTTTAGAAATAGTAGAAAAATGTCATTTTCGTTCTATAACCAAAACGTATAATTTTTACTAATTCACACATTTACAGAACTTTGTTATTATGTGAATTAAAATAGCTCTGCTGCTGATGAGATAGATAAAGAGTTCTTGTAAAAGCTTACTAAGCACCGCCTGGTTAAAGCCAGAGTTCACTAGGCCACTTGTCATACCTCTTGACAGCTACAAACAGTTCTGAAACCAACCTGGCTTTCAAAAACTCTCCTGCGATCCCAAGTCCTCTATACTCTGGAATTACGACCAACCCTCGACCTGAAAAACAGGTGTCTACGTTGTGTTTTTCATAAACATTGTAAGCGTTTTCTATAGCTTCGATTAAAATAAAGACTTTCTTCATTTCATTTGTTCGAAACTGAAAGCGAGAAAAACATTATTTTGCGTTTTGTTAGACATAATGGGTCTGTATCACTTTTAAAACTATCGTGAGTTGTATTAGAAGATATGAGTGTGGTCACTCCTCGCGGTCGCGTCTCACACACAAGCGTCGAATGAAGAATCGGAACATTGTCGGTATCTAAATCGACGATATTTTTAAGTGAGTAATTTACCGTGTGCTATTATAATGTATAATGGGTCTGGTTGACACAAAATTACTAAGAAATTACTAAGACTGCGGACTGACTAGCTAAAAATAAATTAACTCCCAACTTTACCTGAAATTGCTTAGGGTCAAAATATTTTGGATCAGTTTTCTTCGAAAGATGCATCATGGATACTCCAGCAATCCTATTCTTATTAGAGCCATCGTCTGCATAGCAGATGTCCACCTGGTGTTGATCGTCTTCTTGTAAAAACTTTTGAATTATCTCTTTATGCTCAGCAATTGCTAACTCGTTTTGAAAAAATCCTGAAAAATGATAAAAAACATATTATTAGTTATGAGCTGTGTTGGTTAAAACGTATAGTACCTAGACTTTTGATCAGGATGTTCGTCATGAAAAGTCTATTAATATAATTATCTTTATTAAGAAAAAAAATAGTCATATTATTTATTTTTGTAATGAATTATTAATGTGTGTAAGAGCCTATGCACACTAGGTTTTTGAACGATTTTTTTTTCGGGCGGATTTTTATGTTAAGTGGTCTTCCGGACCTTTAACTTCACCGGGCTTTAGCGAGTGCAGAAGGCCTCTACGCCGGAAAAAGTTTTTTCGAACGAGCAGTCACTGCGTGATTTTGTGTGGTGCGTCGCCTGCTGGTTCGCAGTTCGCTCCACAAGCGCGAAGATAGCGTGCAAGGTCACAGCTTGCCGCCTAAATTTTGTTCGTCACGTGTTTGCATCTATACAAACACGCAGTGCCTGCGGTTCGAAAAACGTAGTGTGCCTCGACTCTGTTACCTACTGTTAACACTTTGTACATACCTGAGGCTTTAGATAATGGTTCTTCGGCCAAAAAATACCTCGTAAAGAAATCATTTGCTTCTTCATATTTATCCGTGTACACTTTCTGGATTCTGAATTTAATTTCAGTTCCATTTATTATTTTAGAAAACCTTGACCATGTTTTTAATACTGACATTTGATTAAATTATAATTAGGTAATCTTCCTATTATATACGTGTTATGAGGGTGGAGGTTTGAGTTGAACTTGTTATCATAACGTTGATATTTTATACTGTTTACTTTGTTAGAGGCTGTTGAGATAAGAGATAAAATGTCAAATATCTACGCACAGTAAGCGAAACCAATGATAGATAGGTTAAGAGACTGACCGTAAGACACGGCAAATACTACAAAGCTATTGACAAAACGAGCAAAGACGTCGATTTTAACTCACTGTGAGCATATTCATTATCTGTTCCACTAATTTGAAGTTCAACAGCATTGTTGTTAACGTATTAAAAAAAAAAAGTCTTCAATTTGTTTTAAAGTCGTTCGTGTCATTATAGAATAACTAACCATAACTAATGATGTCGTATTGCGTTTGAAAGTCTTTATGCTCATCTCAGATTATTTAATTATAATTATATTTATCATATCTAGGGACAATCAAAACTACTTCGAATACTTGGAACATGTTACAGGTTCCAAATTAGGTTTTTGTTATCAAAAAGCATTATCCATACGTCACGGATTTCTCTCCACAGTTTGGAACTATTAATTTTTTTTTCTGATAATGAGTAGATTTTGTGATAATGGCAAATGTTGGGCGAAGCTTGTCACTCAGTAATTGCAGTGAAGTGGATGACTTCCAAAGAGAGCAAGTTAAATAAACCTTTACCTGTTCATTTTAAACTAATAAATATATAAAAAAACTAAATAATGATCACGACTGTTAAGTTAAAACTCAATAAAAAAATTGATTGATTGACTGTATTCCCAATGAGCGATAGATTTTTTTTTTTCAGATTTTTAGGCAATTTTAGATCCTTTGAAGGATGTATAAGGCGGTTGTCAGAGGTATGTCCAAATACATTTTGGTACATGCTCACATTTTGCAGAAGTTAACATACGTGACAGGTTGCAAGACTATCGACGTTGTGAGAAAGCAAAATAATAATAAAATTATTTTAATAATTTAATATACATTTTTATTAAGTGAATTATTTTCTAGCATACATCAGTTTGCAATGCGTCGTCGGTCCGTCTTTAAGAGAGATTCCTGCATGCTTTCCTAGCTCTTCAACTTCGATTTCCTTGGCGACCTCCCAGCCAACTTTCGCTGCTGCCTTTTGAGTACCGATTGAAGTCATCCATGCAGCGGTTAGAGGCACGTTGTATTCTTTGCATGCTGCCACTCTGAAAAATGCATTGGAGTAGAGGCTTGGTAAAAACTTCAGGAAAAAATAAAACAACTGAGTTTACCATGAAGTTGACTTATCTAAAATTGTCATAGATATCAGAAATTTGAGTAAAACAACTAAATCTACCACAAAAGTCTACATTCAGGCCATGCTAACATGTTTGCAAATTTGTAGACCTTGCCTTGTAGACTTTACTAGTTCAATCACCCATACTATAGTTCAATCAACATAATTATCGTAGGTTTTGGACATACACATTCTTGGAACAGTATCAATTATAATAATATTTTGAAAACGCATGAAACGGTTGCTTCTCCATCACCAGATAAGAGCCAAAGATTATGTAGTAGCTGGATGTCAGTAAGTTAAAGTGTGTGTGTAAATTTAAAATACCTAATACCCACCCAGACGTAATAACAATAATAAATTTACGATTAACGTTAATTATGAAGTGACTACAAAATATGAATGGTCAAACAAGCCTGTAAACTAATTTAAAATAGGATTACAAACCTGGCCTTCAAAAACTCTCCTGCAATCCCAAGTCCCCTATATTTTGGATCAACTACCATGCCTTTCCCCGAAAAGTAGGAATCTTCTCTAAGTCCTTCGAAGATATCGTAGGTATTTTCTATTTCCGTGAGTATCGAGAAGAGTCTACTCATTTCTTCCGTTTGTATCTGAAAGTATGAGAAGATAGTAAAAATTACTCGTGCACTGATTTAAAGATAGAAAGGTATTAAAAATAGGAATTCACTACTTCCAAATCAGACAAAAATTGATTTAGTTTTAATTATAAAATTCTTACTACTAATTGGTTAGGATCTGGTATAGGATCACTTTTTTTAGCAAGATACATTATAGATGCACCAGCTATAATTTCTTTATTGAAGCTGTCTTCTACTAAGCAGACATCAATCATACTGTTCTCATCTAGCAGAAAGTTCTTAAGCATTTCCTCTTTAAACTCATTTACTGCTAAAACATTATCCGGGATACCTAAAACCAATGACACAATGAAAATTACTATTAATAGGCCAGGCCTTTTTAGATCTCTACTGAACGATTCAGATACAGTGTCAAGAGGCAATCTTACAGGACACTAGCGGAACGTCCACCAGCTAAACTAATTATGAACTAAGATATTGTGTAGTACCTACTCGTAGAACAGTGAACTAACCTATGCAAAACTTTGGCATAGTTTGCAGTGGACGCACATGTATGGAAAAAAGTTTCAACTTTGCGAGCTAAGCTAAACTAACTTAGTTTAGCTGGCGGTGGACGATTCGCATAGAGATTAAAACAAAAGTTAGTTTCTTGAGTGCAAGGTATACAATCGTGTAAATATGGCCTACGTAGAAACTTACCTACAGCTTGGTTCATCGGTTCATCGGGCAAAAAATACTTAACAAATAAATCAAATAACTCCTTGTGATAGTCAACGGAAACTTCCTGAATTCTGCATTTAATTTCAGTTCCATCTTTGACTTTTGAAAATCTGGACCAAATCTTTAAAGGTGCCATTTCTGCTGCTGTAAATACAAATGCAGGTGGTTTATATGTGTTGGTTTGTTGAAATCTATGAACGAACTAATCGTTCTTCAAGGACTAGGACCATTATATTTGGTTTTATATTATAGAGATGTGCTCGCCAAGCATTACTCAGGCCTTTACCTACATCTTTGCCTACACTAAACGGAACAAGTAGGTACCTGGGACATTGTTGAGATGGAATAGGCTTTGCAGAGCACCTAAACCATCCTCTCAGCTTAGGCGGCCATTCATAATACGTGTGTACTAGTATACACTATAGTACCTACATGCCTACATTTTGGAAAAAAATAATTTCGTACGAAACAATTTGCAAGCCCACCACAACAGGAGCTAACTGGTTTCCTAACGATTAGGTACTGCGCATATAATTTTTTCGATTCGAATAATCCATTGTAGCACGTCCGATTTCGTTCCCACAACCTTCAGATCGAAATTCGAGGCATTAACTAACTCTGAGTCAGAAATTAGCGTAGAAAACCCAACTATAGTCTGTCTCACTCATGTCAATAAGATTACAAATGAGGTACCTATGAATCACCACAGATATAACAGGGAACTACTTTTCTATTTAGTTAAAATGTTGTTTTTAATGTTAATTACTTGCTCAAGTTAAGGAAAATACTCTAAATATATGTATAACAAAGATTAGACCAATTTGATGTGTTTTGTGAATATTTTCGCTTCTCATGACATGTGTTGGCCTTAGTTAAGAAATAGTAAAGTGTCATTTACACGATGTAAAATTCTTGCCTGTTGCGTACCTACCAATTAAATTTACTGTCATCATGACTTGCATGGTCTAAACAACGTCAATTATAAATAGGTGCGCGCAATTATTGCATTCAATTATTACTCAACAAGAAAATGGCATAATGTAAGTTACTTTACTCTTGACTTTTGATCTAAAGGTTGCAATTTCAAAACATAACCTATCACACTAACTTTTGGAAATAAAGAGATACTTACTTACATTAATTATGTATTTAGTTGTACGTTGTCTATTCACTTTTCACTAGTTTGTGCAGCAATAAAAGTAAACACTCACTCTGTGTCTACATTATCTACGAGTGACATTCAAGGACTGGGCGAGTATAATACACAACGAACAAGTTGTCCGATTACGTTTTGCTATCTCGCTCTATCGCCCTCAATTGCGTATTGCGCATCCTTGTTACGTGGTTTTTCTGAGGACAACTACCCCATAGAGGTAGTCTATTTGACCTGTGACCGTGAAAATTTAAGAAAGCATAAAGGTGTCACTCGATCAAAAATGTACAAAAGGACTGATCAATACGATTCCAACAAATATGAATAATAAAGTATTTTATCAACGGCAGAGTAGTAAAGTATAAATAGCAGTGGTTAATAGATGATGAAAAACAACATTACTTAATCTTTTAAAACATCGTTGCTAATAAATTATAATTTAGATAAAATACTTTTTTCCGAGAACATAAATCATTGGAATTTATTTTGTTATCTACTAATGTTTTTAATTTATCTATGACTAGCTTATCGCGTGGTACCTAGATAAAATATAGCCTATGTTGATTCGGAAAGTCCATGATAATCATAATGAGTAGTTTCGTAGATACCGTAAAACGTACAAACAAACAAACTTTTACCTCTTTATAATATTAGTATAGATTAATTATAATATTATATAAGTAAGTATAGATATAGATAAAAGTATAGACAAACACTGATACTGCTGATTTTCACCAGGTGGATTAACATTACAATTATTGTACAAATCTATAGTACCTTTTTCATTTTTTGCATTTTTAAGATGTAGTTATGAGAATGGAAATAGGCATATTAAATGGTTTGGGCATGTAGAGAGGATAAATGAAAGTCAATTAACTAAGCAAGTGTACAAGGCCAGTGTGCATGGAGAAGCTGGAAGAGAAATACCGGGTCAAACATACTTGGACTGGATGGGTGACATTTTGGAGAAGGGCCAGACAAAAGTACACCAAACCGGCGAGGGAGTATGAAGAACTTGATGAGAGTGAATGGGGCGAAAGAGGTGTGTCAGCATTGTAGCAAGAGGAGAACTGTGGTCTCTGCCTATCTCCATGGAAAAGAGGCGTGATTTTATGTGTGTATTTAATAATAATATACACACATAAAATAACGCTAAAAATAAAAAGGTATGGTATCATATTTAATTGATTGATACAGTGCCAGGAGGGTAATCTCTGTCTACTCAATGGGACACTGTAGTGCCTGGGTCATTGTTTTAACAAAGTTGACATTCCAACAATTACCCAGGCACTACAGTGTCCCGTTAAGTAGGCAGAGATTACCCCCCTGGCATTGTATAAATCAATGAAATATGATCACGACTGCATCACATTAGAATCACCTAGCGTGTAAAACGAAACTTAAGTGATCCTTGAGGTTTGTTTATAAAATAATTGTAATATACAATCTGTGAGAAATACTACATTATCAAACACACACCACTCTGGTATACTGTTACCACGCTATTGCTACACACTTGCCGTTTATCTTGGCAAGCCGAGCTAAAAATCAAACACGCTTGATGAATTGCAAGCCACACGTCGTGTGAACGAGTTTTACACGCACGTCGATCCTTTAGTATTTTTCCTGCCTATTTCTATAAACGAAAATCGTATATTTTTAAGAAAAGAAACCCTGTCAACCTTTCATAAATGTTCGAAACTCTTCTTACAAAGCGGTGCCTCATTGACTTTCAAATAACTCTTCCATTGATTGCCCTCGCATCGGTTTGTGTAAACCTTCAAAAGGTTAAATGGCGGGAAAAGATTATTAGCTGGAGCAAAAATTCATTTTCACATTATGGTGTTTGAAGGTGAAAAAAGTACAATTTTATTTTTATTAGTTGCCTGTTTAGTTAGAACCATCAAAAACAACTGTAGCTACAATACAGGTTTTTTTTTAATTCTTTATTGAACATAAGGCTGTTACTGTAATTATTAAAGTTGTCGATGTAGGTTAACTGAAATAGCGCTTTAATGACCGGTCATTTTTACACCTTTTTACCGAAAAGAAAAACAACTAAATTGATATAAAAAGCATGATAGAACAAAAAAAACAAGGCTCTCATTATAACCCGTTAAAATTTCACACAAGTGAATATTTAATGCAGAAGAGGAGGTTACCTTATTACTCTTTCCAGTGAATTACGAAACATAAACCGTGACTGAGTCTCCCCAAAATAAATTGGCCGTGAACGCTTTCATCAATAAAAACAAAACGTCCTAATCTGCCCACCTCAACAATTCCCCACAAATCTCCAAAGCGGATTTCGCACCCAACGGTAGAATACTTTGGGTTGTCAACTCATTTTTTATGCAGATTGACTGGGGAAGTTTTCACAACAGTGCTGAGTCTTAACTGACTTAACAGTCACTGCCGCCATCGCCTCTCAATTAAGAGTCGGGTTTGATTGACCTTCCCCTTAAGAACTTTGAGTATTGTTGACCTAGTTGACGGTATTGGCGCAGTCAGAATGCCTGATTTTGACTCTGGATTTTAGTGACGTGATTTTTCACAGAGTCGCTTAAAACTGGAAGGTTGTAAAAGGATTTACCAAGTCGGGATTATAATCAGGCCGAGAAATCCCGTTCCATATTTTTAGCAATCCGGCCAATGAACGATTTCTTCCATTTACATATTTTAGCCTTATTTTGCTTTTGATTTACATTATTGTTTCTTGGTAAGGTAATTTTTATTTATTCGTTGTATTTTGGCGATGGTATTATTCCTTACAAATGTGTAATAGAATATTGTTTTAGGCGAGGTTATAAGAGGAAACAAATACTGTTTAACAAACTAGAATTTCTAGGGTCTCTTTCAATTTTAAAATAAGACTTGGACATATCCAATAAGAGACTAGTGAATGTAACTTCTCAGTGATTTTATTAGGAAGATTTCAGCTATTTGTTAGGTTTGCTTTAAAGCATTTTCCCATAATAACAGTAGTTTTTATTAAAATTCTGCTTGACCGATTCAAAGCGATGCGATGCTAAACTTTAAAATCGGCTTATAAAGTCGCTAAGCCATGAGGGAGGCCTTAAGGCGGCCTAAAAACTCCGTCACCAGAGTTGGCCACTTGCTCATACGAACTCACTTAGGTACTTTACTTTATTATGATAATACAGTGTATCTTTTCGTTACTGCAATATCTAAAACAGAATGTCCACAAGCGTCCCAAACATCTTCAATTCTTGTGCAGCCAAACGTTACCGGAGCGGGTGCGTTTCAAATTCACAAAGGTGTATGCTGATCAATACCACACGCCTCATGTTAAACATCTGACAGCTCTCGTGAATTGTAAATTTTACCCTACAAGCCTCATACGTTATTCAGCAACTATTTACCGTGAAAAACAGTTCCTGGTAACAAGGGGTTAGCTGACAAGTCAATCTGGGTCTATTAGACAATGTTAACTACATGTTATATTTGTTTCACAGAAGTTTGCTCACAGTGTCAGGGATTGTTTTATTGAAGAATTTAAAACGATAAAAAGTATTGTGCGTTTAGTCTCGAGGTGCAAACTATACTTTTCACTTTGAGTGCGAAAAAATAGTAATAGACTTATTTCTAGCCTCAAAAAACACTACAAAAATTCTGTAAATTTCACGGTAACTTTTTTCTTCATAATCATACAGCCACAGACTAACTGATTTGTTTCTGGAAAATCTTTGGTACAACTGACTTAACTATAGGTACTACAATGTAATATTTGAAAAAGGAAATATTTTTGTATCTAATTTTCGAATCTCCCTCTGTTATTCGTTAAGGCTATACTGGCTATACTATTACATCAATTCAAAGCCTTAAAGCCAAGTAAGTGATAAACGCTTCGGTATCTTTTCTCTTTCTATCATTGGTATTTTTAGTTCCTTGATTTTTTGAATGTAATTTTTTTTAATTTTTTTTGTTTATATTTTAGCTGCGTTCAACCACGGGCATTGCAGACGTCGGGAAAAAAGCTGCCCGTCTCAAATGAGACTGGGCGGGTCACGTTGGTCGGATTCATTTCGATAACTGGGCGAATGCCGTTACCACCTGGCAGCCTGAAGGGATGCGTGGTCGCGGTTGGCGAAGGAAGCGCTGGAGAGACGATCTCGACGCTTTTGAGAGAGATTAGCATGCAGTCTCAAAGAACAGAGATGGTTGGAGAGAATTGGGGGAGACCTTTGCCCAGCAGTGGGACAATGTAGGTTGAAAAAAATCCTACTAATATTATAAAGGTAAAAGTTTAAGTGTGTGTAAGTATGTAAGTGTGTTTGTTACTCTTTCACGCTGGAACGGCTTTACGGATTTAAATGAAATTTGGTACCAGAATTGCTTAAACTCTGGATTAACAAATAGACTACTTTTGATCACGTACGCGGGTAACACCGCGGGGCGCAGCTAGTATATAATATTTTGAAGCAATTGTAGAAATGTTACTTGCTTAGAGGGGAAGGTAACAGTAACTGTGATATTACCATTTGAGCGGCAACTACTAATATTATAAAGGTAAAAGTTTAAGTGTGTGTAAGTATGTAAGTGTGTTTGTTACTCTTTCACGCTGGAACGGCTTTACGGATTTAAATGAAATTTGGTACCAGAATTGCTTAAACTCTGGATTAACAAATAGACTACTTTTGATCACGTACGCGGGTAACACCGCGGGGCGCAGCTAGTATTATAATATTTTGAAGCAATTGTAGAAATGTTACTTGCTTAGAGGGGAAGGTAACAGTAACTGTGATATTACCATTTGAGCGGCAATAAAAATAAAATTGAACTATCCGTTTTCAGTCACTAATTCATTTTAAAAGCTGTAAAAACTAACGCCCGCCAATACCCATTACCCATGCAGGTGAGAAGAAGCCAATTCGAATCCAAAGTTCTCTTACCGGCAGTTACCTTCGGAAAGCGGTCATAAAACGGCAATTTTGCATAAAATTTCTAGAAAACTGCATCTTATACTCGCCTCAAATTGGTCGTTTTCCAATATATCGCTTGAATCGGAGATTCGAATTGCTTTCAAATCAATAAATATGTTAGTTCGTTCGGGAGACATCTTTGAAATGAAAATAAGATTTCTGTGTTATGGTCAACAAATATTTTCAAAACATTACAGAGAAAATGTGACCAAATATCTTATGGATATGGACGGACGTGTCTCTGACTGCATCCTAAGTTATTTTAAAAATTCAAGATTATCTAATGAATAAAAAAAATCTACCTTGGATATTCTAGATACTAATGCTTGGTTTTCTTTTGTATGGTTTCGTAAGCTGTGAGTAACCTACCAACGGAATTACATTATTTTTAATTAAATTACCTATTTGTATAGGAATATCTACCAATAATGGTAGATATTCACACACACTATATATATATACAATGTGTGTGTTTATAAATAATGGTTCAAATTTGTTATTAAAGGATCATTTATATAGCTGTAATTCAGTGGACAGTGATTACCTAGTCATGATTTATACCTATAACTGCGATTGACGAGCGGACAATGTAAAGAAAAAACAATAACTAGTAGTTAGTACTAAACAAAGAACAACAAACTTCTGATTTATTTATTCAGTTGAACCAACAAACAACTTATAATATATCTAGTTTGCTTTGTTAGTAATTGTTCAAAAACTAAATTATTTACTTGAATTCATTGCGATCCACATTTTCAAGTAGATACTTCAAGTAACAATACCGCTAAAGATAGTGCAGAAGTAAGCAACATAGCATCGTTCAAGTTCCTTTCCACTATTCGACAACAAAGGGACACAGAAAGCCATCCTGAGACCAACCTGCCATTGTAAAATTATTAGACAGAACCTCATCTAAATACCATAAAACTCAACCTAAACTACTTAAATCGTTTGATGCACTGCTGAGCAACCGTATGGTTTTTTTCATGAAAAATGAGCAAAAACGTCGGGCAAAACAATGAGGCTGAATTTAGTGCTTAAACCATGGTGCAAGGAGGGCAGGGCCGTGGCCGCATGCTCGCTAATAAGTGACGTGCGTCATAGGCAGTGAAAGCGTCCGACGCTAAAACAAATAAACTTTATCTCTTTATAATATTAGCGAGTTTCAAACATTATGTAGTACTTATTATTTGAATTTCGATACACAAGTTTTATTAGAAACAAAGAAAGAAACACACTGAAACAAAACATTTGAACAAAAAATTTTTGAACTTATACATTGTGAAGTTGCACTACCTGTTATTTTTACGTTGGTTGAACTGGTGGTCAGCTTCAGTTTATGTTATAAATGACTTTCAGAAGAATGAGAAGTTGTTCTCTGTAACTAGATGAAAATTGTACCTTATCTTGTGGTAACTTTTTATAGGCGAAAAACACAACTGTGTTTCCGAGTACAATTGACATTATTTATAATGTCGACACCTTATATATTGGTAACTCAAGGGATTGTTTTATAATTACCGTTTATAAACAATAATTAAGTATTACTTTTTTAACAATTTGTTCCCGTGTCTATGTTGATTGTTAATGTTAAGTTAAGTATATTATCCCAAATGAAACGATGCGCGGCTTTAAAATTGTTTACAAAGCTATTTTTTGTGTTACTATAAAATAGCTTCCGCCTACGGCTCTACTAATTTATGATAAAAAACAGTTAAAGCTTGTAATAGTAATTTATTTGAATAGTTATCACATAAATAGTTTACGAAATACACAGGCTGTATTGAATAATTTTTGCTTTCGATTAACAACGAAGAATATTTTAAAATTGATAGTCTTATTGGAAAAGTCTAAACGCGCGTGAAGCCAATTTTTGATTAATAAGTAAGAAATCAAAATAAAAGTAAAGAAAATTCTAAAAAGAAATTTCATTTGCATTCTATAACTCTAACTGCCCAAGGGAACAGGCTATTACATTTTCGGAGATACCACCTTGATTGCTGAAATTAAATTTATATTTTTCTTTCTTTGTAATTAGTCTTTGTCAGTCGTTGGGCTTGAGGGAGAAACGAAATGAAGAGAGATAGACAATATTTTAGTTTAGATCGTTTAAAATCGAATTACTAAAGTACTTGGACAAAAATTTGTTGGTTTATTTTATTAAGAGTATCCGATTTGGTTTAATAGGCTGTGCTCGCGTGGAAATTACCCTGATAAAAACTTGCTTAAGTAGGTATTAATATCTAAGATCCCACCTTACATCGACTGATTTGATAACCAGATAGAAGAAATTATATTTAATAAAATAAAATATGTTTGTGAACTTGTACCAATAGGGTTGCCCAAAAATGTGTATAAAATTAATGAAAATAAAGGGTTTTATATAAAGGAAAACAGTCGTGATCATAATTTTATTTTGCTCATCATTTCATCTTTCACAGGTACTCACAAAATGTTCGATATTACGAGTCCTCATTCTCCTGCCCGTATCCCATGCTAAGTGGGGTATGCACAACATTGTTTTTCTCTTCCACTCTCCTCTATCGCTCGTCAACTACGAACTCACTCTTCTCAAATTCATCTTTCACACAATCTATCCACATTCGATATTACGAGTAAAAACTGCAAATGCTGCTTCAAAACGCGCAGTTAACTGCTGCAAAACCTTTTGTTAGATAACTGCGAGCAATCAGCATATAGGTTATTCAGAGAGCGATTCCCCACCAATAGGTAAATGATCAAAACTGATATTAAACACGATGTTCAATTTGTTGTAAAGTTTTGTTTTTTTATATAATAATTATGAGCTTTCGGCTTTTATGAATTATTCAATAAAGGAACCTGAGCGAGCTAAGTATGTATCAAAGACGATTAATATCTAGAAGACAGACAAAGGCCATACACAAAATCGTAACCCGATCCCGCAGTACCAGATAGCCTGAAAACTTTAAAACATCAATTTTATCCAAGAAATTTCAATACTTAGTAGTAGGTAGCAACAATATTCAATATTTAAACATTTTTAACTAGAAAGTAATTGAAATTTCTTGGATAAAATTGATGTTTTAGAGTTTTCAGGCTATTTTTTAGGGTTACGATTTTGTGTATGGCCTTTGTCTGTCTTCTAGATATTAATCGTCTTTGGTATGTATATACAAAAATAATACTTAAATTACGAGGCAAATTCAATACAATTTGAAGAGAAAGGAGATTTAAAATTATTCTTTGCAGTATTTTTCCGAGATTGTCCCGCGCAAATACCCATCTTTTTATAACGTTAGTGTGAATTGGATTGTTATTTCGTAGACATAAATCAGCTTTAACGTCGAAAAAATGATATATTTGCCGATAAAGCGACACTCGTGAATACATTTTGGGATATCCTTGACGGTAGACGATTTATACGTGAAGTGTCTGCTGCATGTTTTACTCAGAGCTAGATCACATTTTTGTGAAGGAAATATATTATCACTTACTCTACCTTTCTTTATATAGTGTGAGGCTGTTTTAAGTTTTCAACCAAGACTGTAAGCAACTACGGTCGGTCGAGCGTAGCTGCATCAATGAAAATGTTAGTATGAATAACTTCTGCAGTATAGGGCCAATGTTACACAGCTATAATTACTATGTCGTACGATCAGCACGTACAGTACGCGTAGGGGGTCGGTTGAACACTATAAACAAATATTTGTGCTAACAAAGGAATAAAATACCTAGTCACTAAGACATAAACTACCTATAGATGACTTGGCCTGAAGGTAGTCTAAGCTACGCCGTAGTACTTACTATATTTTATAGTACATTATAAAAAATTAAGTAGGTTTCATGCATGGCTGGGAACATGTACATGGACCTTATGATATAATTCAAAATAATTTTTGTTGCTAGACCAACACAACTAATACGCTTATTAATTAATTATTTATTTTCCACCTGTGCTGTCCCACTGCTCGGCCTCCCTTTCCTTCCTCTTTTCTGTTCAGTCCTGAGTAAATGTCTTCTCATTCTCCAGATGAGAGATCATAAGCGTTAAAAATTAACCATAATAAGACTTTAAAACTAAGTGGTTGCTAGTAATTTAAGTTAGATCAGGAAGCTGCAACGTCCTTTGCCAAGAAACGTTGGTAAATTAATTTTTTGCTGAGCGCTAACTAAACCTCGTGTGAGCATAATCTCCTCATTAGTCTGTGGGTTTAGAGGTATATTTACTTAGCTCCTAGTAAATAGGTACGGTCAAGTAGCTGGTAACCCTCATATAGTAACTATGGTTTTGGTATCTATAGAGACACATATTTTTCCATCATCTTTTCAGAATTAACCTGACTTAACCGAACCATTACTTTTTGAATCCGATGTCGTATACAAAGTCTGTATTTAGAAAAAAAGTGTGTAATTTATTCAGGTAGTAAAATTCAGACTTTTTTTCTACTATTGTGATCCTTAAATTGAAACAAAATTTTTAAACCTATATAGTTTTGTAAAAAATATACAAAATTATTTTTAGCGGCAACCCTATTTTACAACATGGGATACTTATTATGTTCTAGAAATTAGGCTTAGAACCTGCTTTGTAAGATATTTTCGACTGAAAAATAAACTTGTAAACCAGTACCTACTTCAATATTATTTATTTGGTTTATCATAATATTCATTCAAAAGGTTTTTTCTATTGAAAGCGCTTTTATAATAAAACTAGTCTGAAAAATAGCATAGCAACTACGAGTACCTACATTTTCAACTAAAACTTCTGTATCATTTTCAAGGTAACTAGGAATAATTGGGAACAGCTACAACCGTACCCTTTGTTATGCTAATTCTATTATACTCTAGAACAGGGCGAACCTAATTAATAAACACTACCATGTGATTAGTTTCTAGACATATCCATCGCTGGCTTGAAGCAAACTTAATTTCACATTCATGAACCATTCGCTTCGTAGATCCTAGGAAGGTCTTAGTCGTCGGATCTCCCTAATGACAATTGGTTCTAGCATTGTATCTACATACAAGACACATGGGTAGCGTAAAGTCAGAATTCGAGGACCCAACGCGACGTAACCTGCATTTAAATTGTAAAACAAACAGCACTGAATTGAACAGACAAACAAAAGGTGCTCTGTGTTTCGTGTTGAATTGGTGACCTGGATTCAAGAACACAATTTGCGTATAAAACTATGTGATAGAAAGGGTTTAGATCTAATAGTAGTTGCATATACTCATCATCATTATGCACAGACTGTTGTATCCCAATGCTGGGTGTAAACCATTTAATTGTATGCAACAGGCAAGAATCTTGCACCGTGTAAGTGGGACGTAAATGTGCCCAGATACTTTCAATTATTGGTTTGAACATCAAGGATCTTTTATATAAACATGCGGTAAATCAATGCTCTCTGCCTTTAAGTTGACACGAGCACCGATACCTCAAGTCTCGTTAAATTTCATGAAAACTTGCAGCTTTATGAAATAAGTTACTTTCGTTCAGCAGAGCATAAGATGCACTGCAACAATGCAGATACTCCCCGTTAATTAGCAAGGAAATGCCGGTCTCGCGCTAACTTTGCCTTTAAAGTGAAAACTTTACGCTAAGTAAGGGAATACTGATAGTGCAGTGGTGGTGTGAATGCATGGTTTATTAGATGTTGGGTGAGTGCTCCTCGTCTTCATGATAATTTTGAAACCAGGCATGAAGATCAGGGGTAGGTATTATCTTCAAGGCTTGACTAAAATTATTATGCATATTTCTGTTCCTTTGGAGATCGGCTATCAGTTTTGTCAAAAACTCGTTATTTTACAAAGTTATCAGTTTTATTTATAGAGTTTCAGTTTTAATAGGATTAGACTTCTGACTGAAATTAAACAGTAAACATTTTTCTATCATGTTTTCCTCAAGAAAAACTCCATCTCAGTTTCGTCAAAAAAATTGAAACGAAAATGTCATATTGTGCATCCAAATAAGCACTTACTGTAGAGCTGTTTTTATAACATAGGTTTTAAAATTTTTACTGTAGAGCTGTTTTTATAACATAGGTAAATAATTTATTTACTTCGATTCGATGATAGACGCACCGGGAAGGGCCACCTTAAGTAGGATAAACTAGGCCTCTCCTCCGTCCAGTCATTCTTATTTTGAATCAATATTAATTTAATCTGCGGACCCTAATTAATAAAAAAATAGGCATTAAACTCATTTCTCCATCTTTGGTGTGCTCAGCAGCAAGAACGTTAGGCTACTCTGCAATGGATTTAGATCACAACTCACCCGACATGAAGCTGGCGTGACCTGCTAATTTCATTGCAGTTTACTTGCTTGTTGTCCGATATCCGCGACTTGCGTCTTAGAGCGCATTATTCTACAAACTATTCATATTGCAACTAATAAATAATACGCTTAAATCTGTTTTGAGCAATGTTACAATCAATACCGTATAATGCATTGTATTCATTCAGTATTTCTTATTTTACGGAGAAATGTAGCTTAGTATCAATATTGAAATATTGCAAAAAAAAAGCTCGGTATAACCTTTACTTATAATTCTCATATACAATGCAGTGAGGATTTAGCTTTTCAATGCGATTATACGAATGAAACAAAGGTAGAATAACTTATTCATATTACTGAGTTTAATGTGGGTGCCCATTGCCCATTTTGTCCGTTGTTTTACTATTTTATACACCAGCTTTTAACTATCTTTGTTGTGAATTTTTACAAGTTTTGTTGTGAATTTTTGAATTTTTACAAATTCAAATACTAAATATCAGTATTCCTGATATTTTGGTAAACAATTGGTCTAACTAATGGTGAAGATTTTAATAGCTTTTAAAATATATTATTCAAATGCATATTTACTTGATCAATTTATTACATTGAACTGTTATGCTCTTAAATTTCTAAACTTTCATTAACTTAAGTAATTTGACTGAAGAAAGATCTCGTATGACGATAGTGTTAGTGAACATTTTAGAAATGTAAAAGATTATGGTCTTAGCACGGCAGGTATAGTTAAATAAATATCCTTGGACATTCCATGTGACACCATCTAGTCCTAAGCTAAGCAACTTAATGCTTGTGTTATTTATGGTAACCAGATGACTTATAATAGCTACTATAAAGTCGTTTAAAATTAACATGTCTGTCTGTGACATCAATTATACGATTAATCAGCTAAATAATTTGCAGTAACATTATCATTCCAAAGAGGTATGTAATTCCACGATTCAATATCAAATGCCTCTGAATTGCGTTAATAAATAAAATAGCTAAACAGATATTTGAAACTCGCCATAAATCTCATTTTGGTTTCCGATTTACTATTCTAAATTCTACTGGTTTGTGTATAATTGGGATTTATCACAGTTTATGTACTAGGTGATCGTACTGCTTATTAATTTAGGAGCATCGGTATATAATACACGTTTATTATAATAAGCTTGTAGTGTCTCACTGCAAGGCAGAGGCCTCCTTTCCCTTTCTCCAATTAGGTAAGTGTATAGGCGTCTTAAATCCTATGCGGGTCAAAATCTGTTATATTTTCAAACATTCCTACTTGTACTCCTACTTATAAGTCTATAAAGAATGTTAAAGTTTAAATACAATAATGATCAGAAAAAACAAACAGAAATAACGAATAACAGGAAGGTATGACCGCGACATTTAAATACAAATTAAACATTAAAATGACATTTTGGTTTGCACACGTGAAACCGCAACAACTGGTTTAAAACCTGCACAAAGCGTGCACAGTGCACGCTGACTGCTGAGTAGCAAGTTGACAATAACATAAATTGAAAAAGCATGTCTGAGGTATAGATCACTAAGCGGATAAAATGTCTTAAGCGGACTATGATCTCAATCTTAAGAGTTCACTTCACTGCATTGCAGGAGTCCATTAAATAAAACAACGCCCCTAAAACCTGAAAATATATCATATACCTATTTATATTTTAAGACAAAAATACCACCCCGAAAATATTTCATTTAAATTATTTAAGGAAATACAAAACAACCTAATCGGAGTCAATATCACTAACTTAATTTTATACATAACTAGCTGCGCCTCGCGGTGTTACCCGCGGTAGTTTCCGTTCCCGTGGGAATACCGGAATAAAAAATAGCCTATTTGTTATTCCCGGTCATAAACTATGTATATTCCAAGTTTCAGCCAAATCCGTTCAGTAGTTTGAGCGTGAAAGAGTAACAAACACACTTACATACTTACACACACACACACAAACTTTCACCTTTATAATATTAGTAGGATTTAATTAAATGAGATAATAAAAAATAATATTATAAAAAAAATAAAGTTTAAAGCGATAAATATAACGTTTTATCAATAATCAAAATAAACAATCAATCATCATCATATTTCCACTTATAAGTAAGGCTTAAATGTTTCTAGAAAAGTATAAGAAAGCATTTTAGTAACGCTGTATTGAACATTTGAAGTAATATCACACGACAGAAATAATAATTGCAACATAAACTACAATTTCATCTTATTTAAAAAAATTACAAGTTTTCCTACAATTCTTCTAACATCCGCTTGATGGCCATAGAACTTTAAAACTTAATATTTCTCCCGTAGCACTCTGTTGAATCAGATTTCAATTAAAGTTGTTTGTCGTAAGTTTGAAATAATTTCCAAAGAGGGTTTATAATTGCTAGGATTAATTAAAAGTCATGTGTGAGAACATCGTTGGAAAGATGTCTTTCGATTGTCTTTAACAGAACTTTACAATGATGTTTGAAATTATGAACATACTTGTAGATTAGACATTATATTTTTTACGCTTGATGGTGCACATTGTTGTAGTTTAAATTCTTCTTCTTCAAGTGCATTAGAAAATGCTGTAAATAAATTGTATTGCCAGCCGTAATAAAAATGAACAAGGAAAATGTTTACTTCAAATGTCCATTGTTTTTCTTCTTCAGAGAACACCGTTTATTGAACAATACTTTTAAAACATTAATAGTCTTATTCGACTAGGTAGGTATACCGTATTAAACGTTTGTATTAGTAAATGGCTAGCTCTAGTGACGGAGTTAAAAAGGCCGCTTAAAGGCCTGACGACTGAAAAAAAGGCACTGTCAATTTTACAAAACTATAAAATAATAAATATCCTTGGACATTTTACACAGCGTCATCTAATACCAAGCTAATAAGCAAGCATATATCTTATCCCAAGCTAAGCAACCCAATGCTTCTGCTATGTTAATCAGATGACTAACAAATACAAATAATAGAATACATTATATATATATTACGTACATACATTATGATACATAGAAAACATCTAGATTTGAGATAAATAATCTTACCCTTTATTACAAAGATATACAAACATTTGTCCTGTAGCGGGGATCGAACCCGCAACTTCCGCGTCCCAAGCGGGCTTTCGCCCTCTGCTATATACATACCTATATATGTATTTGTAGATAGAGGTTGATATATTTGTATTGAGTGACGATTCGGTCCTAGAATAATACAGTGTTCGTTCATGACGAAACGGTCAGGTGGGTGTTGTCTCATACTCGTATTATTCAAAACTACTTTTTTATACTTAACACGTTCATATTGCGATCCTAGCACGGTCGGTCATAGTATGGCACGGTATAGTGAACAAAGACCCTAAACCATTTATCGGTAGTCTTCCATCTCATTTAAAAAAAACAATTGCCGTTCCGAAACCCTAAAATAAAAGAAAAAGAGAAACACTTTTACTGAAACTAAATAGCTTTTAAAACAGAACAAAACGTTAACGAGTTGAAAATTTAAAAAGTAAAAAAGGTTCAATCTATCTTGGGATTGCGGAGAGCTAATGTTAGTTACGAACCAATTCCGTATCGGCGCTTTTGCGTAGAATAAAGCATAGTATAGAACTGCCTTTAGTAGTAGGTAGGTATAATTAATAAAGTGTTTATATTTGTAATAGTTTGTAAATTTAGCATTTCTGTGTCACTAAATTTTATTTTGATGAAATAAATACAATTTGATAAAATTTATCGATATCTATTAACCATCAAAAAGCAGCCTTATCGCTAAGAAACAATTAAATAAAAAATTAATAAATAAAAAATTAAAATTAATTAAATAAAAACAATAAACTCTTCCAGACAACCTTTGGATGGAGAGAAATCGTAAATAATTATCGAATTAAACCTTATAAACGTTATATTATATAACAATACTTAGAAAGAATAAAAAAATACCCATGCAATACATTTACGTGACATTATCTAATGAATACTAAATTTTTCCTGATTCCTAAGAAGTTATGAACTGGTTTACCAAGATTATTTTAATATCATTCAAATAAATCATTTCAAAAATGTCTAATCAATCTTCGTTTCTTTTGTCAAGTAAAAGTCGTGAACGATTTGCGCTAATTCTAATTCAGTGAAAGAACTGGCTTATGTCCAACCAAACCGAGATACTTCCGAGACACTTTATTTAAGGAGTTTCTTCATGCTGGTCTATGCGTGCAAGGTGTTTGTACGTAACATGAAACTGATAACGCGTGGTAGGTATTAAACCTTGCAGGAGGTGCTGAAAACCTCTTTCATAGTTTAACGATTTAAACGCTGAGACCGCGAATTGAACGTGCTCTCTGAAGCACGAATACGCTCTAATGTTAATGCTTCTGTAGTCATCCATTCAATCACCGACATATCAAGAAAGTTTGAGCTACGCCAACAGCACTTCAAGTTCAATTACTTGCACAATTGAAACGCGCCTTCTTTATCGACGACGTCACTGGCCACAACAATGTAAGTAAAGAGAAAGTGCTTGCCTGCTTACGTAGTCAAACAAGATCTTACAGGATTACCAAGAAGTTGAGCTACTGTTTGCTCATATAAACCGCTTTAGCTGTTGCAAAGTTGGAGTCATTAACTTGGCGTAAGTTCGTTACTGGTCGGTCGAAGGTTTACTGATGCAGGCGAACAAGATGGTCACAGCTGCGCTGAGCGAAGTAATGAGACTTACCCAGGGTCTACTTTCAAGTAACCATTTTAAGATAGATTATCTAATTTAATTTTATTGATAAAACGTGTATAAAAAGTGCGATAAAGTTCGTTCGTTCGTTCGTATGAGCAAGTGGCCAACCCTGGTGACGGAGTTTTTAGGCCGCCTAAAGGCCTCCGTCATGGCTTAACGACTTTAAAAGCCGGGACCGACAATTTACGGTCAACCATCCAAATTATAACCGCTCGGAACGTCGCTTATTTCAACAATCTGCAAGAACGTCTTCCCAAGCTTTACCACTAGCGTTTCTAAAAAAGCGATGAATTGCTACTTTCGTTGGCCACGCACTGAACTACATTCTCATCTAAAATTAAAGATATCTGCGAGCAAATTTAACAAATCATCCAAAGATGACGCATTCAGCAAAAAAGTGAAATGTATGTCAAAATATTATTATTCGACTTAGCTCTCAAAATTTTCTGTCATGTTTTCTTCACACAATACTTGATTTTTATAAAGATTAGACCAAAATATTCGTACAGAAATTAAGGATTTCTTATGACAATTCTCATGTCTAGACTTTCATAAATGTAATTGATTAAACCTAGATACAAACTGGACCTACAAAACCTGCCTTCCCCTATCTACTTTTGTTAAGAGTTGTAAAATGAAACCATTTATTTCCTCTCGAAACTGGGCTTACCTGGACCAATAAAAGGAATCTAACTTGCTCTATCTTTGGCGTTTCGTATCTGGATTCTTGTACAGGTTCAAATGTTGCAGACAATTTTCGACCTAATTTTAGTTTTTCGATTATTGTTTGTATTGTGTTGATATGGTAGAAATCTGTGCTGATCTAAAGTTCATAATATGATAATAGGGTGGGGCAAATAATAGATCATTAGGGTAACTAGGTACTTTTTATTTTGTTGTTGTAGACAATCTTTGTTTTGTTTTGAGAAAAAAAAATATTTGCATTATTAGATTTTTGAAAAAAGAGTAAGTACGGTTACGGCCCAAAAATTATATTTATTGGATAAAAAAACATATTGATTTTAATCGACTCTATTTCCCACCAGGAACACTTTTCCTAAATTCCAAATCAAATAATAGCCCTTTCATTCATTAAAAAAACAAAACCCATACATTTTATTATCATCTTATTTATAAATCCAATAATTTTCTTATTATAATATTGTTAGCATTCCCCCACCACCAGCGTTGAAGCGATGACTATAAAAGCGGACGAAACCAGGGACGGGCTCTCATTCTCTCATTCTCTCATTCTCTCATTCTCTCATTCTCTCTCATTCTGTTGCGAACCATCACCCTGCTCGGACGTAACCTTTTGCGTAATTTGTATCATTGTGATTTATTGTTATTTGGGGAGTACCTACCTTGTTATTTTGTTGCTATGATTAATTTGTGATCAAATCTTTTCTATTGTTTGAGTAATTTATTTTTATGTTAATAAATTGTTTATTTTTTTAATTAAATGTGCTTCTGATTGCCAAAATCAGACGTGGGATAAAGGATTCATTGTCCACTATCATCCTGATAATTTTAGCATTTTTCTAAACGTATAAAAAGGTTTTTATCAAAAAAATAATCAAGTGTGGGTACTTCTATAACTTCTCTTTATTTGTTGTTTCGTACATTTTTACTTAACCAGGGTGCGTTTGTGCACCGTTATCGTGTGTTGTACAGTGATGTAAAGAGATGAAGAGATCGAGCCGCACTCGGTCACGTCACCAACGGCGCTCGTCCGGATCGCGGAGTGATCGCTCGCGGGACAGGCAGGAGGTCTCGTGGTCGGCGATCCCGCACCACTCGCTTGAGCGAATCCTACATCAACGCCGTCGTGACCGGCGTTCACGCAGCTATTCACGTGATCGCTCGCCGTGTCGGCGCTCACGCGATCGGCGGTCGCGCAGCTACTTGCGCGATGATTTGCCGCGCCAGCGCTCCCGTGGCCAGCGGTTGCGCAGTCGCTCGTGTGGCTGTCTACTGCATCGGTACTCGCATGGGCGACATGCCTGTGAGCCATTTTACCGCAGTCACCGAACTATGTACCTTCGTCGTCACGGCGAGGCCTGCAGTGAAATATCCATACTGAGGTACCTAGCAGCCGGGTACGTGGAGCGTTCGCGAAGCGTACGTACTACTTCCATACCGCCGCTGCCGGTACCACCACGGAGTAACTGTGAGTCTTTTGATACTGTTTTATCGCGACTAGAAGCTATAGGATGCACTCAACATTAATGTGTCGAACTTCGATCCCAGTATTGGATTGATTGCCAGATTAAAGGGGTAGGTGAATCGGTTACTCAAGTTGACTCATACGTCACGTTTACGATTGAGTTAGACGGTATTTCGTTGGAGGTTGATCTTCTGTTAGTTCAAGTCGATGTATGAACGCGCCCATTTTAATCGGTACGGATGCGAGGGTGTTATGTACATATGAACTAGGAATAATCAACACATTTTCGAGATCATAATGAACTAATAGTGTCGACTACTGAGTCGAATGCGAAACCAATTATCAAAACTTTGTTGATTGGCGATCATAGGATTAAATTAAATTAAATTTTATGCGTATATTTCATGATGAACATTGTCACATCAGTATTGATAAAACTTTAGAGCTTAAAACATTTTTGGTTTCCGGGATTAAGAGCTATATATTCGATATTTAGATATTTCGTTTGATACAATTCACATCGATGCGTTGGGGCCTTAGCCCGAGTCCAAAGGCTTCAAACATGTTATGCTTGTCATTGATGCTTTTACTAAGTATTGTCTGCTTACGCCCATTTCTCGCCAAGACCACGAGAACGCTACTCCTGTGATAAGGACGTTGTTGCGAGATGTGGCTCTTGAGCCGCGTACAGTTAATCGAGAGGCTAGACGAGAACTTACTAGGCAAAGGACGGCCGAACGGTTATCCGAAAATCAGGCATCAATGGAAACTTGTGTTAACCGAGGCAGACGTCCTCCTTGTATTTTTCAGGAAGGTGACCTGGTATTCGTGATCAGGTACGCCCAGTCGACGGGCAAGCTTGACCATGGCATGCGTGGTCCCTATAAAGTTGTGAGAGCGTTAAAACTGTGGCAACGTGTGTGTTTTGTAGCTTAGACATTTTTAGCTACCTTTTTGATTTCAATAATAACTTCAGGCGAGTTTGCCGTTGTTTTGGTAATGATTGAGGTCCGGAACTCTTTCATTGGTAGAGCAACTTGTATTCTGCAGCCTATTTTGATGAGATTGCTTGAGAACACGCTTAAAATTTCGTTTCGAAAGGTAGTTAGAAGTTTCTATTGATAACGCCTTTGATAATGCCTCATGACATGAGCGATATAAACTGATGTGTATGTCCAGGTCGTATGTGAAGTCTACATATGCCGCGGCACAGTTCATGGTGCCATGGCGTAGCGGTGCTGTCGGAGGATGCGGCGTCGGCGCGCGTGGTGGAGGCGCTGCGCGTGGCGGGTCCGGTGCGGCGCGCGTGGTTGCCGGCGGACGAGGCGGCGCTGCACGGGTCTCTGCGCGCGCTGCGTCACTGCTCCTGCCATGTGTGTTGTTGGTACGCTACCTATATTGCTACTATGCAAGTGCCTCTGCCCTGTGTTGTCGGTACGCTACCTATATTGCTACTATGCAAGTGCCTCTGCCATGTGTTGTCGGTACGCTACCTATATTGCTACTATGCAAGTGCCTCTGCCATGTGTTGTCGGTACGCTACCTATATTGCTGCTATGCAAGTGCCTCTGCCATGTGTGTTGTCGGTCGGTACGCTACCTATATTGCTGCTATGCAAGTGCCTCTGCCATGTGTGTTGTCGGTCGGTACGCTACCTATATTGCTGCTATGCAAGTGCCTCTGCCATATGTGTCGGTCGGTACGCTACCTATATTGCTGCTATGCAAGTGCCTCTGCCATGTGTGTTGTCGGTCGGTACGCTACCTATATTGCTGCTATGCAAGTGCCTCTGCCATGTGTGTTGTCGGTCGGTACGCTACCTATATTGCTGCTATGCAAGTGCCTCTGCCATATGTGTCGGTCGGTACGCTACCTATATTGCTGCTATGCAAGTGCCTCTGCCATGTGTTGTCGGTACGCTACCTATATTGCTTTCATGCAAGTGCCTCTGCCCTGTGTCGTCGGTACGCTACCTATATTGCTTCTATGCAAGTGCCTCTGCCATATATAATCGGTGTGTAATATGTAAAGGGTTTCTGGTAAGCGAACCTAGATCGAATAGTCACTGAGTGGTATGCTAACTCATGAGCCTATACCGTGTAAGAACTCAGTGTTGATTATTTATTTGCATGGAAACGTTTCTGTTGTTGCCTTACTTTACCGATGTTACGTGTAAATAACTTGATCTAACTTAAACCTAACACAAACTAAACATGACTAATGTTGCGTATTTTCAATATTTGATCTTGTTTTAAACTGTTGGAAATCATTTCAGACACATCTGATAATTTAGTTAGACTGTCCCGACGATGATTATGTTCGTCCTGGGCATTCACCGAGATCGGAGGCAGATCAGCCGGGGATCCCTTCCAGTACCGACCCTCACACAAGCGATGAGCCTGACGAGGACGCCAGGGTGTCAGGAGAGGCCGTGTTAGCATTCCCCCACCACCAGCGTTGAAGCGATGACTATAAAAGCGGACGAAACCAGGGACGGGCTCTCATTCTCTCATTCTCTCATTCTCTCATTCTCTCATTCTCTCTCATTCTGTTGCGAACCATCACCCTGCTCGGACGTAACCTTTTGCGTAATTTGTATCATTGTGATTTATTGTTATTTGGGGAGTACCTACCTTGTTATTTTGTTGCTATGATTAATTTGTGATCAAATCTTTTCTATTGTTTGAGTAATTTATTTTTATGTTAATAAATTGTTTATTTTTTTAATTAAATGTGCTTCTGATTGCCAAAAATATATTTTTTAAAATAAAGCCCAAAATATGAAAAGCCAATTCCGATACTGTCTCTTTAAATTTTTGTAACTTTCCAAATAATTACCTGTCTTGAAAGTTGTGGTTTTAATAAAATAATACTGAGTGCCTTTCCCAGCTGGGAAATGTTTGGTATTTAGATAAGCTTTTTTTCGGAGGCTTTTAAGGATAATTTGCTTTTTTGTGACAGGCTGGAAATATTATTATGTGGTATTTAATCAGTTGTACAAGAAAATATTTTGAAATAAACTAGTAAAGAAATAAACTTGATTACTATAATTCTCTTGTATACTTACAAGATCGAAGATGACAGCGTGTAAGTCAGCTTGTTTTCAAAAATAACAATACATTTGAGTAACACTTTAGAGTTACAGTAATCGGGGGAAAGAATGATCAAGTTAATAAATCATAGTATTAATTATATTATTTGACTAAAATTACCCACAAAAACGAAACATAAGTACGTATAGAAATGTCACCAATGGCATGCTGTGTGGTCATTGGCGTGCAAGTAATGATGACAGTCAATTTAATTGTATGCAAAAGGCAAGAATCTTGCATCGTGTAAATGACACTTAAGGTGCCTGTATGCACGAAACTAGTGCCTATTTTATTTTATTATTACGTTGAACAAAGGAATTAAAAAAAACTTAATGTTCCGTTTGTGAAACCTATCATACGCTTTTTTAATACCTATTAAAGTTTTATTTTGTATAGTTTAGAAGGAATAGCTAAGTTGCACTTGATGGCCATCAAACTCTGTTTTCGCTACTCTTCCTCCCCTATTTAATCTTAGAGAAATGTTTCTTAAAAGATTAGATTTATCCGGCGGATAAGGCTGTTTGTCTTGGACCCCGGTTACTTAGAGCACCGTGTTGTTACAGGTAATCCTAGTTTAGGTTGAAAGGAACAAATGGTTTTCTCAATATAAAGGGAATAAAGATAGCATGACGGAGTATTGTAACAAAATCGATGAAGCGTGGCGAAGCTTGCTAAGACGTTCTTGATAGATCGACGAAGTTAAGCAACGTTCTGAGCGGTCACAACTTGGATAGGTGACCGCAAGTGGCATTATCGGAGGGTACGTTATATTTTCGGTCCCGGCTTTTAAAGTCGTTTAGCCAAGACGGATGCCTATAAACAGTGTCAGGAGGCAATTTTGCCTATACTTTACGGGACACCGTAGTGCCTGGGACATTATTGAGATGGAATAGGCTTACCCAGCGCCTAAACCATCCTCTCAGCTTAGCCGGCCAAATCCACAAAAAAGACGCCTAGCAGCGGATTTCCTCACGATGTTTTCTCCACCGTTTAGAGTTATAGTGTATAAATACAATTTTTTTTTAAAGAAAAATCCATCAATGCAGGGCCGGATTCGATCCCGACCTTCCAATCGAAAATAAGTTTGGTACTAATCCACTTGGCCAACACGGTTTTGTTACAGTTGAAAATAAATTTTAAAGTTTTTAAAAAATGAATTAATACACAACTAGAGAGCATTTTCATTTACCAAAGTATCTTAACACGAAACCGACACTTTGAAAGAAAATGTGGTACTATTTTTGTACGCCTCATCTCCTCAACTCAAATAAAACTACATAATTGGGTTTGTTTCAGTCCAATTGGCTGGGTCTTGACCACAGCTGTGACAGGACAGCTGTTTTCATTCTTAAGAGCGGTCAACCCGGCTCACTTTTCATACAAACGCTCGTACGTGATTATGCCGTTGTAACAGACCTTTCTTTTAAACTTTTGGACTAATAGGTATCTTGTGCACTATATCTAGGTTTCTATATAAACTAAAAACCAAAATTTTGAGAAACAAATTCAGTATAAGCTTCCAAAAACCTGCTTTTAGCATAAATTTTACCTGAACTTTGGCCGTTCATAATGTACTCATAAATTGTAAAAGTAAAGACAATATTGTCATAGAAACCTTGCAAATCTTATGGAGATTCTAAATGACTAATATTTATTTTACAAACTTGTAAGGCTTACTGAAAAACACGTATTTTCTGGAACACTTTTTATGAAATTTCCGCACACTATATTTCGAGTGAGCGAGTGAGCGGCAAAAGTACCTACTGAATGCCGAGCGCTGAGGCGCTATCTCTCTTTTTTCGCTTTGCTTCTTTTTCTAGCATTGCGCTGGATGAAACAACAAGCTTTTCAGCTATGCCCGCGTCGATGATAGACGCACCGGGAAGGGCCACCTTAAGTCATCTGAAAAAAACGAACAAGATAAAATAGTTCCTAGTTAAATTGAATAGTTTTGTGCATCTGTTTAGGAGCTACGTTGCCTCAGACATTATTTTTAAAAACATGGTATTTGGTTGATCACTCTAGTCTTTTTTAAATTTTGTTATTATTGCTGTAAATTTATTGTCGATATGAGAATGTCTAAATAAGCTTATTTTAATATACCCCTAATTTTCTAACAAAAAAAATTCGTAACATTTGGTAAAATGATCGCTCTAGTCTCGAAACGTTTACAAAATTTTAAGACCAGAGCGATTAATTGTTGTTTTGAAGATTGTCTTGATTATACACATACATACTACAATTAATTATAACAAGCAAGAGCAAGTAAAGTTGAAGAACCTATAAACAATACACATGACAAAATAACTACTTTGATAAGGTTTTTGTAAAAGTAATAATTAGTCTAATGTACTTACAGCCGGTTTCTCGAACGTAGATCATCTTCAAATTACCTAATCGATGATCAAATCACGTGAGTGTCAAGTAAGGAACAAATTCGACACTGTCACGTGATTTGCCCGTTGGTTGGTTAGTTAATTTTTGAGATGATCGCGTTCGAGAAGCCGGCTGTTAACGTTGTACCTACCTACTATTCGAAATGTAAGTAAGAATTTAAGATGATGTTTCAGAAACTAGAGAATTGTTCTGAGAAGCTTCAAGAAAAGGTTGTAAGTCTTCGCCAACTCGAACTTGTACACTCGTAGGCGAAGCCACATTCTCGACGTGGCGAAGATTGAAGTAACAAAATGTATAATAACTTAACGGATCAGCTTTTCATGTCAATGCTAACTTGGATAGTCGAGTGGACGTTTGTGCACTTATTTCCGATAAGTTGGAAGGGGACAGAGACATTTGAAACTGACATTTTGGACAGTAAAACAGTAAAATTCCGTCTAATGCTTGGCTCACTGACAGCTTTTTCGGATCAGTTAAGATATATATATATATATTATATAGATCGATTGCAACTTTCTTTAGATGGCTTAAATAAATCTTATGTTTTCAAACAATGTAGAAAATTATTAATAAAAAACTATACTTCAGCCAAATTCGACGTACCATGTCTGTAAAAAAACTGTTATAACTTACCCCAAAAAAATACCTTTCTATCTGTTGATTTTCGTACATATTTCTCAATTATTGGGTATTTGTCACCACTTCTTCAGTATAAATACCATCAACTCGGTATAAAACCCAATACTTAGGTAGCAATTAAATCTTATGAGTGACAGTTTGTTTACAAACCTGGCAAGTTAAATTTGGTCGAAGTTCAGTTTAAATGGAGTTTAGTATCTCACTATTTTAAGCTGTGCCTGGACTGACTGGCGCGGCGTCATTAGACCTAACTCTTACATTTTATTGAATGTGTAGCCTTAATTTTGTTAGCGTCGCACAAATAGAAGTGTTTTGTTTGTTTTATATGTTTTAGAAATCATCGTGTTCGATGTGATTATGATGACTATTTTAAAGTAATTAGGTTACCTTATTTTTATACTGAAAAAAGCTGTGAGTTTTTTTATGATGTTATCCTAGGTCCTAGTGTCCTAGTATCCTAGTGTCGGTTGTTTATTAAGGTTCAAATTAAAAACGCACTCTGTGCACATGTTTTTAAAATATTTCAAACTTTACTTAAAATGTACCTATAATCGTTATCGCATGCCTCTTCCTCTCCCTTAGAAATCTCCAAAGGATCTTTAAAACCTAAATTGAAATGCATTGAATTAAGATGCATTGAACAATAAACTATTTACCTACCTACTCCCTAACAAAGATACTTACCTAATTTCCAGTGACTTTAAATGTCATGACGGCTTACATACCTACTTTTAGAATATTTCTCATGTAAGTCAAGTCTTTTGAGAATATTTCTAAAAACATTAAAAAAAGCCTGGGAGAAATATCTACATCAGATAAGGGATCAATCGATTTTTCGATAAAAGAGCGACTTTGATTAAAAATCCATCACACGTTACGACATGATCCACCTACTCTTGTAAGTGAAAGTTGAAAACTGCACTTTAGTCACATCGTTTACTTTGACTTTGTGCCCTAAAATAAGTGCACTGCCGTCATGTCACGTGAAGCCATCCATTTTAGACTTGTACATTTTTAACGCTTTAGACACGCTGCGATATCGAACAGTAAAATGACTCAGTTACTGCGCTGAAGGCTTTTGAGTGATGATTCTTAGTTATATTCAGCCCCTTTAGCGATGCAAGAGCCTGTACTTTTAGAGTGCGGGTTGCACATTTTGCAAAAGTTACAATTTATTAGTTGGATTTAAATGCTTCACTATAGATATAAACACTAAAGATAAGTATCTGGTAGTGTACACTATAGATATAAACTTTACAAACCCATACAAACTTTCGCGTTTCTAATATTAATAAGTTTTGTATTTTCTGTTTTATTTCTCTTTCTGTTGATCTTTGTCTGTTTGACATACCTATGCTAAAGACTTGACATATTATTGATACCTAATCTAGTTCATAAAGTTTATCTACTGGTTCAGATAGACCGTGCTTCGTATCTGGGTCCCTGAGACTGCGCTGTCGGCTCCGACGGGCCCTGATTAATTGCTAGTGACGTCTTCGTCCCTGGCCTTGATTGATTACATTGTAATCTTGTTTTTGACTTGACGGATGCGAAAAACAGTTTTTCAGTTTATAGGGTTCTGATAGAGAAAACAAAGTCAAATAGTACCTATATTAGAAGATAGTTATACCTAACAGTTTTCATCTTTCCTTTCATTTGACTTAGGTAACATGTGGGTGGACATTAAATACTCTTTGGTTCAACGGGCTGCAAAATGTCTTGTCGTTACATTTCATTGACGAGGCGACGAGAATAAAATATTACCAATTACCTTTGATGTAAATGTGGATTGTGAAGTTAAATCGCAAAAAAACTAAACATGTCTCAGTGTGTCTAAGTTTTGTTAAACACATTAGATGTAAAATAATCAACTTATGTTTGTCCTTGCTATATTTATTTTCAAACGAGCTTTAAAGAAATTGGGTCATTCATAGTCAATTTTAATGTTATCACTAGAAATTCTCGAACTTAAGTTAAATAAAAGAAAACCAATAATTTTTTATTACCATAATGGAATAGCCTTATATTATAACATCTCATTATCTAGTTTACGAACACTATTCGTGTTAAAGCATAGAAAAGAGAGTTGGCCACTTGCTCATACGAACGAACGAACATAGAAAACTTATCATCGAAAATAATTTGGTAAATATGGTCATTATCATAAACATCTTAGCCATAGGACGTTCAACGCTAAACAGGCTTATGTTTTACTTACTGTGGGTAGAAATTTGAATTTTTAATTAAAGTAATGTCAAATAGCTACTCACCAAAGATTTAGTTATTGAGACTGGCCGTTAGTAATTCCCTCTGGACATTAAGTGGCTCAAACATTATTTCATCAGAGTTATCTATCATATCTCTCTCTAGATCGTTCAGTGGTTAACTAGAGCTAGTGCCAACGTAAACTTACTTAACTAAAAATGTATAAAAAATATTGTTGGTAAGTACCTACTTGAGTAAGTTTTAGCAGTATTCAAACTGTGGTTAGATTCGGTGAGGGAAATGCAATTATAATTTTAAATTATTTTGAGCTTTCAAAATGCATTTACCTACAAAAGGCTATCCTAGTTTTGATTTAATCTCGTTTCCATTCGAACTTCGAAAACTAAGTTGTGGTAAAGAATAATGTTGTACTGGGGGAATAAAAATGTGCCTATACAATGTTTTTTTCTGGAATTGTGTCTTGGGTGAGTAATTAGTAGCACACATTTTTTTTAAATACTTAATTAACTTTGTAGACATTAAATCGTCTAGGTTTTTCTAGTTGGCGTGTCGCTGAAGGAGCTGAACCTTTCTCAGCACATAACGTGTTTAATATCCTTGACGCACAAGCTTTATAGGTGCAGGCCATCCTGTCAAACCGTAATTTATATAGGAATGAAAGCTACTTGCTATAAAACTTCAGTGGCCGTCGACCGAGTTCTAACATCTTAATTTAGAATTTAGTTACCACTATACGACTAGACATTCAAAATGATCTAGAACACACGACAAGAATTGATGATTCTCACGACAATTGAAATAAAAACAAAAGCAAAACTGAGACGTTCACAGATTGATCGCCAGATTTGCGGCAAGCGGGCAACTCGCTGACAGATTACTGCGCAGATAAATCAAAATGTCCATTGGTTTTCGCATTTCCGATAGACGATTCTCATTTAGTAACCAAAATGATTGCTATCTGAAACGAATTTGCTGATTGAAAAAACAATACAAGTTATAGTAATCGTTTGTTTAGATTAATACCCAAACTTGCCAAGGATGGAGTTTAATACCCCCTAAATAAACGCTATTAAAAAGCTTTTAATGTTATTAAAAGTATCTAGGGCAATGAGAAAAAAAGATGAAATTATAAAAATTATAGAGTTCAGGATAAATTACGGAAGATTCATTAATTATTATAAGGAATGAGTCAATAGCGCTTTTAAATGTACATTCGGCATTAATTTTAAATTATTTCCTTTCCTATAGCAAAGTATCTTCCTATTGTAATAGATGACAATATGACTCTTGAAAAATATAGGTACCTATTTACCTTTTTTCTATTGTTGTCACTATTGAAATGCCACTCGGATAGAATCCCCGACAATAATGAGATTACAAACACCTCTGAATCTACAACTCAGCGTTTGGATCGCTATCGTCAACAGTATCAATAAAAATCAAACGAAACTCCAATTGACAAGAAGGCTGACAAGACGAGATAGGGTCGGGTGGGTATCGCACTCGTTTTGATACGGGTCTGGCAGCTTAGAAACTTTTACTCTTCCGGCATCTGATATCCAGAAAAAAAGAACCTAATCACAGAGCAGAAAAAGGTTCACATTCAAAAAGGCTTAAATTAAAGACGCCGATTTCAATGGCCCAAAAAAGTACACAACTAATTGTCCCATCGCACCCGTTCAATTCACATTTACCCTAAACGCTTTGAGGGCTAATTATCGGAGTCCCTTTTCCTTATCTTCTTCGATACTTTTCGGAGCGGAGCGTCTAACACAAAGCAAATTGCTAATACCCGATAGCTCTGGGAAAGGGCGGCGAATAGGCCATTTCCTGAGGAGCTTTATCTCTTTCTTTTTTCAGCGGTGGTTCTTGCAGTCATCACAAAATCCCTGTGCGCCTAATACAAGTTTAAGTTTCACGAACGTGACTCGCTACGTTTGCTACGAGATGGCTACGAGCCGCTACGGAGCTACGGCTCGCGTAGCACTGTTAAAGCCGTGTAGGAAACAGCTGCAACATATTTTTTTTTTTTAAGACAGATTTCTCCCATTTGAGTGTTCTGCCAATATTATCATGTAGAATGAGTGGGACATGAAGTGTAATACATACAAGTCTCAACATCGTGTTCAATTATTTATGTTTTACGGCAAACCATTTTATTTTAGGGTATTGCTTTGCGAGAATAATTCAAGAAATAACATAATCACGATTTTATTTCATATCGCACTACAATGTTATTTTGACTTGAATATTTTTCGCGTTTGCAAATGCTATTAAAAGTTACGTGTTTTGTATTCCAAATACTTTAAAAGCATAAAAGCAGTCTCATGTGATGCTCCTTTGGGCTTTACGAAATACATTTTCGTAGAGTTTGTTTGTTTAAAACAGAGTAACAGATAAGCTTTATTTGGAAATGTAACATTATAACTCAAAATTCTGATTTAAATGTTTAGCAATATTATCATTCCTATCTAACAAAAATATAGAAAGTATCACTTGTACTGTAGTTTCAAGTACTTAGTTTCACGCGCTCAAGCTATAATATTGGAAACAATCAAACAAGCTGACTCATTCTCCAATTTTAAAGATTGTGTTGCATTACTTTTCTACTCTACTGGGCAAAAGTATTCCTCAAACTCTTCCAACTTACTTAACTTCTCTTCAAGCCGCATTTAACTCTTAAAACTATCTTACCTAAAAGTCGCTGACGGTGTCGTGACGGTGGCCTTTAGTCTACAAACACCGTCACCATGAATACAAACTAACTTACCATGTATCACATACCACCTGAATAAATAATGTCTAACTCCAAGTTCTTTAAGGCTATAACTACAAAACTACGAAGCTAAGAATATTGAAAATGCATGACCCAGTAGTCCCGCGGGGTACGTTATAACTCTGTCGCTGAAAGCTTCGCAAACCGGGTATATGTATTTCAAGCAGTGACCGATCGTGTGCGGATAATATTGGAATTTGAGAAAGAAAAAATATTAGGGTACTTAACGCTTGCTCTTGCTTTTCTGATTTTGGTATGTTCTCGATAAACCTCGTTCTGCGTTGTGATATTGTAAGATTTTTTTTCAGTGTTTGTTTGTCGGAATGCGTTAGTATAATATATAATTAAATGCAATGAATCCGTAAGTTTTGTAGGATTTGTTAAATTAATTCTACATATGAGTAGCTCTTAGAGAAAATTATAGGCTACGAGTATCAGGAGTATATTATCAGGACGTGTTAACATCACTACTATAGCACCTGGAATGTCTGAAAATCAGCAAATGTCTAACGGCCGTATACGACCGCGAGCATGTTTTCGTTTCAACCCCAAGGCCTTCTTGATTGTCGTTTCACCCCCAATACTATTTACGTGATGACCAATACCAACAATAGCCTAAACAAGAGATCAAAACAATAATTATAGCCCCTTACCATCCTACTCAAAGCAATATTGTTTTCCGCAGTAAAATAAATACAAACATTTGAAAAATAATTGAACAAAACGAACCGAACGAATTGAGAGGTCATTGTAGAGGTCAACCATACTTCTTTATTTTGTCGGTTTCATAAATGGAATACAACTTCAACAATATCATTTTGGCTTGTATTTTCAAAACATTGGCAATATCTTTTTCAAAACAATGGAATGTGCTTCTTATTTCGATTGGATTAGACTTGCTTTTGGGGATTTGTGAAACGGTTGTAAGTGATAGAAATAGGCTTGAACAAAATCGTCCGCTGAGGGTTCTCGCGCCCTTGAAAAGGGTCGACAACGGAGCCTTTCCTTCCTCATCTACACGTATATGCAGTATGACGGAGTTTAGAAGTTGCATCAGCAAATTATATCAAAATAATTCGTTTGAAAAAAAGCAGCCCAAAAATTTTATATTGTTGCACTGTACAACTGCAACAAAACAAACCTGACAATAAGATTATCAGTAATGAATAGCTAGTGTGGCTTAAATAGTTGGAAATACGATTTTACTAAGCTACTTAAGCTCTTAAGTTAAGTAGTAGGTATTTTAACCAATTTTATCTTCCTTCGATTTCTGAGTTTATCTGTGAGTACTTATACCTATAAAACTGCATAATTAAATTCATATTCTATTAGCCGTTTAGAAATTATGGTGACAGACAGACACGAAATACACAGGTACACACTACTAACACATTTTAATTAAGTCGGTGTTTTCGATTAACTTACAGCTTGGGGCACAAATAATACCTACATGTTTAAGGTACTATCTATTTCGCCGGGGAGGTTCAAAAAAAACACCGTTTGAAATTAACATTATTTCAAGTAGATAGAGAATAATAACAACCCAATAAAATTAAAATGAGCTATTACATTAAAATAGCAAGATAAGATTATTTCAGATGGAAATTCTCAGGGAAATTCTAAACATTGTCAGTATCAAAATCGACGATATTTTTAATGAGCAATTTCCCGTTGGGTTTTTATAATAAAAGAAAGGATTATTGTAAGTTGTGCCGTAAGATATTCCGATGCGACTTCTGTATTGAACGTACTGTATACACTTGTATTGCTGTTTCTATCTGGTGATAACGATTCGATTAAATAACAAAGAGACGTTCGCGTTTTTTGTTTATTTGTTCAATGTGTTGATTGGCAAAACCTATGACGGTAAAATCGTTCTATTTGAAATGAAGTACAGGATTATTAAACATTTTGAGATGTTTGATGTGTATGTTAAGTGTCTCGGTTTTTGACCCGATGGTCGTGCGTTCGAATCCGTAATTTAACATTAATACAAGCAAAAAATAAAATTAAAAAAATAAAATCTCGCGTCAAAACAGTTAGCATTCCAGATAATCGGTTTCAACCCGAAATGTAAACTAATAAGTCGTAATATTAACATAATAATATTTAGGCATACAACTCTACTCCCCCGATGGATTCCAATCTTGTCGCGATGGGGGAGCTCAGTAGCCGTGGTTGGTGCCCCACGGTGAAGCTAAAAGGAATCCAAGGAGGGGACGCTCCGAGTAGGCCTGGTGCTAAGCCCGCTCTGGATGCGTCCAAGGAGGGTGCGGGGTCGGAGTTTTCTGTCCCTGCAGCCAGGAGGGGTCGCGGGAGGAGAGGCGTGTCGGTGTGTCGTTGCCGCTCGCCCTATCTCCCGCGACCAAACGGTGGCGCACTGTTTGATGCGTTGGCGGCGGGGCCGCAGGGGAAGAGGAGTGTCGGTATGTCGTTGCCGCTCTCCCTGTCCTCTGCGGCCGTTTGGTGGTTTTGCGGCGGAGCCAAGGCATGATCCGCCGCGGAGAGCGGGGCGCCGGAGTAGGAGATTCCTCCAGTTTCTCCGGCCCCCAAAACACAGGCCGTGGCGGTAGTACCGGGGGGTGCTACCGCCCTTGAAAGGCCTAGAGGTGGTGCGCGTGGGTGTTCCGCGCGCCCCTCTTTCTCCAGAGAGACGCGGTGGGAGGCAGTTGCCTCACCGCAGGTAGAGGAGCTCTTCATAGAGCAGACGCCGTCGGGGCCGCGGAAGAATGCGAAAGCGTACCCGTAGCCCCGGCAATTGGCGTTTAGAGGACCCCGTCGGTTTTTAGTGGGTGCGAGTCCCACATATCCCTTCCGCCGCCCCCACGGTGGGAGGGAATGCATAAGGCATTTTCCGACGCAAAAAAAAAAAAAAAAAAAAGGCATACAACTCTAATTAGATATTTAACTCAGAATAATAAATGCTTACAATTATTAAAAAAAATAGATTTTTTATTTTTGGGTGTTATAATTTAATTACTGTAATAATTAACGTTATGTTTTAGAGCCAAATTAGAATACCTGTGTAAATTTCCACATTCACTGTTATTAAATTGAACTTACCAAAAAAATTTTTTTAACCTATATCGTCCCACTGCTGGGCAAAGGTTTCCTCCATATCCGTTTTAGTTTAGTATCCCTCCAACCATCTCTGTCCTTCGATATTTCCTACCAACCTCTATCGAAGGTGTCGAGATCGTCCCGCCAACGCTTCCTTGGCCGACCACGACCTCGAATCCCGACGGGCTGCCAAATAAAAGATGGTACTTATAAAATATTTTACTAAGTCTATCAATTGCCTATTTAAAAAAATCAGACATCTATTTTATACCAAAGCTAAAATATCAACAAAAAACCACATAACAAGGTAACTCAAAGGCACTCGTCATCGTTACAATCTCGAGTATTCCCATACACCAAATTCTGAAACATCACTCAAGCCTTGATGAAAGTAAACAGGAGTGGAGCATTGTTATCATAACTCCCTTCTCTAGGGACTTTCCTAAAAAGTGCTCTGTACACACAATTTCTTCCAAACACCTTTTGTTATCGTTCCTTCGCTCATACGTCACACGAGACTCGAGGCTTCGACATTGTCTTTTGAAAACAACATAAGCAGAGGCTCATCTTCATATCCACAGACGAAATATTATAGTGCGCCTTGCATATTATATGAACCAGACAAACACGTATCGTTTAGGTTTTAGCGGGGTGAAAATTTCTTTGTTGGTTTAAAAAAAATTACCGCAGTTTTGGTTATAACAGCATGAAACCGTAACGCGAAAACAAGAAAAAATGGTATTTAATTTATTTTTAACCGACTTCAAAAAAGGGTGGGGTTAGGTTAGGTTAGGGTTTCTATGTTTAACTGTATGTATTTTTATATTATTTCCTTTATTTTTTTTTATGTACTTACCTATCATCGATTATTCCGTCAATAGAGGACCGATTTTGAAAATTTTTTTTTTTTTGTTTGAAACGAAATTGAGGTTGTTAGCAGGTCAAATATTTCAAATAAACTTCCGAGTTATGGCTCAATTCAAACTATTGTACCTCAACTTAACTCATTAGTAAGTATTATAAACAATCTTAGATTTTTTTTTAAATAAACAAGTTTGTTAGAATTTTCTGTCTTTATGTTACTAGTACTCGTATAATAAAAAGTAGTTGAAGAACAAAATACATTGTGAACTTTGTTGAAAAGACAGTATGAATACAGAATACAGTATGCTATGAGTATTCTACTTTCGCACGCTCTGTTTGATATTTTCTTTCTAAGTACCGTCATATCTATAGAGAGCATCTGGCCGCAAATACGCATCAAAAGAGGCTCACTGCTAAGAAAATTGATCTTGAGAGTGTCGTATGAGACACATTTACTCTTAGATGAAAGGCCGTTTTTTAGATACCCACATTTTCTTGGTAAAATAAAGAGAATAAATTAACTTGAAATGTACGGCCACTGGGGAAAACAGGATTCCCGTTAGTTTAGGATTTTGATAAAATATTTCAGAGATGAACAAAAGGTAACCAAAATACATCTTATTTTTAGTATGAGTGAGTACCTACATATTTTACTCTTTTATTCCATTAATTTTTTTTGCTAGGCAGTTGATAGCATGCCAGGGTACACAGAATGAATTGAATTGGCAATTTAGTTTTGTTTCAATAACGAAATTATATGTTGTTTTATTATAGAAATTTGCAAATCGATCTTTTGGAGATTTATAATATTAAAATATTTTTTTAAGATGACATGTGGTAACGCGTTCAGTGCCCATGGCCCACTTATGCTCTGGATTGTGGATGGCCTTGGGTTATAAAAGCAATAATATTTATACTTTTTTAAATAGGCAACTCACAAGTTGGTACCTACTATTCGTTTTGTAAAATCAATTGTTAATCAAGTAACATTTAAAACCCTATTCTTTAGGCTGGCATTCGGTAGCTCTACAATGTACATACATGTAATTTTCTTCCAAACTACCATCCACTCAACGATCATGTTTCCCTTCAGTTTGAGCGAGTGATAAATGCTTCAGATAAGTCATAGGTGCACGCCCATTACCCAAGGGGCAAAGCGATCCCCAAGGAAGGTACTTACTACATTCACAAAACTGCTGGGGTCACGGGGTCAAGCACACCTAACTTTAGTTATAGGTCGCGCCACGTAAAAAGAGCGCTGGCTGTCAAACTGCGCAGTGGTCGATGATTGGTGGAGAGGTAACGCGGTGCACTTCATACCATTGTTTCAGCGAGTGTTAATGGTTTGTCAGCTAGTGAACACAGGCGCAAACATACCCCCGCTACTTCCCCTCAGCGCTCTTTTTACGTGGCGCGACCTACAACTAGTCTTTACATTTGCGCTTTTGCCTATGTTGAGGAAATTGTATTTCTCAACTAAAACATAGTTATATATATCGGCTTCAGCTAAGTCCTGTTAGCTGTTTTAGAAAACGTACTACGAGTATTAATATTCTAATAAATGTATTCAACTAACAATTGATTTTATTTAGTAATATACATTTCTGATTTATAGGTACCTACATCGAAAGCGTCAGATCACAACTTATCATGCATGGATGCTAACTACTAAAATGTATCTACCTAGTAAAATGTATAAACCATTGTTGTTATGTTAAATATCCCATAGTGCCTAAAATCCGATACTTTGTTTTCCATTTTTCAGTTAGGTGTTGTTCTTTGGTTGTTTTTCACATAAATCGCCATATTAGTATGACTTAAAATGCCTTACAATTTTAGAATAATTATGCATCAATGTTTTTAGTAGTAAAATTGTAAGTATTATCCCTATTGCATTGAGTAAATCATAATAAAATAATTCTTAATAAATAGAATATACTTCACCTTAAATTATTTTTATACAAAAAAAAATTGTTTTTAAAACATGACGTCATGAATAAATAACATAGTGGAAAATGTTTACCTCAATTTCCCATAATACCTTTTTCTTGTTAAGAAAAAATTCCTTTTAATTTTGTTATGGAAAGCCCATAATTTGAATTCATAACGTTACTGTACCACCTGATAGATGTTATTAATATTACTCCAAACTTCAGTACAACAACATAAAAAATGGATGTCTGTAGAGCTATATAGTGACAATCGCTTTGATTAATTGTCAATTTTGATAGAGATTTTTATTCGCTTCTATTCCTAGGCGATTGTAGAAATTACTATGATTTTGATATTTCACAACTCTTTTATGGAAAACGCTCGAGGCATATTATGTTTTCAATCGTTTTGAATCATACAAGTTATGTTTAAAGAATTTATTCTCAAAAAGACATTTGTCACTTACATGAGAAAAATAATCTATAAGTAGGTAAGTTTATAAGTAAGTAAGTTAGGTATGTTAACAGCTGCTGAGATCAGCGATCTAAAGCTGAGCTCCATGTCAAAACTTGGGGCACGTTAAATTTTCGTTCCCGGATTTCAAGTCGTCAAGCCATGAAAAGAGACTTTAGCCAAAACTTTGTCACTAGATAATAGAATCACCAGATAAATAATGAACATAAATACATAGAATTTTTTTCAAAAAGCGCATCTTTTATTTTTCCGAATAGAGATAAAAAAAATCGAGTGGTTCGTTTTAACGAACTTTCAAAATCACATATACCGCAGAAGAAAAGTGGAATTGTATTCGGTTTCTACACCGTAATTCTATATCACGAAACGAGGAAACAAGCCGAGACTGTAGAGTGGTATGACGTATGCAGCTAGCTCCGTTTCCTAAGAAGTTGAAGCTGGTTTTTTTAACAAAATGATTCTAGCCGAAGCATTCGGCTTGCTTGTGTTGATGCTAATTATGATAATTTGTGGGTTACAGCGGGTTAATTGGGTACCTATTTGGGGCTGTCGATTATGATGGTCATGATTCGTCTCGCTTTATACTTTCTTGATAGATCGTTGAAGTTACACGTGATTCAGAGCGGTTAAGAGATGTGTGCCACTTCCATGCTTTGAAGGGAGGGTCCTGCCTATAGGTCACATAGCTATGGCGGAAACCTTAGTTAAAAAATGCCGATGTGATATTTAATAATGACGTGTTAATGCAACTCCATTTTATTTGCTAACAATAGTGCCACAAATCTCTGAATTTGTGGCACTATTGTTGCATTGGAAATAATTCCTCAATGGACGCAAGTTGCTGGTAAGCATTCTGAAGAATAGAACCTTAATATTTCTCTCCGCTTTTCTACAGCCGTCATAAGTCAGTCCCATCTTCCTTAAGATTCTGTTAAGATGGTTCGAAGTGGAAACCACTTAGCAGAGTTGGTCCATTGTTGTTTATGAGGCATCATAGAGACAGAGGTGGTCTGTAGATGCCTATACTCTTGACCACAATATCAAAGAACAGTAGAAACGTACTTTTCAAGAAGTATGAACCAGCCTGTTAAGCTTCTGTAGTTGAAAACAGCAACAAACGCAAAAAAATTTTGAATGATGAAAGTGAGTAAGGTGACCCCCACCAAAAGTCAGCATTATAATCATTGACTAGCAGACGCCCGCGACTTCGTTCGCGTGAATTTCTTCGTAACCTAAAAAAGGCTGAAAAAAATTGTACTTTTTACCCCTTTTTAGGGTAATTTTTGAAAATTCCTGAAACACGTGTCCAATCATTTTGTATTTATAGTATCCAAACCGAGTTTCAAGCCAATGGCGCCTCCCTTCAATACGTTTCACTACAAACTTTGACACTGCATTTCACCCTTTTAAAGGGTTTTTTTCGAGAAACCCTAAAACACGTATATATTTATTTTGCATTGTTAGTGTTGTAACCGAGTTTCAAGCAAATCGAACTACCCATTAAAAAGTTCCCATACAAACTTTGACACCACATTTTACCTCTTTTCAGGCGTTTTTTTTTAATTCCTGAAAAACATGTAAATTTATTTATCATTTACAATATTTATATTGAGTTTGAAGAAAATCGCTTCACGCATTAAAAAGTTGCATACAACGGTTTTCACCCCTTTTCAACCCTTTAGGGGTGGAATTTTGAAAAATCCCTTCTTAGTGCTCAGTTTTGTTTTAAAAGGAAGCTACCTTCCAAATTTCAGCTTCATAGCTTCAGCGGTTTGGTCTGTGCGTTGATTCCAGAAAAATGCTTATTGTATATATATTGATGATGATTGATGTTGGTATTTTAGTGTTAATTTTAGTGTAACTAGTTAAATACATCATAGATTTAGATACCATTGACAATTCACAATTATTGTTGCTTATGTACCAAAAATAAACCAATAAGCTTTTCTCGCATCATTTAAAAAATACCCTAAGGCTTTTTGAAAAAGGGAAATATTAGAAGTTGGTCCTTTGCATCTTCCCTCAGTATCATGTATACATCCAAGCGTGGCGCTCTGTGCCTAAGGCGAGGGGGCATTGTGTTCAAACAGACTCGTTTCCCTATGTCAGCGACAGAATTCACCTAATGTGTAGGGCTGCTTGTTAGGATGACCAGAACTCTTTACCTGGAATGATTTGCTGTTAATTAAGAATTAATATGAATGCTAAGATTTAAAAGCGAAACAAAGTAATAAGTTATCGTTTAATATAAATGCATAGTATAAGACAACAGTATTTTATGCTATATAGGTGGGCCAACAGTTTATATTTCTTTTTGTAGTTAGAAAATGTTAGGAAACTTTACTTTACCACCAGGATCGCTTTCCCAAAAGTTCAGTTATTTAGCAAATCAAATCATATTATTATTTTTTTGCAATAATTTATAAAAACATTAAAATAAAAATTAAATGCAATTCTTAAATACATCGTAGTAATGTATCTTTTTAATGATCTACTGAAAAAATAAATATTTACATACCTACTTAGAAAGTAAAAGTACTTAGGTGGTCACTGCCAGCCCTACTTGTATAAGGCTATTATACTTTATTTACGTTCAACCTCACAATTAATGTTTGTTCTCAAATCGCTTTGAACACTACTCGGCAAAGACTTTTCTTTTTTCATATCTCATGCTTTGTATCACTTTATAACGAGCGTTAATTTAAGGTTGTTAAAGATATATCCCAGCAAAAAAGTGAATAAATATTTTTCTTTATAGAGAAATAGACTCTACTTATAGGCCAATATTATATACTAAGAGCTTATTTTACATTTATACATGTTAAGTAACTAATCTATTATAAAGAGGTTAAGTTGATTTGTTTGTTTGGGGTAATCTCCGAAACCACTCATCCGATTTCAACAATTATTTCACCGGTGTATAGCATGGACTTTCCGAATGAACATAGGCCATATTATATATATATATAATATATACAATATATTTCAAGGTAGGTACCACGCGAGCGAAGCTGCGGGCGAGTATGCTAGTAATCTATACTCCAACTATAAATAATACACTTCACAACATGAAAAGCCGATCAAATTTTCATTGATAAAAATACAGTCAATTTTTATATCACTCCGATGTTGAAGCAATTGCTTCCATTCAATCAGAATTAATTAACCAGAATGTACGTGATTTAACATTTTCGGTGTAAATTCAGTATTTCAGTTTATAACGGTAAGTATAGGAAAACCGTTTGTGCTATTTTTCTCCTCATTCACGGGAAGTAGGCAACTTATATTTTTGTTTGCCAAGTCTCGTGCCAGTATTTCTACATAATACTCCAACGTGTGAACTCTGTTGCTGACAACTGCAAAACTGCCGGGTTATGATGAAAATACATTTTATATCAACGCGAATTTCTTGCCACCAATTGCTATACAAGTTAGTTATTTTTTTTATTAAAAATAAATTGAGACGTAAATATAAATGTTTTATTTTGAGTTTATAGTAATTACTTGTATAGAGAAAAAACATTGGTCAAATAACATTTTTTTTATTAATGTAACGTTTTAAATATAAATTATTACGACAAAAAGAAAGGAAAGTTTAGTATTAAAATGCAAATAGCTGCAGATCTAGGTCAAAACATTGTAGTACCTACTACCAGGCGTGTCCCACTTCGCTGTTCAGGTACGAAAAATCGGACCCTGCTCAGGCAGTTTGCAGCGGCTCGGTTAGTATCGCGAGTCGCCCAATACTAGACGCGTAACATTGACAGAGTTATAATAATGGACTAGTTTGCGTGGTGCGCGTGCTGCAAGCAGCACGCGGTTTTCTTTATCCATGTGTTTGACAGGTAGGTTTACCCTTTTAAAATTTTGAGAATCCATAGGAGATTTAAAATATTTAATAAACCGCTATGGGAACCCCTAAATCAGTATGAAAACCCTTTAGGAGCCCTTAGCCATTAAGAAAAAAAAAAAAAGAAAAAATTTACCAAGTCGTCGGCCCTGAGTTACGCTCACCCACTCGACCTTCGTTACGCTACGGGTGTCGGCGGCTCGCTTCCCTCGCCTCCTCCCCCCTCCGCTCCACTCAGGTCTCGTAGGTTCGCTCCACTCAGGACCTCCGACGCCTACCCACTATAATATTTGTTCAAACACCTAATCGATATCTCCAACCGTTGTGAAAATACAGCTCTTTCAATTTTAGGGGAGGTTGGGGAGGGGGGGGGGTGAGTTTTGAAAAAATATTCTGACTAATTAAGTTCCCCTTTACAAGAATCTGAAAAAAAATTTGTTCCAAGTCATAAGGCTTTCGAGATTCGAAAAAGGGGGGGAGAGTGGGGGCAAAGGGGGCAACACTGAAAAAATATTTTTACTTTCCCGAGCCTCCTCTATCCGATTCCGCAAAAAAAATTGTTCCAAGTCTCTTAGTTTCCGAGATCCTCAAAAGGGGGGGGGAAGGGGGGCAAAAAGGGGGGATTTGCGATTTTTCCCGAAGTCACCAGACCTACCTCTATACGAATCCGTCAAAATATACCTACCTCCCCATCCACCAACAGGGAGAACAATTCTGTCAGTCAGTCAGTGAGTGGTAGTCTAAGTTTATATAATGGATGGAATGGAATGGAATAACTTTGCAAGAATGAGATAGCATGTTTTGACGATCGCGCGCAATAGAGCTGAATTACACTTGGTTTCGTCGTATGATGTCGCTATTTAAATGAATATTTTAGGGAAGTGGTTCTTCTGTACTTGTTCTATTATTTATTCTGTGGTACTACGTATGTTTCTCAACTCTCTAAATAATTTCCTAGTTACCAAAATGGACGATTAGAATTACACTGTCATAAGTCGCTGCAAACATTTTTGTCATATTCATCGAATAAAAGTCGGATGCATTCAAATCACGTATACGATAAGGGCCACCGCTTTCCTGGCTTACACTGACTTTAAAAGTATATTGTAGTCACTTCAGTTATCTGACACAGTTTGCACAGTGGAACCACTTGTGCTAACGAAAAATGTCGGTTTAGGCTGGATTTTTAAAATGCAAAGGTAGACACACATATTGAGGTTGTATTTGTTGACTTTTACAAAATATTCATCGACTGTTTAAAAAAACTATAAGTTTCAGGTTCAGTATAATTATGTTTTGTGATTGTTTTCAAATGTGAAAAGTGTTTATCTGACTCACCTTTCCAGTTTTTTCACAAACGAGTTTTTATGTATTCTTGACTTTCTTTTGGAACTTTACGCCTGGTTCGTGTACTGTAAAGTTATACTGTACCCGATGCAGGGGCACCGTGACTTTAGTATTCAGTCCATGCTTAGAAACTTCTCCGAGCACGTCTCAGCAGGATATTTGCATCTCACCTTTACGTCTCGTTGCCATTAGGTTTCATATCGTCGGGGATAGTGCAGAACCGCGTATCCCAAAATACAACACTGCGTATCTACATTTTATCAAATTTTACAGGAGAGACATTTTTTCATCTAACGACGTCATTTTTTGGTCTTGACGTGTCGTTTTTATAAATTAGCAATTTAGTACAGCCTCTTACCTATTAGTAATGTTATTTTTATCGAATTATAATCCCATTCCTCTGTACGACAGTTACGCGGATTATGTCTTTACTAAATGTGCGCTGTTTGTCATAAGTGACGCGGTATTGAAACAAAATATACTGTCACAGCTTATTATATTTTTAAGAAACAACATACAAAAATGAATCAAAATTGCAAAAACAACATAATTAGGAAACATAATTGTTTATTTTAGTATTAAACATAAGTATCACCGCTTACATCAACAGATTATCCTAATAAAAGTACTGACTCACAGCACAGATACAAAGTTATGTTTATAAAATACAGAATGCCTATCAAAATATATTTATTTTAAGCTATGATCATGAGTCAAACTGCGCCAATCACTTGATTCGCCATGTTTTTATAGGAATATAGGTAGGTACCTACTCGTACAAAAGTTTCTTTTTAATTGTCAATGGTCAATACTGTTCTTAAGATCGTTATAGCGTTCAACTTTTGTGTGCGCTTCTGTGCTTCAGAGGACACGTTTAAGTGTCGGTCCCGGCTTTTGAAGTCGTTAAGCCATGACGGAAGCCTTTAGATGGCATAAAACCTCCGTCACCAGAGTTGTCACCTCCGTCACTTGCTCATACGAACGAACAACGATTCAGAACTCGTGTTTATGTTCATATCGCTGCTTGAGTATTACTAACGATCAAGCTACTATCTAAAGTGGAGTTAGAAGACTAATCGTCAGATTATCAGTATCTTCGTCAATAGGAGCAACGTTCCCGGTATCCATAGAACTTGCTTGAAGGTTGCTTGCTTGTTTTCCTCCATTTTATGAGCTGAAAATAACTTTAAATATTAAGAAGCAAGCCACCAAGAAAGCCTAATAGCACCACAATATTTTTTTACAGTAAAAAAATTATTAGAATAATATTGAATTACAGATATTTAATTAAACCATTATCTTAAAGCTGCGCTGGATTTAAAGGTACATAATTAGGTTTTCAATCAACTTGATGATTGAATAATTAGCTTTAAATCTAGCGCAAACCATAGGTACTTCAGATATTATGCCTAATGATTTACAGTTTTATTTGGTTTTCATAATAACGAATACTAAATTAATATAAATTATACATCAATTAGTAATCATAAAATGCAAAAAATACTTACTTGACACAAAAAAACTGAAAATCTCATTTTTTTCCAAACTTCGAAGTTAACCCGCTCGACACGAACAAGAAAAAATGATGTAGTTCCGCGGAATTGTCTGCCTGGAATTTGCCGAAAACCAATACGCGGTATTGTTTTTCCGTGATTTCTCACGTTCTATTGGCTCTTTTCAAATTAAAGTGAAACGGGCAGATGGCAAACTTGTCGTTGCATGCAAAGGACGCGTCATTTGATTTTGGCTTTTTTTGTAGATACGCAGTGTTGTATTTGTGGGTTACGCGGTACTGCACTATCCCCGACGATATTGTTATATTACTCACTCAGACGCCTTCCCTAGACACGTGTGATAAATCTGTTTTACAATGTAAGAAAATGGGGTTGTATAAAAAAGTCTTAGAACTTTCAGAGATAAAAGTAAATTCATATTATCGGCCAAAATGCGGTAGGTAAAAGGTTGCTGAGATCTGAAAATATGTTCGGCCTCATAAAATTTGTTAGGAACTAGTGCCGCACTGAAACCGTAATGAATGTTTAAGTAGGCACGTTTTACCAAAATTTATATCGGGCTAGGATATTAAACGCAGGAATGGAAGAATTCGAAGTATCAGAAAAATGTACCGACCATCGCCCAGTTATTCCTTAGAGCGGACAAAAAAGTTACATAATTCATAAAGCTCATCTTAACGGCGGAAAGAAAATCCCGAAGTAATTCGTGGGTCTGCAATAAAACCGGCGGTCAAGGGCGGATCCAGGGGGGGGGTCATGGGGGTCATGACCCCCCCCTGGGCTGGGTCCTCGCGTGGACCACTATTTAAAATTGTTAAACATAGGTAATGGTTTTAAGTAAGGATACATTTTTTCGTCACAACATAGATTTTATGTACTTAAATAAGTACCTTCAATATTTAATCTATTTATTATAAATTAATATCTTGTATGATGGCAAACGCATTATTCGGGAACTAACGCATCGAAAATTTGAATTTTACTGCGCCTGTGGATGGTGAAGGATATTAGGTGAAGCCGATATCAACTCTGGATGGTGAAGTGGCAGAGGAGTCAAGACAGACCGCAGTCGATTTCTGAGTTTATTGTAAATTGCGACAGTGAGATGTATCCGAATATAAGAAAGTATATATTATGGCTACACCTGTTAGTGTAGCGACAGCGGAAAGATCTTTCTCTACGTTACGAAGAATCAAATCGTGGCTAAGAGCTTCAATGGTTGAAGAACGTCTTACCAGACTGGCACTTTTCCACGCCGCCCCTGTGTGCGAAGTGTGCGGTACACACAGGCGCCAAGACAATGAGGGCGCCGCGGCGCCCTCATCCGCCACCGAACTTCTTATTCCACCGCGGAATAAGAACCGGCCGTAAGGAAAATCAAGCGCTAGAATGCTTTTACCTTAAAAAAATTTTGCTCGCTTCGCTCGCATCGTTTTTTACTGAATAGACGCAGACCGTAAGCAAAATCAAGCAAACTCAAAATATGTTTATTCAGTAATAAGATCGTTTATAGACCACTTTGAAACGGCATATCCTTAAAACTAGGGGATTCTTTTGCCAAAACTACGATGCTTTTTCTTAAAAAAATTTTGCTCGCTACGCTCGCATCGTTTTTCACAGAATAAAAGCGACCCTCAGTAAAACAAAATGCCACGTTGCTTTTATCTTCAAAAAAAGTTTATTTAGAAATTAATTGTAAGTCTTGTATGCACTTTAGCTAAAGGACACAGAAAAGTGTCTCTTCCAAATACCTTTCATAAGTACAAGATATTTATAGCCGTCGCGACTTGCGACGCAAAACTTATTTTATTATGTAATTCCTCATCGCAGAATGAAAACCGACCGTAAGAAAAATGGCCTAAGTACTTACGTTGCTTTTATCTTAAAAAAAAATTTGCTCGCTTCGCTCGCGTCGTTTCATACGGAATAAGAGCCGACCTTAAGCAAAATCAAGTGTTACGTTGCTTTAATCTTAAAAAAAATTTGCTCGCTTCGCTCGCGTTGTTTCTCGGAAAATAAGGATCGACCCTAAGCGACTCGAAATGCCATGTTGCTTTTTTCTTTCAAAATACTTTCATTTTAAAGGAAAAAAATATACATTATAAAAGTACACGGGAAATTACTCACGTAAAATTATCGTCGATTTAGATACCGACAATGTTTCGATTCTTCCGGAGAATCTTCATCTGGGTATGAGTGTGGTCACTCCTCGCGGTCGCGTCTCAGTGTGAGACGCGACCGCGAGGAGATTCTCCGGAAGAATCGAAACATTGTCGGTATCTAAATCGACGATAATTTTACGTGAGTAATTTCCCGTGTACTTTTATAATGTCTAATACAACTCACGATAGTTTTGAAAGTGAAAAAAATATAATTTTCATTTTTTTCATTTCAAAAATTTGCTCGCTTCGCTTGCGTCGTTTCACACGGAATAAGAGCCAACCGTAAGCAAATTCATGTGCTACGTTGCTTTTATCTTTAAAAAAAATTTGCTCGCTTCGCTCGCGTCGTTTCACACGGAGTAAGAGCCGACCGTAAGCAAATTCAAGTGATACGTTGCTTTTATCTTTAAAAAATTTTGCTCGCTTCGCTCGCGTTCTTTCTCGGAAAATAAAGACCGAAATGCCATGTTGCTTTTTCTTTCAAAATACTTTTTACTTTTATGTATGATTAAAAAAGAAAATTATAACTTCTTGTGACTTGACCACGACTACCTATGTGTGACCCCCCCCTAGTACCAAAGCTGGATCCGCCCTTGCCGGCGGTCACATAGTCGCGGAGGTGGCCATTCGAAAACTAATAAATTTTATTTGGACTGTGAATTTATTTGATAAACGGCCGAGATAAAGATGCGGAATCTGGCCGCGGTCAGCATGTATGGAAGTCAGCAACCTCAGTCTTTCAGAGGTCGGAAGTTTTAGATCGAGGCTGCACTGATAGGACAACCAGTATGACGTCAATTTCTTTACAAATGTGCTGGTTGCGTCACTCGAATCGATACAGCTGCTCCGCCATTTATTTATAGAAAATTGATTTTACGAAACTGCTGTGACTACGTTTCCAGTAAGTACACTCCCCGTAGAAGTAGCAAAATTTTCTAGAGTTAGAAAATCTACTAGGGTTTTTTCTGTAATAAGTTATTTTAATATTCTAGTCAGTGGCGATGCAAACAGCACTTGTATTTGAATCTCTAAAACTGAGTGTTTGCTGTAAATTGTAGTTGGGTTCTGCAAAGCTCAAAGTCAAAGTCAAAGTCAAAGTATCATTTAAGCTCGCAGCTTATCTCTACTGAGTGACGTCTTGAATATGAGATGCAGCGGTGTGACAAACTTCAGGCATGTGAATTTATGTGTACACCCAGCTTTATTCTGAAACTGGTTTTGTATCAGCGGGAGCAAACATTTCAAAATATACGAGAATAATTTGTAACATACTCAAGTGAGTTTTTTTATTGGAAATACAATCTCTGATGTCATGACATGAAACATATTAATTTGTAATGTTTTTTGTTCTATATGTGGTTATTTGAGAATATTATTGAGCTTGTAAACTGAAAATGATCTCAATAAACCGATTGCTTTGTCGATTTCTAAACCTTTGAATTCCTAACTTTCAATCCTCAGATCAGGGATATTTAAATACAATGTCTTTTAGATATTTAATACAATTTTCTTGACACTATGTTACTCGTTTACAGAGCAGCGTATCAAAAATTTTGGTTGGTGATTAAATCGGCATTTTTATAATGGCAAAATTTATTCACTGAATGGAAATACACATAATCCTAGTCTAATTTCCCCAATAATCCCCAAACCGCATAAAATTTACATGCGTTCTATCGTAGGCTACATGAGTAAATGAACGCGCAGGCTTAGCGTATCAATCTCCGGTGTATTTAAGCGATTTGCTGACGAGTAAACTCGCTAATAGGAGGGAGAAAATGGTATCAATTCAGATGTCGCAAAAACTAAACTAATTTGACATTACTAGAATTGATGCCATACTTTTTATTTCGATCGTTATGAAAGGGACGGCAACATCTTTAGTGCTGTCAAATTAGTTTAGTTTAGTTTTGGCGACATCTGAATTGACACTATTACTAGGCTACATTTTGGTTAATATACGAGTAAGTGACGTAAGAACGTTTTAGGTTCTTATCTAAATCGCGTAAGCGTAAAGTTTTTGTAATTGCAACTTCACTATTAGTGATATCCACAAATAATTCAGAACCATATACCATATTTCAGCATTCAAATGTGTTAAATCTTACAAACTAAAGTTCTAATAAAGCTACGATTGCAATCGTGCCAAGATTGCGAAGTAAGCCCCTAATTCTCAGCGCTTTTGTCTCCATTGATATCTTGCACCATTCGATCTCGTGTCGATAGTTTTTTGTTTTTTTTATTCACAGAATCAAACCACGCTGACTGCATTTTCCGTGACTTCTAGTAGATTCTGAAAAGTCGAAGAGTTGTGCACTGCGAGTAGCATTTATTTAGGTGAGGCATAATTTATTGAACTTCAGTCATTCTGTGCCTTTTTAGAGTGTGCCCTTATTGACAAAGTTATACCATACCTACAAGACTTCAAGCTTTTTGGCGTTTTCGTTGACAATCTTGTGCTTTTAGCACAAGATTGTCTGATTGGATGATTTTGCCACAAATATTTTCGTACTTCGACTGTACTCAACCAGATATGAAACAAATTATTAAAATGAAAATATGACACTTGGTAGTCAATAATTATACATAACATAATAAATAAAGTACAACATTACAAATAATCTATGACGCTATGCCTATAAAAAAATATTTCTAGAATAGAGATGCCTTGATTTGCCACGATGTTTAAATTGTATTTCAACTTCCTAATTCGCTAACATTCGCTAATGACAGTCTGTATTACTTACTGTATTACTTATTATAGAAGGTACAAAGAACTTCTGATCACGATTAGATGTACGTAGAGCTTCTTTGCGCTTTGCAAACCGCAAGCGAATTTATTAAATAGCGTTTATTGAGAGCTTCAGTAACCCGAACATTAGCACGTTTGGATCGGATCGCTTTTAAATGCTGGAGATTTTATCTAAATGTAAGAACTGCTAGAAAAAATCTTTTTGTAGCCTCGATGGAAAGTGGACAATGAATTCAGATTACTTGGCAATTATCAGAACTGTTGGCTCTTGAGTTTGTGTACTATTTCTTTGTACTAAAAACCTATAAGTCGTTGAAGCATGGCCGCGAGAAAACATTGAAGATTTAAATAATGTGCCTTTTTCATAACGAAGTGACTAAGCTGAAACATTTCAGCATAGTCACTTCGTCATGAAAAAGGCATACGTTCCCACGGTGAATTTGTATGGTGATTCGTGAGGTTGTCTAAAGATCTTCTAGTTCTTTGATTTTAATGTTCTGCTAGCTGTTGCGCCTCCATAAACCGGTAAGTACGTTAATTAGTTTACTGCAAGATGTTGGGTCATGAGCTTCTGATTACTCACATCAGACATCATTAATTGTAATATGATCTTGAATGACTGTTTTTTATTTATTAAAGTTAGCTTACTCTACTTAGTTTGATATGATGTGTCAACTCTACTTTAGAGTGGGATAAAGGCAGGTGAATTTCATATTCTGTGTAAAAGACAACGATTTAAATGAAAAAATACATTGTATTCTGATTTTAATTTTAACAACAATGTACGTTTAAAAGCGATCTCAAATGAACCATGGTTCATTACTCGTGCACTCGTGATAGTAATTACTCAACCAATTTCATGTAAAAATTACAGATGTACCAAACTGCGCGCTCTTGCGTGAAGTGCCCATGACACGAGTTCATAACGTTGTTAATTAAAGTAAAACGGTGGAAGTGCTGTGTATGGGTACGCCAATTATTTATTGTTTTATGTGGATGATATATGAAACAATATTACATCAGTTGCGCTTGGTTCACTGGTTTTGGCTATTGGCAGCAACAAAGTGGACTGTTTTCAGTTTTAAACTAAATTGTTTAATGGTCAAAATAACAAAAGTAATTAAAAATAAGTGATTTTTATTGATGATGAATTCAAAACAAAGCCATATTACATCTAAACATTTTGTATTTTTTATACATTGTGCTACTAAATTCAAACAAATTATAAGAGGTACAAAAGTAATCAGGAACAGATTTCGGAGAAGTGGCATAAAAAAAGAGAAGGCTTTAATGGTATAATTATGAAGATAATTTTAATTCTTTGTTGGTTTTTCTAAATATTTAGAATGATAAATTCGCATAATACTTACTTAATATAAAGTATAGTACACAATGTTTCAAGTTTAATCCAGGAAGGTCTTATTAAATGATCCGAAATTGACTAAAATCCATTAGCATCCGAGCGCCACAGGGAACCTGACACAGCAAAACGAAAATAGCTGAATCAAATCATATGTGCTCAGTTGGGAGAGATCACCATTGACACGTGCATATTTTGTCTTGTGTGTAACATCAATCAGTCGTGAGAAGATTGAAGAATGCATAACCTAATCGAGAATTTCCAAATCAAAACATGTATACCTAATAATAACAGTAAAAAGTTACCTACCCATAATTGTTGACAGATTATGAGGCCCTACTTGGGATCAACAAAAACGAAGTTTCGAGGCAGTTTTACACAAACTTTTTTTAACCAAACTTTCGCGTCTATTAGACACATTATTTATAGACATTTTCAGATCCTTTGAAAATATCTAAGGGGTAGTCAGAGACAGTCTTAATACATATTTGGTACATACCCACATAGTCTTGTTTCAACAACTCTTAAATGTTATTTTCCGTTCTGTAGACATTCTGTAAAAAATCGAACTCGAATTCATCAAGTGATCTTCGCGTTTTTCGTATCTACTTAGATGATTCGGGAATCACTATTATTTAAATATTCGTGACACACTCGTCACAGGCGTCTTCTATACATTACATTCAGATAAAACCAGCTGTTTTTAATCGCTGTGATGCTGACGCTGGCAAAGTCGAACATAACAGAGACATTAATTAAACTGTCAATCAACTCTCAATACATGCAATGTTCGCTTTGATACAAGCTACGTATATTCAGGAGCCCTGGAACCGGAATGTAGGATGCTCATATTAAAGCCTTGACGAACGTTAGCCATCAACAGACCGGAATCGGAACAACCATGTTGATTAAATCTGTTAACTAAATTATTGACAAACTCAAAATCTAACTTTAAGTCAGTTTAAGTTTGAATTAAAATGATCATACTCGTAACTTACATAGTTTTGTTGACCATTGCAACTTTTACTTCTTTTTAACTATTCATTAATGTTTCATAGTTGTTTTTAAATATTCTATCGTAATTGATCATTTTATTAATGTAGTTATCTAAATATATTTGATCAAAGGTTGCCACTTATACAAACTGGTAATCTGTTTCAATCTTTTCCTCTCCCATTGAAAAATAACGTAAAACCTATTTAAACTCGGCTGGAATCCGAATTCACACCTTCAGATTGAAAGTAAAGAGTACATCCTATTAGGCCAATTTATCTCAAAGAATGTAACAAAAATCCTTTTGATGAAAAGCCATGCTAAGGGTGTAGTTAAATATTACATCAGAGCGCCGTCATTTTCACCAAAACCTACTCAGTCATAAAAAGTAATTGACACTCAAGCCGTCGAACCTATCAATAATGTGATAACTCGTAACGATATCTATAAAATGAAGCATTTGCCCCAATTTTATATAGGCCACTTTTAGCTACAACGATACCATTGGGATTAAAGTACATGATACAGCATAGTTTTTAGGAACTTGCTACTTACATGTTACATGATATTTGTTCCGGGTCTGGATGTTTTTCTATCTATAATATGTATGTATTTTAAATACAAAAAAAAATATCTAAGTATTATTATCAGTCATCTGGTTACTATAACACAAGCATAAAGTTGCTTAGCTTGGGACTAGTGTAAAATGTCCAAGGATATTTATTTATTTATTTTACATGTAGCTTCCAGTAGCATTTCCTGTACCGCATTTAGATCCACAATTTTCAAATCTCTAAACAATAAAAAAATAATGTTTATAGCCGTCCAAATATTATACAATATTATCAAAACTCAAGGTATATTTTGGAAAAGATATCGCTATATTTATACCACAAGCTAAGATTAAGAAGGACTATAGGTGACGCAGTGTGAAATGTCCAAGAATATTAACTTTTAGATAAAATCACGTCATTATAAATGAAAATCAAAAGTATTTTAAGATTTTACATTAAAATGAGACACTACAGTGCCTTTATATAAGTAGTATTGAGTTATAAAAATCAAGATACATTAAAATTATGTTCCCTGGAACCATAAATAATGATGCAAAAAAGGATAGGACTCGAAGTCCATCGAACTCAATTGGACAGAGACGCTACACACGCAAACTTGATTATTTAAGTATTCCTGACGGTTATCCCTTTTCTTACGTTGGTGATATACGTTTGCTTCGTGTCTGGGTGAAAGTTTTGTATTTTTTCTATTCTGGACTCTTTTTATTTGATAACTATGAAGCAGATGGTTCATGATAAGCGATATTTGAAAAAAAAAAAAATTATTATATAATGTACATTAAATTGCTATAATATTACATTTTTTTGTATAGACTCAATCTCGTTTAACAGTATAAAGCATTGATTTATTGAAAGCTCTTGATGGAGACTAACGAAGTGGTAATCAGTGCTGAAGGCAAGATCAAAACTCAAGTGATTTAATTTAAAATACAGTCTCGGTACGAAGAATCCATAAAATAATGATTCGTGTTTCATTTTTGTATACCGTGTTGTTATGGAAGTGTGTTCCTACGTTCAAACGTAAGGTTGCGCGATCGCATATCCCTCGTGCATCATCAGAATTATGTGTAATTTATGTGTCTTTGTTACTCATTCACGTTAAACGGCTTAACAGATTTGAATGAAAGGGTACAAGCAATGTGGTAACGAATTGCTTATACCCTGGATAAAGAAATAGGCTTTTGACCCCGGTATTCCCACGGGAACGGGAACAATTATATATAAACACCGCGGGAAATACCGCGGGGCGCAGCTAGTTTACATTAACGTTATAACAAGATCTAAAAGTAAAGTACTTATAATCGTGATTAATCCCGTGGCTTAGTTAGGTCTCCACTTATTAACCAGTCTGTCCTGTGGGTAAGGCTGATTAAGCTAAGAGGTTTAGGTACTGTTGATTAATCATCTAGAGTACATAACTATGAAAGATTTTTGCTGAGACAGCATAAGCTCGCTACTATGTGACATAAAAAAGTTTTAGATGTTTTTTGTCAAAAAAAAACCTGAATCCTAGCAAATGCCGCTTTCTGAATGCAGTCGAAGAATAAGTTAATATAAATAATATTTGAGCGATTGGAAGTGCGTCTTCGTCAATAAATTATATCGAATCCTTAAAATATTATGAAAGTCACATAAATATTTATGAATCTTGTTTTATTACAATACACCGCAATTCAGCAGTCATAAAAATGTTAATCTAGAAGCTATGATGGTTTGTTCTTGACTTCTAATACCCCTTGTCCATCGCAGTTGGCTGGACAAAGATTATTGAATTTTACTGACATAATCCGCCAAGTGCCAGATGTGCGCAGATACCTTCTCCCTACTCCAGTGGGCAGGGTTATCTTGTTTATTGCGTACAAATTTCATTACCTTTTTGAATAAAACATCGTGTGTGTTTTTAATTGATTGAATTTTCGTTTTAAAAATTTATTTGTACTTTAACACGAGCACCTAACATTGAATGAAATCGTCGTGACCAAACTAACACGTATTTGAAGTTTAGTAAGATGCACGTACAAAAAAAAACTTGCATTTAGAATTAATTAAATTTTCTTTCTAAATAGTTCAACATAATTAATATTTGTTGGCAATCCTACACTTCAAATATAAAACATTTTCATTTACCTCCATCAGTTTATGTTGCTTGTAGCTGATGTTTATCATCAAGAGTGATGTATAAAGCACAAAGTAGTAGTAGAAACACAAGAAAGAAGAATTTTTCATTTTTTAACGTTTAGTTAAAATTGCATATCGATTACAGTCACAGCTATTGAATAGTCGGCCTTGGTATGGCTTATTGAAAATATTTCCATTCAGACGGAAATAATATTTGACGTATGAATGAAATTCTTAGTGAGATGAGACAAAGGCAGCGATCTATCACAAAGCCATCTTGTTCTCCCTTGCTAAATCAAGTAAATAATTGAAAAATTCCACCGACGCTTCTCTCTATGAAAGGGCTGACTTGCAAATGTGATTTTCGTGTTTGACCCACTAGTGAATTGGGTCCCGCTTAAAATTATATTATAGCGTATAAATCGACGGAGTAATTCAGTGGTTTTGAGACGTTTTATGAACATTATGACTGAATTTACTAACGGCGAGAGCTTACCGTACATGCGTACAAGCAATTATTAGATGTACGCGCGCGGCAATACTTTAGTGCAGCACTTTTAGTCATTGATATGCCACGCTCAACCGACCTTAGCATTTACCATTGGTTAAGCACTAAATACAACCTTATGCTCTGAAGTAAACAAGCGAAATTAAATTGTAAAGTCACGCTTTGCTTTTCTTAGTGCAAACTGCATTGAGAAAACCTTTGTATGTTTTAGTTTGTATTGTGAAATAATAACAGAAGCCCGGCTGCGAGAAATGTTGATTAAATCCGATATTAACCCGCGTTTAATCGCGGTGTGGCTGACACGACACGTGTGCCTGAAATAAACCTTTCACTTTTGCCAGTCGTTAATTAAATGAAACGGATACTGTATTAATATATAATGGATTTTTGGATTGAATAAAGAGGCGGGTTATAACAACTCTTGATCAGTTAATATTTCGAAATATTATCGGTTTCAGAGAGAGCATTATTTTTTGATGAAACTAAATAAATAACCGAACAGATATTTTTGTCGAATACCTACTAATTTTAAAATACGCTACAAAAACACTTAGTAAAATATTCCACAGTTAAACAAAGCAAATAGAAAAGGGTAATCCTAATTTTGATTATAGCTTCGGTCAAAATAATCAGCAAAATAATATTCCAAGAATTACCTTACAAAGGATTTTCATTCGCAGATAAACTGATCCCTCCATATCGTTTTAGATAGAAAATATCATAATAACTGTTTATGAAATTTTATCCTTAGAAATGAGATTACCGCGTCCATTTTCACCCTCTATCGGTTACTATGATTGCCGTATGATGAGCTCTGACATTTAAGCGTTTACATAATCGTAGGGGATTAATTTTATACCAAAATGTAAAATTTTGTAGAGGTGTTTATTTATTAGTATTTATAACACATTCAATTTGCGTAATTTTATTTTATAAAATAATACTTTTACTAATAGCTTAGATACGATTAATTAAAAAAAATTGTTTGTTTTTAAAATAAGTGTCTTTTTCTTTATATTTACAATGTCCAGTAAGTAAAAACATTATTTGTTCCATATTTGATATCAGTTTTTCGTCACGGGACTAATCAACATAATTGTGAGCATACCGTTTCTCGAATCTTCCACCAAAGACAACTTAAAAACGTCTTGATGTATGACATCCATTTAGTTGTATCATCATAAAATTACTACGAGAATATCGCTCCTCGAATCTCCCATCACCACTATAAGAAGTGCGATGTATATACTAAGTTTGAACTTCAGAGTGTTTCATACAGTAACTATACTCAATCGCAAGTTTTTTCCTCGGAATATTGCACGGTATATTTACTCCGCCCGCTGGAACTAAATAATCCGCACATCCTCCGCAGATGTAATCCTGACATGCAATCTCCGCTGCCATCAATCAGGGAGCGAGACAGCGTAGAGCAGGACAATACTACACCGAGCGGGACAGAAGATGTCCACGGCTTTTGAACTATAGATACTATGATAGTTACTATACCTTTACCGCTACTTCTAGGATCAATCGCTACTTTACCTTTAGCGAGCAGGACAAAAGATGTCCACTTTCTCCATACAGACAAAAGACTTTCTCCATACAGATTGTGTAAGAGTTACTACGTACAAAGTAAAAGGTAATTTGGACATTGAGTAATGATTGCACAATGTCTTACTGTGAGCTAGGTGAACGTACACTAGCTGTTTTAAATTAATGAGCTGAGGATCTTAAGATGATTAGGTACCTTTGGGTGCTTTCCTGTAAGTACAACTTGAAACACCTTATGGAACGTAGTACTAACCTCAAAATGTTGTGCAACAGATAAAATAATACTATAACAAAGTTTATTTTTGTTTAGACATCATTCGCAATAACTTTTTAACAAGATTAATCACCAGAATGTATGTAATTAAAATCTAAAGATTTACAAAAATTGATATTTTTGAAAACGTTTTTGGACGTGCAGTTACTGCGAGTTTTTTCGCTACTAACGCGTGGCTAATAAAAGGTAGACGGCAAGCTGAGACATATGTAGGTACACTATCTTCGCTTTTATAAAACGCGCTGCAAACTAGCAGGTGACGTGTTACAGAAAAACGCGCAGTTACTGCTAGTTCGAAAACAAACCGCGGTGTGCATAGGCTGTTAGGAATTATGAAGCAAGCGTGTAATAATACCAACTTAACTGCCACTGCGAGTGTGCTACAAGCGCGATCGTGTATAAGCGAACTCTACATGATTTATTTTGACTGTAGTTTATTAGGTTTAAACGAACATGACATATTAATTTTCCAAAATGTATTACTTATATTTCTTCATTGCCTAAAAGATCCGTGACAACTTTTCGGCGTTTTTTTGTAAAATTATATCATCCCACTGCTCGGTGTTTTCCAGCAATGATTGCCTAGCTAGCGGGTAGTATCATAAATTGCTTAGCAGGGTCGACTGCGTTGATACTTGGAGCGTGCATCACAATATTGAGATTCAGTTGCCCGTGTCGGATTAGTATATTGCTTAGTTACGCTGTGGAAAAGTGTGCTGACAATATCACTTATAGGAAATTAAAGGTGAACGCTCTCGACTATTTACGGCCAGTAACAAATAAGCTTTAATCTTTGTTTTTGCTTACTGCTGGTCGATATTTGGGATGACTTCCATACAAAAAATTCAAAATATCTACCTACAGTAAGCAAAATCAAAAGTTTTGAGGCGGTTATTAATAAGGATAAACATTTGCTTAGGTCGCTTGTATGAGTAGTCAAACTCAAATTCAATGCTTTTGCTATTGTAAGCACATGTTGTGCATCAAGAGAACTTACAAGTAAAATTGAACAAGGTCATCAGCTATTTTGTAGCCAACTCCAGTGGTGGAAAGTTATGTAGTAATTACATTTTTTAAGTGGCGTAACTTAAGCTCCATCAAACAAATATCAAGAAACCTAGGTCTTATTGCCAGCAAGGTAGGCTATTGTGATCTTGAATTATTATAATTGTATTTTCTCAAACTCGAATAAACGGACAAAGTACCTTTTATAGCTAGTTTTTTATACCACTAGGCTGTGATACATTTACTAAGCAACGACGCACGTTACGTGGATTTTAGATGAAATTAATATGGGTCGTTAATCAAAGGCAACGAAGAATGATGGAGAGTAGATGGTAATAATTTTTCAGCTTGAACGTTTTATTTTCAGTACTTACCTAAGTTATAGAGCTGATTATTTTGTTTTCACGTTTATCAGCAGTACCTGGATGAACTTTGCCTTGTAATTTTTTTTCCTTGTCTGAAAACACGGATAAAACGACATTTTCTAAAAATGAATCCTAGCTAGATCGATTTATCGCGCCCCAAACCTCCTGAAAAATCCATAAAAATCGTTGGATCCGTTTTCGAAAAAAAAATATATATATACAAAAATTGCTCATTTATTAGATTAATTTACTAACTAAATAGAAATACGATAACATGCGATTTAGATTACATTTATACCTAAGTAAAAACACGCAACATTTTTTCAATAAAACACGTAACTTAAAAGCTTAACTGTTTATAGACAACGGATAAAAATGGTACATGTAAATAAACCGCTTACCTTTTCAGTTATTACCTAGGCGATTAAAATAAGTTTAACCTATAAAAACTAAAGAAACTCAACCAAATTGACACAAACAAGGCATTTTCAACGGAGCATCAAAGAATTCCAAATGCTTTTGAATTCAGGAAGTTCCCAAGTTATTTCGGAACAATATCTTATCCCTTCAATGTCCGGACGCAAACGACAAAATAATGCCGCTATCTCATCATCTCATCTTCCGCTCGTGGCCAGATAAGTGCACAAACCTATATCAAGAGACCTCTCCCGCGGAAAATATTACAGGATGAAATAAAGTTATTTATCAAAACCAGCTGAAAATATTCCTTTATCCTCTTTAAGACCCACTTATGCTAAGTTTTGCTTTGTTTTCTTCTGGTATTATTAAATAAATATATAATAATTTCAAACATGCTGAAATATCTTGGTAGTTGTGAGGAGAATGACCGGTTGAGATCCATTAGGGACGGGTGCAATCTCCTTTCTCAAACAAATGTTTTATTGGTCTAAAACTAAAATGATCGCTATGGTAATGTGGTATTTGAAGCTATACTCGCGATGTCAGTATCAACATGATTGTTTTATATCGCTACATCTTACAAGATTTACGTCAAAGCTTTTCTTATAATATTCTTTCACAAGAATGTGAATTAAGTACTTATTAACGAAATAGTTAACTTCTACATTTCCAAAATCGGAAGACAATTAAAGTCATTGTTTTTCAAATGACGAAATCTCTTGCTTGACCGCTATTCGAACCTTTTTTTTTAAATCCTTGAATATTCCACACATCGTCATCTCATATACCTAAGCATTTTAATGCCTGTGTTAGATAAATGTATCGTGTTATAATTATTATACTTACTACATTGATGCATTTTTTGTAAATACATACATTATTATACATAAAAAAAACATCCACATTCGAAAGAAATTATTTGCAGATCAAACAAACATTTTGTCCCTTAGCGGGAATCGAATCCCACTGCGCCACAGAGGTCGTCAATACAAACAATTGTTCATTGTTTGAATATTAGAACTTGTTTGCATTTTCAAATGTTTATTTTCCTCGCTATATTCACATACAAGTTGCTAAAGCCATTATAAACTGCAATAATCCTCTACCCGTGTAATCGTGAATGGGAGCACCCTCAAGATTCAGATATCACTTGTGACAAAGACGGATGGTTCTATTATGTGGCTGGCATGCGTTTCTGGATCTTATTAGATAGAGCGGAGGTTGGTGGGTATCTTATGTTATTATTACCTCGACTTTCGTGCAGAAGGTCGTGGGTTTGAATCCTGGCCGTGCATCAATTGATTAGTTAGTAAAGATTTGAAAGCCTGTGTTTTTTTATGTACCAGAGACACAATATTAAAAACCGACTTCTATTTCGCACTTTCTGGTACTTTCAAGTTGCATTTCTATTCATAACTCCGAAGGTCCTCGTTAGATCATCACCAAATTAATATGGACCCATCTCAGCTTCAAAGAAAAAAAAATAGTCTACCCAGAACCTCCTCCATTTTTAAAAGTCGGTTAAAATGCAAATCAATGGTTCCACACAAGCCAAGAGCTTTTGGAAAGGTCCAAAAAGTCACGGACATGAAAATCTAGATTATATTAGATAAAGCAGAAACTATGTTATTATTTATCAACATTAATAACTACTTAAACTTTTAGTAACCAATAGCTATCAAAAAAGTCGTAAATAAATTCTTGACAGCTACAAGAAATGGAAGTTAACTCGCAATTAGCGTCAACTGGTGAGCACTGAAACAGTGACCCTTATTGAGTGAGTAGCACTCCATCTCACTTTCTTGCCGCTTAGAAACCACTTCTAAAACAAATAGGCATTTTAAAAACGAATTTCGAACGAACGAATTCTAAGTAATTCTAGATTGCATTTATTTCATTGACGCAGGCTTTTATCATCACTGTTTTTTTCCAAAAATAAAAATCCATTGATGCTTCAAATCGAACTCACAACTTTCGACAAACGTTAAGGCAATATACTACTCAGCTAACACACATCATATTGGTACTCGATGACATAGGACTTTTTAGAGTTGTCGCCTGCTCTATCAGATTTACTATTAAGATTCAAGTATGAGGTTCTAGAATGTGCTCATGACATAAACAGAACTGTATCTAATTATATTTCACTTCCTTTAGTAAAACTAAACATTGTGGCAGATAATATTTTGTGATAGACATTTTGTAAAAGTTAGTTTAACAATTATTATTTCTAATGTTTCATTCCGAAGGGTCAATGATCGACATTAAAATATTATGTTACAAGCATCCGAAATAGGTTCTAAAAGAATAAGAATTTTCGACGGAATGAGCGATTATTCAAGTTTCGTCATGGCTATATTATTTTATTTTATAAGCAATAATAGATAAATATCGAACCGTTCAATCAACAACGGGGTGCTTTTAGGAAAGAGGAGATAGGGGGTGCAAAATTGGTACGTCAAATAAATTCTTGTCACTCGTAAATACTTTGCATAAATTGGATACCGAGGAATTCCCGCAACAAAGACGCTAGAAGGCTGTGCCAATAAAATGGAACGATTGAAACGCTTTTGACGGAAAGGCAGCGCTCATCGGGCACACCGTTGTTTTCCATTTAAAGTTTCCCCACAAAGGATAAAATTGTAACTACACAAATCGAGTTGCTCTTTCCTCATTCTGCATAAATCGAATGCTTGTATGACGTCAATTTCGTTTTATATCCTATTTCAGTTCGTATTTTCGTTTTATTGTCTCCCAAATCTACATTGCAGTTGTTTCTTCACGTACTCTTGAAATGGACTCCGTAATGGCGTTGTCATGTTAAATGTTGGGTGTATAACTTTAAATGAACTGCCGTATAAAATGAGATTGCACCGTGTTATTATCAAAACATTTCGGAATATATTTTACGGCTCTGATCTTGATAACTAATTTGAAACAAGAATGAAGTCGATTCAGAGTTTCCTACACAATATTTTGTTTCTGAAAGTTCTCCCTGCAGGTAAATTATGAAGTTTCATAAAGTCAATTGATTAATGTTAGGTTATCCGAAACATCTTAACTTTGCTATCACGCAGAAAATAGTCATTAGAAAGGGTTATTTATTGTAATAACTTTACATACTTTGCAAATTTCTTTAATATACTTTGCAAAGTAATTCAATTTAATAGAATACGAGTATAAAGTGTCAACTTTTTTTAACAGATACATTGACACGTTAACTTATCACTTTTTTACTTTTTATGGTATCGACGTTTCTTGAAAAGATTATTAGTACCTAAGTTTAAATCCCATTTTTTTGTTTTTTAATCCTAACACTGGTTTCTGCATTTGGTTAAAATGCTTTTCCTACGTAATTTTTTTGTTCGGAAACTTCACTGTGTCTATTATGTTAATGTAAAAAATCATAGCTTATTTCCTGAAGCTTAATAAAAGTATGGCAGCGACAAGATAAAATGTTTACAGAATCCAATTCTCGGAACCTTGTTGCATCTTGATGCAGATAGATGTTTTTTGTGTTTAAAGAAGGCTTAGTATTTATTTACTGTTATTACGTATCTTTTAATTTAGAAAGTTCAGTTCAATAATGAAAAAGTATTACGCAACCTTTCATGCATTTCATAGATAATTTGCGGTGTAAGTTTTTTTTATATTATTCATGCAAATAAGGGCTAAAGTTCACACGTTAAATAAAAGTGAAACAAACAGTCAACACAAACGTAGTAATTGCAAACAAATAAACATAGGGAAATTTTCCGGCACACGACACATCGACAGCGTGATTTTTGGTCAAACCGAGCGAGGAATGGACACGCCACTCTGTAATCTGTCCCGACAAACCGTGCGCTGCATAAATTAGCTGTAGTTAAAAGCTCCCTTTTAATGGGAAGGCAAAATGAATGGGCACCGCTCGGTACCATCCTAGCCGAATTTTCAGGCTAATAGTAGATAGCGCCCGGCGCTCGCCGCAAGCATTTAAAATTGCGCTTCGCTCCAACACGGTATTGTTGTCAACATTTCAAATGGAAAATCGATGTTAAATTTGTATAACGGAACGTTAATTTAGTTTAATTACTGTGAGAAACAAAATAGAAACTACAAATAGTACTCAAGGAATGGTTCTAAAACATTTGCAAAGAAATTTTATTGAGATGTTCATAAAAAGCGTGATTAAATTAAATAATAAACTCAATTTAAATAGAAACATCAAAGTTGTAGAATAAAATGCAAGCTTCAAATTTCATTTTTAACTGAACTAGAGGAAAGCACTCTAGACTAATAAGTCAATATTAGAAACCGAACGTAAATAAATTTACCTACAACGTTGCATCAAAGAGTGAAACCAAAGAGACCCTTAAAAATTTACTATAGTGGTAAAGCAAACGTTGAACATAGAAAGCTTTCAAGAATTTCACATAATTTTCATACAAATATGATGGCTGCCGTTTTCTTGGCTCTTACGGTTTATTCACCTCAAGGCTCTCGCGAAGCGAAATTACAGTCATGACAAAAAATTCACGTTTTAAATAAATAAGCGAATTTTTTTATCAAATGAAGAGTTTTGACTTAATAGTAATTAGTCTTATTTTTTAAAGATCACAAGATTCCAAAGAATGTGAGAGAAGTGAATTCAGAGTTGACGAATATCAGAGGTGAGTGGAACAGAAAAAAATGTTTTGCCGACCCCACTTAGCGTGGTATAAGGGCAGGAGAATGATAATGATTTTCGCAGTTCGCCCACATAAAGGCAAAATTGACGCAAAATTTCGTTTTCATAATAGCCTCTGTTTTCCATCTTCAACATTGGTCCAACGTCAAACACTATACTTTCGGTCTTAATTTTCGTCTTAACTTTTTCTCGCAACTGTACCGCGATTCCACTACGAAGTGAGTTATGTTTTAATGCCTTTGCTCTTTCGTCATGAGTATTATTTGTGCAGCTTACGAGGAACCATTTATTTTCCTCTAAATTGACTCTAAAATTAAATTTGCGATAACATGATTATTTTGGGTGTTATATAGGTTTACACAGTTGATTTATGTTGTAGGTTCTGTAGCTGGTTGTGTATTATTCATTACAGTACATAAATATCAATGCAATGTGAATTGAAACTGGTTTTATTTAGCATACGATTATTTGGACGACTTTGTGATACTGATGAGATTTTTGATTTAATTTTTTCACTGATTATAATTTATGCAAATAAATACATGATTCTTTTATATAATAAAAAATCGATGATCAATGTTTTAAACTCGCATTAGACTCAGTTAAAAAATTTAATAGCTGATCGTTGATTTAATAAAAAAATAGTAGGTACGTCCTGCAGTGTCTACAATGTCTATATTCTCTTTTTATGTTGACTGTACCATCAAAGAAATACAATCAAATAATAACAATCAAATAATTATTTCAAAAAATACTTCGACAAAATATTGTGTACTTTGTTTTGCAGAACAAAAACTGCAGCAACCCCTAGGGGTTACAGTTATGAAAGAATAAACTTTGAATTGCCTGTTATATTTTTTTTATACCTATTTAAATCAAGATCTCTGCGCCGTTGTGATTGCAGAGGGCTCAAGTGGCAGTATAAATTTATTTCCATCGTACTCTTATACTTTCCTTGAACATTATCGTTTACGTAAATCCCTATTGAGACATTCACGCCTGAGTAATAAGCCTCAGGTGTATACGAATACAGATTCTGTAAGAAACAGAGTGATTCACAAAGTATCTCTGAGGGCTTTTCGAATATTAAACTAGAGTAAATAGCTGTGTTGAATTGAGCCACACAGAGCTCTAAACCCATAAAATTGACCCACAAAAATGCGTTAATTGAGTATGGCTTTATACATGGTGTATCTACCTAATTATTAGTTGATTGACAAAATTGACTTTAAAATCCACGGCTTCGATCGGTGTACCACATACTCGGGTAGAAGTAGTTATGTCTGTTGACATATTATGTCACAAATCTTCAAAAAGATCTCGAAATGCTTAAAGTTCTGATAATTATAATATAAACTGGCTCTTGGGGAGTCGTGGATATGTCCCGTCTCATTTTATTTTGTACTTGATTGTAATTTGTTATAATTTTAATATTTTTATTAATTATTTTATGCATCATCATCATCATTGCCACATCAGCCCACCGGTACCCACTTCTTCCCAGCAGTCCAAAAGTTGTGATTGCGATCCAAGAATTAAATTATCTATTAACTGAATAAATATTATGACCACCATCCCATAAATACAGATAAAATAAATGTGTAAAAGTTGCGGGTTGACAAAAGGACATCCCGATGTTCTTTTACTGGGAACTTAACACGCTTATCTCTAGAGATTATCAGATTAACAATCAAGAGGTCCAATTCCATTAGCCTGCATAATCCATTCAAATAACGACTTTGTTTTTTACGTCGCTTTGGTAAAGCCTTTCGGTTGTATCATAACAGCTTGCTGACGGTTATAAGTTTGACCGCTATAGTCTGTGGCACGTTAGCTCTTTGAATAGTGTAGCGATTTAAATGTACTTTTTTTAAGCAGTTTGTCTAGAGGTGTTTTTTACACAGTTTTATCAAAATCGGTTAGACCTTACTATCTACTTGCAAAAACCTTGAATCTTGAATTTCTGATCAGTTGTCCTTAGGGATTTGTCATAGTTTTTTTTAATTAAAAATGGAAAATTGCGATGTTATGACTACTAACTACCAAACGAATTTAGATTAGAGGTTGAAACCGCAGGACGTGTATACTTTTTTGAAATTTCAACGATGATATGAAACAATCTACATAATATAGCACCTCAGAGATCTCTCCAAAATTCAAAATATTTCAGCCGATTCGTTTGCAATCAGTTTTTGTTCTCAATAAACCACAAAATATATTTTACGGCCTGCACCCTGGCACATGACAGTCTGTTATCTGGCAGTGAGTAACGTCACACGTGAATCAAGCGCTCGGATTAAAGTAGATTGAACACTGCGCAATGCAGTTTCAATTAAATGTGATCAGTGAGGGCCATTACACACCTACTATAGTTTATTTCAATTTTGTTCGTGGCAAATGCAACTGTATTCCATACCTATTAATGTTTTCTTACGCCAAAAGCGATTTATGTCTTGGTAAAATGTGAAGCATGACGTAAAAGTCAGAAAATGAAATCTGAATAAATCAAGCTGATAAAAGTGACTCAATTACGAACTGATTCCCTTACAGATGGCTGATATGAAACTAATTAAGCTTGAACCTTTATTGAGCGATAAATCTCTAGGTTTTTAACACTCTACGCACTTAATTTATACTCAGTGGATTTATTAATGCAGATCGGAGCCAACGCCGCCGCAGAAAGAGTTATTTCTGCTATAAATAATGCTAAAACTTCTCTTTGTACACTGGCGTTTTGTAAGGATTAATTTACGATAGGAAAAAACATATTTTTACAACGTGTTGTGACGACACCAGGTTGACATGGGATTTTGTATTTTGTTGGATGAATTTACTCTTATGTGCAAAGTATATTTTTTACTGCATATTTTAAGAATAGAATAAAAGATTACTTAAATAAACATTTTACTACCTGTAGAGTTGTATACATTTCCGTCCATAACTAAAATGAAACGCTAAAAGTAAAATCTAGTAGAGACATCACTTATACTATTACATCTACTGTGGTGCTTATTCTATGAGAATATACGTAGGTACACTCATTTTTTTGCATTATACATGTTAGAATGCATAATTAGCACGAGTTTGTGTATGTTAAAAAACGATGCAATTGCTAGACCAACCAGCTACATGCAAAAATATACTATGTCGATCTCGTAGTAGGTACATGGTTAATTTTATGTGGTCTCTTTTATTAATTATGTGAGTGCTTAATTTTATGTGGTTACTTTTATAGTTATAAAAGTTGTGACTAGTGCTAGAGGTCCAGTTTTAGCTACGGTCAGTTCAACATTTTTCCGGAGAGCCAATTTGTGTTTGTTAGCTTTTCCGTGTCATAGTTTGCAGGTACTATCATATTCTGTGGCATAGTTTTAGGAAAAAGCATGTATCACCAATTTCAGTGGATATTTTTTAAAGTAACGCACGAACATAGAATACGATTTTTTTTTATAAGGAATATCATTGCAACAAACACGGTTTGCCTAGAATAGCGTACTCTAAGGTTTCAAAACCGTTCACCGTTTGGAGTCTAGACGACCCTATGGTTGTAATTTTATTCACTACCTGAATAGATGCATCAAAATATATTAGAATTGAAGCCAGTTGGTTTCTGTACGGTCAAATATTTGTATGGCGATCTGCCAACGTTTGTTTCTAGTGTTGGTTTTGTGACCTCGACTGTTTTAGGCAGGGATATGTAAACTGTCTGTTTTTCTGACTGCGATTGTGATATGATTAATAGTGTTATATCAAACAACGCTCCTAAAGCTCTGTTCAGGGAAATGGGAATGGTTGCTTTAGTCCAGTTCTTTTTATTATAAAGATCGTTTGAAAAAAAAAACCCTTTTAGTGACAGTATTGCCTATTTTTTCTTGTTATTCTCATGTTCTATTTTGTTAAAAAAATAAATGTACATTAAAGCAGTATTTATTTTTCCATAATTATATGGTCCTAACAGTAAAGTTTAAGTCTAGCTAAAACTGATAAGGGGTTAGTTTAGCAATTTAAATTCCTAATTTCCAAAGTAATATAAGTCGAAATTTATTTATAAACGCTTTTTGTAATTAAACACAGCTCAATTTATTTATTTTTGTTAATAGTAATTTATAAAACTATACTGGGTTAATTATAACTCACTTCAATACCTCTCGGACCATAATCCTAACACTAAAAGCAACGACATTTTTGACCTACGACACGTTTTTCATAATAATACAGATTCTATTATTATACCAATAAATAAATAAATATCCCTGGACATTCCACACAGCGTCATCTAGTCCCAAGCTAAGCAATTTAATGCTTGTGTTATGGTAACCAGATGACTGACATATACTACATAAATACATATTTTTTTGTAAATACATACATATAAATACATAGAAAAACAACCAGACCCGGAACAAATATCTGCAGAACATGCAAACATTTGTCTCGTGGCGGGGATCGAACCCGCAACCTCGGCGTCTCAGGAGGGCTTTCGCCCACTGTGCCACAGAGGTCGTCGACCAATAATAGATACTGTACTTAGTATTTTTTTCGCTGAGAAGATGAAGACAGCAGCACCACAGAAAAATACAAGCACAAAGACTAGTTCAGGCGAACTACCCGATGTCCTACGGCACCGTTTTCCTTGGTTATTGTCTTGCTCGGTCAATGTCAAGACAGGGCCCCGAGGGACAAAATGCAACTTTGTAAACTTGTAAGAACTGACTGTGATAAAGAATGGTGCAGCGGGACCCGTTTACAGAGCAAATTGCATGCGCTGATAATATTTGTTGTCCCGATTTTAATTTAAGATAGAAGGAAAACAGTTTGTGTGTTGCATATAAAAGCTTACATTTACTAGCAACACAATTAAATTAAACATTTTGGTATAAACTAAGTTCTGTAGCAACTCTGGTGATAAAGTTATTAGAACTGCGAATTTTATAGCTACCTTATGTTGGGCGTATGAAGTCATAATGAAAGTTACTGAGTAAATAAAAGGTCTGCCTTATCTATCCAGGAAACCTGATTGATTAGAGCTGTTCTTAAGGTGTCTGTAGCGTCAAACTAGCGCCGCCGCCTATTATATTTTATTATTACTTTGAACAAAGGGATAAAAAAAACTAAATGTTCTAACACAAATGACTGAACAATAATTTTTTTTTAATTCCTTTGTTCAACTTAATAATTAAATAAAATAGGCGGTTGAAGACCAATGAGAAGACGACACGACAGACAAGAACGAAGATTAACTTGACCAGAGTATTTTTATTTTTTATTTATTTCAAATAAAGTAAATAACTACAGTCCATGATTATTAAAATAAGGACCGAATGGAGTATAGCTTAAGAGATAAATTTGCCCTGCAAGGAAACAAATGACTTGTACTATTAACAATAATTTGATCAAGCTGAAACTAACGTTACACCAAGATTGGACAGACAATTACGTAACGAAAACGTAAATAGTCTCACTATCCCGAAGGACGGTAAACATCCACTTAGTGAGACATTCAGGATCCTTTGAAGACAATTTACGTATCCTTTGTAATGAGAAAGCACTGTTGTTATTCACACTGGTCAACTTACGTCCAGTCTCAATATCCTATCTATCTGTGATTTTGCTAACTGTGTTTAGATTTTTGTCATTTTTATTAGGAAGTGGAAGTAGGTAATGAACAATATCTTACCACAGTAAGTAAACCCACAGTTATTGAGACTGGCCGTTAGTGACCCGCAACCGCGGTAGGCATAATCTTTCTGATCTTTTAAGTATTTTTAGATCCATCGAAAATGTCTAAGGTGGTAGTCAGAGGTATGTTCAAATACATAGGTATTTGGTATAATGTCGCATATTTTGCTCAAATTATCATTTCAAGGTGCAATCTCATCGACTGATTCTAGCAAAATAACAACAACCATTAAACCAAGCAAAGAAGATTAATTTACAAGAGAATCTAATCTAATAAACCTGTGTTACAATGATTAATTAATCTTCGATACCTCAACGAGCTTGTGTTGACAAAGCTATTAATTATTTTGAAATTAATGTACTTTGCGGCTTGTTCCATAAATTTGTGGGTAATGAATGAAAAGAACTTCAATAATATTTATAATAAAAAAAATAAGATTTCAAAATAAGATGCAAAAACCCGTCCATGTCTTCGTCGCGACTAAAAAACCACTGACTAATGACCAACAAATCTGGACCTATGGGTAAATGACAAACGCTACGTCCCTATCTATTCTATTTCTATCAGCGCTTTTCCTCTGATTTTGATCACTGGAGTTTTCGTCATCGAATGTCAATTCCTGTAGTTTTTTTTTTAATTAAAATTTTTAAGCGATTGTAGATGTAGATTGTAAACGTAACTTTTGGCTGTTTTGGTAATATTTCTAGCTGTAGTTATGGTTCGGTCTTCTACTAATACCAAATGACTCACATGTTCAAGGACGACAAAGCGCAGCGGACTGGTAGTGAATTAGTGGGTAAAAAGGAATTACAGAAATTTGAATGCAAAAACATGCATTTTATTCTTGTTCAAACTGCCAACAGAAGTTCGTATCAGCTACGTTCCGTAATCCAATAAAGCAGCAAGGAAACGTTCACTTTCTGAAACTTCATAATACAGTTATACACACTGGGAGCGGATACACTCGGAGAAAAATGCTGGAAGATTTTTCGAGAATGCAGTAGGATTACCGGCGGTTTTTGTGTAGAATAGTAATCTTTCCTCACTCACGTGTCAAGTATTCTATATGTATGGAATTTTTAGTTCATGCAAGTTACCGGAGGAGGCGCTGCACTACTTAAATATTTATGCATTTGTGATACTTGACTCGGTATCCAATACTACGGTAAACTGGCGTTAACCCCCCTGGTGTTGTGCTGTCGTTTGTAATGCTTTGAAGTTGCATATTTTTTACCCGACTGCTCCTAGAAAGGAGGATTACGTTTTATCATGAATAACATTCATGGTATAAAATCGTCTTTGGTTTTACAATAAATGCTTCGATTTAGTAAAACGAAAAGGTGTCATAGAATTTAGATTGATTTCGGGAGATAAAATAAATGTCATAAAAAATGCTTACAAAATTTCGTCAGAATAATGTAGTTAAATCAAATTATTTATTTTATGTGTGTTTCTTTAATTCTGTTAAAACCATTTAAGTACTTAATTATAGCAGTTGCACAGTATCTTAAACACTTAAGAACGCAAAGGAGAAGGCCATGGGGCCGAATAGTTCACGAATGAAGACCACGGATTGGCAAACGAAGCAGATGGACGGATGATCTATGATCTGGGCTTATATCCAGCAGTGGACGTCTTATAAATCAGATGATGATGATGATGAAATGTTTTATACTTAGGAAAGTATGGTACGTTCCATACGTAACTCGTCGATTGAAAGTTCTTATTACATGTCGGAAACAAAAAAATAATGACTCGGACGTTCAAACCTTTTGGAACAACATTTTATTACCTCACACAGCCTCATACTAGTTATTCTTTAAGTAGGTATATTTTTTTTTATCTATAATCTAAAATATACACAATGTTTGTTTGCAAATAATTCAGTTGTAAATAGCCCAATAATCAGGATTTGTTCAAGAGTTATCTGATTTCGATTTCCCTAGAAAACTGTGTAAATATTGCTTGGTTCGAGAAAACCTTTTCATTATTTGATTCGCAAATAACGTTTTTTCTATTTCTACAAAAATTATATCAAAATTATAGCCTTGGGAATCTTTAGGATATTATTGATATTTCTTATGTAATTAATTTTTGTTTCTAAATAATTTTAGCTTTATAATAATTCACAAATGAATTTGTGAAGCTAGGAGAGTTTTAAAAGCCAATTTTTCACTAGCTTTGAAATTGGATCAAGGTCATTAAAAACCTATACATTTCGTTCAACTTAAAAGAAAATACTTTTTCGTAAATGGCCATTTAATTTCAAGGCTTCGTAGGATGGACCGGATCTCAAGTGGAAAATCCTTAACGAGATAAAAAAGAACTCTTTAAAAGTTTAGCGTATTAAATAAATTTTAGTGAATGGACTTTTTAAGTAATTGGTTGTATAATAGGTATTTTCGGTAATCGGTTCTATTCGTTTAGATTTAAAACATTCGGACAGAACCTCGCGATACGTATAAAATACTTTTTGGCAGTGATCTGGATAAGCCGAGCTACAAAAAATTAGGTCGGATCCGTATTTATTTAATGTGATTTTAAAACTTCACATCTATAATATTATCTCTACATACTACCTATGTATTTTTTGGTCACTTGTCAATTGAGCAAGGGTGCCATGGTTATTTCTACTTACAGCTGGTAATAAGAATACCTTGAATAAAGCTACTTATGATCGCCATACTTATATTTTTTACATTGGTACGCACTTATACACAAAGACAGTAAGCAAAACCAAAGTTAGATTGATTATTGAGACCAGCCGTAAGAGCACAATGCGCCAGTACTTTACTCGTGTTATTGTTCGACCGACAAAAAGAATGGACTGTCTATGCCCTGGGGATACTTTAGTAGTGCATAACCCTGTCTGTATTCGCTTCGGCTTGGGGCTGGCTTGAACGATTTTTTGTAATGCAATCTTTGGTTTAATTTTGAAGCGAAATCGAAATTGTAACGACTGTATAGCTGTTCAAATATCTAACTATTTGAATTATAAAATAAAGGGTCAGCAATTTCTTCATATCACTCGAATTTCTTAAGCTATAAAATCTATATCTATAAGTATTGTTTTTATAACTAGTTTACTAACTCAACACGTGATAATTCGAAGTCGCCATTTTTACCACACGTATAATATATCTTTGCTTAAATAGCACAATATGTGTGATCCACATTCTCGTGCTATATATAAACTTTTTATAATCGATCAACAATAAGACATTGATAGATCAGCTACAGCTAAAATGCTCCAGTATTTCGACTTTTTGGCTCGCAGACATTTCGCGCCAAGACACAATATAGAAAGGTAAGTATCTATTATGATAACTCACCTTCAAAATACAACCATCGGCTTTAGAACAGCCAATTTTCAGCAGTAAATTTGCAGTAAATGTTCGGACACCTAGGGATCATTAAAGTTCAGCTTTAGTTCCACTTTTTAATAACGAAATAAGAAAGGATAGAACATACTTAACGGGCCAATAAGCGCCTGGGAATGTATTGAGATGAAAAAGGTTTACCTAGCATCTCCTCTCAGCTGAATCAGCCAAATTCACAGGAAAAACATGGCCAATGTCATGGCCGATTAAGCCGCGGGTTTCCTCACGATGTTTTTCTTCACAGTTAAAAGCTCCTATTATAGTGCAATTATTCATTTTTCGAAACGAAAAATCTGTTGACGCGCGACCAGGATCAAACCACGATCAGGATCAAAGTCGAGGCATACTACCATTCAGACAATATAGCTAGATTGACATAAACTCACTAAGCAAACATCATCGGCTTTACGGACGCCGAATTTCGGTCACAGCAAACGTTTTTCAGACACCTATGAATCTCCCACTATCTATTGCGCTTGGGGCCAATTCCGAAACTAATCCCTTGTATATGTCCCACGGGAAGATTCCACATGATAATTATTATTCCCCCGGTCTACTCGGTTACAGCGGCATTCGATTATGGGACAGAATTAGATCTTGGTAACTGTGCTGTACTCGTAGTGAATTTTGATTATGTTATCGCTAACTAACTGTCTCCGTCTTACGCGTAAGATTTGAGATAATAATCAGGAAATGTTGTTTCTTAATTAGTTTGTTTCTTGTTTCGGGGAATATTCTACTACAAGATCTACATATATTTGGAAACAAGGGAGCAACCCCTTATAACCCCTTACATAATGTTATCATTAAAAAAGAGATGATGTCACGACATCTTTCTTCAGAATTGTAATCTAATAGCTTTGAACATTATATTGTTTTGTACATCTACAAAAAACTATTATCATCTCCCTGCTATTTTGAAGCTAAGTGGACTCTACTCATCACGTTTATCTTTCGTGCTTCATTGACGATCCCAGTTTTTAAAGTTGTTAACCATGACGGCCTTAAAACTCCGTCACCGGAGTTAGCCACTTGTTCACAAGAAATTACTTTTATACCTTAATTTTCCACTGACCTGTCCATACCACGTTAACTCTTTAACTTATCAATCACCGGCGCTCTTTCAAACTCACATATAAAAAAAAACATTGTTACAAAAAATACAAGATTATAAAAAATACGAACAGAATGTTCAGGTATTTCCTTGTTATAATAGCACGGAATTCCATGTTAATTATCATCCCTGCCCAACGACATGTGATTACTTTGATTACCGCAATAAGAAGCTCTTGTGAACATTTCTTCAGCTTGATTGGCTTGTTTTTGTACCGCCATTATTGCGACTCGGTTAGGGCTAGTAGACATTACAGCGATATCACACGCGTTTTGTGAGCCGATTTCAAACTAATGGCACAGAATAAAGATGGATGTAAATCTGTGTTATGTCAGGTTTATACAATCATCATACGAAAGCAAGATAAAAATAATTGTGGAAAAACCATCCATATTCGATTGATCACGTTATTCAAAACACACTAAAATTTGATATACACTCAAGTCATCAATTTTCATAGCTATTTTGACATAGCCAAAATGTAATACACTCATGGGACTTTCATTGAGTGTATTTCTAGATACAGTAGTTATGAATTATAGTCGCACTGGTGAATTTTAAAAGTATATTTAAGCACCATTTTAAGAAATCGTGGTTCCGAATTGATAATCCTCAGAGAAATCTTTAACTTTACCTACATATTATTTTTTCAAAGTGAATAATATAGTATTGTAAATATAAAATAGGATAATCAGAAGCACTTCGATGCCGTCTGAAGTAGTGCAGTAGGCTTCTTATTTCCTCGCTAATCATCTTCGTTCCATGTAAACGCTCTCTTATGTTTCTATGTAATGGATATTGCCATCGTTATTTTATTTTTTGTCTCTTCTTTTCTTGGTGTGATTTATATTTACGGTCCATAATTACAGACATTGCCTATTTGGAGCACAAGGCTTAGGTATTTAAAAGATAGCGATCATGCCTTCCTTGAGATAATAGTGTGTTTTAATCCCAGTTGAATGATTATGAAAACAATGATTTGACGACCTCTGTGGCGCAGTGGGCGAAAGCCCGCCTGAGACGCAGAGGTTGCGGGTTCCATTCCCGCCACGGGACAAATGTTTGCATGTTCTGCAGATATTTGTTCCGGGTCTGGATGTTTTTCTATCTATAAATGTATATATTTACAAAAAAATGTATTTATGTAGTATATCAGTCATCTGTACCATAGGTACTCAGTTACCATAGAGACTAGATGACGCCGTGTAAAATGTCCAAGGATATTTATTTATTTAATGATTAGAAAAACAAATCTCAAAATCTAGCACAATATAGTTTATTGATGAAATAGCATATTGAATGTTATTAGTAATAAGTTGCGTCGGGTCACATCCGCATGTACTTTAAGGAGCGTTCAAAGTTGTTTTATCTTAATGGTAGACTCTGTAGACAGGTAATATATCCTGCCCTCGATCTTGCTAGCAAGAGTTAGTAAAGAATCGACTAGGTCAAGTAAATAAATAATAATTACAAACAAATATACTAATTTAATGAATAAATAGAATGTACCAGTCTTCACCAACTCCAATACATCGCACAAAAACTACACCAATTTAAAGAACAATCCGAGATACACCAAGATTACAAAATTAGTTAAACGCAGATGAAAACTTAGATGCGAAACTCGACTTGTGAATCTCGGGAATAACTCCAAGAACAATTTCCTTGTTCCATTTCGCGTCACTACACTATTCAACTTATTATTCGGAGCGGGAGCAACATTTTTCCCCGTCTCTATGAATTCTGAACAATCTAACCGCTGACATTAAATACGGAACGGCGAAATAAAGTGTTAAGTCGTGTTTTCACTGGGCGATGTTTGTTTTGCCTCCTAGAGATCGTTTAACATCTCGAGAGTGAGACCGAGCGACTTGTTATTAAATAAGTTTATATTAAAGTATCTAATACTTTGAGAAAACTTCGTACACTGCTTTAAGGCGTCTTGAAGTGCTGACTGACTTATAAGATAACGTTTAACCTACTCCCTTATGTTATATTTAGTAATGCTGTTTTGAACAACAATAAGAATAAAAAAATTGATTATAGACTTTCTCTTCTTACATTTGCAATATATCGGATTGCCTAAAATAAAGACTGAACTAAATTTCACAGAGTAATTAAAAATAAAGTCGTAAAAAAGCAATTCAGTAATTAAGGATGTAAACACAAGTCGTTCTGAATTAACTAATTACCTACTAAGATTAACATTAAAACATGCCATCCGAAGTTCTCAATATATTTATGTCACTACAGGTCATCTTTGTGACAGCGAGTATGCGATAATGATAGTTGTAGAATTCTTTCAAAGTTCGAATAATAATAAACATGTAATTTTCTTCCATATTCCTCTATCAGTTGCTATTTCAACTCTCACCTCGTTCTCACAGTCATCTTCTACACAGTTTATCCATCTTTTTTTTTAGTTACGTCTCTTCTACGTCTACCTACTCGTAAATACATTTTATTTATTTACATTTTCATATTGATATCTATTTATATCAAGCACTATTCAAGTTACTACTGACGCTGAGTGAAATACATAGTCAAACTCAAAGTCCATTTGCAACTGAAACTTCTTTATAATTAGGTAGAAGCATGTTGCGCAACTTTTTGTCGCCCCGTGAATACGCGGTGAATAAAGTGTTACTTAACTTGAACAAAGAAAAGGTTACTGAATGTTATTGTTTTAATTTTATTTTCGGGTTGTTTATGAAGCAGCGTTTATTATAACTTTGTCCGTCGCTCGGTAAGCTGGCTCTTTTATTTCACAGTAAATGGAATTTAAGCCGAGTATTAATATTCCTAAAAAAGTTTTATCTCTTTAATTTAGACTTTTTGCATCGCGTTTTCTACATCGGATCGTCCTTTGTAAAACGTTTGATAATCAGAAATTCAGGGTCACTTTTGTACCATTGATCTTTCTATTATAGATTAGCATTTTCTATGTAGTATACAAAGGACTTATTTAAATTGTGATAACTAAATATAGTGGACTTTTTTTGATTAATAAAATAAACTGAATAGGTTCACTTTATTATTGTGTTGGCATTCGGTGATATTGCGTGCTACAACGTAGCACCTTTCTACGACTACATCTATGCCACAGGTGCTACGACGTAGCCAAAAAGTGTAGAGTGTCAAGCCCATCGATCGACGTTTGATAGTTTGTAGTTATTTGTAGATAGTCTGTATGTGATATACAAGGCCAGATTACGCATCGTCAATTCAAATACCAATCATAGGCACGACTACTATGTGCGTATCACCAAGAGATTTAAAACCAGTTAATTTCCACCGAAATTCGGTGTCCGCGTGAGTGACGCGGGCAAGTGGGCTTTGGCGCAAATTGCTCAAAGCCACAGCCAAATAACAGATGGTCTACAAATAGTATTAAGTATATAATATTGGTATTTACTAGATGATTAATACGGTGTCAGAAGGCAATATTGCATATAATTTATGGGTAGTGCCTGGGATATTATTCAGATGTAGGCTTCGCAGCACTTTAAACATCCTCTCACCTTACCAGCTATAAGCACAAGAAAAACATCGTCTACACTGTGGGGCTGATTAAGACGCGGATTTTCTCACTATCTATACCATCTGTAATACTTTTTCTTAAGTTGCCTAAAATAAAATTAATATCATCATATAAAAAGTAAGAAAGTTCGTATGAGCGTCGTACTCGTAGCTGTCTGGGAAATTTTATTGATAATTTTGTCTTCACATACGCATACGACTTTTTTTTCTTAATCCATTGATATACGTTGTATTATGTACCTAGTAAAAATACAAGGTCAATTTTACTATTATACTAAAAGCGCCTACGCAGCTAGTTACCAGCGTGATGATGTTTATATTGAAAAAGCCTATATCCTTCCCTGGGATGCAATCAATATTCATTTCTTTCATAGCAATCTGTTCAGCAGTTAAGGCATAAAAATGAGACACAGTTACTTTTCCACTTATAATATTAGTAAGGGTATGGAAGTGATGTCTTTAAGTAAATTAGAAGTGATCAAGCTATTCAGCATTGCTAGTTTGCACAGTAGGTAATTGTCTTTGCGAGTGATCCAGTGACGGATCACCCGTTGATCCTAGAGGTTAATCACAGTGAATATGCATCGGTGCGTTGAATAAACCAACTAAACCACTGCTAATAAGCGGTGGTCATTTGCACCGTAGAATAGGATCACAACACTGATGCTATCCATCAATCATGATATCGTTTGTATTCGACAAAGTAGTCATAACTAAAAATGATCGATTTTACTGGAGAATATATTTTACAATAACGATCAATACGCGACAGATTGTAGAACAAGCGCCCCCTATTAAAATACTCGCTGTTTATTTCACGATGTATTCTTTTGCAAAAAGAGTATATAACGAAGATTACATTGATGTATGTAACAAAATTACGAACTCGCAACCGGTCGTATATTCCTCTAGTCGAAACTTCTCTATAAAAAATTGATTAGTTTTTATTTATGACTTACTCAGGATCGAGATTAAGGTCGTCTTTGCACTGTAGTAACCAAGACACGTCTGACCCAAGAACTCAAAATTTAAGTATCACTTTATATGAATATCAGTTGATGCAAGATGTGAAAGTTCTTGCTAGATGAATTTCTCTTCCTACTAAATTATAAATGCCAAAGTTTGTATAGAAGGATGTTTGTTACACCTTCACGTAAACTACTAAAAGGATTTGGTTGAAACTTAGAATATAAATAGTTTAGGACCTGGAATAACACATAGGCTACTTTTTATGTACTCGTAGGTAAGAATCACGTGAGCGAAGCAGCGGAAGTATGCATGTATGATATAAATTTTTGTAAATGTAGGTACTTACCATTTTTTTAACCTATATTTTTGGTAAAAGGTTATTAAATCTTAATTAGCTTGCACTTAATTGCTGTAAATTAATGCCAATGTGATGTGAAAGAGTTCTTAATAATTTCTTCTAAATGATGAAATAGTCATCACAGCAAAAAAGTAAACTTTTATTCGACTAAATAAAGAAGCAGATGAAAGACTACCTAAAGTGAATTAAACTAAGCCTAAGTATATTTACCCAAATTACAAATGTACAAAGAGTATTTATTTTCCGAAATCTTAATATTCTTTTGAATTTATGTTACAAGTTCAATGGACGTAAACCGGGGAGCTCAAATAGGCGGTCTCGGTATCAAAGCGTCGCGTTAAATCATACAGTACTTCATCTTCATTAAAAGTTTTTAGACTCACCTTACGTACAAACAATAAACTTTTAGAAATTTCTAAATGATTTCATAAATTTAATGCGAAAACTTCACTCTATGTACGGATAAAAATGTACGCGTTCACGAAGCAATTTATTATTTAAAAACGCTTTGTATTTATTATTTTCTCGTCATTTAATGTCAATTCCTATACATTTTTGTTCGTTTGTATTCATAAAAGATTGTAAATGTAATTTGGCTATGGGGCACAGATTACAGAAAATCTGTTTATCAGTGAATAAAAAGCAGTAAGTTCGGTACACAATTTGTTTGAGATATAATCATAAAGACTGATGAAAATCCTATAAGTCAATGATTCAAGTAATTAACAGAAATCAAAATCAATTTATAAAATGGCTTTTACTAATCAGCACCTCGTATTTGCATCATTTTGTAGAAACATTTTCAAAGTAAACTTTATTGCTTTACTAGATCCGATTGTACTCTGTCAAAGGTCAGGATAGTGAGAAATTAATAATGCCTTTTGGGACTCAATAGAAAGTCGAGAAAGCTTCTTAAATAAGGTAGGAAAGCCGTACTTATCTTTCTTTGCTTTGAGCTCCAAGTGCTGAAAATAGGTACTAATAGGTAATTACAATTCAGCTGATTAAGATATTGAAGCTTAAGCTTAGCGAATTTTCGAAATTTTATTCTGCCGTAATAGAGATTCCGTGGCCGGATTGATAAAACTCTTCAGCTTGAGGAGAATCGTTTGTATCAGTGCAGCGTAGACAAGTGACAAATGTTTCTTATCTATTCTCTTTCTATCTTCTTCTTCTTTATTTTGGCTTCGCCGGCTTTTGCCACGCATTTAGCCACTACCATGTGTATATAATTTCGTTATGTCGATTTAGTCAAGGTCGAGTCAAAGTCATAGTCAGCGTCAGTAAAGATGTGGGTTCTTTACTGCAGCTTTTTACATGGACTTCTTGAGAGAACTCGAAATGCAATGATATACAGTTTTGTTTCATTTGCCTACACTTATGTACGTTCACGAACACTTAACAGTTAATAATCCACCATTATTACATATTAACATTCGCCAAAACACAAATTTCGGAAAATAAAACAAATACGACAACATGCCATCTTGAATTCCCGTCAAAAAGCCCTCTTTCTATCATCGCTATACCTTTGATTTGACATTTTTGATCGCTCGAGTTAGCTTCATCGAATGTCAATTCCTATACATTTTTTTAGTTTCTACTCTAAAGCGATTGTAAAAATGTAACATGGCTAAGGCAGCAGGTCTGAACTCCACCGGAATCGAACATTTTGGTTAGATTTTTCATTTATATTGTTTACCTAAGTGTGGATTAACACTCTAAAAATATAATTAAAAACTATAATGTTAATGGACACTCTAGAATGTTATTTTATGAAGATACTCAAGTACTACCTACTCAAGAAGTTAAAATATATTCCTATAGTGTATTTGCAATGCTTATCATCGATTATACTATATACTGAAAATTATACTGAAAATGCAAATATCACCCAAATAATGCACAGTTCTATTTTTTCGCATCCACGACCAATACGTGGCTTTGCATAATTTTACTATGTTGTGGTGAAAATTCCTTCGTTGATAAACGTAACTAATAGGCTCATATTTTTCATAAAGTAGTTATAATTCGTATTTCGTGTACTAGAGGCTACGAATTTGCGATTATTGAGAAATAGTATGAGATAAAATGATATACTTACGTAAACAATAAACAGCTGTAGGATACCATGTGAACTCGATGTAAAAGTATAAGTAGTTTTTTTTATTTTTTTTATATTATAACTTCATTGGGACAAGTATTAATAATTTATAATTGATATATTGAATTATATTAATTTAATATAATTATTTTATTTTATACATAATAAATAAGTTAATATTATATTATTAGTAAAATAATTTTATTGGTTGGGAAAAAAAGGCAATAGCCTTACTCTAAAAACTCTCAAAAAGATGACAAATATTAAATAAAATAATAGTATAACTTAATATTAGTATGTTTTGACCGCCAAAAATGTGTAGTACCTACTAGAAATCAGCTTGAAAATTAATACAAAACCACTTCTGAAAATTAGGTATAGAGAGAGTATCTTCTTAATTCTCTAGACTCCATTTTGTAACAAATCAGACTCATTGAAAAGTAGTCTGTAGCTCAATAATTAGACGGTGCTAATTACAGCGGCGGGAGCGATAACGAGCCGATTGTTAGCAAACATCTATTCACGCTGACTATATAATTGATCCTGTGGTGTCTTGGGTCATTCACACAAGAAGTAGCGTATCGCAAATTTGTTTTTTGTACAGAATATATAAAAAGAAAATAAATAAAATCTAATTCTGAGACGATGAATTCAAATACAAATTATTTATTTGCTTTGAACATATATAAATAAAAAAAAATTAAATAAGGATATTTATTAATTTAAACTAACAAATTATTTATTTGCTTTTAACATGGTTACCTACTTAGTTACAAACAGGTGTTAAAATTGTATATTAAGTATTTTATATTTACAACAAAAGTTAGGGATAGTTAGATAGTAGAGTTGATTCAAATGAGCCTGCAATGCCTAGGGCCGAAGCTAGCACACATAAGCCCTTATAAAAATGTTATTATTATTATTATAACTAGCCCATAGTGTCCCACTGCTGGGCAAAGACCTCCCCTTGATCTCTCCAACAATCAGTTTTGGGCCATTTGGACCCACGCCTTGACAGCCATCTAATTAATAAGAAATAAATTGTATGGGTATCTCAGTAAGAGTTTGGGGGAGACCTTAGCCAAGCAGTGGAAGAAAGAGGTTAAAAAAGTAATCTGGAATAAAATATAGATAGGCCACTTTTTATCTAGGTTAGTACCAAGCGAGCGAAGCCACGGAAAGAAGCTTGTATCATAATATACCCACGCGGATAAAGTTGCACTCAAGTGAATTTGATTCACTCATATTAACAGGCGTAACAACAGTATTTCACTTTTATCGCTCCCTGAATCACGCCAATATGTCGGTACGTCTCACGTGCCCCGCACTTAGAAGATCACATTAATCTGTGGTACATTTCAGAGATTAATAGCAAGCTCGTACAGTGTATAAATTAGCTATCGAAGAGATGGAGTTACAAGAAGATTTTGGATCGTTAGAGCTAACTTAGCTTATTCCCTGTCTGATAAAAAAAAATCAGGGCTTACAAAAAGAGCCGGTTCTTTAATTTTTTCACCGGACAATATTATTTTTGAGCCACGACGCCAGTTTTATTGTGGTCTAACCAATTAAAGGAGCGGACATTCGACGTTATTGTGAATATAATTAAATGGGTGTTTTGGTCTCAAATTTCCCTGCGATGAAAATTTTGGGAAGGTTTTTTTTTAAATTACGAGTAGTCTATGTTGCCCCTCTGCAGGGCAAACGTCTTCCCCGCTACGTTCTACTCTTCCCAATCTTCTGCTATTTTTTAACATAAAATAATACAATATATTCTTCATAAAAGACGTTCTGTTATTCAAATCTAAGGTTTACCTCACTCACAAACAACGCTCAACATCACTAAGATACGCTCAAAAAGTGTTTAAAATTATTTAGAAGAAGTTAATAACAGTCTGAATATGTATCAACCAACACTACTCATACATATCGGAACCAGCCACCCCTGCAAAATGATTGTGTTAAAAGGCGAATACATTTTTCATAGAAAATAACACATATTTCACAATGAAGTTCTTGCCGATCGAACAGCCGCTTTGTCTTGCTTCTTTTCCTTCATTTCCCCGGTTGATTTGTGTTCTATGAGTGTTCGGAGTTCCACTGCACTCGCTCGCTCGGGAATATTGGATATCTGTCATAAGTCATAAGATTCCGCATGCCGACTTTATAATGTTCTGCATATCCCGTGCGTCGCTTACAGAATGCAGGGCAATTTATGGAATGGATAGAATCGAGTCGGCATCGATACAGATGTTTCGATACGAGTTATTCGCACGTTAGTAACACCCCTAATCTCTGGTAACACTAATATTATAAAGGTGAAAGTTTGTGTGTAAAGTGTCATTTACACGATGCAAGATTACCTGTTGTATACAATGAAATTGACTGTCATCATTACTTGCATGGTCTAAATAACAGTTGGTTACAACTGTTGAACGTCAATTAGGTGCGCGTTATTATTGTATTCAATTATTGCTCTGGTACGTTCAAGAAAATGGCATTATGTAAATGGTACTTTAGTTTGTAAGTGTGAATGTTTGTTGAAATTTGGTACCATTATAGCTTATATCCTGAATTAATACATAGGCTAGTTTTAATCCCGGTATTCTCGGGAATGTGAACTATTAACCGCAGGTAGGACCGCGGGGCGCACATAGTATCTAATATTTATTTATTTAGTAGCTAATATTTAAAGAATGCCAAGGCGCGGATCACACGTACCGGTAACTACAAAACAAGAAATATTTTCGCAATAAATATTTTATACGGAAATGAAAGTAGAGGCTTTAGAAATGTAATAATACCTTTTGCCGTCCGGAAATAGCAAAATTACCAGTAGTTCATCCCGAACTGAGCAAAAGTGAAACATAATTACATCGAAAGCAAAATCACCTAATGTTGCCACTAATATCTTCGTTCGCTTCGCTCACTCGATCGAATATAAGGGCTTAGACAACTTAGACAATGAAGCCTTTGTTTTACTATTTGGTAGAATTCTTTTGAGTTTCATGGCGCTTACAAACTGTGCCGAAACGAAATATCAGGAAACTTAAAAAGACACGAATCATACAAATATCACCATCAGGCATTTTACAAATCGAATGTCTCTTAAAATATAAAACAGTTACCTACTTAACTATAAAATGTTCTTAAAGCGTTTCAGTCGATTTCCCATGATAGGCAGAATCTACGGATGTTCACTTGCTACGATCCTGAAACACTTCTTTCGTCTTATTCACTCTTATTATAATTTCTAATTTTGATTCATTAACCAAATTAGAAAGGTGAAAGACCTATACTTGGTCACCTTTCCACATTAGCAAAGTTATTGACAGAACCTGGTTTCATTTAAGTGCTAGTTAATTACCTTCAAACGAACAATTCAATTAAGAAGGTAGGTCCCTCGTCTAATTGGGCTACCAGCTTACAGTACTTCTTGCTAAGCCATTCAGGGGTGTACGAAGCATTGATGCGGAAGTGACGAAACTAGTTCGTTTAGTTTAGGAGTGCAATGTTTTGCTGGGTTTGTAAAAGAATTAGTCGGAATTGTATGTTGTTTTTATAGGGCTAATAAAATATATTTCTTTATAATTGTCCAAGAAACTATACTAATGCCTCAATTTTATTCTTGAAAATATATATTTTAAACCAGTTGATATTATACCAATACTTAGTTAAATTTAAAAAACGTCTGGGTTTTTTAAATCGATAGTATTTTCAACCGAAATACAGTTTTTGATTCAGATTAACATTTAAGGTAGAAATTATGTCGATAAAAACATTTCTCTTGATCTCTTTTTACAATGATGTTTTTTTTTTTTTTTTTTTTTTTTTTTTTATTAGGTTCTCAAAACTGGACGATACACATTATACATGATTGCTTGACAAAATAGGTAATGAAAGCTAGTGTACGACCTTCTCGATGAGAACACAGCATGCACCAGTAGTTGTTGTGAAATGTTACTGAAAATATTAGTTTATAATTATTGAACAAAGCTTATTCAAGCCAACTGTTTCTATTATTACTACTCCATTTATAGTGTCACATAATGCAAAAGTTGAAAAATAATCGTGTGTTCAAAGATAATTTCGTTATTCTTCAGCTGTAACCTACATTCGTTAAAATATTACTTCTGATATTTTCTACCATTTATCCATTATCAGAGTAAAATTGCTCTTGTATTTTTACTGACATTGTCTGCCACGCCACCGCCGTGTGGGCCCAAAAGTAGGACATTACCTACCAAATTGACTGTCAGAAAATTGGTGAGATGATCGAGAGAAAATAATATAAATTGCTGCAATATAGGGATTCGGACGCATTTACATAGCAATGAGATCATGTTTGCAGGCCCTTTTGACGTGTCTCATTTTGTTTGACTGGTTCTCAACTGAAGGCTTACCTTGTGTTCTTACTTGATTCTTTTTCTTGGTATGTCGCTTTAGAACAGGCAATAGAACCTAACATGTACAAGACGTGTCAATGTGAATCTTGAGAATCTACTGAAATTAATGATTTTGAATATATTTTTTTGCTTACATCTAACTACTATATACCTACAAGGTATCATGCAACGGTTTTGTAGTTTCATACCCAAGAATAAGCATTTAATTCGTGCATCAACACTGTCTAGATTCTAGAATATAATATTTGTCTTCAAACTGATCTTATGTGACTATCACCTGGCCTCTATTTATGCTAGACGTAGACGTTATAATATTCAACATTATAGGAATGACGACTAGAACTATCGCCTAGTAACTTTGTTTATACAACAAAAAATGTATCACACTTTTTGAAAGAAAACAGTGTTACTATGGCGCTAGATCTACGGTAATTAGTAAGTTGTTAACTTAAACCGAGCTTAATTATATCATCCATCATCTGCCAATCTTGTGTCCTACCCATCTCTAATACTTCAGTCAGAATAAAAAAAAATGTCTTTCCAAAGAATAAGTACTTTTTTATTTATTCTAGCTAAAGCACAACCCTAGTATTATTCCCGGACAGAAGTTTACAGAAGGCTCCTATTAAACGTGTCAACACACACAGCCGTGATTCATTCATTAAACAGACACACGTAGCCAGAGGCTAGGGATCGCTAAAACTGAGGAATTAGAGTGAAATGTACGGGTTTTATTATGCTTACCTACTAGGGATGCCACTGATTGTTCGTTCAGATCTATTATGTTTATAGTAGGTTTATATAATTAGTTTAGTTTAGCTGTAAAAAAAAAATTGTTATATAATAATATGTACCTATGTATTTACAAAAAATATAATATATATTTAAGTATACTTATCTATCAGTCATCTGGTTATCATAACACAAGCTTAACTTGGGACTAAATGACGTTGTGTGGTTGAGGTTTATTTATTTTATTTATTTATTTATTAAGGCAACGCCAACAGTACACATAATTACACATTGTAAAAAAAAACATTCATATAAAAATACTATGATATGTGTACCCATTACAGGCATGCACAGCACTATTTAATATTTATTTATGTTGTGGTGATGTGATGTGGCCTCAGTCATGTGATAGTGATAGTGTTGGCCCACACTTTCTCATTTTAAGACAAAGGCAAGGTATTAACATAACACAAGGGTAATAGTACAAAAGTCTTCCAAATTATACGATCATAATAAATTCCTACAACATCGATCCCAACACTAAACCTACTAAAGATGTAAGCGGTAAATGGATGAATGTTTAGAGCCGACTCGGGATTCTCTTTGATGCCGAATCCTGGCGCTGATGTAGCAGGTACAGGTACCTACAGAAAAGTACAGAATTTCTTTCAAAAACAGCTTGATAAGTGGACTGGAAAGATAGTAGATTTTTCTTTGAAAGCAGTTTCTAATTTAGAGCAGAATAAGTCTCTACTGTATCCTTGGATGCAACTATTTACTCAACTCATCAGGTATTTAAAGTCTTTGAAGCTTATCAGGAGGATAGCCAGTGGCAAGTTGAACTAATAAGTAACCCAATTTTATCAAACATTAACAACGTGAATGAAAAAAATATTCTATGATCTTCACAAAATCTCTAATTCAAAGAAATGTTATAAAACGTATACGTTATGTTTAAATCAATAATGTTAGGAAAATAATTGTAAAAAGGTTTTCGGGTTGTCTGTACTTCCATTAATGCCCACATACTCTAATGAAGCATAAATTGAACATACCAATGTTTGTAAAAAAAATTGGTGTAAATAGATTCGAGCAATGATGGTATTCTTGAGACGATCTTTTTGTGAATAAATAAAAAGGGAAACGTCATGTGAATATGGTGAGTAAAAAAATAACTATAATTACACGTTTCTTGCATGTACAATGATCTTGGAACGAGATGTGATCGACTTTAACGTCTGCAAACTTCCTCATCAGTTAATAGTATTATGCATTAATACAAACTCTTAACGATTGAAGAAATCATGGTAAAAACCGGGTCAGTTTTATAATTAATGATTTTAACTTTTATTTATCGCTGATATAATGGTTTTCGTACTCCAACTTAGCATAATTTTAATAATACTAAGAATAGTACAAAAGACATACACAAAATTGTTGGTACCTACATTTAATCTTATAATTTAAAAAGCTTATTAAAATGAGTTGGCGGGACGATCTCATCACCTTTGACGAAGGATGGTGGGACTCGGCAAAGGATAGAGACGGTTAGAAGAGTTTGGGGGAGACCTTTGCCCAGCAGTGGGACGAGACAGGTTGATAAAATTAAAAAGAGATGGTCCTAATAAGGATCCCTGTGCAATTCCTGAGGGAATATACATAGACATCGAGGGGTATCTTCATTCGCTTTATAAATTAAGTATTTTTCTTTATAAATTAAGTTAAGCTCTGTATGTTTTATAACTTAACTGTAACTAAAAACTAACCAAGAAAGCTGATGCATATACAGTGAAACCTGGTTAAGTGAGACATCAAGGGACCTGCAATGTCGTTTCACTTATAGAGGTATTCCACTTACCCAGTGTCTCAGATATACAGGTATAAATAAATATCTGTCTCATTTACAGAGGGTTCCATTAATAGAGGTGAGAATACAGGTTATTTCAGTTATAGAGGCGAAATCTTGTGCCTATTCTTTAATCATCGGTCCACTTACCGGAACGTTTTTGTTACGAAGTTGCTTGACCCATGTTAGCAAACAATGTTTAAGTTCAGGATATTCTGATAAACGTACACGTTTTAGTTTTCCTTGTCCTTCAGAACATTGTGATTCAATTTTATGTTTAGGTACTCTGAATTATTCTACAAAGAGTAGATTTTGGCACATTAAATTCAGCACAAACTTCTTCGCGTGTCTTCCCACTTTCATAAACGGATATTAACTTCAGTTTTTCACGTAATGATAACGATTGTAGCTTTCGTTTTGGCATTTTTCAAATAAACATCTGTATGATAGTAAAGCGAAACTAAAACTGAAGGTAATTGAAGCTCAAAATTACTTAGGTACGTACTTGGAATTACGTGTGGAATTTGTGGGTAGAATAAGAATGAGTAAACAAACAATGTTATCTCAGTTACAGAGGTTTATGCATATAAAATTTACTCGCTGTCTCAGTTATAGAGGTAACTATGATGATAAATCGAAAGAACAAATCCCAGATATAGAGGCTTACCTCGTCCCACTAACAGAGGTAATTCAGTGCCAAAGTGTTGGGACCTCAGCATGAGTTCCAGTTATGGAGGTTTCTCACTTATCCAGGTCCCACTTAACCAAGTTTCACTGTATTTTGAAAATATCAAAGGGAAAAACAATTTTGTACAAACAAGAACCCGAAGATAGCCAATAAGAACTTTCAACTATCGAATATAGAACATTTCCCGGCAAAGAATATGGCCACGTACATCGCTAGACACAGAATACCTTACAGTCAAACTAACGAGTAGAATTTTCACTCCCAAGTAAAATAACGTTGAATAAACTCCTTGGAGCCTAGGAACGTATGTACTGTGGTGAGGGTATCCTCTCTGTGAAAGGATACCCTCACCACACCCTCTTCACTAAACTTATAAGTACATACTGATCAATATGTCTATTACATCATTTTCATCAAAAATATTGTAATCTACTGATTTACAACTAAAATTAATATTAAGTATAGTTATTTCCAATGAAAATATTTTTTTTTTGCGTTGAATATAAAATAAAAATAAAATCAAGTGACTAATAGTTGAATGGCTGATGCAGAATCAAATAGAAAAAGACACAGACACAGACATTTACAATAAATTATTAAAATAAAACTAGGAAACAAAAGTATATTGTTAAAATACTTTGTATTGTTTCTCCATTATAATTTTTTCTTCAATTTTCTTTCCCGTCCATCATCCCAATGCACTTTCTTTTCAACGTAAAATAAAGGTGTGTAAGTATTTTACACGAAAAACCTATTTGGCAAGCATTCGGAGTGATACGCGCCGGGCTAGGTAGACTCAAGTCGCGCAGTCTTTGATCTCGGCATGCAGACTTTTCTTTGAAAGCTGATTGAGCGCAGCACTCTGTGTGCATACGAAAGCGTCTGTACTCAAGTCTGCTTGGATTTGCTAAAATACAGCCAGAGAAACTGTTTACTGGCAGACTTTAAAACACATTTCTAAGCATTGGTTTTTTTTGGGAAATTTTAACTAAATTTTACTTTCAGATTTTTTTTAGAAAACCGGACTTCGAGGTCAAAAGTGTATTTCTAATAAGTCCAAAGACCCTCGTCCAATTCCCAATTTTTTATGGGACTTTTCCAAATTGCTCCACTATTGACGGAGTAATCGCGGAACACAAAAAACATAGTCGAATTAAAAATCTCCTTTTTTGAAGCTGATTAAGAAATAAAACATTTTACCAATACCTACATTAGCAATGCACCCAAACATGGCTTTACAATACACTCTATCTATCTAATCAGCCGGTAACACCCACTGCTGAGTAAAGGCCTCTTCTCTATCACGCCACTCTTGGCGGTGTTGTGCCAGCCGGATCCACTGTTCTCCTACAATACACTACAATACACTAGCTTAACTTTTATTTCCAAACACTATGTAGTTGTCTTTTTTAAACTTTCGCGATCAGAACACATTATAAAACATATGACATATAAACATTATACACATATCCAATACTTCAGTCTTCCCGCGACCACGGCTGGTGCAATCCGGTCGAAACGTCGGGTGAATATTAAAGGTAAAATTCGTGATAAATACCCGTTTGCATATGTTTTACTATGTAGTTGGTAAAGTATATCGATAGCGGAAGTTATACAACTGCTTAATACAGACCAAGTTTAATTATAAGGGTCAAGTCTCAGGAAATCGTTCGAGCTATCTGGTATTCGAACAATATTTCATTATAGCATCTCTTAGACTATATAAGGGGTAGATGAGACTTCTGTGCTTCGATTTATGATTTAAAACTTTTGTTTTTTCTTGAAGTTGAGTTTAAACTGTGAGTACATATAAATGCCTAACGATTGTTTAATGACTTAGGATAAAAGATAAAAATAATAAATAATAAAAAATAAAAATAACAAAAAAATTAAAAGACTAACAATAATTACACCGTGAGTATAACTTCTGGGCTTGTCTTGATATCAACATTTATTTTTATTTATTTAAGAAAGAAAGAAAGAAAGAAAAAATCATTTATTCTTGTAGGACCTCAAGGATCACTTAAGTTTCGTTTTACATGCTAGGTGATTCTAATGCCTGTTCCAACGCGACTCCCTACACCAGGGAAAGAATCAGGCAAGAACCTGGTGGTGTGGGCCTAGCTTTTTTTTAAAAGTAACAATATAAAAAAAAATGTATTATTTATTTATTTAAACTAAACTCCTAGGTACATTTTACATAAGTGCACAAAATACAATTAGATCCAGTTGAGCTACCTAAGGATTGTTGCAAACGATCTATAGGTAGCTCAACTGATCCAAGCCACTGCCAGACGGAAGCGAGCCCAAGATACTGGTAGCATTGATATTAAATTGCCAGTCTTTTGCGACTTATAAAAGGTGACTAGACTAATTAAATAAAGTTGACGAGTGCTCGATTGTTTCAAATAACAGCAGGTCCACTGGTCCTATATTTTATTCCTCACTTTCAGCAAACAACAAATACTAATTATCTCTTCGCATCTACCTCGAAGCAGGAACTATGTTCGGAATTTCCATGGTATTTTCCATTCAGCATGGAGCCATACAGTACAGATGGCACTCAAGAAAATCGTTTTCAATTCGCCCGCAAATGTTGGTCGGATGTTACCGCAAGTATTTGAGTAATGTACAGTACAGAGTGCTTACAATGACCACTGTATTCAATGATATTGCTCGTCACTCGTTAGAAACTATACCGCATGTACTTATCATTAAATGCAAGAAATTTTGTCTTGTCTTCTCTTTAACGATCTAACTAGGATTAATTTTAAGAAAATGTCGTTTTATCCGCGTTTCAGGCAATGAAAACCGAGCTCGGTCGGTACAGGGACTTTACTTTTTTCTAAGCCCGACGTTTCGACCGGAATTTTACAAAGTCACTGTTTAAGAAAATCTAATAACTGAATATGAAGAAGCAAAATCCTATACAAATATTTACAACATTTCCTATTCACGTGAAGCAACTCTTAACTCGTAGATAGAATATAAAATAGTAGTAGAGAAGTCTTATAAAGTATGAGTTATGTGTATGGCACAAAAATTTCAAGAAATTGAATAAACAATAATTAATGACACACAAAGCTCTTCATTCAGTCCTAATTAAAATCTCCCAACTTTTATGAGATACAAAAGTAACTTTTATTTTTCAGAGAATTTAACTTTACCCAACACTAATCAACATTGGTACCTACATTATCTTTTGGTTAAGTTTAATTATTTATTTCTTTGTTTTTTGTCTTTTGGCAGTATCGTAAATGAGTTCATTTACTTAGTGTTGTTAAATAATAATTGTGAAGTTCGAAATTCAAAATCAAAATATTTAAGCTAACTTTACTAAAGCTAGTTTAGTTAGTTCAATTATCTATCTATCTTCGATTTTGCTTACTGTGGTGAAATGATAAAAAAGTTATATACTTATATCCCTACAGTAAGTAAAACCAAAGATAGAAAGGTTATTGAGACTAGTCGTTGAAGTTAAGCGACGTTCTGAGCGGTCACAATTTGGATGGGGATTGGAATTGGATGGGATTTACTTACATACCTACGTAAGTAGTAATAAAGTATGACATTACATACATATTAGTGGCAATTCTGAGTGTCGCAAAAGCTAAACTAAGCTAACTAAAATTGTTGCTGTCCCTTTCATAACGATGGGAATAAAAAGGATGGCAATAATTTTAGTTAGGTTAGTTTAGCTTTTGCGACACTCAGAATTGCCCCCAATATTTGATTCTCGATAACTAATCACCTTTATAAATCGGAAAGTATGTAATAGCACTTTATTTGTTACCTCGATGATGTGTTATAAAGCAGTTTTCTGTTTTCTTGCTAGAATCGTACCAGCGTAGTAATAACATGTTATAGTCTCATCATCTATCTATAATGGTTCATTTGAAATTACGCACCTCCCTAGTTGACCCATTGACCTCCATTTCCGATTCAACCAATCCCTATTCGGTGTTTCAAATCAACGTTCAATTGAAGATGAAAATTATCTTCTTCAAAATAAATTACAGAGGGTAGCACGGTTTTCTTTTACTACTTTTCGTGTATAAAATCACAGATAATTGATTTATCACAAGTTAAAACAATTGCTAAAAGTCTATACTCATTTAATTTTGTCCATTTTTGTTACAAAGCCTAAAAATGCTTGATTTATTATTAGAATTCGTCCATGTCTTTTCTCACGTGGTACTTACACGGATAAAAAGTAGCCTTTTTATTATCCTGGTAAAAAACTACGTATATTTTAAGTTTCAGCCAAATTCATTCCGTAATTATTGCGTAAAAGAGCAACAAATATCCATACATCCAACATCTATACAAACAATGGTAGAAATAGGGATGATAGGTTCGATAACTTTTGTTATTAGCTTTACAACCTTGAGGAGTTTTTCAAGGGTCTGCGTCAAAGATTAACTTAGTTTTTTTTTCGAAACAGTTAACTTTCTATTTCACTAAGTACTTAGTAGCTCAACTTAACCACTCATCAAAGACTATAAAAGGACACCATCTTTAAAATACCCACAGTTTTCCTTTACAACGTGTACAATGTGTCAATTACGCACTCAATATTTATAGAACACCCTATATACAGGACAAATAATTTAGAAACGGGTCCAATTTCCACCGTACTTACCCAGCATGATACTGTTAACTGCTCTTAAGGAAGCCAAACAAGGAGGCGGAAAATGGGGCCTTAGAGAAAGGATGAGGTAAGTACCTACAGGACAATATACTTCGAGGACGTGAGGCTCGGTCTTCCCAATGAATAACTAACGAGGCTGAAATGTGATTGGTAAATTACATGATTACCTTACACCTCTTAGACATCTTCAAGGAATCCAAATGACTAAAAAGATCTGAAAGAATCTGTCTACCGCACTTTGGAAATAAGGTTAAGTATATTTCTTTTTTTTTTCGTTTCAATTTATTTTTTTCATTTCATTTAAAACAATCTCCGAAGCACGGAAGCGCTCAGCTGATAATGCCACTTGCGGTCACCTATCCAAGTTGTGACCGCTCAGAACGTTGCTTAACTTCGACGATCTATCAAGAACGTCTTAGCAAGCTTCGCCACGAGCTCTTCGGAGCTTTATAAACGTTGATTCCAATAAATAACATTGTTCCCCTTTTGGCAATTTTTTAAGCAAGGACGAAGATGTGAAGTAAGTAGGCAAGATCCCTTTATGTGTACGGTCCAGAAGCCAAACAGCCTGCGGGTAAATAAGGTAATTAGTTGGTAGGTGCCAGCGAGCAGCGTTGCCTTTGTTTTGTGTGGTCTCTGGGTAATTTCTTTCGCTTGTTTTGCACTTATGACGTCGAAAGTGTTTTTAGAACTGCTTTTGGAGATGTGTGATAATCGGAAGCTGTTTGGGATGTTTGCGGTAATCGGAAATTAAAACAAGATCTAGGAAGAGCAGTTTGTTTTATTTTTATATCATTAAGTACTTATTTCGTTTTAAACAAAGACGATTCATATCTAGAAGACAGACAAAGGCCATACACAAAATCGTAACCCGATCCCGCAGTACCAGATAGCCTGAAAACTTTAAAACATCAATTTTATCCAAGAAATTTCAATAATTAGTAGTAGGTTGCAACAATATTCAATATTTAAACATTTTTAACTAGAAAGTAATTGAAATTTCTTGGATAAAATTGATGTTTTAGAGTTTTCAGGCTATTTTTTAGGGTTACGATTTTGTGTATGGCCTTTGTCTGTCTTCTAGATATTAATCGTCTTTGGTTTTAAAAAAGTTGCATTTTATAACATTTTAATGTTATAAAACAGAATTTTGCAATAAAAAAAAAAGCCGAGTGCGAGTCGGACTTGCGCACGAAGGGTTCCGCACCATTGTTTATTCAACATTAGACACTATTTATTATAACAAGTAAAAAAAATCACGTTTGTTGCATGCTTAATATTTATTTTATTTTTATTTAATTACCTATTTATTTTTAATGTGGAATATACAACTAAATATTCTGAGCGTCTACCTGTTGCCGTAATTAATATGGAGTAAAAAATCACGTTTGTTGTGGCCCCACTTAAATATTTTTTATTTCATTTTTAAAGCGGCAACAGAAATCATCATCTTTGAAAATTTCAACTGTCTAGCTATCATGTTCATGAGACACAGCCTGGACAGTGGAAGACTTCACCCTATCGTTTTTACCCTTTGAATACGGAACCCTAAAAAGGAATACTTACTTAATGAAAATAATATTAAGATACTTCATAAACTGGCTACTCCAGAACGCAATATTTGAGTTTTACATAAATCTTTGAATTTCAGTTTGTACTAAAAACTAAGTGAATAGAAAATTTACACTATTTAAAATTTACACTGTAACTTAATTTACACTGAGCCTAAAAATAACCCTTCAAAAAATGAAATATTTCTGAGGTCCAAAATACGTTTCAGTCTTTTTACCATGTCTTGTCACACGTTACGCGCGTTAGCGTGTATAATCATAATAAATAAAATATAACATAGGCGCTACTTTTGTACTTCATCATCCACTACAGGCACTGTAAGAACTTTTCAAACATTATCTGCCAAATAACTAAACACTTGCAAATGTAGATTGAGTGGATCGGATGTTTCCAAAACAAAATAACAAAGATCCGGTAATTGGATTCTCTATTTTGTAATGATAATCATTGCTGCGAATCCTGGTAACGATATAAAAACCGCAATAAAAATATTTCCTGCTTTCCCTTGTGGAATATTACACTGTTTGCAATAAATTCGTTTACTTTTTTCCTCAATGGAATCTTGTGAAAACAGAGTGGTATTGTTGAATGAATTCGTATTTTCTTGGGTTTATTGATTCAGTACAAACCAACATTATTTTGGACATTGAAAATATTCCACAAACGTTCAAAGAAATGTTAAAAGGATTAATGTTGGGAATTTGTGAAGATATTTTTGTTTTTTATTTAAATTTGTTATCATCTAAGTATATCGGTTTGAATAGAACAATATTTTAAAACCTATGATTTCAGTCACAAGAAAGAACTGAATATGAGAAAAGTTAAATTGTGTTACATTTTATTCGGTGAGTAAATGTTTTTTTTAAATATTGTTTCAATGCCTGTTTTAAAAACCTAATTTTATTAGTGTTCTATCTATACCATTTCTACCTTAATTTTATTTTTTTTAATTACGTGCTCATATCAACTTACTTACGTTATTACTTACATCTGTGTTTTTTATAAAGGTATTAAGAATTTATTACTTTTGTTTGATTAGTTTAAAAACATTATTCATACTTGACGATTGAACATAACAAACATTGCTAGTAAAAAGCTAGTAGTCTGCCAGTACCTATGTACTAATCAAACATCTAAGCTATATTATATTACTATCTAAGCTAAATGAAATTGGGATTGTAGGTATGTATTATCAAAACAATCGTTAGAGAGATGTTGCCATTTCATTTCGTTCGAATGGATACTCACATCGCATTCGAGTATCGAGTATTTTGCCGATATCGGAGCGCAAAATATAATTTCTCACGCCATACAGTCCCAATCTACAATAGCAATTACTGAAGCCCAATAGGTGTATTGCACCTAGTTAGGGCTGTGTGTGTATAGAAAAAAGAAATACATTATTTTTTATTTCATTATAAATGAATAATCTTACTAAAAGTTAAAGGCTCCGGCAGGATATACGGACCCTCTACGGGTCCGTAGCCTAGTGGTCAGGCAAGCTCGGCTTAAGAGCGATCGCTTGTATCTACGCAGGTTCGAATCCTGCCGGAGCCTTTACCTTTTAGTAAGATTTTTCATTTATAATGAAATATCCAATACCTAAGTGTGGTTTAACACTGTAAAATAATAAATAAACATTATTTTTTCTCTTTTCTTAAAAATATATATATTTTTCTGTCAATTCACAAAAGAGCTGTGTTGACCGAATGGGATAGCTTGGCTTCGTTCCGAAGATCGTGGGTTTGAATCCGGCCATATAGTCAACCATTTTTCGTTTTCAAATATGAAAATGCGGCATTACACAAGCTCTATGACTACTCTTTAGCCACTTAAAAGATATCTTAAAAGGATCTAAAATGTCTAAAAAGATCTAAAACAATGTCTACCTTAGGAAGAGTCATATGCATATTTTATTTTCATTTCTTAATCTAAACTAATACACCATTAGGAAACTCACAGCTTAAAAGCTCCAATCGTATTAACAATGTTTTTCCTACATAATTTCGATAATTAAGTAGGTGCTGGACAAGCCTGCTCTGTCTTATTAAAAGTCCCATATCTACTGTGTGTAATTATTTCCTGAAATTGCTTAAATTATCTAGTACCTATAGGTATAAATGCATATATTCATATTAATATTACAGCATTCCCAGAACTCAAACGGCAACTAAATATATAGACTTCTCTTTCCATTGACAAAATGTACTCTAGACCTTGCAAATTTACAGTGATTTTAGTCTTAATTTTAATCCTAGATTATGGTAAAGCGGCAACCCTACTTGTACAGAGTAATATTTGTGTGCGAGGTAGCAGGCAAATGTAATTAGTCGACGACGTCCGACCCCTGCAGTTTGCATTCTCTAATTGTACCCTTACTCAGAACAAGGCGAACTAACTATCGATCTAGTTTGGAACGAGCTCCTTTTGTTTTTATAACTATTAAACTAATATTAAGTGAGATTATTTATAGAACCATAGCGAGAACGCAGATTCAACTCAAATATCTTAAAAGCGGGGCTTACAAACTGAACGGAGAAAGCCTAAATTTCCCGAAAATTAGATTGACTATTGTCACTTCACTTCACTTCTTATATTTGGCTTTCGCACGGCTTGTGCCACGCATTTAGCCACTACCATGTGTTTAAATTTTTAGTTAGTTTAGTCAAGGTCAAGTCAAAGTCGATTGACTATTGTCAACGCGCAAACACATAAACCGCGTTGACAGTGACAGCACAGCCGCCGCGTCGCTGTCATGACTGACAGATGTCAGGGATGCGCCGCCGAAGACCATTATCCACACTGATCATATCCTACGCACAGATCATAATAAATAGTCGTAATAAATTCAATGCAAGACCGATGTAGTTTTTTCGGTTCACTATGTGAAGTTTCTTGTATAGGCCTGGATCAAACCACTTTGTCTTACATGTGGTCGCCGCCAGTAACTTAATTGGCCAAAGTTCTTCGGGCAAACGGCTAACGTGTCCGGCCCAGTTGAAACACGACTTAAAATTAGTTTGCAGATGCTTCCGTGATCGATTTTACCCGCATAATACTCGTATCATATACGTTGAAATAGTCTAAATGAACTATCATTTGAATACACTTAATTAAATAACAATTTGATTCTCTACTTTAATTTCTCTAAATTTTCAAGCAATTAAGTTTTAATACTTACTTGAATTCGAAAAATAGATCTACCTTTTCTTTATAACCGAGAAAGTTGTGGGATATCTTTATTATTATAAATACCTAAATAGGTTTTTTGTTGCTGATAATAGTGTTTTTCTTTTTAATAATAATTTTGTATATTTAATATAAATAAAATAATACAATTTAGCAAACAGCGTTTCTTTGTGTACATCTGTGCTTATTAAGTACCTTGTACCTACGCTGAGATTATCTGCAGGCAAACTTTAGCACTGGGAGAATTAGAATCAAGTATGGACACTGCACTTTGTAAACTTTGGATCGCTGCATTTACATCTTGACTAGTTGTTGAAGAAACTTCAGAACTGTTGTGTTGTGGTAATCGAAAACGAAACGAACTTATTATAATAAAGACTGCAGAAATTCAGCTTGATATTTTTTTTATTAAAATGCAGAATAGATTCCTAAAATATACCGCACCGCTCCTAGGGTAGTAGCAAGTTTTAAACTCTTGTGATGGAGTTTTCGGCCGCTTAAAAACCTTCATTATGGCTTAACGACTTTAAAAGCCGGGACCTATCCGAAGCACGGAAGCGCTCAGATGTTAATGCCACTTGCGGTCATCCATACAAATTCTAACCACTCAGAACGTTGCTCAAGCAAGCTTCGCTAAATTAATAACTGGGTCATTATTATCCGTGAAGCTGGATTTTCACGATATTTTCCTTAATTATTTATAAGTAAGTAAAGTAATTTTAGTTTTAAAATAAAAAGTAGTATATATAGGCAAGTCCAATCACACTACACACTATATAAGTGTTTACGATTGCCTCTTGTTAAATGGCTTTTCACTAAAGTAGAAAGAAAGAAAGAAAGAAAGAAAATATTTTATTTAACACACACAAAACATAATTGGCACAACAAGAAGATACAAGGACGGGAGTGGACTAACAGCAGAATATAACACAAACACATCATAAGTAGCTTGAATGCCTAATTTCAGGACAACGACCTAAAGTTAGCGAGCTAAGTAGAAAGTCCAGTTCTAGTTAAAATGAAATTTGGCAGTCACTGAGATAAAAAAAGTCAACAATTATGCAGTGGCAATTAAAGACTATTATACCAAAAAGCACCATCAATTTTATATTTTAATTAATCAATAGTAAAAATGCTGCCAGATTATAACACACACTGGCTGACACGAATCGGTTGAGCTATCTATAGATAGTTTTCAATGACCTTCAAATAGATTAACTAAAAGTAGTATTTAGTAATTTTTTTTTTTTAATGTATGTATCTAAAACAAACATAACTAATATGTGAAAATATAAATCGACCACAAAGTAAATGACAATTCGATTAGTACTCGAGTTCGAACGAAATAGTTTGATATGTTTCAAACTTTCAAAGAACGTTCACCAAACTTAGGGATGTTGTCGTGACCTTTTATTTTCCAAAACAAAGATAAGCTCTTGGCACCGCCCTCTCATTGAGGTTATATTATGTAGTTGCGATGCTGCCACAAACTGACCGGGTTGATTGTCTGCCAAATATAGGTACATTTGGCGCATGAACGTAGTATGAAATCAGCTAGCATTTAACAAACAAATTGTACGCAGAGCAGGAGTATTATCATTTAGCACCTTCATAACATGCATGATTATGTTTGATAAAGCAGACAGAATCTAAAATTCAACTCGTTTGAACTTCCGCTTTGAACTTTTAGTTTACATAAATAATGGCAGCTATTCCTAAAGTAAAACATGTTTTTCTGAGTAACAGTTTTCACAGGATTAGGAATAAATTACTTATGAATGAAACAAATATTAGTACAAATACAACTTCTTATTTTTCAATCATCTATACAGTTTCAAGAAACAACTTTTATCTTGATTAAAGAAACGCTGTATCTGTATTGTGCTTGGAAAGTTGTTGAGATAAGTAAACCACAGCACATCTTACATTACCTATATCAACTTAATAATTTACCTTAGCCATGAAATATTGTAATTCCATTTACTATGCGGTCTTTTTGTCCTGTTAAAGGAATAAAATGTGAAGTAGCCTTGACCAGCGCCTATAGAATCATCAAACTTGAAACATTTACTTAATAATACATTTGCCGGTCTTTCTAACCTGTTCAATGAATTAAATAAAATAAAGACATCACACAAATTGACTCTAAGAAATTGAATAGTTCATTGGCTTTATAGTCTTATTGGCCAATCAAATATCATAGCGAGGCATCACAAATCTAATCTCCATCCTTTGCCTCAGATCAGCTTTCGTAATTTCACCGATACAGTGACCGATCGACATTCGCTAGTTACACAAATCATTGTCCTGCCTGAATGGCAAGCACCAATCTGTTTCGTGTTCCGTCCCGAATGTGATTGATTTACCACTGAATGGGGACTGAGGGATCTATGTCATATCATAATAGATTTTCTACGTGCCTGTCTGTATCCACGATATTGAAAACCAATGCATGTATCAGTGGTCTGATTAGTTACTACCTAGCTTTTACTACTTTTATTTTTTTGAAAGGTGTTTGGGTATACAGTGTGGGCAACCACCACAGGCTCTTAATAAAAAACAGTGGGTAGGCTACAGGGCAATAAAGCCTCCATTCTTTATCTCCAGTCTTTTTGACCTGACAACGGTGGATATTATGATAATGAAAATGGAGAATTGCCTCCAGGCATTAATTTTATCCCTCCATCTTTGACGTAGCCTACCGCAAGGTTGTTTATTGTTACTTTCTCAGTTACCATTCTAAATAACTAATCATTGTTAATTAGAGTGAAAAAACGCGCGCCTTTACCTGTTCTCATTTTTAGGGTTCCATACCCAAAGGGTAATAACAGGACCCTATTACTAAGATTCCGCTTAATATATATTATTATTAATTAAATGAAAGCTGCATTAATATCAAAGTAAACTATTTCACGTCGCATTTAATATAGACTGATAGTAAAGTAGACTAGCCATAGCCACTCTATTTCAATGTATTACACTCTGAAGTAAGCGACATGCAAAGGTTAGGAAGCTTTCAAGGTAGGAAATGTGCCTCTCAAAGCAAATAAGATCGCGTACTTACCTATCGCTTTTGCGGCAATGCAGTTTGCAAAATGTGGGCTTTTTGAGCTCAAGAATATATTGAAAAAAGAAAAAAACTGGAGAAATCGAATTGCCCCAATACATTTATTTACTAATCTTAATTTATTGAAACAGCAGTATTCATTCTCTACCCATAATTAAATTATGTGGCGCAGTGGGCAAAAGCCCGCCTGAGACGTAAAGGTTGCGGGTTCTATCTCCGCTGCAGGACAAATGTATGCTGCAAATATTTGTCTCGAGTCTGGGTGTTTTCTATATTACAATATGTATGTATTTGGACATACCTCTGACTACCCCCTTAGACATCTTCAAAAAGATCAAAAAAAATTCCTAATGATCTGACAGAAATGTCTACTGCTCCCGGGATAGTCGAGATCACATTTAATTTTTTTTGATGTATTTACAAACAAAATATATATAAATAGTATAATATCATTCATAACACGAACATAAAGTTGGTTAGTTTAAGACTAGATGACGTTGTGTGAAATGTCCAAGGATATTATTTATTTTAATGTAGTGACTCCGAAAATTGGTTCAAGACTTAAATATATTCCATATTTGCTTCAGTAGGTCCTATTGTATTAAAATACAATTTCTGAAACACAGTTCTTTTATAAATGTTAATTCAATGAACATGGAATTACATAGTTAAAACACTTTTTATAGGTTCAAATTTGCATTAATGATAGGACTTTGTAGAATAGCGCTAGAATAATAAAAACCTCCAAGCTATTCGCAATTGCAATTGTGATTAATTTCTTATTAAATTTTGCAGTCGAGTAAAAATAGAATAGATATTTAGTTTAAGCAAAACAATTTTCTTTCCAATAATGCAAAGTAGCGCCCGCCTCGTGGGAACGCGATTTGTTTTTAATGAGTTATCTAAAGAAAACGTCTCCAAAGACCGGCGAAATCCTTTGAAAGGTCCCGAAGTTGCCCGAAACTTGATGTCACGGTTCAAATTCTAAGTTAATTAACTGTTACTGACGTTAGGGGGTATGTTAATTTCATAAAACATGATGGGTTAAACATCTACATAGAATATTAAACTTTCTATAGGCTTAGCTGGAGGATATTAAACAGAACCTGCATACGATAAATAACGTACCATAATGCCTTAATATCCATTAGTGTGCTGCTGTTTTATGTCTGTTTGTATCCGCCAATAAAACATCATTATTATACACGTTCTAATACATCAGATGCTATATCTATATTGGTTCTTATAGACTATTTTTACCGCGTGAGAGTGTGTAAGCGTTCGACTTTCTATCGATTGTCAGTTAGTCCCCCAAGCCAAGTTACATTTATATACAATCGCTTTAGAATTAAAAGGAAAAAAATTTATAGAATTAGTACACTATTGACAGAATAATCGACATTAAAACAAAATTAATTGTATTACTAATTTGAATATCCAATTCTATGGTGTTATTACATTATTTTATAAACTCATAATCCTATAAAGAACAAAATTAATTATTAAAGACCAAGGCTTAATTTTGGCTTCACCTTTTTTACGACATTTAATTTTACGAAATGTATTTACTTGCGATAAAGGTAAATTCTACGAATTCATGTATTTGTGTTTGTTTGGATCTTTGTAGTTAAATAAATATACCTAAAACATACCTCGTTACGTATTTAGTTCAATTAAACAGAAGTGAGTCATCAGATAGTTTCAAACTATTTAATCAAGGAAACATGATGTCGTGGTTCGCCCCGCTTTTACTTATGTAGGGCTTAACCATGGATTAGGGCACTTACCCTTGGGAACTTTTTGTTTGCGATAGAGTCAATTGTTCTAAATTCGTAAACCCCGTACCTCCATCAACGTAAATTTTACAGGAGGCGCAAAAACTAAATAATATGAAATTATTATTATAACTTTTAGGTTTAGATTTAGAAGCTTTAATTGCTTTATATTTCACTTGAAGAGTAAAAAAAGGTAAAAAGGCTACGAGTATTACTTGATCTGTCATCCGGAGATACCTACGTGGTTTTTGTGGAGATAAGAGAAGTCAGACAGCATCGGTCGACGGCAGAATGGTCGGCATCGATAGCTTTTAGTATGTAACAAACCATCGATCGACGTCGACCAATCCATTCCACCGTCGAGCGATGCCATCGATCGCTTGGTTGGTATGGTATAAACTAAAAAATAAAGTTAGTACTAGTTTTTTTTTTTTATCATCCTGTCTCGTCCCACTGCTAAGCAAAGGTTCCCAAACTTTTCCAACCATCTCTATCCTTTGCCGAGTCCCACCATCCTTCGTCAAAGGTGACGAGATCGTCCCGCCAACGCTTCCTCGGTCGACCCCTACGCCGCCTTCCATCGTCTGGCCGTTGACAAATTAGCCCATCTTTCTGGTTGCATGCGGCCTACGTGGCCAGCCCAGTCCCACTAGAGTCTGGCAGTTTTGTTACCGACATCGTATATAATAGTACTAGTAATAAAGTTTTAAAATAAGGCGCTAGGAGAAGTTTGAAAAAAGAATAGATTCAGAGATCAGAGTTTATAGTTATCAAAGATTAAACTGTACTTATGATAAGGATCTAAGCGAAAAAACTGGCTTGGATGATATTTTAAATTTACAGACGACGTGCCCCGTAATTGATTGTTTTTATTGGTAGAAGAACGAACGAGCTGAAAAAAAAAAAACGAAAAAAAAACGACTCTGAAAATACTGAAAATAATGTGTAATAGGAGACGAAACTTAAGTGATCCTTGAGGTCCTAATTTCTTTAATAAGAGATTTATATCACCTTGAATGTATACTCTGAGGAAGTGAAAGAAACATTGATACGAGTATTCTGTACAAAAACTTATGTCAAGTTGATTGCGCTAAAAGTTGTCCCCATCGTAAGTTACTTTCGAAAGTTTGATGGGGTTGTTTATCCTAACTCAATCACGGTAAATTTTGATGGACTCGACTATTATTGTGAAAAGAGCATTAGAATTAGATTTTTTTACATCAATGTATTTTAAAGATTCCTGTTGGTCTTTGGTGACACTCGTTTTTTGATCCGAATGTGACTTCGAATTCTAGTATAAATATTAATATTAATTTTCTCTTAACAGTATAAATTATATTGATGATATCGAAATCGTCGTCATAAATAAATATACTTACTGTAGGTTACAGACTTTTAACCTTCCTTGTATTTCTTCAGTAATATCGTATAACATGTCAAACAAATACCAAAACTATAAGTTATACCATAGCAATGAGCTAATACCGCTATCAAAATAAAATATATCCCCAAATCATTACTTTGTTGGACGATAGCAAATAAAAGACCAAGTCAAGCACAAGTAGCAAGTATGGGCTATTCCTAAAAGTACCCTTACTATTTTTTTTCTTGTTTAAGGAGACTTTTGTCTATGTATAAGTAGGTAGGTACTCTGTAGCTACATTTGAATTTCTGGCATCGACATTTCTAGCAGCCATTTTTATAAGATTTATTAAAGTTAAAATGCTATTTTATCTATGATCTCGAGTTCCTGAAAATCTTAAATCTCTTTTTTTTCTTTAACCTATTTCGTCTCATCGTACACAAACTTTTTGAAAACTTTTTCTTACTAAAAATGATCTTCATATTCTAGGTGGGTTAGGAGTGAACCCCAAATAGAAGTGTTCTTGGAAACTCCACGGCGTTTATGTCAAAGTTGGCTGAGTAAACAAAGGGAATGTAGGCTATGTACGTATTAAATCGATAAGCCAGCTGAGAAAGGAAAATAGAATAGGTGTGAATATATCGATAGTTCCTGAAAAAATTTTTCATAAGTCTGCCGATGAAAAACTTTTAAACCTTTAATAATATGATGTTTGCTTATGGAATCCTGAACTTTTAAATTCAGTATAAATAAATATCCTTGGACATTCCACACAGCCTCATCTAGTCCCAAAATAAGCAATTTAATGCTTTTGTTATGGTAACCAGATTACTGATATACCTACTAGGTACATAGTTTTTTTTTGTAAATACATACATATTATACATAGAAAACACGCAGACTCGCGACAAATATTTGCAGACATACAAACATCTGTCCTGCAGCGGGGATCAAACCCGCAACCTCTGCGTCTCAGGCGGGTTTTTACCCACTGCGCCACAGCTGAGGTCTAAATACATTTATAAACTGCACGGCTTATAAATAATAAAATAAAATGAGCTTTATTTTCCAAACACTCTAAATGCAAATATAAGTATAAACCAAAATTAAACTAACGTATTAAAAAACTAAAAAATATAAAACCTAAATATTAAACTAAGTTTTAAACAAAACAGTCTATGGCGGTAAAAGCCTCCTCCAAAAGTTGCCATTCTCCTCTTTCTCTCGCTTTCCTCGACCAGTGATTTCCAGCCACCTTAACAATGTCGTCTTCCCATCTCTTACATGGGCGTCTTCTTCTTCTTTTTTTATTTCGGGGTAACCAATTTGTGGCTGCTAGGGCCCATCTATTTGGCCTTAATCTCTGAAGGTGCCCAGCCCATCCCCATTTCAGTCTCATTATTGTTTGTATCGCGTCTTTGGCTTTCGTATATTGTCTTATGAAACTGTTTCTAATTTTGTCTTTAAGTTTAAAACCAACACAGCTCCTCTCTAGTGCTCTCTGGCAGGTTCGAATTCTTTCCAGCTGCTTTTATAAATAAATTAATAAATTTTAATAATAGAACTTTTTAGAACTCTTTTTCTTGTCACTCTATAACAATAAAAAAACACACTTTAATTGACAAATCTTTATGAATGAAGGCTTTGTTTGTTTATAAAGCCTAATAACAAGACACAAAAGTCAACGGAAACTTAAAACAACTTTCGGCTAATTCTATTTAAGTCGTTGTAAACTTTTTGAGCTTAAAATACTGAGTTTGTTCACTAAAAGCCCGTGCTAGTTACAACGAAGCTTCTATAAACTCCAAATACATTTTATTGGTTTTTATTTTTAAAACAGCTATGGTACTGGAATGTAATGTTATAACAATGTTTTCATATTCAACAACTTAATCATAAAAATACATCATACCATTATTGTGTAAACATTTTCTGAGACATATTTGTAGACGATGAGATAACACTCTTTTAAGCGGCCTGAACACCTCGTCACTGGCCTCTGGTAGGTTATTGTTAGAGTAGCCGGGAGTATATATAACTAAATACGTATCAATCACACTCAACCATTGCGTGGTTGTTAGAAATTCTATATCTACGAGTAGCTATCTGCTTGCAAGTACGAAATTCTATGTACAAATTTAATCAGATCAAAAGTTATACCACGAAATCCACACCTTTAGTTTAAAGACAATAGGGCTGATGCAATACCGTTCTGATTACAGTATCAGATACATCAGGACTATCCATTATCCTGTCTGCTTTCAATTGATGTGGAACATCAAAGACAAGGCGACGATTGCTCAGAGCGTCCATGCTGGCTTCGCGCCAGGCACCCATTCTTTGAGCTGAACACCACTATCCTATTATCCTAAATACGCGGCTGTGATGAAAATCAAGTTAAACAGATACGATATGCCGTGTTGTACGGGAAATGTACGAGAATAAATGTAATAAAGAGATTCAAAGCATATTGTCAACCTATAACTTGTAATGTACCTATTGTATTCACAATTTGATGACGTCACGCGATGTAATCTTTGAAATAATGTATAAAAACACTTGAACAAATATCTCTTGGTTGTGCGTCTGTCCATCAGTTGTCATGAAGGTTTATATTACACAATATTGTTGTTCTATTAATAGTAAAATAAAAAATTATTTACGATAACTAACTAACTTACATTTGCAATTTTATTATGCTACAAAGTTATCTCTTGTACTTTGACCCGACCTAATTACGAAACAGAATCCTCTGTGCGTGAGTGTCAGGTGCAGACTGGCCGATTATTTAATTAGCTTTGTAAGTAAATTCGGTGTAGATTTAGGATAAAAATATAACAAGTAGAATAAGTTTCTCCTAAACAGCTATGTCGAAGTTAAACAGTGTGTCAAGTTTTTTTTAGAGAGTTCTTCTTAACATTATGGATAATTTTAAGCAATATTTGTTTAGACAATTTCCCTTCCGCCTCTTGAGAGTTTTTTGTACATTTTACGTAAATCATTTAAAATAATGAAAACAACTCTTTGAATTAGGGGAAAGGTGTACGAGTTGATCCCCTTAAGGGAGAATGCTTCGCATTCGAAGAGCAATCAAGTTATTTCAGATGTTTAAGCTTATGTAGTTAGCAAATTTAACTATCTAACTTTCCTCATACTCAAAATGTTTAATTTGATTTGTTTTGATAGCTAGATTTCACTTTTTTTTAAACCCTACCAAAGGATCAACTTGTACACCCCGGTGTCCAAGATGATCCTTGGGGTATGGACAAGATGATCCGGGGATCGTCTCGACCCTTTTTCAACGGAAATTATAGGTTATGTTATAATTACATTGAAAATAAACTCTGGAGGTGCTTACAAGGTCTTTATTTAAATCATTTAAGTATAAAAATAGTTTTAACAAGGCTATGAGATCACACAATCTAAATTAACAAAAATTAAAGGATAATTTTCAAAGTTTACTAGGGTAAATCACACTATCTTTTACCTTTTGATTAAACTTTGGTTTTAAACATCAGGCACTTTAAAAATCACATTTTTCTTAGACATCAGTCATAATTATTAATTATGAGATGAATTAACAAGTTACACAATTAACACTGTTCCATAAATCCACCGGATCAACTAGTACACCCATCGACGGATCATCTCACCCCGATCACAACTTTTTAGTCTTTGTAATATAACATAACCTCTAATGCGTCTACCGTTGTGGTGCCATGCAAAAACCGTAATTAAGCATTATACAAAGCTACAAACACAACAATCTTTACAATTGATTGTATACAAAAAAAATACCATAGTCTCAGAGTCAACCTTATCTTAGATCAGAGGCACACGATTTTTATTTTTTACGTTTCACGCGCACTCGCCACTCACACCGCCATTACGATTTGACTGATGCGAAGGGGGGTTGGGGGCTACAATCTACCAAAGAAAATAACTAGATGGCGTTCATAGTTTCGCCACAACGGCCAGGGATCGACATACCCCGTAGGATCAACTCGTACACCTTTCCCCTACAGTTGAAACAATTTTAAAATGGGCACAGAGATAGAAGTCTTCGCAAGCAAACCACTAGAGTTGGGGTAAAACTTGCCTTGACTATAAAGCTAATCTCAGGATGTCACATCTGTATTTTAATCTGATGCCACCCGTATTATATGAGCTGTTCGCTTGCACAGCGCAGTTACAGGTCGACACAGAGAAGAAGATTTAGTACCTGCAAGATAAAACTTCACTTTACTATGCATAATGACCTTCTAGAGCTCGGCTGCTAAATACGAGTATCAACCATCTCTCGTCATTGGCAGAAAAAACCATAACCTAAAATTAAACAAACTATTATCAATATTTTTACTAGATGATAATATTGCATCAGGATTTAATCTATACCAGCACTCAACGAAGCACTCTGTGGTCCTATGAGACACTGATGAAGTAAGCTTGTCCAGAATTATACCGGAATCGACCAGAATTTATTATAAGGGGACTCTTTCTTTAGCAGTCCATCTTGATCGGCTTCGTGATCTTCAGACCTCAATGTTACCAAGGTTATTGGTGTTTCAAGATTATTACCTTCTCTCTGTATACGAGTAGCTTGACAGTCGAATTTCGAATTTGAAGAGAAAAGATACATTCGCAAATTTGGCAATTACCTGAGGTTGATTAAAATTAGCTAAACTGCTTCTGTTTATAATACTACATTGGAACATGCCTTGGAACATTTCACCATTAAAATAGTACAATATTTCGTTTATTTCAGGAGAGCCTGCAGTTGTGTTGTACTGTTCTACGCTAATGCAGTACTTACACTGTTAATGAATGTGCATCCAGGGCTATTCTCTGCGCCGGCTGCTGGCGATTTTTATAATTTTTAATAGCCATTTGAGGATGTAGTTTCCTGCGAAGTTTTTCATGCTGTTTTTATAACAATGTTTATATTTTAAACGACTTTAAATGAGAGCGTTCAATTAATAAAAGTGTTAGACTTATATTTTATACTTACTATATTTTTTATAATGAATACTGATCAAGGTTTAGATTTTGTGTAGAGTAAATCTTCTAAGAGTATTCAGTTTCATTAATTTGTTGAATGCCGTTACTAAATTAAGATTACGAATATAATTTATAAGATAATAGATTTGATATGAAGTGATTGTAATATGGTTACAGGTCAAGCGAATGTCTGGTCTCTCTTTCAAAAATCCGAAACGACTCAAAAATAAGTCTAAAAAACGTAACTCAAATTATTTCACAACCAAGGCGTCATCGCGAGCATAAAACAGTAAATGAAACTGCAACAATGAAAAGTAGTTTCACTATTTTTCAGAAGCTACGCATTATAAAACAATAAAACGAACAAACAGGCACTCACAAAGGTATCCAAGGTTCCAAGGTTATTATTCTCACGACCCGTGTCGCATAATGGGGGATGATTAAAATATCAGAAATCCCTTGCGGCGCGGCGCGTCCCGGATTGTCTTTTGTACGTTAAAATAAACGTTCCATCAAGACAATTTTGTGGAAAGGAACGTCGACGGAATATAAAAGATTGTACAGAACATCCAATTTTATTGCCTTGCTTCTTCTTAGTCGTGCTCTCTTTAATCGTAGTTGATTTGAGGAGTTCTGGAACAAAAACCGATATTTTCACTTTTGGCCAGAGTAGGTACTTTCTTTTTCTGTCAGACATAGTACATTATTATCTATGTAATATCAACCAGGTCACAACAGATCGCGTTGAAAACGTACTAAATAAGGCTCTAAAGATCGGCAGCCAAACCTAATAACCCACAAATAAATTAATGTAAAAATTAATCCTAGTGGCCTATTTTTATGGTATTTATAATTATGTAGATGCAAATGTTTGTCTATTCTTATCTCGAGCTAGTTTTTATTGTCATTTTTAAATCGTGTAGTCTGTAGAGATCTTGAAGCGTTGTGACGTTGAAATTTTATTATGCGCCCATTTTTCTATCTCCAATTCTGGTTCTAAAAAAATATTTCCTTTGGATAAACATTATATTGGTACAAGACCGGAAATATTACGAGACTTTATAGATGTCTTTTATATTAAAAATTCTGAGGGTATCATCAAGCAAGACGTTAGATGGGAATGGGAATGTGGATGCGTGACCGCTAGTAAATAAATGGTCGGTTCCGGCTTTTAAACTCTTTCACCAAAGTTGACCAATTACTATACTAACTTACTTACTAGCTTAACGAGCTATCATAACGTAGCTACCAACGCTGATTCCTTCTATATGCATTAAATTAATAATCAGCTATCTAAGGATCATTGTAAACAATCAATAGGTAGCTCAACTGATCCACGCCACAGTCGCAAGCATGCCCAAGACACTGGCGGCAGCATTAACGAGCTGAATGGCATTACTTATCCGGTGACAAATATAAGGCAAATACACTCTTGATTATTTAAAAACAAAGGAGTAGTTTTTAAAATTGCTTCCTACACTCAAAATTACAAAATTTACCTCTTAATAATATTTATGTAAATTTCAGTGCACGCTGACACCCGCTGTGTGCCATCTTCCTTACGTAAATTTATAAAAATACCCTTAAATAGCATCATGAAAGTAATGGGGCTTAAAGCAAAATATGTAAATGAAAAAGGCAGGGATGCCATAGAACCCCACAATAAAATAGATATTAAGTTGCTACTAAATGGACCGAGGGCGGCGGAGGCATGACTTTTTCTCTCTTTTTAACAACAGTGCCCTGGTACTTGTATTTTGTGCTATTAACCATATTCTTTTTTAAGCGTGTTATGAATTGTTTCGGAGACTTGTGCTTACGCTACAATGTGACTGGATTCATTCGACAATAATTCTGCTTTTTTGTGATTCTTGTCATTCCGGATTTTTTACTTGCTTTCCACAGGGAAATGTGACTAACCCCTGGGATTCTGTAATGTCATTGCATATTTATAATCGTGGCTGTAGTGACAAGACTTCGTGCGTACGCATTTTGAATTGATAATAAAGTTTATATTGGTCATAAATATTTTATTGCAAGTAATTATCAACCGACGAAGCCAATAACTTTAATATACACAAGGTGAGCTTTTTCGGGGCTACTAAGGCGAAATCTGAAACTGACATAGCTACAGTAGCCCTCAAAAAAACTAATTCCGTATAATTTTATAAAAATCTTCTTTTTCTTTTTCAAGGGCCTTCTTCATATTTGCCATTTTTCTTTGGTTTTGTATGGTTTTCATACATTTTACGGTCTCTGTGATTTCTAACATATTCCTTTCGATTCCACTCTGGAAAATTTAACTCAATTTTATTTTTGTATAGACAACAACAACGACGGTCACTTGGCTGCGATGCATGACGGGATGAACTTGACCCCTAATATAAAGACTGACTCCAACAAGCACTAAACAGACATGTGGAAAGGGGAAAGGCCTTTTTGTTCAGTGTAAAACAGACTTATAAATAAATAATAGTGGCAATTCTGAGTGTCGCAAAAGCTAAACTAAGCTAACTAAAATTGTTGCCGTCCCTTTCATAGCGATGGAAATAAAAAGGATGGCAATAATTTTAGTTAGCTTAGTTTAACTTTTGCGACACTCAGAATTGCCACTACTAGCAAATAAGTTCATAACAGAGCTTATGGACCCCAAGTTTATCGAACGTGCAGTCACTGCGGGTTTGTATCAATACAAATACAATAGGCTGTAACAGCTTGCCGGCTGGCTTGCCTTAGATTTAGATAGACGCCTTAGATTTAAGTATTTGTAGGTAATGTTATTCTAAGTTGTAAATAAATAATTGTCTAATTGCGTTTGCTGTGCGTTCGTGTCGCGTCTGTATCGATATAAACGCGACGCATAAAACTTGGTGTGCATAGACTTAAAGCTAACACAGATCTTACAACTTATGCAACGAATTACCATAGTCGCCGTATCTACTGAATGTAGTTTGACTAAAACTGGGTTTGTTAGTTACATAGTATTTTCTTATACCTACATAAATCCTTTTATCTTCCGACAGCGAATGTACAACGCACAACGAAACGAACTCAATCTGCATAAATTTGCAGTTGACCCTGTTATTACAACGCCGATTTATACAATGCTGACGAAAAGTGTTGTAATACTGATTTTCAAGTAGACGCAGCGACAGTAAATAAGTATATTCGTATGAGCTTTAAGTAACTCTAGTGACGGAATTTTAAGCAGCCTTGAAGGCCTCAGTCGTATTCTTACGGCTTTTAAAGCCAGGACCGACAATTAAACGTGCTTCCTAAAGCACGTAAGCGCACCGCTATGAATTCTTGCGTTCAAATATATAGGCCAAATTGTGACCTCCTAGAACGTCCCTTTATTTCAAAGATTTATCAAAAACTTCTTATACTTCACTACAAGCTCTTCATCAGCGACAGTGAGGTGGTTTGATTTTGTTTTTTTTTATTGCAAAAAAACTAAAAAGTGACTAAGTAGCAGAATATAAAAAAATTACTACCTACTTAATAATTATGTACTTCAGAATATGTCAATAAAATGTTAGATTGACTTATCCACCCAAATATCCAACGTAGATCGCAGTAGTATAACAGTGATACTGGTTGTACTGCCATAAGAAAGTTGTTGGTTCTAGCTAAGAAGTCGCTAAGACAAAGCCTTCCGGGCTGCTCTAAAATTCCATTATCAGGGTTGGCTCATACGAAATTAATTTTCTGATATCGCTCCACCCGCTTACTGCCTAGATAAAAAGCATACAGCCTTGAGCGAAAGGTTTAAGGACTAAGTATATCCGTGTTGAGTTATTTCTAAACGAAGTTTAACTTGCGACCTTAGACAATTAAAGGATTTTCTTTGTTGATAGTAAGTTGTCCTAGGAAAATATACCTTACATGTATGTATATACTTACTATAAGAAGAGGACCTATATTTTAAGTTTTCTAATGGATATTTTAAGTTTTGATAATAGATAATAGTGGCTATTCTGAGTGTCGCAAAAGCTAAACTAAGCTAACTAAAATTGTTGCCGTCCCTTTCAATGCGATGGGAATAAAAAGGATGGCAATAATTTTAGTTAGGTTAGTTTAGCTTTTGCGACACTCCGAATTGCCCCCAATATCATCACTAAGTTTAAAATTTACACTCATTATCTTCAAGCGAGTCTTTGCAGCGACAACGGTTTCCAAAACTTTCATATTTATTTTTCTTATCATCTAATTTATATGCTTACTCGTATTGCTACTTTTTTAACATCTCCTTAGAATACCTTATTTTCTTCTTCTTCTTTATCAATTGCGAATCTAATATAATTTATATACTATGTATTTACTGATATAGGTGGGCTCACGAGCTCTTTTTGATATTGTTTTATTAAACATTGCATATTATGTAAATTTTGCTTCCTACTTTTGTATTATTTAGTTAGTATTTCGGAAAAATTAATGTTGAGAAACATTAATTAACAATTTCCTAAAGCATAAACAACCGGAGCAAAGCAAATATTATAACAAATACATATCAAAACAACATTTTGGTATGTAGTACAATTGTATCACTCAATTTACCAAATTTCACAAAAACAAACCATTATGAACACGAGCTAATTACTGTAGGTATTACAAAAACATTTCATATTTAACTTAATTTAGTAAATTACTCTGCGTAAAATTCATAGTTAAGTACGTTCATTATCACAACCGAAACTTTGTTTAAAAACAAGCACTAATAATAGTGTATTATTATATAAACTGGTCATTTAAACTCATACCAAATATTACGTCTTGGTTATATTACCAGATTCTACTACATACTAAAAATAAATGTTGTCAATGTTCAAATAAAATATAATGTATATTAGTTTTTGATTTTAATAATATTTTTAAGTACTAGCGCTTATTTTTGCAGTGTTCTAGATGTTAGTACCTTTTCCTTTGACGACCTCATTGGCGTAGTGGGTGAAAGCTTGCCTGCAATGCAGATGTTTTGGGTTTGATTCCCGCCGTGATATATTTTTTTGTATAATTGGCAAATTTTTATTTATTGGTCAAATATTTTTTGGTCTGGGTGTTTTTTAAATGTATAAGTATAAGAAGTACCTAAGTATTTTCAAAGTGAAAGTAAGAAAATAGTATTATCAGTCAAGTAGAAATAGAAACTCTGCTAACTTTGGGACAAAAAGACGTTAAATGGGCAATTATTTATTATTATTATAAATATAGTATAATATGAAGTGTTTGTGTTTGAAAGTCTGCGTTCAAAATTACTCCAGCACGGACACAATTATTTTATCCCGGCACATTAAGGTCCTAAAGGAAATCCCTTTGAAAAAAGCCCTCCAATTTTTGTTTTGAAAGCTTTCTCAAATGGATAAACGACAGCAGTTTAAAGGAAGCAAATTTTCTCAAACTTAACCGAATCCTGAAGCCAGCGAGTCCTCGGCAAAGTTAGAGTTCTTGAATCGAGTTAAGATCCATTAACTATTCGCGGTTTAATATTCCCAGAGATGAGGTTTTAATTCCACTTTTACTTGTTTCTCACAACTGAAGTTTGTTAAAGATGAAAGTGCTTGTTTGTCAGAAATTAAATAATAAAAACATAATAACATTTGGTTTACGTAAATGTACAAGTGGCAAGTTGCAATTAAAAAGTACGAAAAAACAACGTGATTCATGACATTTAGAAAGACGATGGTGGCTATTCGGGATATCGCCAAAACTAAACTAAACTAATTTGACAGCACTAAAATTGATGCCATGCCTTTTATTTCGAAGACAAGTTAATAACACATTCCATGTCATCATTTTAATATCAGTTTAATAACTGTATGAAGAAATCAAAATAAAATAATTTTCTTATCGAGCCCAAAACCTATGAAATGCGAATTTTAAATAAACTTCGATTCCACTCTCAAAACTCACTTTAGGTCATTTATTTCACCTGCATATTTAAAACTTTCAATCCCATTTAACGTTTTAAAGCGATGGGTTAAAACTTTTAAATTAATCAGTGTGTGAGGCATCAAGTTGATAGGACTCTGCATGACTTTCAAAGTAATACGATGAAAGTTGCTTCAAAAGTTGTACCTTTCAAAGCATGTACGATAAACTGTTTTATTCGTTTTTAACGTCATAGTAGGAGCGTAAAACATTATCGAAACACTTTAATAGCTACGCTCGTAGCAAGGCTCTACGTCGTAGACGTATATTATTATTATTGTGAAGATGTATAGGAGAACTATATCCACTACTCTTTTTTTCGCATAATAAAACGCAACAAAAACTCAGGCCATGACATCTTTACTACCTTAATGAATTATACAGTATCAGGCGCTTAACGGAATACTGTACTGGCTTTAGGCAGCCTAAAAACTCCGTCACCAGTGTTGGCCACTTGCTCATACGAACGAACGAAGTGCCTGGGACATTTTTGAGTTAGAATACAAATACCTATATTCCAATACGTGTGAAACTGCATGTTTCCTCACGATGATTTCCTTCACCGTTTAGAGCACGTGTCGTGTTAATGCGTAGGTATATTATATACATTTTCGAAACGAGAAATCTATTTGATGCACGGCCGGAATTCCAACCCACGACCCTCGGATCGAAAGTCAGCCAACGCAGCTCAAACACAATCAATGCCCTGAGGCGCGATAGATATTTAGTTATTTAAATACACCCAATAATATAACAGTTTAAATTTAATTATATACTGGTAATTACCTGAAGCTATTTATACTTGAACCCGGTAATTGATTCGTCTTATTCAGTCAGATATACCGCTAAAATATTCACTTACAAATTTGGCTGTATGTACCTACCTAGTCTTTTGTATTTATTTACTGTATAAAAGTAAATAAATGAAATAATCACTGATTTATGAAGGAAAATTTAATGAATATGTACACTATTAGGACACCTCGGAAGGAAGTCTTCAAGCGAGCATGTTCGTATCTGCCAGCAAAGATTATTTAAACCGCCAGTAACGCGGGTGTTCCTTTCAAATCAAAAAAACCTATGGAAATGATGAACCTGTGAAGGTTGGAAAAATACCATGGCTTATATTTTTTTTAACCACTGTCAAAATAGTTAGAATACAATTTCCGTGCAATCGTGGCCAGAAAACTGAGCTACCAGAGTTAGCGACTAGCTTATACAACCGTACATACATACGAGTACATATAATTACTACCGACTAAAAGGCCTAAGGTATCCAATAATCCTCTAAGAAATTGGTTATAATTTGTTGAGCTTAGACACCCGCAATCTCAACATGCGAGCCGTGTCGTGGGCGTAGTGAGTCGAATGCCGGAAATCCTCAGATAACACATTATCGAGGATATTCAAATCAACGGCTTATCGCATCACGGGGTGTGGGTTTGAATCCTGAGCACATAATCCTAATATCTGTATCTACATACTACACTGTACTGGAATGTATTCTAGACTTTCTATTCGTCGGTTCCGTGTTCATATCTCAAACTAGGCATAACGAATTTTGTGCATCTTTTTTTCTAAAAGTTTTCTAAAACTTATAAGTAAGTTATTACGGTATTCAGAAAATTTTAAAATTTCAGTAATGACGGAATTCCGTCGACTCGTTGCTTCTGCTAGTCTATGTATACAAATCTATCCCCCCCCTCAAAAATTTTTTTTTTTGTGTTTCTAGCTTTTTTAGCTTTTCGCTGAATCGTTTATCCGAGCATTAACCTTCGGCATTTTCTAGGTTTAATAAACAAAGCGCCAACAAAACAGCAGCCAAAAATTAGGAATTGGTAATTGGCATTGCTCGTTCAAAAAAAATATAAAAAGATAGCGCTCTTTGCCAAATTTAAAAGTTAAGCAGGACAAAGTCAGTTGGTCAACTATATACTTACACATAAATAATTAATGTGTAAGTATAAAGTCATAAATTTTCTTAGCTTGGGATTAGATGACACTGTGTGGAATGTCCAAGGTATTTATTTATTTTCATGTGACATTTTGAAACTTCTGAAAACAAATGACTTTAATTACACTTGTACTATATCTGTCTACTATCCAAATAGTTTAATATTTTTTTTTACTTACCAAAGACGATTAATATCTAGAAGACAGACAAAGGCCATACACAAAATCGTAACCCTAAAAAATAGCCTGAAAACTCTAAAACATCAATTTTATCCAAGAAATTTCAATTACTTTCTAGTTAAAAATGTTTAAATATTTAATATTGTTGCTACCTACTACTAAGTATTGAAATTTCTTGGATAAAATTGATGTTTTAAAGTTTTCAGGCTATCTGGTACTGCGGGATCGGGTTACGATTTTGTGTATGGCCTTTGTCTGTCTTCTAGATATTAATCGTCTTTGTTACTTACGAATTTAAAAAAATCTGTCAAAAACATTTAACGCAATCAAAAAATACGATGTTAAATCTTAAATAGAGAAAGATCTGAATTTTTTGTGTTAGTTTCGTAATGTAACAATTTGTGAAAGCAATTTTACAAGTCACACAAAACTTTCGCGAACACACATGTTAGATAATTAGGTTTCTGATTGTGTTTTGTGTAAAGTAATATCCATAAACTAGAACGCTCGCGACTTGTTCTCGTGAAGTTATTTTGTTACAAACTTGAACTTTCGTTGCAACTTCAAGGTTCCTTGCAGATATAAACGGAACTCCTTGAGGAATCTTATACGAAATATATACAGAATTAACAAAATATTTAGTTCATAATCACTGAATCTGCGTTGCTCATCCAACTATTCTACTAATATTATAAACGCGAAAGTTTGTATAAATGAATGTTCGTTATTGTTTCACGCGAAATCTACAGAACGAATTTGGCTGAAACTTTTAGGTATACATAGTTTATGACCTGGAAAAAAATATAGGCTTTGTATCGAAAGGTACCCAAGGTTACCCAAGCGAAGGCGCGAGCGAGTTAGATTGTTCAATATAATTGAGGAAATATATTCGAATTGTTCTCTAGAAAAGTAAAACCTTTTAATGTTTAAAAAGGGTATTAAAAGCTTCTAGGGTCATCGCATTCGATTACGATTGAATGTTATTCAGTAGCAGAGTAATAAACAAAGCTACCGAACAATACTACAGATTATAATCACATGAATCACTGATCAATATAGACTGGCAATGGATTGCCAGATGTAATTTGACGTGAATGAAGTTCTTCTTAAATATTTAAACTCTGCTAAATATAAAAGGTGGACCCGTGAAATAATCTCACGGAAAGCTCCAACTGGAAAAAGAAAGAGAGGAGACCACAGGAAATTAGCTACTGTAGCAGAAATGTCCTGGATTGAGAAAACAAAAGAAAGAGATACTTGTAAAATCTTTGAAGGAGGCCTATACCCAATGAGGTCCTTAATTAAATTAAACAATAGATAAATCCTAGTTAACTTAGTATTTTTTGTATATTAATTTGTTTTGTTTATAATTTCTATAATAAAGGCTATTTAACAACAAGTCATTTGGTAGCATAATGTTATAAGATTAGCTTATAGAAACATCAAGTGTTATATTCCGTATCAGTTCGTATTACTCTGCTCTACTCTGTAGAAAGGGTTGAATTTACCCTCGATTTTAAAGTTTTAATTATAATTATCGAGCAACTTATACGTGTTGGTCCCTTTTCAACTCCGCCGGTTTCTCTTGGTTCGAACGGGTTCCAGATGTACAGTCAGCAATAAAAGTTTAAGCTTTTTATATCGACGCCGCCGCACTGCCGACCGACGCATGCCGACGTTCATCATTGAATTTTTAGTTAAAAAAGTTAAATATGCGTATTTATATTAAGTTATTAATTAAATATGCGAGATTAGAAAGCATTTACTGTTGATCGAACAAACTAAAGACATTTAGTAGTGAGACACAGGGCTAAAAACATGGTACCTAACTAATGGATACACATGTCACTTAAATTCGTGACTTATAATCTTTTGAATTTCTCATGCATATTTCCTAGTATTGTAAAAACACGTATCTTTGTAACATTTAAACTCATCATTCGTCAGACAACACAATCAAATAAATAGATAATTATTAGCACAAAATCAATATACCTACCAAAACACCAACCGCCTTTGATCCAACCATTATTCAATCGGCAATTACAGACGCATGGTCATTCCAATATTAATCAATCAAGCACCACATAACGTAATCAATCACACGTGAACCGAAGTACTTTTTAAAAAGGAGTTCACTCTTCCTTTCAGGTGGTGACATGACTTTGATAAATTATTTACTTACGTCGCATTCGTAAATCTGGAAAAGTATCTTTAGATCGTTTATTTAAATGCTTATTGAAGCGCGAGATTATATTTAAATGTAACATTACGGCCGGTATTCAGAGACCTGACTCAAGCGTCGATTTGAACTCGGTTCAGCGGAACTCTGCTTAAGCATTGATTCGTTGCTTAAGTATCGTTTGTATTCAAGAACGTTGCTTGAGTAAATGCTCAGCTAAATCGAGTCTCAAGTGTCGATTCCTTTTTGTTTATGAATTCAGTCTGTTCTCATTTACATTTTTAATTTATTTTGTACTTCCATTCCGTTATACGCAGAAATTCAAAATGCCTGGATGAAAAATTAATGGCGACTCTCGAAAGTGAAGTAAAAATAACGTATAACGGAACGACTTTAGAAAACTGACAAATTCATTTATTCATACGTCAGTCGTCAAGCAAGTCAATCAAATTTCAACAATCGCCAAATCGCGGGATGAAAATGTGAAATCAATGAATTTATTTTTACGCTTTGACCAAAGACAGGTAATACTGCTTGGTTATCGGCGGTAGTGCTTCTTGCCCTGGTCTGATGCATTATGTAGTGTTTGTAGACACAAACGTTGTGGAAGATAGCACCAGCACTCGTTGAAGATGACGAGACACGATTCACGAAGGATCTCTCTCAACAAGCTTAGCCTGGACATGATCTAACGATTAGCTGTTTCCCGTGACTCCTATAAACTTTATTTAATACGTTTTAAATAAGTGTGTGTAAAATATTAAATAAAAACATTATGGTAGTTTTGTCAATATATTTTTTATTTTACCCCAGCCAAACCAAATGTGTACGTAGGTAGGTTATGTACGTAGGTAGAATTTTCGACATAAATAAAGTAGGTAGGTAAGTAATCCTTATGAGTACCTACCTAGGTACCTACCAAGACTAAACTAATACTAACTATAAATTCACAAGTCCTTATAACATTTGTCTGAATGAAACAGAAACAAGGTCCCCATGCATATTTTGAAGTCTTGTCTTGTGTGTCCGTTATTCTAGCATGCTTAGATGACCTCGAAAATACAACGAATCGAATATATTATCCATTTTTACTGAAAACAAAACAAAAATGCTATCTGAGTAAATGCTCAAGCGTGGTCCAGACCACTCTCAAGCATTTACTCAGATTCCTTTGAAAAATGTCAAACTCAAGCATCGATTTCATTTGATTGAGGTTTTTGAATAAGGAATTACTCTGGTGAACTCGACTCAGCTGAACTCGACTCAGCTGAACTCTGATCAGCAAAACTACTCTCAAGTAACGTTCTTGAATAAGAAACGATACTTAAATCGACGCTCAAGCACAGATCGACGCTTGAGTCAGGTCTCTGAATACCGGCCTACATCTCTTATCTTCAATCTGTTGATTTTACTTCTGGTTTCGGCGTTTTAATTTCATAATTATAATTAAATATTTGGCTACACTAAGCACTTAGAAACACTCAACAGAAACACACAATTACTCTTGTAAATAAGTGTTAGAAGTCAGTTTGTTTATTTAGAATCATGATCGGGAAACAAACAGTAACCTCTTGAGCCACACACATCATGGTCGTCAATAGATGTTCAACAATAAAATTATTAATTGTTAAACTAACTATAGTTACGATACATTTATTTACATAAAACGTATTCTTTTATCTGTGATAAAACACAATTAAACGGCCTTTACCGCACACAGCAGCAATTGTAAAATAATATTTTGGGGCAATTATCTTGCTTTTAAAGTGGTAATAGAGGTTTCTCGAATGTATTTCAACTTACAATTAAATATTTGTTTTTATCCAAAATGAGTGAAGAAAAACATTAAAAGAAATTGCACAGTAACATGTCGTGTCGTGATGCGTCAGAATGTTGGAAAGAAAAAAAATAGGTGTTAAAAGTTTATAGTAGGTATGTATTTGTTTGTGTGTATATCTGAGACATCGTAGTTTCTAAACAGGTGAACTGATTTTGAATACGTTTTTTATATTTCGTTGAATGGTTTATTGTTTATTGAGCACCTTAGATTAAACAACAAAGTAGTGTGATTACAGTTGAACATTATTTCTTAGCCTAAGGAAATTACAAGTTTCACAATGAGTTACAACTGATACCTAAACTAAGATAAAAATAATCCTGTATGATAAGTACCACCCAAGCAACACAAACTAGCTTTAAAAGAGCTGAGTGCCCACCCTCATTAAAGGTGTATTTTAAGCCATAGGGCGTCCACTGCTGGACATAGGCCTCCCTCATAGATCTCCAGTTGTTTCAGTTGGAAGCGGCCTGCATCCACGTCCAAATCATTTGATCTATTCAAGTTGACGGTGGTTTTACCAGATTTTATAGTCTGTCGTGAAGTCACAACGCGTACATTTTGCAATTGAATTCTAGTCGTACTAAATGTATGGATGCAATTCCAACGCGACAAAAACATGCCGACACAATAATGAAATTCCTGTTTTAGTCACCACTACACGTATTGACCATGTCTTTCCTCTGAATAACGTTGAGAAAAAGCTGCTAAGCTAGCTTGATTTAACAGATGTCCCAACCCAACTACCACGTCCCGATAAGTGTCGGAAAATGTTGTCTCCCGGGGCGTTTATATAAAGATTTTTTACCAGGAATGGTTTTATTCAATAAAATTATCTTATGCTGTTCGCAAACAACTTGATAATTGTGAAATATAACGTTAAAATTTGGGCATTTTCCAATTATGTATTTGACAGTGCCTCTGACTACTCTCTTAGACATTTTCAAATGATCATGTATGCCTAAAGATCTGAGAGAATGTCTTCGAATAATTAGAGATAAAGTCGTGATTATCGTTCGCTTTTTTTAAGTCAACTATCCGATAAAACGTGTAAGTACCTATCACACCAATATACTAAGTAAGTTACTTACCAATATACTCGTTAGATCGTCGTCCATAGACGACTAGAATATTCCATTTAATTATTAGCCAGGCACGAGTAAGTACTTGCGCCATCAATGTATTTACATGCTATCTATCCATACGATACCCTTTCCGCAGTCCTTTAATGCAATCAAACCTTTGCCGGGGGCAGACCCTTAAGTACGCCCATGGCAAAACCGCTACAAGATGGTATGGAAATGAGGTAGATACCTACCGAATATAATTTTGAGCTTGGTTACCCATCTATGATATAATTAATTTATATTGTTAACATTGTAGCTTCATTATACAATGGTATTGAAATTGATATCTGTACTTGTGTAATTAGTAAATGAATTAATCTCGTCGTCATCTGAGAAGAAAAATATCGGGAAGCAATTACATGTGATTAGGAAAATCAAGTAGTAAATAATAAGCTGAAATAGGCTTCCATATTTACAAGATGTATGTTTGAATGTGGCTGGTCTTCAGTCAAAAATTTGTCAAGATAATGTTTAGCTTGATAAGTTAATGAAAAGCAAATTAATTTTACACAATTTGATGACATCTGTGGTGCAGTGAGCGAAAGTCCGCATGGGACGCGAAACAAATGTTTGTATGAACTAATAAACATTATAATTATTTGTCTTGAGTCTCTCCTATTCCTAATATGAATGTACCTACAAAAAAAATGTACAGGTAAAGGTAGTATATCAGTCATCTGATTACCATAACACAAGCATTACTGCTTAGCTTGCGATTAGATGACGCTTTGTGAAATGCCTAAGATAAGTTAATGGAAGGCAAATGCCAATGATAGCTTACGCCACGAGTGTAAAAATAAGCGAGCGATCATCAGTCGAGGTCCACCCCACTCAGCCAACAAAGCTTTTGAGTCAAATAAATTCTAACAGATAATACTGATGGTAGAATCAATAAAGTTACACCAAGCAACGATATCGGATAGTATCGTTGTTCCATTTGCCTTAGTTGATCTATTAATCAAAAAACTACAACACGACTGCTCTCGGCAAACATACTCGTAGCAAACCTAGCTTAAATGTTCGCTAAAAACACAACCCCTATTCGCTCGTGATCGTTAACACTAATTTACTTTTCACCATTGACTTAAGGTTTTATAAAAGGGTTTGAACTGTAGGTTAGTCAAGCTGGTCGAGTTGAGTGCCGCTTTCACAAGAGCCCACGAGTAAACCGCCGACTCTTAGGCTACCGTTTTATCTGAAACCGGACTTTACTTTGTTTTTTAGATCACTGTAAAATTTAAATAACATCTCAATTTATTTTTCTTATTGTTTTAAGCTATGACCCTGTGACATGATCAAAAATATGTTTGAATGAAATGTTATACCTAAAACAATAATCCCTACGGTTAATCTTTTCTAGGAAACCGTAACTTAAGTCCTTTTTTACATTTATAGCCGGTTTTATTATGTTCAAGTGGTAAGAAGATCCAAGGAGGAACGTAACAGATTTTGATCCACGGTAAGAGACTTGCATGCAAAGTAAGCCATCTTCAGATGAGTCCAAAGAGTTTTAGTTCTCTTATATTTAAATACATTCAACCTGCTTTCCATGTATGTGTAGTCTAAAGAAATAAAACGCGCCTGCATTTCCCGTTTTTACTCTCTCATTTTATTTTCTCTAAAAGCTTTTACACAGCAGCGTGTTCAATTAAAACTCCTTTTTTTGGACAAAGCCCCAATAGATGGAGCTGATAGCGAATAATGTATGTAGGTGGAAATTCCAGCAATACGCCAGTAAAACTACCATTTGTTATGTTTTCTATTATATAGAATTGATACAAGAATGTAAAACAGAAGCAAAAAATGCAACGAATTCTTCTAATACACGAAAGTTTAAGTTTTCAAAAACGTGTCAGTCATCTGGTTACTATAATATAACACACACTGGGTATTTTTCCTACGCCGAAGGTAGATAGATAGATAGAGAAGGGTATGTAGGTTGGGGCCGAGTTGAAATTATCATAACACAAACATTAAATGCTTAGTTTGTAAATAAAGGCATGACTGTCCAGATTTTTATTAATTTGAAACGAGAGAAACCGTGGGTGGAATTTATTTTAAAAATGTTCTGAACTCTATGCAAACTTTGATCTGTCGCCATATGCAAAAAAGTCTGAAGCCTGGAGGGAGTCGGCAAAAAACGCTTTGTTATAATCTCCAATGGACGATTCGGCTATAAAGCTTTCATAAATATTGTGTACCTACTCATAAAGTGTACCATGTCATGCAACTGATACTCTAGCAATATGAATACGTTCACATATTTATTTTTTTACAATACAAATACTATTTGAGCCGTGTTGGCCGACTTTTAATCGGAATCGATGTGATTTTTTGATTCAGAAAGGATATGCATATTCATTTTTGAAACGAAAAAATATGGTGAGAATATCATTACCTAAGAATAACGGCGATGGGATAGCAACATGGAAATGTTTTTGCAAAATGTGGACATGGTCATGCACCAAAAACCTTTCTTGGACATATCTCTGACTACCCCTCAGACGTATTGAAAGGTTTCAAAATCCTACATAGTTTAAGAATTTGTCTTCCACGTTTTCGGGGAACAGTCAAGACGATGTTTAACTATTTATCGTTTCGTTGCAATTTGATAATGCACTGTTGCTCATAAGACTTCACTAGGTGAAGTTTAATGTACAAATGTAAACCACTCGCAATAAGCCTGGGACTACTTTGCTGTCGCATTCTTAATGAGATCTGTCAGCAACAAAGTACAGCGCATATTCCAATTCTAAAGTTTAAAAAGCAAATTACTTTTGTGCTCGTTTGTCATAAAAAATATGTTTGAAATTAAGTTAAACCTTGCTCTAAAATAACTTTTGAGTAAAAACACAGAGATATAAGATGCATTTAAAATTAACATAACATATTTAGAGCATGTATTAAATAATTATAGGTACAAGCATCCGCTCGTGACTTCGCTCCATTGGTAATAAATAACCCAGATTAAATGGTAGTTTAAGCGTTATTTCAGGTAATACATTAAGTCAAAATTTAGCTTAATTTTTTAGTAGTTTTAGCGTGAAAGAGAAAAAAACATTTATACAAACTGTCGAGTTTATAGGTAATATGAGTAGGATACGTGTTATAAGCAGGAGACTTTATTAATAGGCACTGCATCCCACTTCCATTGTAGTTGAGTCTATAACGTCCCACGTCTTCAAACTATTGTTTATTTCATTGAGGAGTGCTCAGTTTATTTTTATAACAGATACGATGACCAAGTGGGAAGTTGAGAATAGAAATTGAAGGTAATAGAACAACTTGAATCAGCTTTCCCTATCCTCAAAGGTTTGCTGGAAGAAAACTCTAGTTAGGGTTAAGCTCACCTTTGTACATGCCTTTTAATTTAGTTTTCTAATTGTATTTTTTCTTGTGTACAATAAGTTTAGCCGTGTTCCACTGGTGTTCAAGTTTTGCATAAACAATAGGGAAATGTTATCAAAACTTACATCACATGGTCTATGCTATGTTGTAGAAATTATAAACTTGCATTTGTCACGTAGGTACTTATAACACTCATAACATATAACATATACATTACTAGTAACAACTAAAACATATCAAATATGATACTAGATAAAAGTGTGTGTAAAGCAAAAGTTCAAACTGAAAGTGTGTAAAATAAAAAAGGTGCAAAATATAATGTTAAACCTGACGACTGTTTATATTTTCATTTCTTTTTTTTGTCTTAGTAAAACAATACAAAACAGAACTGGGCACAAAGTGTTCGTGCCATTTACCCAACGGATACAACTGTCTCTTACCAACTTGTACTAGCCCTGAATGCAATTTGAGCTAAAGTTTAGAATAGCAAACGCAGGCGCGTTTACTAAGCTAGTCACTTCGAATTCACTTGCATTGCAAAATAGACTCAACCGCCTTGGCTCTAAATACAAAATAGCAATCATTACAAGTGCTTCAAATATAAATTAATTACTGGAGATTTCAGTGTTCATAACGTCGCATCAGAAATCAGTAGTCAGTTGAAATTGAACCACAACTCACAGATGTTAAGTTCCAAAATAAATTTTACTAAAACAGATACCAGATTGGTACATAGTGAGTGTTTGTGTTGTACAGTGAGGGTTCGTAGTACAATTTCTTTAAAGCCTTTACCAAGGAATTCATTAACAGTTCCTCTCTGCGCCGGAAAATAAATAGAATAATTTGTTTTGTGCTCGGCTAAACAGCACAAAATTAGAAGCTACGTGAACGGAAAAACAAGATGTTGACCACACATTAGGTACGTCGCATAACAAAACAGGTACTGAAACTTTACACTACTAAGAGAAAGAAAGAAAGAAAGAAAGAAAAGGTTTATTGACAACACACACAAAAATGGTACAAATCAAAAATACAAAGACAGAGCTTAAGGCAACAAAAATTAAAACAATAACGTAGGTAGGTAACTATAGTACCTATGGGCACTCTGCCTAAGGGCGTTGTCAAAAGGTCCAGACTCAGCTTTAAGCTAGCTTCACGAGGGGGTGCCAGGTGAAGAAGCGCTGGTTTTCAGTCTGGGCCTAAAGTAGAGTGGCGTCATAAACAAAATAGATAAAATAAAATGAATACATGCATTTTATAAGAACATTACATATATAAGTAATAATTACATAAAATACCTATATAGATATACCTACATCATTACATAATCTAAAACAAATACATATTTTTTATTACTTTGTTGAAAAAAGAAAATGATAAAAATAAAATAAAAAACCTCTGACAGTGACATTTGCATGTTATAGTTTTTATTTTAATGCGTTAGCGTCGCGTCGCGTACTCTTACTTTGTCTGTGGCTTTGGTTGGCTGAGCATTGGTCCATGGCAAGGCAAAGTCTATGGTTGGTCTATGGCTATGGTATGGAAAACAATTAAAAACAATGAAAAGAAAACTGAAAAAGAAAATAAAGAAAGTTTAGTGTTGGAGACCAACAGGCTGAGAAAAAGTTTGAAATTTGGCTAGCTAGAAAGTAATGCAACACAGCTACCTACCTGAAAAGAAAAATAAAAGCAAACGCAACAAAATTAAAGAAAAACAGGTAGGCAGACACGCAGCAACAGAAATTACTGCGTAAGAATGTTGAAACCAACCAAGGGTACGTCCCCTTGGTTCATCGTGCAAGCTACTAAAGGTAAGCAGCCTAAACACCAGCTTGCATAGAAATAAAAAGCTTTTTAACGGTTGATTTAAAAGTATTAAGTGTTTTTAAGGCACGGATTGGCGGGGGCAAATCATTCCAACATCGGGAAGCTGCAAACCTAAAGGAACCGCGGAAAGAAACTAACCTATGTCTTGGCGTGATAAATACGTGAGTACAATCCCGTTTAGAGAAGCGATAATGATCACTGGTCCATTTTAACTTTTGAAAAAGATAGTACGGTAGTTTTTTTGCAATAATTCCAAACATAAGGGTAGCTAGGTGGAGTTTTCTACGCTCTTTCATTTTCAACAGACCAGACGTATTGAGGAAAGGAGTAACATGTGTGCGAGGTGGTATGTGGAAGCAAAAGCGAGCGCATGCGTTTTGGACGCGCTGGATGAGCTTCTCAGTTTTACCAAGCAGACACGGCCCATATACCACATCACAGTAATTAAGTTTGGAAAGTATAAGTGACTCACAAACCGAAATACGAACTTCTTCACTTAAATAAGGACGGATTTTGTAAAGTGACCTAATACGGTAAAAGCAGTTACGCACACATTCAGTAACATGGCTTTCAAAGCGTAGATTGCTGTCCAGTATAACCCCAAGGCTTTTAACTTCAGAGACACATTCAACATCCACACCACCAACCCGAATGTTTAAATTAACCCCAGCAAGCTTAGCAAGTCCATATTTAGTCCCGAACACCATGAACTTGGATTTTTTAGGATTCAGCACCAAAGAATTTTCCCGAGACCAGCGTTGGACATTATCTAAGTCACTATTTATCTTACTTACAGCATCAGAATATTCATGCGGATGGAAAGAATGAAACAGTTGCACATCATCTGCATATAAATGAAACTTACAGCGAGTAATAGCCTGAGTTATGTCAGTACAATACAAAATAAAAAGGATTGGCCCAAGAATGGATCCTTGAGGGACCCCACGTAGAACTGGTTCATAAGAAGATCTGAGTGAATGACCATCAGCCAGTTTAAGTTCCACACATTGCTTTCTGCCACTAAGATAACTGGAGAACCAATTTATTGAGTTTGAATCAAAACCATAGAATGCTAATTTGGATAAAAGAAGAGGAATGCTAATTGAATCAAATGCCCGTGAGTAGTCCAAGAGGACAAGAATGCTGCACATTCCCTGGTCCTGAGCAGCTAACATATGATCCACTACATCAAGTAGAGCAGTAGAGGTGCTGTGTCCCCGACGGAACCCTGATTGAAGCTGCGGGAGGATGCCATGATCCTCGAGATATTTAGTTAATTGAAGACTGACTACCTTCTCCAGCAGCTTAGAGAGACATGGCAGTAAGCTTATTGGTCTAATATCACTCAGTGAAGAGGGCTGACTATTTTTGGAAATGGGCTTTACTATAGCTACCTTCCAAGACTCAGGAAAGATACCGCTAAAGATGGACTGATTGATGATGGCAGTAATAGCAGGTAAAGATTGAGGCAAAGTCATAAGTAGCATGTCTAGAGAAATTCCATCAATACCTTGTGCATTGGATTTAAATGTCTTGAGGATTTTACAAATAACGAAATCACTAACTGGTTGCAGAGAAAAACCAACGTAATCGGAGCGAAACCGATGGTACTCATAATAAGTTAATTGAGATATTTGAACAATACCATCCCCAGGAACATTAAGGAAGTGAGAATTGATAACATTGGGGTCATTAAACTGAGGGGGGAGCTCGCCTACATTCTTCTTATTAGATATAATATTATTTTTTAAGTTTTTCCACAACTGTTTAGGATTGTAAATATTTTTATTTATGTTTTGTGTGAAAAATGCAGATTTTTCGCTCTCAATTGCCTTTGCCACTATGTGCTTCATGTTTTTGTAGCATATTTTAAGTTTATCAGATTTTAGTGACTTATACCTATTGTGATAGTCATCTCTCAATCTCATCATGATTTTTACAGTGTCAGTTATCCAAGGGTGAGGGGAGGATCTAAATTGACTGGTTTTAACGGGAGCATGCATGTCAAACAAAGTAATTATTTTAAAAGCTAAGGCCTGCACTAGGCTATCGCAGTCAGTTGACATATGAGAGTGATCCCAATCAATGGAGTCAAGGTCGTTTGCTAGTAATGCCAGGTCAATGCTTTTAAGGGGTCTGTAGGTAACATAGCGCGGGGATTCTTTATTTTTCTTAATATTAAACTCTATAGTTAACATGGCATGACGACCTAAGTCGGGAGTATGCTTGATGGAGATCTTTCTTACTGGAGTATTTGTGCAAACAATATCAATTAAGGTCTGAGTGTGTTCATCAAAAAAGTGTGTAGGTTCAGTGATAACTTGTTTAAGATCCAGATACTGTAGGAACTGCTCAAGCAAAGGACGCTTATTATTATTAGGATCAAGCCAGTCAATATTGAAATCACCAACAAGGATTAGATTATCACACTTCGGAAAAGAGGCAATGGAGTCAGTAATAGCGTCAAAGTGTGTAACCACATCCTGCCAGGGAGCCCGGTAGGCTGTGCCAACAATGACAGTCCTGCCAACTACGCTTAAACGTAGCCAGAGCTGCTCCACTGCTGGCACAACTGGGTGAGTGCAAATGCGGGCGTTGATACCCCTCCGTATGTAGAAACCAACCCCCCCTCCCCGCCCCTTCTTAACACTAAGGTGTCTCGGTTGATTCACAAAACGGTACCCAGGAATAACTGGTGCTTTATCCTCCTGATTTTCCCTAAGCCAAGTTTCGTTAAGTGCTAATATATCAGGATTTAGCTCTTCCATAGCAAACATAAACTCATCCTGTCCTGTGTTCAAGGAGCCAGGGTTGAAGAGACCAACTTTAAGATGATTCAAAGGAAGTGTAAAAGAGTAAAATTAAATTCAAAGCAGAGAAACATGAAAACAAGTAATACAAGCAATGTAAAAATAACATGGAAACATACAATATTAAGTAGAGATGAGGAGACCTTTGCACAATAGCGAAACAAAAGAGATAGTAAAATATATTGTAAAAAGGTAAATATGCAATAAATTGTAAATATGTGTATGATGTAAATAAAGTAATTAAATGAATAATGGTAAATAATAGATATGTAGCTTTTAATAATAGATGTAGAAATGCAGAGGATGATAGTGAGAGCAGAGGAAAAACATATATAAAATAAACAAAAGTATATAAATAAGTGCAGTGAACAGACTAAAAAATAACTATAGTTTTGGACGCCATTCTTTCCCACACCACACATACAATAAACATAAAAACATAATAATAAACAACAAAATAGAAATAAAATTACATAACAGTGAAACAATTTCAAAAAACAGGTTGACAGTTTCAAACTACGCTGGGCCCAAAAACCCTCAAGACATCGGCTTCGGACCGAATGGGATAGGCCGGTCTACCGTCCGCCTGCCGCGCGTATATACGGCCTCGCTTCGTCCACGAGTACCTCCACTGAAGCCTGCGGCACTCCTCGCGGACACGGTGGAATAATTGCCGATTTGCACGCGTCAGCCGCTCGTTGAGGAAGATACGACCCTGCGACTCGGCGGCAGATGCGCAGCCGGCGTCAGCGGCGGTCAGCGTGCGTCGCACCCGCGCCGCTTGCAGCAGCTGGTCCCGGAGACAGCGGCGAGCCAGGCGCACCACGACGCGACGATCGCGCGGCACAGATGCCCCCTCAGCACCCGCCATCGCACTCCGGTTCGTCCCCACGCGCTCAGCGAACACTACGTCCCGCTCATCAAGCGGCACGCCCAACTTAGTAGCCAGGACAGAGATTGCATGACACACGTTCTCCCCCTTGTGTTCCGGCAAGCCGCCTATCTCTAAGTCCGAAAGGAGGTCATCCTGATCCCGGTCACGGAGCTCTCGCTGAAGCACCTCAACCTGTGACCTGAGATCGACGACCTCAGGAGGAGACACTTCCCGTGCCCGCTCGACCGCTTCGATCCGCATCTCAATAGAGTCCATGCGCGAGGAGAGAATACCAAAAGCGGCGCGAAACTCTACCATCTCACGACGAAACTCGCGCACCTCTCCCATCCACTCTGCCATCTCCCGATGCATGTCTTGCTGAGTGAGTACAGACGCAGACACAGGAACTTGTGCAGGCGCGGACGCATACGCGGGCGGCGAACCGCTGACAGCGGCGGCAGGAGCTCTCGGCACAGGGCGCTGCGGGGCCGGGGCGCCCTGCACGATCGGCTTAACGGGCGTGTTATCGCCCTTGCGAGTCCGAGTGTTGCACTCGGGGCACACCCAGTCCTTGCTGACAGCGGACGGCTCCGGCAGCGCTACGCAGGCCTTGTGATACAGGGAGGGGCACACGCTACAACTAGCGGCACCAGACGACGACAAGAACTTTCCACAGGCGACACACTTTGCCATTGTTAATTCCCGAATAGTTGGTAAAAAATACCCAAGCTGGAAACACTTCTTCCTGTCAGCAGACACTGTCACTTGACTTTGACACTTTATTCGCGATAATGACAGATAAAGTGTCAACTGTCAGGAAAAAAGTGACGTTGTCAGTTAGATTTGACAATCAACGAGTCAGTTATGAGGGTACTTTATGAGTTAGCACTTTAGATAAATGGAAAAGGTTTGGCTTATATTGTCCTGGTTTTGTGTCAGATGGACACGACACAACTTGTTAACACCTCTGCAGCTTCATAAACGAATAAACTTTACAGTTATTGCACTTTTACTTGGTTCTTTATTATTTACACGGCAAATAAAAATATAATACCGGGAGCGTAACACACAAGGGCAGGGTTGCCAACTCAACTCCTAACTACGACTAAGAGCCTGTTCACACGACGTTTTTCGAACAAGTTACTGGGCGACTTTGTATAGAACGTCACCTGCTAGTCCGTTCTACGCTTACAAAAGCGAGGACCGTGTGCAATGTGTGCATGGCTCACAGCTTGACGACTGTTTTGTTTGCCGCGCGTTTGTATCATGTTTGTATCGTAAAACGTCTTATGCATAGGTTTTAACACCTAGTTGCAAAAACGATTGTTTAAAGATGACTCTAGTCCGACATTATTACTATTGATTGTATGTCACATTAGTGTTTAAAGTCACTTTTTTGCAACTGGATGTAAATGCCATTTTTCACTCGACCGCGAATCGCGCGCAAATCCGTGAACAACCCGCGACACAGGAGTGTAGATTGCATTTACATATTCGTCACGGCTTCGGTTTTTCTTTAAAATAAAACAAATCAAATCTCTTTAACTGCAAAAAAAGGTCCTCAAAATATACCTCACAATTTTACACCACCTGTATAACAGCTTCTCTAAAATAATATTTTATTTCGGATTGTTGTAGTTCTAGTTTTATGTTAGATGTATTTCGATATTGATGTAAAAACGTTTTACAGTCAATATTCAAGGAAAAAAATAACCTATGCCTAAATATTGCTTTTACGAGTAACTATTCTGATATCGAGCAGTTTTTGAATTGCGGCACTGACCAAACAAACGAAATGTGAAAAAGCAACGTGTTTGAATTTACACTCGTATTGGGAATCTATAAATTCTTAAAAAAATAATGTAAATTTTCCAGTCGGTACGGTCGGCCAAAAATGTGGTTTACCACCCTACAATTTAGATGTCAATACATTATTATCGTACTGCCAACCCCCATTATTCATCCCTCTGCAGAGCAAAGACATTTCTTCCTTCCTTCTACTTACTCCTACTGTTGTTACCTGTTTAGGTACAAAATGTTTAAAAAAAAATATGTAAATAGTAAAAAAATAAACTATTAATTTATTTACCTGTTTTCCTTGTGTTTTTTTCGTCACTCAACAGACAGTCTTAAAAATGTATGTAGTGATAACTGACACAAGAGTTAGAAAGTTAGTGAACTTTGCAATACACTTACGAAAGAGCCTAAGTTCACCATTTGACCTCCTAAGGTTAGTCCACACTTGTCAACAATCTTTAAAAACTTTAAAAGGGGCGTCCTAGTATGTTTATTCTTTTTCAGTTGGGTACAGAATAACTTATTCTAATGAAAAATTTCTGAATAGTTCAATAAGTTAACTTTACTTTTCAAATCGAGTTTATACGAAAACATAACAAGTTACCTATGTTCGTACGAGCCAGTGGACAAAATGGTGACGTATATTATATACCTCCGACAAGGATGAATGGTTTACAGGACTGTAACTATGACATGACCACTGACCAGTTCTTGTGTAAAGAGAGAGATTATGAAGTGAACCCTAATCAGTACTTATTTATGAGTAGGTACATGATTGTTTTGCGATGATTTATGTTCTAATATTAACAGAATATTCACAATGCAAGCCCATTGATGCTCTTTAGAAAGCTAACTAATTTCCTCATGATGTTTTCATTCAACGTTCAAAGCTCGTGTTAAAGCGCATATAAATTTTTCCTAACGAAAATTTCATTGATGCACGGCCAGATTTGAACCCACAACCTTCGGATTGAAAGTCGAGACTTTATCGTTCTTTGTCAATATTTTCGAAAATAGTAATTGCTGATGCAAGCTTCTAAGTATAGTTAACCTCTTATACGGGCGCGCCTCACCGAATAACGGGATGTGTGGTAAAGCCTAGCTACCCCATTTACCCCCTCGTAAGGAGGAAGTTTGTACCTAGCTTTAAAGTTAATTAAGTGTCTACCCCCCTTGACTTCGCCATGTTTTGCGCGATATGTGGCACTTGGGATGGACTGGATTGGCAGTTGAGAGACACATAGACGAGCAACTAATTTAGTTGATTGCAGTTGCGCTTTAAAACTTATGAGGACATTTGTATAAACAAAAAAAATTATTTATAATATTTTATGTACAGTGGCTTCGGGTAATTCTGATAGTCGGGATATTCACCCAAACGCGGCAATATTTTCCGCACTGGCAACATTCATTTAGCCGCCAAGTTCATTCGCTCCCCGCATTAGTTACTGTTGTCAGTGACAACTAATGCGAACTAATGTTGATCTTAATTTTGGCAGGATTTACATTTTTGTTTTATTACTTCCTATTAAATAAATTGAAATGAAAGAACAAAATATTGTTTGAGCCACTATTCATACTTGACAGCGGAATCCTAATACCTTTATCAGATACTTTGCTTTAGGGGTTAATTTCTTTAAGAATTTCTACGCTTATTCTACGCAGACCTACAATCGCACAATTTTAATCCCTCGTGTGATAAACCTTTGCGGCTCTACTTGCCGAGTATACTTACAATTTCGTTAAAATAGTGCCACCGTAAATGTAGTAGGTACTTTGTTTGTCTGTGGGCGAGGCACTAGGGTGAATCACTTTGATGTGGGATAACTTCGTTATTGTGACTTTATACATAAAAACTAGTGATGCAATTATTTGTTTCGCTAAATTGGGTAAATTTACGACTTTTGCATGAAAAAACCAGTAAAAATTTACTTTGAACACATTTTTAGTAATGATTTTTTATAAGTTTAAAATACTTCTTTTAAACCTACTGGGATGGGCTGAATAGAAAACACACTAATCGAAAACAGTTTAGTTGTTTGTCCCAATGTTTTATGTTTTTTGCACCTTTGTACCTACTTGTCAATTTCACCCCGATAATTCAGTGTAGTTAATTTTATCTTGTTGAAAGTCTGAATCTTAGATTTATTACAATCAATCACGAGAAGCAATACCGCTCTCGTTCGACATTAAACTGAATGGGCTTCGGATTTTTCGAATCTTTGGAAATATCATTTACGAAGACGATAGCGAGTTTAATAGTGATGATGAGCATAAAAAAAATTTACCTATTGTTTCTCGTCATATTAGAAACCGATATGGAACAAGACCCTGGCGATCTCCCTCAATATATAAACCATGGTGTTTTAGTTAAAGCGTTATTCAAATCACATATTATCTACTGTAATATCGTCATATTTTCAACCATTTGGGATAGCTCTCCCATTCGATTATAGAAAAAAGGCCTTTCGACCAGCGCTCACCCTTTTCAACCACGAATGACCGAAATGGTTAAGATATTAGACGTAAATCAAATTATTTCCAGCATGTCAGACAAAAGGGCAAAAATTGTTCCTCAGAGACTTCCTATCCTAACAGAAAACTGCATAAAATCAGTACAGGTTCACTATGTCTCTATAGTCAAAACCAACTCCTTCTAAAAGATTTTGAATAATGAAATGATTATAATTACTAAACTCACTTAAAACAAAGAAACATTCGTTTCATCAAAAATAAGTTACTACAAAGTAGTTTCAACATTTACCTACCAGTCCCTTATTCTTCAAAGTTGTCAATCACAGTTCTCATCCATAAAGTCGCATAAAAAGGCCTGCGATGAAAAAGCTAGGTACGAGTCTAGCCGGGTCAGTTGTGAAAAATCACGGACAAACCACACAGAAATCATTCAAGTTAACGTCCTACAACGATCTGCACTCCGAAGCCTCGTGACCTGTGACTCGGCCATTTTTTTCCTCGCGACAGCTAGGCCTCCGCAAAAACAAACAAAATACGGGCAAGGGTGTTTCGTGGTGGCGAAAATGTGTTCTGTATGCAATGTGCGTGCGTTTCGACTGTATTGCACCAGCCATGGTCGCAGGCAGTCGAAACGTCAGGATAAAATTAAAATTAAATAAAAGTAAATAGCGATAAATACCCGATAATAGTCAATAATAGTCAATAATAGTCATTTATTTGGTAAACACCTTTACACGTCACATAAAATAACAGTTTCCAGTGCATACCTAGGTAGGTATGCTTAAATATCTAAGTAGTACAGGAACATACATTTTAGTGTCATACTTGAAAATAGAAATTAGTAATTTATACTAGATTAGTTCTGTGAATAATAATATTAAATTATAAATAATATGTATTATTTGTCAATATAATTAATAATAATTTGAAATTAAAATAATAATAATAATAATAATAATTTGCCTAATTTAACTTAATGCTATATTATATTATCTGCAAATTCATTATAGGTATAAAAAGATTGCTCAACAAGCCAGCATTTTAGTTTATTTTTGAAACTGTTTAAGCTATTGGCCTCGGTAATTTTTTTTGGCAGTCTATTATATACAGCAGGGCCCATGACGTGAGTCAACTTCGATGATTTAGTCAGCCTCCGAGATATCGGTCTGATGTTATGTCGGTTGCGTGTGTTGTGCTCATGTACCTGGCTGTGTAGCACATAAGAGTCCAGATTGGTCCTCACGTATATGGCCACTTGATAGATCATTATACAGGGCAGCGTGAGGATTCCTAACCGACTGAAGTGTGGCCTGACGGTCACATCGCCACGGATACGCACAATTGCTCGTACGGCCCTTTTCTGTAATCTGAACACGCGCGTCCAGTCCGCAGCGCGTGCCCAAAGCTCGGTGCCGTACTGCAGCAGTGAGTGCACCGTAGCGAAGTAGCACGCACGTACCACATCTGCAGATACAACCCACGCAAGCCGACCCAACGCGTAGCACGCACTGCCCAATCTACCACACAGCGTATGTATGTGGTCGGACCACTGCAATCCCTTATCTATCTGTAGTCCCAGGAAGGTCGTATTGTCTACTTGCTCAATTGGCTTACCATCAACCGTCACAATAAGTGATCGCACCGTGCGGTTTATTAGTCGGAAGTGGATGAAGTGTGTCTTGTTTAAATTTAGGGCAAGACCATTCACTCTAAACCACTCCGCCAACTGTGCTGCCGTGCTGTTGAGATTTTCTTCCAACTGATAAATGTTTTATCATGTGTTTTGTTCTGATATATTGCTTTATCTTCGCGAAAGTTTAAAAAAGACAAAAACCATGAACCATTAATTACTGATGTAATTGGCCAAGGTTCCTTATTTTAGTTATCCCAAGGAACCCTAGAAAGAAAAGCACACTCGCTCCACTGGTATTGAAAACGATGCGAGAACAAGCATTTTTGTAATTGCTCCAGTCGCAACGGTTCCGTGCTGTTGCACCGTGGAAATTGGACTTTTAATAAATTCCCAAAATTTCGACACGCCGACATAGTCAGTAATAAGTGCAGTATTTTTAGAGCTCTTGTTTTATCGGTCTAAAGTTTTTCAAGGGAGTACTCAACAAAGAGTATTGCAGAGCGCTAACTAACATTAAAATACTAATTAGTACTTTACACTGCGTCATCTAGTCCCAAGCTAAGCAACTTAATGCTTGTGTTATGGTAACCAGATGACTGATATACCTAATACTTAGATACTTTTTTTCGTAACAATATACATATTGCACAAAATAATTAGCTAAACTAGTTATAAATTAATTTCTGTAAACGTATGCAAAACATTACTTTTTCGGTAATAAATGAACATAGAAATAGTTAACACTCCATTAACTTATCAAAGGAAAACTAATAATCTTACAAAAAATATTAACTAAGATGATCTTAATTCATTATTTCAGCCGCATGTCGGATACGTTGTGGGCTAAAGCCACTACCGAGCGGACGCCTCCTAAAGATGAGTTAGATGCCCTTCTAAAGGATTGGTTCACAGTGACCCAAAACAGGGATCAATGGAGAGAAGGAAAGGAGGCCTTTGCCCTGCAGTGGGACATTACAGGCTCATAACATAACATAAAAATGATCCACCATACTTAGTAATATAAATCGTGAGCCTGTTTATTGATAGAACCCGTAATAAATTCGTCACTTGCTAGCAATCATTCCCCTCGAAGCTAAACAGTGATAGATTTCTTGTTCACTTGTATTTCATTGTTTCGCCAAGATTTCCCGCACAAAAGGCTATTTCCTCTCATATTACCGAATCTCTTACAACTTGCGTTGCCACGTCAAATCACAAAGATTTCTCTTTTCCTTATTTATCTCGAGATTTCAGCCGAATTCACAATATGATACCGATCAAAGCCCCAACGGTTTGATTGATTGTTATAGTACCTAGCGACCTACATAATGTATTACCTACCTTTTCTACATTTTTGTGAGGAGTTCGTAGTATGTCTTGCGATGTTCTATATAAATAGTTGAAGTTATGCGACGTTCTCAGTGGCCACAATTTGGATAAGTAAACGCTAGTTGAGCTCTTAAATGGGGGCACGCTAAATTTCTTTAAAACGATATTACCCAATTTATGTGGATTGACTTTTAGGGCTGACTGCACTTTGTCGTTCAACACATACGTATAAAATCAATAATTTATCATAAAGTCCGTAGCATGATAACTTTTTCAATTAATTAACACAGTAAGTATTTTCATAAATCTAACATCATAAAGCAACTTACGAGGTCGTAAAGATAAACAATTTGATAAACACTCCTCATAATTATTATACCTTCTGTTTATATCTATTAGCTCGAGAATTGCGATAAAACAGACACGACATCCTAAGAGCCCATTATCTTGTTATAAGGGAAGTTCAACATTACATTCGTTGGAAACTTCCTACACACAAAACCAAAACGAGTTAAAATTACGCCGTGGGCAAAACAGACTGAAGAAATTTTAATAAAATTTGCCTGTTTGTGTAACAATTGTGGTTCAGCTTATGACGGTGATAACTTGATAAGTGAGTAACTTTTGTTCCGAGTGTTCACCGGTTCAAGTTACCACGATATCATCACATAATATGATGATGGGTATGTACCTATTACAAGTAGTATAGGTATATACCCTTACGTTGTACATAGAGACAAGTAAACGTTTTTGTTTAACGTTATTTATAATATTTCCATTAAAAGACAATAAATTTATAACTTTACATAATACAATTAGAACCAGTTGAGCCATCTAAAGATCGTTTTAAAAGACCTAGTAAGTAAAGGTAGCTCAACTGAAAGCCACTGCCAAACGAAAACGTGCCCAAAACACTGCCGCCTCGCTATATTATGTTATAGTTATCAATTTCAATATTTTGCTTACTTTTAGCAGACTATTCCGATCAGTTCTAGGACAGAGCGAAAAATCTCATGATCTGCGTTTAACTCGCAGAGACTAACTTGGACAGACGACGTTTTTTCCAAGTTTCGAAGCAAACGCGGGAACTTTTAGTTTCCTATTTGAGATGCCAATGAAAGAAATCTATTACGGTTCACTTTAAACTCCCGTTTCTGTGTTTTTGTTAATTCAAGTTAGAAATTCAATTATTTTTAACCGACTTCAAAAAAGGAGAAGGTTTCTCAATTAGACCGTATAATATATTTTTTGTACGGACTGCTTTCTGTAAAGCCAGCTTGTTTATACAACTGAATCCAATTTTTTTAATTCAATGTGTTTGGGTATGTTGTATAATCTTGCTCAAATACACGGGAAGCAGGATTACAAAAAAATCTTGATCGTTCGTTCGTTCGTACGAGCAAGTGGTCAGCGTTGTCCAAATTCGTGAATTCGTGATAGTATCTGGTTTTCTAATTACTACTTATTATAAAAACTCATAAACAATATTCTATATCTTTATGTAACTAATGAAAACTATATCAGAGACATGATATCAATAAAATTGAGCTTGCAGATATCAATTCTTAGATTCCTTAACCTGTATTTTGTAAAAGTATGTTATATATTAGATTAGCTCTTGTAAATAAACGTATTACTATATATTAAACTGCGCAGCTTACGCAAGCAATTTGAAAAGCTTTGAAATTTTACAGGGGCCGTGAGTACTGAGGCGAGACGGGACAGCTGTTCCCTGATTATACTAACGATAATGCGACAGTAACCTTGAAGCATTTCCGAAAATCACCTCCCAGGTACAGTTGAACGACTGTTTACGTGTTGTGTACATTGTACAAGTGCAATCTACCTTTACGATCCTTAGTAATTACGAAGGGTTAGCCTTTCAGCTGATTTCAGAGGATTTTTTATATGACTGATACTAAACCTAGTTTCTTACCTTTATAGATTGTATTGTTTGGGCTTGTGAGGAGAATTAAAGAAAGGTACTTAACAAAATAGGTGTCTTTGGGACAAAGATGTACACCTAAAGTTTAGCTAAATTCGACGTGCCGATTTTGTAAGCAAACTACCTTCACCTCAACCTAGTTTCTTACCTTTATATATTGTATTGTTTGGGCTTGTGAGGAGAATTAAAGAAAGGTACTTAACAAAATATGTGTCTTTGGGACAAAGATGTAGACCTAAAGTTTAGCTAAATTCGACGTGCCGATTTTGTAAGCAAACTACCTTCACCTCAACCTAGTTTCTTACCTTTATATATTGTATTGTTTGGGCTTGTGAAGAGAATGCTTAACAAAATAGGTGTCTTCGGGACATATGGGACAAAGGCAAAATATGCTAGTCAAATTTAGCTAATGTTTGGTAGACCTAACTTTAGCTAAATTTGACGTGCCTATTTTGTAAGCAAGCTTGACCCAACCTTCACCACACCTTTAGTAGACATTTAAAAACAATAATCTACTTACGATTTTAGCTCCAACACAGTCCTGGCAATGATAGCTGCCAGGGTGGACTGCCCCTATAATAGGCCCTGCTGTAAGCGACATCTGTCCAGCAATGTTAATAGTTTTATAGTTTTTAAGTTGTATGTACTCGTACCTAACCTAGTTTATGAGTTTTGCTCGAAATAATGCATTATTTTATTTACTTATTATTTAGAGAGTTACTTACGATAAAGAAATCGTTTCACTAAAGGTGCTCGCTCCCCTTTAGTGAAACTCGTCGGTCACGGAGGTAGGTATTGTAACGTAATGTTCAAAATCGAATCTACTCGTAAATTGCTACATTACAGAATTCTACCGGTGAGGGACATTAAAGCTATACTATAAAAGATATAACAGCTCTCAAGTACACAGTTGTCTCTTGGATACAGAAAACTAAGCCTCTACATTCTGAACTCGACGCCAAAATGTCTCAGCGTAATGCTTCACCAAAGCCTGTTTAAGTAAACCCAGTAAAGCCTTAAAACGAACGGCTCGTTTGCTTAAGCGATCCCCCCATTACCTGCACTCTTCGGATAATCGGATTTTATTGGTACCTATAGTCAGAATTTAACTTAATTTTGATCATAATTATTACTCGTTTGGTGTTTGGAATTTGGTTGTTATATTAAAATGACTAGAGCAGCGACTAAAAAACACTCCTATTAAATATAATGTATGCCCCTTCCAATCGTTTTTACTATGTTTTGTATGCAGTCTGAAAGGCATTGGTAGGCATTGGTTTAATTGTATGCAACAGGCAAAGATCTTGTAAATGGTCCTTTACCGACGCAACTGTACAATTGTATGTGTGAGAATGTTTAATTGCTAATGAAAACACAGTGGTATGGCGTGGAAGGTGAGAAATCTAGCAATTGGATTCACATTCACGTGCAAAAAGATTCAACCGTTAGATCCATTGAAGCGAGCACTTTATTGCAGCATAAATCCTTATCTAGCTCTGCTTTATGTTCAGTGGCGCCATCTGAAAAAGATTAGAAGTCGGTTATGGAAGAGTGTAAATATTTTATTGCGAAAGGACGTTGAGATGCAAGTTTTATCGTGAGTCTCTTGTTCTTTGAAGATTATAATATTTTTATAATAAGGAAGTGACTGTCTGACAGAAAACATTTAAAATTGCTTTGGCTTTAAACGAAAACACCGTTCCTTCTATCAATAATGGTGAATGTGTTGTGCCCTTTATAGGAACGCTGCATATATTATTATGATCCCCATAAAACATTGTTGAAGATTTTATTTTGATGTAGAGTGATTATGTAACAAATCGAACTCGAATTCACTCAAGTGACTGAACTCACTTGTCCCTTGTCGACAAGTGTATTCGGGTTTTCAGTGTCGGGGTGACTTGGGAATTACCATTATTTTTATTTTAATATCGCTGACACATACTTGTCACATGCGTTATCGAGTTCTACAGAATACGAAACTCGTAAATCACTGCGGATTCAGCTTAGCGAGGTTCGAAGTGAGTTTTACAGAATGAGCCGACAGTTGTATGAAATGAAACTGTGAATGACGTTCGTAAATATTTAACTTTATGCATAAAACAGATATAAATATACAGAAAAAGATTAATTTTTTACTGTCCATTAGAACTCATTTATTAGCCATTATTTTCACAGTCGTAAAGTTAATTGTGGAAATGTATTGTATTGTTAGTAAAGTTAGTGTCCGTAAAAATCCGTCCGTGAATATTCGGGATAAATCAAACTTAACTTCAAATCAATAACAACTATTCAAATAATAGTTTTTTTTTGGAATTTATAATATTTATGCCATAAATCCTTAATGGCTAAAGAGGTTCTAATAGTAGTGTGTTTTGAAGAAAATAAATATAGCCTTAAATATAGTCATTAAAAATATAGATTTTGAAATCTAGTTAAAATTTTGCTTAGAAAAGCAGAAAATTTGATACCTAAACAAATGTTTCCCGGAAAAGCCATTTCTGAGAAAATCAAGTTAATATAATAAGTACCTATAATTATCAAAACAAAAAGAAATTTCTCAGAACGAAAGTACCGGAGCGTTCTTTAGTAATTAACATCATTGTAATACGAGGCTATGTAGCCATATTTATTCATAGAATTCACTGAAATACCAACGCAATTATATAAAACTCGCTCACTCGCCCGCGGCATTGCTCTTGTGATACCTATCTCAATAAAAATTAGCTTTTCTGTCATTTCAGGTCATAAAACTATGTTTATTCTAAGTTTCAGCCAAATCCATTCAGTAGTTTTCGCGTGAAAGAGTGAAATGAAAAGAATTTTTAATTCAGAAAGGTGTTACCTTGAGTTAAAATAATATTTTTATATAAAAAACTATGTATAAGTAGAGTTTAACATAACTGGAGGAAATACTTATAACAACAAACATTATTACTGTTACAAGCCCTTACAATAGAGGTGGTAGAGACCTAGTTCCAGTTTCTGCTTTGAGTTTCTCGTTCTAACTAAGTAGAGTAGAGTAGTGTATGTAGATACGAGTGATTGCTGCTAGAGTAACAAACATCTATACATCCATACAAACTTACGCTTTTATAATATTAGTAGGATAGGATTTTAACATTTTTATAATCCAATACTAGAGTTACTTGTAGATAAAAGGTTATTTGAAGAGCAACAGGAGGGAACCGTAATTCCGAGTTTCATGCAACAATAGTGAAGGCAAGCTTGTGAAACAAACTCGGGTAAAACTTTGGTATCACCTACTACAGGCTATAATAGTTTTCAAGTCAGTGAACGGTATAATACTATACTATACTATACAAAGTTTCCTTTACTATCCTGTTTTTTGTTCTGGTCAAATTGATCATCATCGTTCCTATTTTAGACCTTTGCATCCAATTTGAATATATTAGGTTGCATGTCATTCTTAGCACTCCATTTCGAGTTCGAAATTCTATCGATTAAATACGACTAACTTTAAAGTAAAATACACATATTTTATACACTTACACAAGAAAACAGAAGATCGTTGAGGATAGGCGATGTTGCGACATTCATAGCAGTAGCAATTTGGATGGTAGATGTGCCATTAGCAGCTAAGGGTTTCCGTGCTTTAAAAGGCACGGGTCCGGTCGGTCTATAAACCATGACGAAGGCCGTTAAGCGGTCTAAAAACTCTATTACTAGAGATGGCCACTCGCTCATACCAAAACACAAGAATACAAAGTGATAGATACAAATCTATAGGATTTTGTAGGTATATTTACACAGGTGTAACACAATTTCTAAACGGTGAAGAAAAACATCGTAAGTAAACACACATTTAGCTTTCAAATATCGTCGGTGGGCTTGCAACCTGTCATCCTCTTACCACCCCCTTATGCTGCTTTTCAGAAGAGGTGAGCGAGAATGCGGTGAATGCGAGGAATATGTTTGTCAAGAGCCAATAGAATCGCTTCATTCTTCAAGGCTAGGTAAATAAAGCGATTCTATTGGTTGTTGACAAACATTCCCCGCTACGCATTCTCACTCATCTCTGACAGAAACGCAGCCTTATGTATCTTAAAAGTATCTTTTCTACTGCTCGAGTTTTCGTCATCGAATGTCAATTCCTAGGTATACATTTTTTTTAGTTTCTACTCTAAAGCGATTGTAGAAATGTAACATGGCTAGGGCAGCAGAAATGTCAAATCAATGGTATAGCGATGATAGAAAGAGAATAGATACGGAACATTTGTCACTTGTCTACGCGCCCTGATCTGTCTACCGCTCCTTGGCAATACAGTCGTTATTATTTCATTTCATCTATGCATGTAGAGTCAAAACAACAAACCACGAGTAAAACCGCAAACCCGAATACAATTGGAATTGTAACCATGTTGTACCAATTGTTGAAAACTTCAACTTAAACTTCATACCTAAACCAAATAAATCGATTTCAAATGAAATACATCTAAACTATTGTTCACTATCCGATATATATTTACATATTTAATAATACATATATTTGGATGCCTACTTTATGCGGAAGATAGCATTCCTTACGTGATATGACATGAAGAAAGGAAGAAAGAAAGAAAAATCGTTTATTTTAGTAGGACCTCAAGGATCACTTCAGTTTCGTCTTACATGTCAGGTGATTCTAATGCCTGTTCTAACGCATGTTGACGCATGTTGATAGCCCATCGCCGCTATTAGAAACTTGTAAAATGGAAAAGTTCATATTATGTCGAGACTTTAAACTTTCGAATCGAAGGTCGAGACTCTGCCGCACTCGACCAACGCGACTATACAAGCAATGAGAACATTATAAACTGACAGCGTCCCATAAAACACATCCATCCAGTAGATGGCGTGGCTTAATATTGTCATTAGGAAGTGTCTCGGTGTTCTCACTTGTTTTCATTTATAACGAAAATGGGGGTCATTATGCCATAGAGCGGAGTGCTGTAAGCCATTACACCTTAAAGCGCACATTACTCTTTATTCTGAGACGCCTAACTTTTACTTCTGCATTAGCCGGCAATCTGTACCTACTGCGAAGCTTTTAACATTGAGAAATGTACACTTCGGGAAATTAAAGTTTAGTTAAACACACTGTGGATTAGGTTGAAGAATACAGATTGCATTAAAACTTTGTAATTACGTCGAATGAACTGTTTTTTTTTTAATTGATTTTTAAACCTATGTTTATTTATTTTTAAGTTTAAATTACATTTTTTAATGAATGAATGAAAATATTTTATTGCACACTTTCAAAAAGTAACATAAGAACTAGTAATACCTTAAAATCTTAGATTGTACAATGGGCGGTCTTATCGCTAAGAAGATCTATTCCAGACAATATGTTTAGGAATTTTAGGATAACAAAGTTTTCGGGTGTATAATGTATTGGTTATCGGATGAGGTTAGTTCAGAAAAAACATCAGTCAGAGATGCGCGTGAACACACGCTGTCAGTTGCTCATGACAATGATGGTTAATCATTATAATAGCACACGGGAAATTACTCACGTAAAATTATCGTCGATTTAAATACCGACAATGTTTCGATTCTTCCGGAGAATCTCACACTCGCGTCTCACACCGACGCGAGTGTGAGACGCGACCGCGAGGAGTGACCACACTCATACCCAGATGAAGATTCTCCGGAAGAATCGAAACATTGTCGGTATCTAAATCGACGATAATTTACGTAAGTAATTTCCCGTGTGCTATTATAATGTCTGATACAACTCACGATAGTTTTGAAAGTGAAATGATAACCATCACAATGTTATCCGAAACGTCGCCGTCTAGGTAAATAAAATAAGTTACTTACATAGAACAGTTTGATTTTGTCCTTTCTTAAATTTTAGATACCTACTAGGTATATCCAAGTCGCTAAAGTTTAAATATTGTTATCAGTTTTTATTTGCAACTAGACACCCATAACAACTCATAACTCGCCTCATTATTAATCCTAACTTCGGAACTTCACACTAACTAGCCATGATTTTAATTTATAACCTACTAGGTACTCCAACAACTTGCTTTTAGTTTTTAAGGGTCAGACACAATTATAAATAAAAAAAGAATATACAGGCTGAGTTTTTAGTGAGGGCTACTGAGGGTAAGTTGAGAAAACAGGAGCTCGTAAGTCCTAACATGACTTTTCGATAAAGTTATCGATCAACTTTTAAGTGATTTTAAACGTAAAATTTGTGATAAATACCCGTTGTATATGTTTTATAATGCAGTTCTGCATTATTTATAAAAAACAATAATTATTTATATCTGTATATTGGTAAACACAATTTATAGAATTAATATTAATATTACGAGTATTATCATACTAAAAAGCTCCAGACCAGACATAACAAACATCTTCTAAGCGATAAGACCGCTTATTGTACAATAATTAATTATAATTATGTTAGGTTTATACTGTCATAAGTTATTTTAGGTGGTAAACAATAAAGAGTATTCATTCATTCATTCACTCAAATATCTGTTCATTGCTCGCACAAATATTTGTCTATCGAACCAACAAAAAGACTACCAAATGCTCAGAGGTCACTCAAAAGTATGTTGTATAATTTGCATCTTTGCGTTTTTAAAATTCTATCTGGGCATCTGGTCGAAGCGACGCGTGATCCGAGGGCTGGCACTTATTTGGCTCAAAAGATCAGCATTGCCATCCAGCGCGGCAATCCTGCCAGTGTCTTGGGCACGCTTCCGTCTGGCAGTGGTTTGGATCAGTTGAGCTACCTATAGATCGTTTGTAACGATCCTTAGGTGACTCAACTTCTAATTATATTTTGAACAGTTATGTAAATATGTAGTAGTTTAGTTTCTGTAAATAAATATTTGCATTTAAGTAGGTACTTATAAACTTGAATTTGAATTAGGTTTATATATAATTTGTGCTTGTGTTGGAAATCGAATATCACTAATTACGATCGTTCAATTTGCATTAAATTACAGAATACGAGTTAATGCGAGCGATTGGAGCACTACCTTACTAGAATTTAGTTATAAGTTTATGTTTACATAGTTAGTTATTGGTGTTCATTCAGATGTCGCCAAAACTAAACTAATTTGACAGCACTAAAAATGTCGCCGAAAAATGAAAAAAAATGTTTCATGACCATCGAAATAAAAAGGATGGCATCAATTTTAGTGCTATCAAATTAGTTTACTTAGGTACTTAGTTTAGTTTTTGCGACATCTGAATTGGCACCATTAGGTTTATGCGATAATTATGAATAAAGTTATGTTAGATAAAGGGTATAATTCAAATGAGTTTGAATAATATTCTGAATTCAAAACTCACGTACATTAACTTGTGAAAATTCAGGACTTAATTTGAGAATGTACCAAATAAGTAAGTTCGTATGAGCAAGTGGTCAACTCTGGTGACGGAGTTTTTAGGTCGCCTAAAGGCCTCCGTCATGGCTTAGCGAATTTAAAAGCTGGGACCGACCATTTATAGTGCCCTCCGAAGCAAGCAAGCACTTAGCTGATAATGTCACTTGTGGTCACCCATCCAAGTAGTGACCGCTCAGCACGTTGCTTAACTTCAATGATCTATCAAGAACGTATTAGCAAGTTTCGCCACGAGCGCTTCAAATGCATGTACCAAATAATTTACATATTTTGACAAACCCACACTATATTCCCTTAGACATATTTATATAAGAATCTTTAAAACATATTTAAAAGAATATCTACGCACTTGAGAATACAGTTGTGATCATATTTTATTTTGACTTGTTTCAAAACTCATACGACAAAAACAAATCAAAACATTACTCCTAAAATTATTTTTTATCAGACATTTACCTAAAACTTTTTGCAAGTTATTGCTTTGAAAATAAAAAATTACCGATACTAAGTTGAAAAACATTTAAGCAAAATAAATGTGGGAGTTTACTTCTTATAATCATGTTCCGTTTTTATTTTCTAAGTAAAACTAGTATTCAACTTTAAATTTAACCAACCATGTAAAAGTTAACACTTGAAACTGCCATGCTTATGAACATTGTAAACAATAAACGGGATATTTACCATGGTTCGTGGATATCTGAGTTTCCCGATATTTCGGCACAGTTGCCCATCATGGCGCATTCACCTGTGCCGAAATATTGGTAAACTCAGATATCCACTAATCATGGTAAATACCTATTTACGATGTTAAAACTAACCAAATAAAACTTTCAGTTGATGCCAGCGCAGTGAAAGCCACTTCTAGGAATCTGAAATGCCTCGATTTTTAATAAATCCATCACACTAATATTATAAAGGTGAAAGTTTGTGTGTGTGTAGTGTGTAAGTATGTAAGTGTGAATGTTTGTTACTCTTCACGCTTAAACGACTGGACGGATTTGAATTAAATTTGGTACCAGGATAGCTTATATCCTGGTAGAATCATTTATTTTGGTAGGATCTCAAGGATCACTTCAGTTTCGTCTTACATGCGTCTGTCATTCTAATGCCTGATGCCCTTTAATTTTGGTATTCCCACGGGAACGGGAACTATTTACCACAGGTAACACCGCGGAGCGCAGCTAGTTACTCATATCAGCTATGAAAATTGATGTGACACCCTAATGTGTGTCTGGTCAATCCTCACAAATTGTGAACCTCCATAAATTGAGCCTATCTACTCACCACATCGAAACAAACACACAGATACAAAGGGCACAAGTCGATATCATTACACATAAATTCCACTTATCTAACACATTCGGTACAATTTGCTCGCCTCCGGACGAGGCGGTGTGTTACTCGATGGAATACATTACGGTTCTAATGTAGGTAAGGAACATTGATTCAATATTACGACTCAGGAATAGCTAGACCTTCGTGGTTGCTTTCATTTTCAAGTAATACAGATTGCACGAAAGGAACAAATTCTTACATTCCGTTTTTCCTTTTTTTTGGGCTATATCGTTATCCTTTTTTTGTACTTACATCTTTAGAAATGGTGAAAATAATGCAAAACTGAAAATTATAATAAATAGCACCTACTCAGTAGCGGGGGTTACTACAAAGTTGTCACACTAGATTAAGTGTGCCAGCTCTGTAAGATTAAAAATTACACACGTGTGTAAAATATTATTTTTCATTCTTTTTATTACGAATCATTTCAGAACCCGTAGCCACATGACAAACGCTTCTTCACAATTTTTGCTAATCCTTTATTTTATTCTGAACACAAGACATCATCGTTGAATGCCAATTCCTTTTGTTCAATCACGCCGTACCCAGTAGATCAATAATTAAAATTGGAATATTGTATAGATATAAACTTTTTAAATGGTACTACGCAAGCCAAGTCGCGGGCAGAAGCTGAATTTACTATAAATGAAAAGTTAATTTATATTAATGATTATAACCTCAAGTTTTAGCTTTTTATTGTAACCTAAATGTGAAGCTTTATGCAAAAGCTAGTAATAAATGATTCTCGAAACAAGTCAGGTCTTTGTAAGGACCTGCCTTATTACTAAAGCTTTTCGGAACGAGCTACTAACTTAGTTCCACAAGTGCGACAATGAGTTCATCCGTTTTTAATCTCATTATAATAGTCTAGACGTTCAGAGAGATAATTTACGAATCTGCAGAGAAAAGTACAGTAAAGTTATAGTTGAGCTTTACCTGGGTAGTTAGATAAGTATCTACCTTGCGTTAAAGGTAAGTTCTAAACTACTTCAATTAGGTTTGTAGGCCGCTAATAGACATCCGTCATGGCTAACGAGTAACGACTTTAAAATCCGTCAATTTAACGTACCCTCCGAAACTCGAAAGCGCTTAGATGTATCACACTGTTACATAGAGTGTGAGACGATGTGTGACTCTATGAAAAAAAATCACGAGTCACGCTATGATAGGTTCTGGTTTGACTCGTTGGGAACCCAAATTGTGACCGCTCAGAACGTCGCTCAACTTCAACAATTCAAGAACGTCATATCAAGCTCTGCCATGAACTCCTAAACAAATTTTAAGGATAGAAAATAAAAAATATTTTCAATAAAAGAAAAAAGAAAAATCGTTTATTTTGGTAAGACCTCAAGGATCAATTCAGTTTCGTCTTACATGCCAGGTGATTCAATGTTTAACATTATATTTTATTATCTCGAAGTTTTAAAACCATTTGCCAAAGCAAGTTTATTTGTTACTAGCTATTTGTTTTTTATTTTTGATCATCAAAGAGTTTAGAAACACACATAAAATAAACGTATTTGGACCTGAGAATAATTACTGTATAATAAACATCGTCAATTTTTTAAGAAAACCAAGAAAACAGCAATTAAATATGTCAGCTAAAACATCAGTTATTCAAAAAACTACTATAAAAATGTCACAAACAAGTTAATGTTTGTTTACGACCACTAACAGCTATTTACCGGAACTTCGGATCATTATTTTTAATTAAATAAATCGCTTTCATCCCCCGGCCCTGGGGGCTGATAGATCTGCATCATTAATCATTGGAATCCACAAATAACTAATGTTCCGAGAATATTTTTTGCTAAGCCATTACTTTTACTTGTCACGTCTCTGGTGCGTTCCTAATCATATACGGTCAGTGTACAGATTGAACGAGTGTTAAGAAATTCAATGTTGATAAATTGAATAATCGTATCGTATCCTTCTAATGTAAAAAACTCAAAAGTTTGTGCACATGTTTGTTGCTCCCTAAAGCAAAAACTTCAGAACGGATTTAGCTGAAACTAAGAATACATTTTCTGACCTGGAATAATACGAAGGCTACTTTTATCCGACATCAATTTCGTAAGAAGATAGTCATTTCTTGCACTCTCAAGGTGTATTTCTTTGGAGTTGTGCTCCAAAGATGCTCATCAGATCCTCAAACTTTTTTTATGGGACCACCACCAGAATACTCCCGTGGTGGTCCATAAAAAAACCCACACTCATAAAAAAACGGAATCTACCGTTAGTAAATTAAAAATATCACTTACGTTATAAAGTCAGTAGACCAACACTAATACTTTCTTTCATAAATAGGCTTTCGCCAGCGAATTGTTTTTATGACAGTATAACGCAAAACACAAAAGAAACTCCATTTTCATAGCAGTCCGTAAAAGCGGTTTTTGAATGAACAAAGGCCCTTACTCGTGTCCCTACGTTTTATCTCAAAAAAACCCTTTCAGCATAAAAAGTGCGACGGTTATTGTTCAGTGTAACAGATTTATATTTTTACACCAGAATGCATGTAGCAGACTGTAGAAATTAGGTCGCAGCCTTAAGCTCATTCTTAAGGTATGAACTCCTGTCCTCAAGTACGAGCGAGTCCTACGCTTCGTTTTTACATTTTAGTAAAATGAAACTAAAAGTGTATGTACTTGAAATTCGTTTGAAATAAATATGTTTGTAAAAATTTGGCTAAAACCTATTTAAATTAAAATTAGCTTAAATCAATTGAGCACTACATACGGAGAGGATAGATTATCCAGGAATACTATTAGCATAACCGCCAATAACTTAAAATACAAACCAGAATACAACTTATATTTTGCATTTCCAACAGGGGTATAATTTGTTACTCCTTTTCTTTTCCTTTGTAAAAGCTTTTGCTCTAGAAGAAATTAAAGAATAACAATAGACTTATTTGTGGGTAGTTTATTCGCCTTCAAAGGACAAAGGTGCTTTTTAATGGATTTTCATTATGTGTTGGGGTTTAATTAAAAAAAATTAAAGGCTTTTATTGGGTCTTTGAGTTTTAGAAGTTTTATTTAGAAAGCAAAAATTTCAAAGTGGTTTTAAAAGCTTTCAGAGTTTTGTGGACACGCGTAATTGTAAAGAGTCTGCTTTTATTTCATTTGCATTGTGGCATCATACTCAATTCCAAAGCGGGGAAAATTGAGATTTTATTTTTATTTTTCTAAATAAATACTTTTATAGAAATAAAAGAAATAGAAAGAAAAGAAATATGATCACTACTGTATCCCAGGGAGCGGTAGACATTTCTTTCAGATCATTAGGCTATTTTAAGATCATTTTGAAGATGTCAAAGAGGGTAGTCAGAGGTATGTCCAAATACAAACATATATGTTACATGCCTACTTTTTGCAGAAATTAACTTTCCATACGTGACAGAATACTTATAGGTAGGACTTTTATATAATGTTTTAAATATTTTAAAAACACGATTTTATTCAACTGGAATCTTTCTAGTAATAAAAATCTGAAAGTCGGTGATGATAATTGTAAGTTTATATTTTGATCGGGCCCAGCTAATCGGTTGATCGTGCAAATATAATATGGCCTGGAATTATATAGATTATAACATAGATTTTAGATCACATTTTATGATGAAGTTGAACTACTACAAACTAACTACAGCAAGCGAAGCCTTCAAGCTGGTATTCAGAAACCTCTGAAATAGATAATGCCTGTTATACATAGGCTTGTGTATATCACGTGCTTCGTAGTAACCGCTTCATTAGAACATCAGACGTTATCTCAGTTAATGCAATTATCAGAGCCCTGCAGAATCCAGCAAGAATTTCTGATGGCAGTCGGAAGTGCTAGCCCGAATTAATGTTGCCGTACACAATGGAACTGTGTTACCTTAAGTCTTGTTTGTGCATAATTCTATGCATTGTTTTCTTTACTAATAATCTTCATTTTAATTCGAGTAAATTAGGCTTAAAACAAATATAGCAGACTTTCTTGTGCATAACTCTATGCATTGTTTTTGAAATTCAGTTTAATTCGAAAAATTTGTCTCAAAACAAATATACCTAGCAGACATTCATAACTTTTGTGGTCTTCTTTTTTAAGGCAAGAACGGCTCATCGATGTATTCATAGGCCGTAAGCCAGTTCTTCTTTGCTTTCAGTTGTCTTTGCTCGCGCGCAGTAGTCTATACTGGATTTTACGCTCGATTTTGTACGTATTTTGTAAATACAGTGAAAATAATATCGTGTTAATTTTTTTTATTGATTAATGCCTGCTTCTAGTTACATTATTACACAAAGTTTCATGATCTAAGTTAAAGTATTTATTAATGACTCAAGTACTTACTTAAATGTAATGGGTTGTCAGAGGAAAGTCCGAACCCATTATTAGCACATGCCCAATTGCCCATATTCATATTGCATTCAATGTGGCTTGTAATTCCATAAATTAGAATACAGAATTATTTTCAAATTAACTTAGTCAAACAAACATCTCACATACAACAAAATATACTGACTGACCTTCGTGCTGAATGTCACGAAAAAGTCCGCAATCAATTTACTGATAAGATTATGAGTAGCTTGTAACTAAAAGCAAAGGCACTTAAGAAACTGCCAACATGTTATCGAAGAAACTTTGAGACGAACTTTTGTTTTGAGCAATAACAACGTAACCTCCTCCAATCGACGGGACGTAACATTGCTCATAACTTCCATATTCACTGAACTAATACGAAACAATAGTGTTCGTCTGTTCGTATCGAGGAAACTTCTAAGCGTTTTCGAAATTGTCTCGCTTTATGAATGGTTTTTCTTTCATATAACTGCTCGTCTGCTGTTGTACTCACGATTCTTTATTAACTTCCTCTTTCCTATAAGCAAAAAATAATAACAGAGCGCAGAAGTGAATTTTGATAATTAAATATCTATAACATAGAGCTGTGTAAAGTTCCCGTTTCCATGGGAATACCGGAATCAAAAGTGCCTATGTGCTAATCCAGGATATAAGCTATCCTGGTACTAAATTTCCGTCCAGCCGTTTAAGCATGAAGGAGTAACAAAAATTCACACTGTCATACACACACAAACTCTCACCTTATCATATTATAGTGTGATGTGATTCGTGTGATTTTTTGTAAACATTCACTTTGTCAGCAAAACACAACCGGTAGTTTCACTTCGATATGTTTAATTGCCATTGTTCGTTTACTGTGAAGTTCATTTCTCGTCCTGTCTACAAGGTAAATGTGAAGTATTCCATAGCTTGTCGTAGTGAATGTTACTAAAAATGAAATGTTTATCTTATTTTGTAGAGTTCTTTAGAAATATCTTTAATTAGACAGAAATTATTAATGAATGTTTTCAAAACATGGTGTAGATACGATTTATAATGTGCCTTTACTTACACCCACGAAAGTTAATAGAAAAGGACTGACGTCACGGTCTGTGGGTTCAAAAACCTCATCTTACATTACGTTAGTAGGATTTAGGTGACAATTTACTGAGAAAAAGAACCACAAAAAGCTACGTAGGTGGTAGACACAGTAAGTCGTGAAGTCTTGGCGACAATAGCGTGGTCTGGCACCTTATGAGAATTAATGACGTCATTCTGTACCTGGATATTGTCCACTTCGAGGATGTACGGACTACTTCTACTTCTTTTGTATTGCCTTTGAAAAATATCACACTGAAATTTTTGCTATTTGAACTAAGAATTTTCTCTTAGAAATACCAGGGCATTTATATTTTAGACTTTTGACTCTGATTTAATTAATTCAGAAATCTAAAGTTGTGATATAATGACGAGTAAAAACGCTAGTACTCTAGGATGTTAAACAATTGTATATCTTTAGATTAAATAGGTTTAAAGAACTTATTCTCAAGTTAGTCACATTTTTGAGACAGACCCATTTTTGCTCAATCGTACCAAGTAAAGGACTAGTGCTATTATAAATAAAATCGATTGTTTATAATTAAAATATGGCTTTAGGCTCAGATCACCAACCGATCGCCCCCTTATGCATGATTGCAAAATAAACATTTACAACCTTTCTTTGCTTACGATTATTTGTATAATATCACTGCCAGAAGCTACAAACCTGAATATTTAAAGCGCCCTGCATAATTAATGTTGTATCTTCGAGATTATTAGCATTGGCATGATCTTGTTATTTGGGTAAATCCAATAATTGCGAGAAAATGGGCTATATCGACCCATCTCCTAATAATGAGGCCGATATTTTTTGGTTATTTCGGTACATTCTTATTATGCGATCGTTAACTAATATTTTGTGATATTGTGATAAAAATAAAAGTAACACTTCTTACATAGGTAGGTACTACTAAATTTGTTCTATTGTGATATCAGTTAGGTACACTTCTAACAAACTGAATATCGGGGCTTAACAAAATAATTGATGATTATTATGTACCTATACATAATACTAACTACCTACATGTACAATCTTATGAGCCAATGGCAACGTTTTTAGGCCGCCTCAAGGCTAAAAGCAAGACATTATATCATTTCAAATATTTATTTAATTTTCATGTTGGATTAGATACCAATGCCAAAATAAACTGTAACATACAAAACCACTTATTTCACATTATTCAAGACGCTGAAAGCTCTTTGTAGAAAATGATCCTGTGTTAAAGTTGAAAATTGCAATTGACACAACTTCGAACCGACACAATAACTAACAAACTTCCTGCAACTGTTTACTTGTTCTTCCTGAAAGTTTTTCAGCCAGACCAGCATTATACCCAGTTAGGATTCCCCGTTCGTTCAGTGAAGCTTTTTTTACAAGTTTCAATGCCTCTCAACTTGAACCCTTATGTACTTAATACCAAAACCTTAAGAATGAATTTTCAGAACTCTTTTCTTATTTGACTTTATTAAAGTTTACCCACAGGACCATTTAGACGACCCAAAAGTTTCTCTGACGAAATTTTGACTATAATAATGCCATTTTTAATAATTTCCCAAAAGGGTACCGGGGCCCATCGCGTTTTCAAAATTCTTTCAGGGCGTCTGGTCGAAGCGAGGCGTGATCCGAGGTTTGGCAACTATTTGACTCAAAGGATCAGCATTGCTATTCAGCGCGGCAATGCTGCCGTGTCTTAGACACGCTTCTGTCTGGCAGTGGCTTAGATCAGTTGAGCTAATATATAGTTTGCAACGATTAGCTTTATAAAAGCGTCGATGGGCTTGCAGCCTGTCACGTATGAAAAGTTAACTTCTGCAAAATGTGGGCTGGTACATGCATCAAATATGTATTTGGACATACCTCTGACTACCCCCTTAGACCCTTCAAGAAGGATCTAAAAACTGTATAAAGTTCTAAAAAAAATGTCTTCCGCTCCCTATACAGTCGTGATCATGTTTTTTTATATTTTTTACGAGTACTTTTCATTGCCAAATGCTACGCCTGTGGCTAAAGTGCACACTGTATCTTACGCTAAGTTTAATAATTTATTCGCCATAAACCGACGCTTTTAGCATATCTAAATATTGTCATACAAAAATTTGCAATAAATAAACAATTTTCCACATCATAAATCGCATATAACAACAAGAAAACTGCAAATTTATGCAGATTTCATAGCGTGGCCGCGTGTCGCCGACGACGCTACGAGCGTTGCCCCGATACCAATGGCTTATGTATTTATGTAAATGCATCTACATTATGTATATTAAACCGAGATTTTTCCATTACATGTGAATTTATAAAGTGCTTTTGTGTACGTGATACAGTGGCAAAATGCGCGACGTCGCGGATCAACAACGGGGAGCTTTTGTTAGTCTCTATCTTGGGAGATTATCTTCAGAGCACCGTAATACCTATTGTACGACTATTTGTAGTTTTGTATCGATTCTTTTGTAATGCTTTGAATGGGACACGGGTATTCTCGACAAGGAACAAATACTTATACATGATTCATGCATCCTTTTACTAAAAATCACAGACGTGCAAGCTTTGTTAGTTGAATTGAAACTTTTATAATTATTTTTTTGCAATAGAGTGCATGGTTTAAATTATTTTTCCTTTATAATCTATAAAAAAACCGCTTATGATAATATGGCCTCACACTTACCTTTCATTTAACTTTAGTAATATGGTGATGATGATGTGATCATGTGTCAAATTGAACCTTGTTTTAAAGACCACCTTATTCACAAAGACCATCATCACCATGTAATTAATGAATGTAATAAAAAAAACATACGAACGAAAGGAAAACTTGCGCTACACTTTTGATAACAATAGTCTTTCTTAAATATTCGCTCATCACATACCTACTTTTTAATAGATAATCAGGATTTTATCACGTCATTTACCTATCCGGGTTGCAACACAGCCGAAATGTTGAGAAATAATATAAAAAGGTACCTAAATGACTATTAATTTGATAATTTTGAAGTATACAGATACTACTTTTCATTCATTTATAAAACATGCCTTTACATTCACTCATACTGACACACCATGTCCAATACAGTTCAATTTACAGATAGTTTTCAGCGAAGAAAGCTTCAATAAACGCCAGTGAAGGCCTTAATAAGAGCATTTCTAATAAAAGTGGTTTAATGCACGTCCGTTCACCGTACTTCAAACACTAGGGACAGATCACTGGCACTGCTCCAATGTCTTTGGAAAGAGTATGTACACTTCACGAGAAAATGCCTTGCGAGATTGCTTAGCTACTTTTGTTTTGTAGGAAGTAGTGAATTTTTCATATTTACAACCGAGGCAGGATAAATTTAGTGCTGAAGTTTCTATTACACAGAGTAGAATAGTAAAAAGTGATTGTAGTCAGATATAGTCGCACTTTAAAACTTTGTCTAAGAAAAGGCAACTAGAAATTACACCAATTTTTGGTAAGTACATGTAAACAGCAAGAACCATTATGCTCCATGATTTAGTCAATATCTCATTTTGTCTTATTCGTAAGTTTTAAGGCTAGGCCTATTACTGAACAAATGTTTATTAACTTTGACTACAACCGCAAGCAATAATCGATGTTAATAACGAACCACTTTTGAGCTCAATACAATCCGTGAAAAATAGTAATCCGTTCTCCCCGAGCGTACTATGGAACAAAACGTAGCAGTATTTGCAATCTGACACTGATCCGAATTATGATTGAAACGCAGAGCGGATGAATGGCACGCTTTTGATGGAGAGCGATTTCATTGTGGATTGAGAAATGGGAAAAATGCCGAGGAATTTTTCGCCTAATGTCGGGTATAATCGTGGGATATGAGAGAGCTAGCATGTTAGCATAGAATCCTATTTTATGAAGTTTTAATAACAAAAAATACGCCCGTTTGTTTTGATCGGGTGATATAAATGGCTAAAGTATCAAAAGACTAAGATAAAGCAGTTCAAAATAAATCGAAACGATGCTTAATACTGTATCAATTGAGGTAGACATACTGAGATTTATAGGCATCTTAAACCCTTTGCAAATTCCTAAATGGTTCAGAGACATTTCCACCTACTATTTGGTACAAGCTCATTTTGCAGAAGTCGTTACAAATTGTAAATTGATACAGTTGCACTGCTCGTTAGTAAGCGGCTCTAAAATGAATTCGTAAATGGAATATAGTCTCGTATATATTATTGCGCAAGTGGTCGTGTTTCCATCTGGCGTTGACCACAGAAACCGCGAAATTACGTGACAAACAGAATCCAAACTGTATCATGCACAAATATAATAAAGTTATTATTTAATTTATTTATTGTATTTTGATTGTCCATGGTTTAATTTGGTCTAGTTAGCAAACCGCTTTACCAATGAAATCTAAATTATGTTACTAGTATTACGAGTATTAGCTAGTAGTATTAGCAGTTGGATGTTGAATGCTGTGCATGCTGTGCCTAATTGGTGCACTTATTGTACAAATATTATTATACAATGGCTAATCCGTTTAGGAGCTACGTTGCCTCAGACAGACACAAATACACACATCAAACTTAACGCCCATTTCTTTGGGAGTTAAACAAAAATAAAACAGTTTAAAACGTTCACAACTAAATAAAACCGAAACAATATAATACCGTTTTGAAACCGCATTCAAAACAAATGATTGTATCAAAATGGACCACAGTTATTCGTACTAACAGTGCGGTTGTACAATATCCCCCTAGGCTGTAGTGTAGGTGCTAGACACATTACCTGAAACCTACATTTTTAAAAAACGCTGAACGTCATTTCCCTGTTATATATTATACCTTTTAACAGTAATGTGTAACTGACTGACAGTGATAGCAAGTCAAATCAAGTTCAAAATAATTTAAATAATAAATAATTTAATCCTTTTTCTGGGGCTGTCCCAGAAAAAGGATTAAATTATTTATTATTTAAATTATTTTGAACTTGATTTGACCCATTTGTGTGCCACAAATGAGTCCGATTTTTTTTAGAAGATCTAAGATTATGTTTTATTTTATTTTATTACGCTTGTTGGTTAGTTACCGCTTTTGCGGAAACCATAGTCTTTGTATAGCGCTATATAGGAATGTTACATAGGCACTGAGAACGTAGTGTTCTAAGTGCCTATATAACATTCATTAGTAGAATTGCATTCCGGAGATAAGTAAGTTGTTACAAGCTAGTCATCCTCGGCATGGAGATTTTAAGTCGAATCAAGGTCTCAAGGCCGAATCAATGAAAGTAGGTACCTATAAAACCGAAAAGACTTTATAATAATTAATACATAATAAATACATACCGATTCTCTTTTTATCATCGCTTATCCTTTAATACTATATTCAGTTCTAACTAACACAGAATGCCTATAGGTATTTTTTTTCAGTAACAAATATTTCAGAAACAATAGACTTCTATGATTCTTTTTTTATTGATAACTGTTGTTCGCAGTCTGATCGTTTCAAAATGTTTGAAGCCCGGCATGGTGCGATCCATAGCCCTGCGTTTTGCTGTATGCCAATTGTATCTAAATAAAAAACTATTTCTTTTATATCAATGTGTAATCCCAAGAGGCGAGGTCAAACGTTAGACAGCAACACAATACGCCACAAAAGGTACCCTTTGCGGTGTATCGGTTCATGGGCTAATGGCCACTACAAAGGGATTGCCCATGAAACAAGATTGAGAATATCACTCAGGGCTTGATATGCTTTTAATGGAATGCCAATCGTCTTTGTATTGTGAAGCTCTTAGAATAATGTTGTTAACTGAAATTGTACTTAGACTCCTGGAGTCTGAAGTTTGGTCGGGAATAGTTAGGAGCGACTTTTAATTTGACTTAAGTTCTCTGGTATTCGTTTGTAGGAAACTAATGGAAAAAACATTGATATCATATAGCTTATAACTGTTTTTACACTTGTAAGAAATATTCATTTACTATATTGAAGTAAATAAATCAATACAATATTACACTTTCCTCTACTAAATTTCTAGTTTAAGTATGGTACTACAAAGTAATTACATTAGAATTTGTACTCATAGATTAGTTTGCTGTTTAATATTCCTATTGTTCCTATAATCCTAATGCCTAATCACTTCAAATGAATCAGTAATGTGGCATATGCTATGATTGCGTCATGATTATTCCCTAATCTCGATCAATTTGTTATGCGCAGGTATGGCTAATCCTGCTATTTCCGGGCCACTAACACCCACGATAGTCCAGTCGTTGATTGGAATTGATTGCTTTGTTTTTTAGGACGGGTTAAGCTTCTGTTTATGGGGAGCCTTATGAAGATAAAAACAAAAGACTTAAGTAGGAATACGTTAATTAATCATGCCTTTTCCCTGATGGTATAGATACATAATAGGTTTTAACGTGCCATGATCCTGAAATACCATTCTCGTCTAATACACATTCTTAAAAATTATCTCGAAACAACGTTTTCAAGTATAAAAATTATCAATGATCTAGCTGGTAATGATACGGCATTGGTATACATTTATGATGACTAATGCCCGGTTCCTTTATCGAACGTACGGATGTCCGCAGGTAGGTTGTCATAGCAACGTTGTTATCTGTCAAAAAGTGTCATACATTTTGTGTTGAATAAACAACGTTGCTATGACGACCGACCTACGGACATCCGTACGTTGGATATTGAAACCGGGGGTTAATGCAGTAAGTATGAATACTAACGGCTTTCTTTATACTAAAGTAAAAATATACTTTTATAGTGTTTTAGTTTCCAGTTCGTTCGTTCATATGAGCAAGTGGGCAACTTTGGTGACGGAGGTTTTAGGCCGCCTAAAGGCCTCCGTCATGACGAAGGCCTTTAGGGGGCCTAAAACCTTTCAAAGTAGTTAAGCCATGGCTTAACTACCTTAAAACTTAAAAGCCGTGACCGGCAATTTAACGTGCCCTCCGAAGCACGGAAGCGCTCAGCTGATAATGCCACTTGCGGTCACCCACCCAAGTAGTGACCGCTCAGAACCTTCGATGATCTATCAAGAACGTCTTAGCAAGCTTCACTACCAGCGCTTCCAGTATGGTACACTCACATAAATGTTTATTTTTAATGTAATCAGTATAATGTTACGTTATTGCGGACAAAAATAAATAAATCTTCCCATTTTGCGTTCAGAAAGGTTTTAATTTCGTATAGGGCGGAGCAATCTGAATTTTATCCTTTGAGTGATCAGAAATTTATCATTTAAATTGGCGCATAGCGAGCGAAGCTCTGCCAAAGGCAGTTGGCGTCTGGCGCTACCAAGTACTTCTAGAAACTTCGATTAACGAGTTCCCAAGATTTAGTGGAGTCGTAATCGCATAAGAATTACGTTCTTTTAGTTTATCGTGTTTTTTGCAATCTATAGATGTAAGTACTGCTGTACAGTTGTATCTATAATAAATTACACGTTTGTCTCTACATTTTCAAGCAGCCCTCTAAAGATCCCCAACTTGGTCATCTCTCTCATGTTGTATTTACCAATTACAATTTGTAAAATAAAACATATAGATTGACAACAAATTGTACACAATTCTAGACAAATTTCCCAGACGATATAAACCTGTTGATAATGTTAAGCTTGGTATTTTATCACATCTATCCAAAAAAAATGACAACAAAATAAATTTAAAGCAACGAGATGGTTTTAGATTGCTTCACATAAATCCAACAAAATTTTACCCAATTACAGATTTTTTAATTATGAAATAAGCTTACAAAATATTTTGTTTAACTTTACAAAACACATTAAAAATAGATGAGCCATCGCTGTACATGATCTTTATGAAGCTCAACTGATCCAAGCCACTAGAAGTCTTTCGAAAGCGTAGCTTTTCCGCGCTGAAGTCAATGCTGAACTGTTGAGCTAAAGGAACGTTGGTGCTTTTCCCTGTGATTATTGTATTGTAAGCATATATGGTAAAAGGTATTATTCAGTTTATTATCTAGAATTACACTTGTAATAGCATTTCCCGCTAGAAATTAATGCAAAAACAATAGTAACTTCGAAGATAGCAAACAAAGCTAACAGTCTTATTCAACAGTTTGGTTTGCAATTACGAATAGTACAACGCGGTCACATTCAAGATTATTGGTTTTGTTACAAACTTATTTGTTCTAAACGTGAACAATACGGTGGGGTTAGATCACAGGCTGGTGACATGCGACCTAAAGACGCCTTTTACAAACGTATTATTAGGTTGCGTTATGTAAAAAGAACGATGGTCGTCAAGCTGCGCATTAGGCGATTGATTTTTATAATACTTACTAGCACGGACAAATGGTTTTAATCACGACATAAAAAATGAATAAATATACTATTTATTATGTAATCATAACTTTATATGCTATGAAGCACTCGTAGCGTAGCTTGCTTACAAGGGCAATTGCAGTTAAATTCAAGTTAAATCACGATTTAAGAGGCAATAATAGCATGTTTAGCAACCCCACCTTTAGACCCTTCGAATGGCACAAACCTAGGCGAGGTATATTACTTTGTGACAAACTCGTATCTGCGGGATGATCTTTGAAATTAGCCCGCTCTGCTAATTACCATAAAGTTTTAACAGCGACGAAGTTTTGGCAACACTATCAACGTTTTCACAGAGTTACGGCCAATTCTGATGCCATGCTCTATTTTTCCGACGGCATTTTTTCACCAACTTTATTTTTTCCTCGCGTAACGTTTTTTATTTGTAACGTACAAAACATCAATACTGTGTGAAATTCGTTTACGCCAGACAAAACGCGGCATTAACGCGCAAAATGCAATACGATAACGCGGTGACGAACCGCGTTTTGTAGCGTTACGTTTTGTTGGGTCATAGGAAATAACCACACTGCTTTGTTGTGTGACTGAAAGAAGAATCTTGTGAATGGGAGATTTTGATTGAATATCAATATCTTTAACCAACAATATCAATTATATTTTATTCATTTATTTAATAAAGTATGAATATTGTTTCATTTAACTCCATGGAGTCTTTTTTTTTATATTCGTCAAGTTTCAAGCAAAATCTTAAAGAAAACAGGTACACCGCGTTCTTTTCGCTGCTTTAGTAAAATCTCTCCCGAACTCTTTTGACTTTACATCAAAGTAAGAAGGTAGCCTACTTAGTGAAATTATTTCCTCATTATCCAGCCAGCTAATTCACTCTTTGCCGAGATAAAGAGGACTGAATAAATTACACTTCATAGAAAAACTCTCGCATGAGTTCACTTCCTTTCGGAATATTTAGTTACTGAAAATTTCATTCCACTGCACTTTGTAAATAAGATAGTGAATAAACTCGAACGGGCACGATGTCCTTATGAAACTTTTAAGACGCTCCTTATGAAAAATGTTTCAAACGTATTTTTGCATGTTGAGTTGAAGTGGGTTAAAACAACATGCTTACAAATAAGTGAGTAAAATGATTCATTGCTATACCTCCTGGCACGCTGGTTACTGAATGAAAATATTTTTACTTATTTATATCTAATAGTCTGATGGTGTGTTTAGATGTTCATGTTGTAATGACCCTATTTTGTTTTCTTTCGGAAAATAGGAGGATACTTTTGAAACATCTTCTATCTGACTCAATGTTTACTATACCTAATCTGTGAGCTATAGACGACATGAACAACGCCAAAAATATCTCAATAATCAATATCTATCGATCAGAAGGTCCTAGGTTTGAATCTCTGCCGTGCTTTATCGTATTTCATCTCAACAATGTCACAGACACGACAGGTCCCGATTTATAGACAATGATGAGGCTTAAGTTTTAATAAATAGAAAAATATGACTAGTTATAGCAACAATGTTAAAGCCATAATAAGTACGCCAGCTCAATAGCACATGGCTTGGTTAACAAGTAGTCAGGTATCTAACTTAGATCTTCATTAAAAAACTTTTGCAGAAAAATCGGTTCACACCCTCTTGGCTCATTGTTATTTGTTCGCGAACTTCGAAGTCTGAAGGCTCATTTTGAAGTTAATTAAACGCCACTCGTCGTGCGTCTTCATTACTGGCTGCCACAGAGTAGATGATAGGCTAAATCATTGATTAGGTCTTGGCCAGGATTTTTCAAGTTAATGATGTGGAAAGTCGAAAGGTCGTTCGCACTAATGCATGTTTGTATCGAAACATGTTTTCAGACAAGTTTCAAATCAACTCTTTTTTGGTGGGTACACACTGGTGAAACATGAAATGTATCACTGTACCTTACATTACATATTCTCTGCAAGCGTGGACGCATAGCGAGCTCTTACAGTCTTGTGAGACAATGAATCTCCCGCATACGAACCAATAGCACTCGCTAAATCAATGTTATGTAGTGCGCCGCGATACCTCTCCACCAATCATCGAACACTGCGCAGATTGACAACCAGCGCTCTTTTTACGTGGCGCGACCTATACCTACGTCTGTCCTTGTTTCGTTCGAAAATGCTCGTAGCTTACGCGTGAAATGCACATATCGCGCGCGCAAGAAGTCCAAAAAACGATAAATTTTTACAAAGTGACCTTTCATGATACATTGCAGCACAGCAATGTGTACGGAGAATTATTTCATTGCATGATACATTTCATGTTACGTTTCACCAGTCTGTACTGTACCCACCATAATGATTTATTGTAAAATCATCGTCATCAATAATCATCATTGGCAATGTCACATAATCTGTGCCACCCCGCTGACAAACTGAAGTGCTCCTCAATTTCCGGTACGAACTCATTATAGCACAGGAAACATAATGCATCCCTTCATTTGGGAAGGACTTTACGATAATTTAACGGTCATTTAGGAAATTGCTATCGATTTATTACAATTACATTGCGCTAATTGAGGACATTGTTTGTGATGGAATGAAGTGCATGCTGGAATTGGTACTACGCGTATCTACCTATATCATAATTTTCCTACTGTTTTCCCAAACTGTTTTTGCATGACCTACGTTAGTATGTTAATAGGTAAAAAAAATAACAATAACTATAGTCTTTCCAATCGTTTATTTAACTTTTGACAGATCACGCACATAAAGTTTTGTAATAATTTTTGATACAATGTACTACAGGGAATACTGTACGTCATAGACGGGTTCCGCCCACTTAGAGATGTTTCATTCGTAATTAATGACCATCGACTATAAACTGTTTTGAAATAAATCGATTATCGATTATATTAATAACACATAATTACAATAAAATTATTGTGATTATTTTTATATCAAATCACGTAAAAACCTTTATTATTTTAAAATGCCTTAGATGTCTCTGTTTTAATGCATAAATAATTTGCGTAATGAAACCAGTTCCATCGTACTCGTACCTAGTAATGGGATCGAATTTCTTCGCTGAAAATTAATGAATCAGAAATAATCGTTTAGACTTACTGTAGTTGGTTCAAATAAAAAACATGTGAATGAACTGCGGTACCTACCTTGTAATGAACTGGTGCAAAATGTTGAAAATTGAAATTCATAGTAAATAATGAGTGTGTTAAATCGATTAAAACTTCTTCATGAATAAAATCGATCGATAAAATAAATCGAATCGGTAACGGGTTAGGGTATCACTATTCGAGTCAGTATTACAGCTGTCAAAAGTTAAATAAACGGTTGGAAAGGGTATACTATATAACTATAACTAAAGAGCTGATGATCTTCAACAGATTTTTATTAATTATTATTCAATGGAGATGTGAAAAGAAAACAAAAGTTCAAACATGTTGAACATGTTGGTGTTCAAATATACTTGTTAAATTAACATAACATAAAAAATGTTGTTTCTATGCATTTACTTTGCTTTTCAAAGTTTGTACCGTTTGTACTTAAACCAAATATTCCTATGTTCGAACCAAACTGATACTCACGTGTTTGATAGCTCCGAGGTAGACAGTGCCTCGTTAACAAATACTTAAACAACAAAACGTGCCTACAGCCACATTTAGTTTAGTATGTACGAGTACCGTACCGACCATCAAACCGTGCATTTATCGAGACATTCAAAACTGATATCATGACATCTGAGAATATGTGTAAAACTTAGGTACAAAGTTTGATAAGACACACCTTTAAGTAATAATGGTCTTTGTAGAACGAAGAACAAGGTAAGTTGTTTCGAAAATTACCATACACAACTTAAATATTATTTTTATAATGGTTACGCTAATAAGAGTAAAGGACTTGTAACCTGTTACATATGGAACGCTCACTGTCGCAAAATGTAAGTATGCACAAGCACATTATAAGGCAAATATATATTTTTTATGGCCTCTGAATGAATAAATAATGAATGAATGAATAAATAAATAATATTTATAAAGTAATTAAAAAATATATATTTATCTTTATGATGTTTCTCTTAATTCAAAATCAACACTCACTGTTTAAATAATTAATTGAATTCTGCTATTAATATCATACAGGATGGGGCAGTTCTTTATGCTAGAGCATGATAGAGAATTTTGTCGACGACGAGAAGGTTACTCGTGTCTCGCATGTTAGGCTCGCTGGTGGGAAATAGAGTCGATTAAGATCAAATGTATTTTTTGTGTGAATCGTACTTTTTTAATAGAATCTAAAAATGCTAATATTTTTTTTTGACTTAATAAAACAGTAAGTTCCTAAGAGAAAAACTTTCTAACTACAATATAAAAAGGTACTAAAAATGTTGCCCCACCCTGTATACTTATACTATATTAATATATGAGGAAACAAAGGATGTACCTAATACATTTATTAAGAAATAAGTATCCACATCGAATAAATTAAAATGCAAATGAGTGGCAGAATATCGACAGGCCATCACATCAACGACAGCACCATTATTGACTTACCAGTACTGAATAGAGTGTTCACATCAAGACAATTTTCCATAAAGCATTTCACCCGTGGCCAGCGGCCCGGAAAACTCGGTGTCATCTTTCAGTCTCTTTACAGCGATATTCTTAGGCGATGTTCGGAAATGAGGAGATCCAAAATTTCTTTCTGCGGTTTCGTTCCCGTAAAAGTTAAAAATACTTCGGTAAATGTTTTTTTGTTTAAACTGATAAGTATTGTTGGCCGCTATTGTTTTGTATATGTTTTCTGAGTTTTCCTATTAACTTATTTCTTCGTAGGCACTGCTGTCGTACAAGTAAACGTTTCCGTTGCCTTTTTTAAATCTCAGCTTTTAGATTGTTGATGATTCAGAAGCTAAAGCTTAGACATTTTAAACATACGGTTGAAGTTAGATTTAAGCGGTCAAATTTGGTTCGGTGGCCGCTCATGGTACCTACAGCTCAAAGCTCAAAAGTCACTTGATTAGAAATTTCAAATTCTCGATACAAAGCGATTGTAATATGACATCAGGCCATAAGGTGGCCTTAAGCCTCCGTCACCAATTACCTACTAGCTCATACGACTTTACTTTAGCCGTCAGATATAGCCATCAAAATATTAAAGTAAGTTTAGGTTAGGTTGAAGAAAAACAAGTTGTCAATCCCGGTCGTCCCTTTAAAAATAAGATAAACCGAGGAACTCGGAAGAGGTTTACGAGGGTCAGACAAATCCCCGGAATGGTTCCGCATGGCTCGCACTTGCCGATGTTTCTCAGTTTCAATTTACCCCTTGTACAGTCAGATGAGAGATTATGATTCATTTAACTTTATTTGAAAATTGTTTGTTTCCTGGTATGAACTCGCAATAAAAACCTTATTACTAAATAGTGGGTTGATTAAAATGGAAATGTTTCGGCGGATCGCCGATCGATTAATTTAGGAATCGAAGATTTTGTTAAGAATTTCCACTTGAATGACAAATACTAAGAACTTGTTACCAATTTTGCAAGTTATTTAAAGAGTATACTCAAAATAGACGTGGCTCCTATTTTAGCTTTTCGCAGCTATCGATGCTTTATGAGGAATAATTTCAGAATTTTTAACAAGTCAGAATTTTCTTACAGTTACGTAGAATACAATTAAGATACTTATTTCATTGAACACAAACATCCAAACGCTCCACAAAATTATGTAAGTAACCATTAACTTGTGCCATTATCATCTATCCATTCTCAATACAATAATCCATATAATCCATCATTATCATCTGATAATGGCACAATTTAATGGTTACATAATTTTGGAGCGTTTGGATGTGTACATCTTAGTGCAGGCGACTGTACGAGTATAAATAGTGATATCTATAACTTAAATTAAATCAGGCGATCGTTTTCTCTTCTTGTTTATATTTTTATGTTACAAGTCTGACCGTACTTTTCCAGTTAAGCGTAACGTTTTGTTTTTGAACAATCAAACTCTTCTGTTTTTATTGCAGACAATGTTACGTGTGGGCTACCATATAGGTTGGTTTCATTGTGAACACCTCGATACATTATAGTAGGGCGTGATTCGTTTTACATGCATAGGTTTAACGATGTGTTACATAATAACATAGTACCTACCTAAAAAGATTGATGTAATGTCAAAAGTTCAATGTGCATAGTTATGTCAACCGCAAAATGTTAGCAAACTGAAACATTTAGCTAACATTTCACGGTTGGCATAACAGATAAAGGTAATCTGATGTTTAATTTGACATTTAAACGACTACGTTCGACTGTAAGTATGTTCACAGATAATATCTCCGTCAATCGTGTAAGTATCGATATTGATTTTTTTAATACATAATAATTATCAAAGATCCCATAGTAATAAGTTCTATGATAAGGCAGTTGGTTTTTTTTTTTTTTTTTTTAATTCATTAAACACCTTTAAAAATCTCTACGTAAAAAAACAAGGCAAATAAATGTGAAATACATTACTAAATCAAAGTTTACATAAGTAAATAATACCTACATCTCTATGCACTTTACTAGATTTTTTTTACCATTTTAGAATCACAATCAACAGACCGTGTTTACAGGTCAGAAAAGGTAACCTGTTCTGACCTTTAAGCACAGGTCACTAGCTAAGATTAGTTTAGCTCTACACTCAAAACGTTTTTTTGCTCAATTTTTTTTCATTCACAAGTCAATTGGTATTCATCAAATAAAAGGTAGATCTTTTATTTGATTTGCATAGCCATAGACCGATCAACAGGTTAGAAAGCTTTTTCTAAAGTACAGTTTACAGACGCGACCAAATGGAACTAAGGAGTTCTTAGCTGGAGCTTTGAAATTCTTAGGTAAGTACAAATGCTGTCGAAGTTGAAATCATACTTCCAACTATTATTATAAACGCGAAAGTTTGTGTGGATGTACAGTCGCGGAATGAAAAGGTTGACCACATTAAGATCTGTTAATGCTTGTTCAGTAGGTATTAGTTTGACAGCACTCTCGTCTAGTACGCACTTAAGAAGGTAACATATTGTGCTTGCAACGCGTCAAACTTATTTATTTGAAAACTGGTCAATCTTTTCGTTCTGCGACTGTACCTATAGATGGGTGTTTGCATGATATAAAATAGCTACCCATTTTAAGTAACGAACGGTAAAATTTTATTGATACCAACGTATTGGGCTAAATTTTGTGATATATATTGTGTGTGCATACCTTTTTAGCATTTGCATTATGTCGTATAACATCGTCGGAGTGACCGAAGCTTATTTACTCTGCATAAAATGCCAAACCTCTTCGGGTCGTCCTAGAAGATAAGCTACTTTGAAACGAATCTAATACGAGAAGATCTTTACGGAATGCCCTTGGGTATTCCGATACCTAGACGTTATTTCTTGAAGGAAACCTTATTATAAGAAAACCAAATCAAAACTGAATAAAAATATGTACTTACCTAATAAGTAAAAGTAGGTAGGGGTTCTATATATTCATATTGGGGGGATATTTCATAAAGAACATTCATTTTGAGTAAATCTAAACGAGAGTAGTATTCAGTTTTTGAATCAGTTCAAAAAGAAAGGACCCAACCCGTATTTTTTGCCTCAGTTCATCATGGTTTCAGTTGGAAAGAAGCAGGAATATTTAGAATCACCTAGCTCCTAACTCTCAATAACCTAGATCTATTTTTGGTTTTGCTTACCTACCTACTGCTGGAAGATGACATTAAGTCCATACATTTTTTTTTAAATATCTAGGTACCCACCGTAAGCAAAACCAAAGATAAGATTCAGAGGTTATTGAGACTGGCCGTAGGTAAGACGATTCAAAGTGGTAGGTCAGGCATGTGATCGAGTCAATAACTTTAATTAGAATAAACAATAAACCAAACAACTATTTAGGTATCATGATTAAGGATTGACCAATCAATAACGGCTGATGAATAAATAGGTGACAACATTTATTTTAAAATAGCGAAAAGGATAGGACTAAGACCTACGATATTTTATAGGCAATTACCAAACACTGCACCATTTCTATGATGAAAGCGAACAGCAAAATAATCCAATTTTCCTCATAGCCATTTTTCACACATTTTACGTAGAGGATCGAGTAAGTATCAACATTCAAAGTATGACACTTCGTAGTAAAAATACGGCTTTGTTGGCCGATATTTTGGCGCGAAATTGAACATGGGAAGGGTTGTTGTTGTTTATGTAGATTGTCCCGGGACTAGACTGGGTTGCTTAGTTAGTTGGAATTTGCATAGCGGCCTGTGTTACTGCGATAATTCTTAGTTGGTTACACTATTTATTATGAACTTCATCTGATAGACCTATATTTATGTTTCAGTAGGAATTAGCGATAGATTGGCGTAGGATAGGTTTGGTAGGCACAAACGAAGAAACCTAGGTAGGTATATCAAGGGAATCATCATAAGTATCATTTAGATGTGCTTCATAAGTCTTTTGTCTTGATACTATATAATTATATTTAAATAAGTGCCTAATACTAAAAATCAATATGCTACTTATAACACACAATAAAACACGTACCTATGTTCTTTTTAAATTTTGGTCTCTATAATGACAATAAAATGGAGTAGGTAGATAATATACCTACTTAACTATATTTATAATAGGTAGGTACAAGCAAATGGTAGAAGTATTTCATGTTATTATGGATATTTAGTTGTAGTATTCTAACGGTTTATTAAGTAGGTGCCTAGTATTCCAACGGTTTCTCGGCGTAGTTTAATCTGAAACAAAATTTTCACATCTTACAATCAATACAAATAAGTAAACGGCCTTACCACAAAACTAAATCAATAACCAATCAAATTACATTGAAAGTAACCCTGACTTATAGAAACTTTACATACCGCAAGCCATACTCTAAAAACACTGAAAACGGTACATCGTGTCAATAATTGCAAGTCAGTTTAATGTTTGTTTATCATCCGAAGTCAGTTTGCGCTAACATAAGCTGAGCTGCGATTATATTGGCACGATGTACCTACCTATCGTTTTCGGTTTTGGGAGTAGAGGCCCAGAGCTGAGCTATGCTATGATAGGTAGGTTTTAAATATATATACAACATGTAATATGATAAGTCCCTTATTTGTTTTCTTTTAAGTGTTACAATAAAGTGTTTCTTCTTCTTATACCTACTAGAAACATGGAGTAATTTTTTTCGGCCCGCGTAACGTTAAAAACGCGCAAAACCAGCAAAACCATATTTTCAAGGGGATATAGCAAGATTGTATTAAGTTTCAATTGGTACATTAGAACTCTTGTTCAGCCAATCAAATCACCCAAAAATGTAGGTACATGTATGCATTTTTGTTTCTGGTGTTTTTTGGTAGACAGGTGGATGCTTCAAATATTCACAGAATATTTTAGTTTTATATATTGACTTTCAAAATAAATGATAAAATCAAAATAAGATAAAATATTTAAGGGGGCGTTCCATACAACAAACGTGATTTTTAACGCTTGAAATATTGACAGAATGGTACGGACGGAATTCTTTGTGCGTCTGACTCACATTTGGCTGATTTTTTCAATTAAATTTCAAAATAATTGACCGGTTTTTTTATACTTTCCCATTTTTATATCTATGGCCGCTTCAACATCTAAAGCTTGGACCGCAAGGTTGCCCATACCTGCTGTAAAGCAGGTATGGGCAACCTTTAGAACATTGCTAAGAAATTACTTAGCAACAAGCAATTCCTTGTTTATAAATACTAGTGTTAGTACCTACAGTAGGTACATGACACATTTAATGATTGTAATGTTGACAGACCAGACCTTACATTGCAAAACAATGAAGCATTATTTATTTTGTATCTAAGTATATTTCCTTATTTTCAAGGTACATTATTGCAAAGCAGCTCTACGAATGACATCATGCAATGTGTCATTGAGTTTGATAAGGTATTTAGTAATTGCACTAAGTAATTGAACTGACTTATTATGTGCAACGAGATATTTGATGTTGTTCTGATTTTTCTATTTTATGGACAATCAGCATTAGAAGTTATTGTTTAAAACAGTTAACATTTTACGATCGCTAAAGTTATTTTACATTGATGATGATTGATGAAACTTAAATCAGAGAAGACATTTAATGTGGTTGTATGCATCAAACTAGCGCTACCACCTATTAAATAGGTGGTAATAGCGTCAACGTACCTAATACCTAATAACATAAAATAGGACCTAGGTTGAACAATGGAATTAAAAAAATATATTGTTCCGTTCCTGATACCTATTAATACCTAGTTGCACTTGGTGTCCACCACTCTGTTTTCGCTACTCTTACTAAACTATACAAAATAAAACTATTACAGAGCTTACAATAGGTACCTATCACAAACGGAACAATAATTTTATTTTAAATTCCTTTATTCAACGTATTAATAAGGTAAAATAGGTGACGGTGCTAGTTTGACACATACAACACTATCATAAAATTTTATTCGATTATTTTCCACTGATGTAATAAAACATAAGTACTTAAGTATCGATAGTAGTAAATTTCCTAATTTAAAAATGTATCGTTCAAATTACAACCAATTACCTACACAATTTTGATCCTACGTATGTATGTCCTGACACATATACCTACTTTTAGGAATTTGTTTACAAACAAGAGTACAAAGTTGCCTACGTTAGTCAATACTGGACAAAACTAACACAAAAACCAACACCAAAAGATATATGCCCAACTGCGGTCGCGTTGTTAATGATCCCGATGTTGGCTCACCTTTTTTTTTAAGTCCGCGCATAGCTCTTGTTTCCTCCTCCGTATAGTCTGCGAACTTGTTTATTCCGAAAGTGGCCGTTGGATTATCTACATTTAGTCTGTTGATCGTCTTCAAATTCTCTACGAAGGCATTGTAGTGTATGCGCCTGTCTTCGTCATCTTTGTATGTTCTGTTGTGTTCCTTCACAAACTCAGCGAACAGCTCCTCTGCTTTTTCAATGTCAATATTTGTTTTATCATTCGCGGCAGCCATGATGACTAGCACGCACAACGTCAGCGCGCTTAATAGATTCATTGTGCACTGATCCTTTTGAAACCGGTTGGTTGTCAATGTCGCATTTAGTATAATGGTGTGGTTTATATAAGTTCTGAGAAGGAAAATAAACAAGTGACCACACAACTTTATCTGGTTGATATAATTTATTCAATTTCATTGAAAATCTTGTAGTTATTGACATGTTGAATTATTCAATTATTTAAAGGACATAATAATATACTGTATGTCATTGTGTCATTGAGTTTGATGAGATTAGTACCTAATTGCACTAAATGATTGACTTATTGATATGATTGACAAAGAGATTATTGATGTTGTCCTGATTTTATGCATTAGAATTTTTGTTTCAAACAGTTAACCTACGATCTATTAAGTTATTTTACATTAATGATTAGCTGATGATGATTGATGAAACTTAAATTAGAGAAGACATTTAACATAGGTACAATGTTATTCGAATATTTTCCAGTGATGTATCCAATAAAAGTTATAAGTAGATAATAGTTAATTAATATGAAAATGTTTCGTTCTATTTACAACCAATTAGGTACTTAATTTGATTATATGTCCTAACACAATATACCTTTAGGTATTTCTTTACAATCAAGAGTACAAACAAAAAGTTTCTACGTTAGTCAATACTGGACAAAACTAACACAAAACCCAACACCAAAAGATATATACCTACCCAACTGCTGTCGCGTTGTTAATGATTCTGATGTTGGCTCACCTTTTTTTTTAAGTCCACGCATAGCTCTCCTTTCCTCCTCAGTATAGTCTGCGAACTTGTTTATTCCGAAAGTGGCGGATGGACTCAATGCATTCAGTCTGTTGATCGTCTTCAAACTCTCTACGAAGGCAGTGTAGTGTACGCGCCTGTCTTCATCATCTTTGTACGTTCTGTTGTGTTCCTTCACAAACTGAGCGAACAGCTCCTCTGCTTTTTTTATGTCAATTTTTCTTTCACTATTCGCGGTAGCCATGATAACTAGCACGCACAACGTCAGCGCGCTTAATAGATTCATTGTGCACTGATATACTTTGTGTTACCGGTTGGTTGTCAATGTCGCATTTAATATAATGTTGTGATATAGATGAGTTCTGAGAAGGAAATTAAAAGAAGAGATATGGTTGTAGGGTCACTACCCCACAACTTTATCTTTTTGAGATAATGTACCTATTAAATTTAATTAAATACCTATACCTAAATTAAATTGAGTGGCTACTGAATACAATATAGGTACCTACTGGTAGTTATTGAGAAGTTCTAATTATTAAATTATTGATAGGACATAAATTAAACTGTATGAAACAAATTTATACCATTATCAAAGACGATGAACATCAACAAGACAGACAAAGGCCAAACACAAAATTGTAACCCTGAAAATGGCCCAAAACGGGAGTTTAAAGTAGATGGCAGCACCAGATAGCCTGGAAACTTTAAAACATCATTTTTATCCAAGAAATTAAATTACAGAACGAAATGCTTAGATTATTTGAAAAAATTGACTTTACGACATTTTTAAAAATGAATATAGGTACCTATTTTAAAATATTGTCAAAGAAAAAGAAAACTTATTTTCGTTTCCTGTAAAGTTGCATGATTCGAGATAAGTGATAGGTACCGTTATAATAATATTATAGGTACCTAATGTAATGTATGCCGTCTATAGTTATTTTACTAGTTTGTATGTAGGTATTCGGAAGTTTACTTGTTAGAACATTCAACAAAGTAGGTACCTATGTTATACAGAAATTATACAGCATAAAAAAGTGTAATGAAACGAACCAGAGATGTTTAAAAGCATTTTTAATAAATATTTACATACAACACCATGAAAGCAAACACAACCTTGTACTTAGAACCAAAGACGATTAATATCTAGAAGACAGACAAAGGCCATACACAAAATAGTAACCCTAAAAAATAGCCTGAAAACTCTAAAACATCAATTTTATTCAAGAAATTTCAATTACTTTCTAGTTAAAAATGTTTAAATATTGAATATTGTTGCTACCTACTACTAAGTATTGAAATTTCTTGGATAAAATTGATGTTTTAGAGTTTTCAGGCTATCTGGTACTGCGGGATCGGGTTACGATTTTGTGTATGGCCTTTGTCTGTCTTCTAGATATTAATTGTCTTTGTTAGAACTAAGGATTGATAAATAACTGGTAAAGGACGGATCTTTAAATTTCTCCTACATACCTACCTAAGTATCACAATTTAAAACAGTAATTTAATTTGCGTAAAAAAATGTTATTACTTACAGTTACTTATTTAAATTTTGTAGATTAAGTAGGTATGAAAAAAATATACACTCACGGAGATTTGACAGTAAAGTTGTTCGCATTACTTTGTTGCGGGACTAAATACCGACAAAAAACGGGAAAGTGGCGCGAATCGCGCGTGAAGCCGTGAAAAATATGAGAATGCTATTTACACTCCTGTTTCGCGGGTTGTTCACGGCTTCGCGCAAATGCTCTCTAAAAATTCTCTAAATTGACAGTTATAAATTACATGAATAAATCATCACCTGTCTTGCGATACAAAAATATATAGTAAGTAATTATGTAAGGCAACCTAATTAACATGTGGGGTACCTAATTATAAGTATACCTAGTCGTAACGTGGTAAAGACCAATCAAAATACAGGTTATAAAACAACGCCCTCTAGATTTAGCCAGAATTTAGAGTGCATGCAGATATGTATGGAGATTAACTGTCTTTACTACTTTATAAAAGTCTCTAATAATAACTAATAAAAATCGAACTAATATGACAGTGAGATTATATCATCACATTGCACAGAACGACTTTGCAACAAGATGACGTTACCTACTTAAGAATAGAACCCCGTTTTCCATCGACTTACAAGGTTTCTTGAGCTCTGATAGCAGCAGCTGCCATTTCCTTTAAAAAAGGATTAATAAAAAAACTCTATATTGACTTGCAAAATTAACAAATTATTATACTAAATAGTAAAGTCTCTATAGTTGTGTATCACTTACAGCCACAGGCTCTTCTATCACAGCACCTGAAAATAGGATATTTCAATAAATAAACAAAAACAAAGCAGCATAAAAGGCCGACGCATGCGACTAGACAATTATTTAAATAAATTAGTAAAATATATGACCACGAATGTATTTTACGTGGCAGCCATTCTGTCAGATCTTCAGGCATCTAAGAGCCTGGGCACACTACGTTTTTCGAACGCGCCGTCACTGTGCATTTAAATCGGGACAAACGCAAATGAAAGCGCAGTGATTGCGCGTTTGTATCGATACAAACGCAAGGCGAGTTAAATGTAGGCGGCAAGCTTGCACACTTACACTAATGACAGTACACTCTACCCTCGCGTTTGTGAAACCCGCTGAGAACTAGCAGGTGACGCGCTACACAAAATCGCGCAGTGACTGCTCGTTCGAAGAACGTAGTATGCCTAGGCTGTTTTATTTTAGGCTTTTCTTTACCGTACAAAATGTAACTTAGGCCTTTACAGTATCTATACTACAGTGTATAACTAACCTATTCACGACTCGGCAGCCGCGGTCCTCCGAAGTAAATACTTTTATCGAACTTAACGGCCAATTTTAATGACACTAACTTACTGAGGTTACTGCCTCTGTGTAACATGGCTATTATTACGTTTTCAAATTCATTGTAAAAACATATTTATAGAGCACAATCCCCTTTTGATTCATACGTAAATATCGAACAAAGAAATAATTCTGCAAATATCAAATGGGCTTGTGGCAATCGTTGAACATTCGTTCATTAAAACCGCATGAAACCGGCATCAATATATTTGATATCATTTCACAATCTATGCTTTCTACCTCATTATTTTTAATCGGCTTACATTGGGTTTAAATTCCAGTGTAATAGATGCGCAATAAATTGAAAGTATCAAATCATTATACCTAACTGAAGACTATTGACGTATAACTACTATAAGGTACTTAACTAATTTTGTACTCAAATATTCAACATGAAAATACTGATAATCAGATGGCTTTTTTATAATATACTGTAATTCGATTACTATACGCATAGTCATTGTAATTACTTATTTCTTGGAGGTCTGCGCGACAAATACACAATACACATATTTATTAATGTGTATTAAAAAAAAGTATAATCTTCACTAATAAATAAAACCTAATCTGATTATAAACACCAACTTCTTTCCATTAACTATGCCTTTTCTATTGGTCAAATAGAAAATATTATATTCGATGACAGAAAAAAATAACTTTCGCAACAAATTAAGTATTTTATTATTGAAAACATTTTAATTCGTTCGATTTTGTAATAATGATCAGTCTTTCATTATAAATAGTAAAACTCAACTGAAGCATTTATCTTATAAGCGAAATCAACCAAAAATAAACAATTCTGTATTGATTACTTTTTGTAGTTTAAGCTACTAATAATTTTGATTATGTAACTATGTTAATGTTAAGGTAAGTACAATAATTCCACCAAAATAGTGTGCAGCACTTTTGTTACGGAACAATGTGCGCGTACAAATAAATGTTTTTACTCAGGTAGCGGAAGCATGACTAGTTCGCGAACAATATAATGTAAGTCGACCAGAATTGTACACTGTGCATTATCAGTTCGTGTTGTACACTGTGCATTACACACCGTGGAACACTGGTGGAACTGTACCTTAACGTTTTACTAGCACGAAAACAAACTAATTGTTTCATTATTTCAACAGCCTATTTACTAAAACGTTTCTATAAACAACGAGTTATTAGTTTTGCACTCTCAGCACGCGCTCAATGCTTATGAAAATGTAAACGGTGTACCTATAGAATTAAGGCTTTCCAATTATGAATTAATGATTATTGTTTTAAGTTAAAACACACATTATTAATTATTAGAGAACTTAATTGACATAAACTGTATTGCTGGACAAATGTGATCGTAATAATAATGGTATCGTAATATGTAATTTTATAAGATAAAGAAAACTGAAAATTAAGAAAACCTTGGAAGGAAAATGAAATGCTGAGCTCATCTAAAAGTACCTAAGCATGTGCTTAGAATTCTAAAAAATAACCACTTTTAGATTCACAGGCCATTTGTAATGTGTATTTATACATGATTAGATTCTGATTAGGATTACAATTTATAGCCCTTTTAATTTAAAGAACTTTATTAGATTCTGATTAGGATAACAATTTATAGCCCTTTTCAATTTAAATTTCTTGTATCGACACTCCCTACGTACACTTGTGTAACTGCCGGATACACACTTATACGTTTATTGCATTTTTGGCATCTACACGTGTCAATCTATCATTATAACTTACAAAAAAATAAAAAAGTCTACTCTAAGTACTTTTTTCTCAATCGTGTAACTGTCTAACTTCATTATTTGCCCGCCGTACAATGTTCTATCTTCCTCATACACACTTTGACGCGGGGGGAATGAGGTCCAGGTGGCGGGTAACTGCCACTTACTTAGTTCTTGCGCGGACAGCGAGTACAATGCGTGTGCGATTTGTAAATATTTTATTGCCGCAACTATGACATGTGAACGTTTCTATTCTTAAACAACTTGAAAGCTAACGCTATTAAAAAACGAAAAATAGATATATCAGACCCTGATATATCTACTTTAAGACCAGATAAGTAAATTATAATTAATTATTTACCAATGTTTTGTACTTTTTGATGTCCAATCATAGTTATTGGGCTTTTTTAGTCAGTTGTGTTTTATTGCCTTCATGGTTACCTTAACTATTATGGATATTATTAGTAATTTTTGTTACTTTCATAATTTTTTGTATTACCTACGTACAAATATGTAACTACGCACTTACATATTTATGCATCGGGGTTCAGTATGATCATAAGTGTATCTACGCACTTACATATTTATGCATCGGGGTTCAGTATGATAATAAAGTGTATCTACGCACTTACATATTTATGCATCGGGGTTCAGTATGATCGTAAGTGTATCTACGCACTTACATATTTATGCATCGGGGTTCAGTATGATCATAAGTGTATCTACGCACTTACATATTTATGCATCGGGGTTCAGTATGATCATTTAAGTGTATCTTGGCACTTACATATTTATACTTCGGAAAGATGTTAAATCATAATTCGGTAACTTACCTTTACATAATTTTACATCGGAAAGTTATTTAATTAAATGTATAGACCCATGCACTTACATAGTTCTGCGTTTGTTTTTTCATGTTATTTTAATAAAATAAACAATTATTTTATTGTATATTTTTTATAATAATATATACTTAAGTAACTACGTCCAATTTCAGTAATAAAAAAAATAAGAAATTCCAATTCACGAATATGGTTCTGTTATATTCTACAAAAAACTAACTAGCTTAGAGTAAGCTTAGTTACGTAAAACCAAGTGAAAATTCGTCAATTAGGGTCAAAACACAATATGTAGAAGCATATTATTAGATCATACTTTCTAACGTTAAACCATGTAAGTACCAATGAAACAGAAACATTCTCTAAGTATATCCGTGTAACAGGCAGTTACAATATTGCCTTTCTATTAAGCATCGACGAAAAAGTATGTATGTGCCACATACGTCATCGTAAGCACCACGTAAAAATATGTATGTGTAATAAAATCTAAACCAATAAATATTAAAATAAAACATAGTATCCATCTTAAACGTGATCTACAGTAAGAGTGTCTCACCAATTTTCACAGCAATATCTCAAAAAGGGCTACAGTTATAGGCATTTCAACTTTTTCAAATCTTAAAAGCGCTCTCCTGTAAAATTTGTGTTTTGCAGATACACAACTGTACGTAGGGAGTGTCGGTATGTTGTGCTATGTTGTGCGTATTTGTGACTTTACTCGTTCCTATTGATTGAAACCTAAAGCTCTCACACAGGCGAGGGTAGCCGCTTATACAATATGCCTTTAGTAATCGTTTGAACATTCAAATTACAAATTAATTTGAAATGCTTTAGGCTTCTGAACAGCGAAACAAATACTGAAGTGCATAACACTCTGATCACATTATACGTCGAAAAATCAGTACAACTATGTGAACGCAAACAAGTACCAACATAGTTGTTTGTTATAGATGTTATTTTTATCAGACTAACAATGTGAGAACCTACACAAACCTATTAAGGTTTTAGGGTGCAATAATATTTTATCATTTTGTAGTTACTGTGCATAAATATTCGTGAACGCTTGAGTACTAACGAAAGCGTAAACACAAAATAATATAACATAGCAAACAAATCCATTTAGCAGTTTTAGTTCGGTACAAAATATAATTCGGAATAATGCGTGTGTTCCCAAATCACGGATTTGTAATAAAAGCAAAATGTGATATCATTTTCTGGCAGATTAAATAGCATTTCGACGACTTCATCAAATCTATTATTGGTTTCGTGATAAGTTTGTGAACCTTTCACCTCATCCAATGACATATTATCGAACTTGTTATTGTTAAGACTTTCGATATATTAAAAATAACCTTCTGACCTAGACTAGTTACGTATCTACAATCGCTAACGAAATAGATAGCAGAGGAAATAGGGAGTTTTAATTTAATGACGAAAAGTCACGCAGAAGTCAGAACAAAGGATTGGCGATGATAGAAAGAGATTCGATGCGAAGCGCTTGTAATTTGTCTAGGAAGCTAAAAGAGAGTTAAAATTAAGCAAAGCATCATACTTTGTATCGACAAATTACTAAAGCTTTAGCCTCACTTATCACTACTTTTCATTCTCATCAGAATTTCTAATTGGACACCGTTTTATATGCCTAAATATCTGAGAGGTCTGATAATTATATTCGTGGTCATATTTCTTTTTTAGCACCCTACCAAAATGAGGGGTTTCATAAGGTTTAGGAGTGTGAGTGTCTGTTGTAAGCCATGGTTGGAAGATATCAGACTAGCCGTTTCCAAGATTTAAGCTCTGAGGCCCTAGCCATGTTACATTTCGACAATCGCTTTCGATTAGAAACTAAAAAAAATGTATAGGAATTGACATTCGATGAAGAAAACTCGAGCGATCAGAAATGTCAAATCAAAGGGTAGCGATGATAGAAATCGAATCGCTTCATAGCGAATGCCGGTTGGCTAGGCCCTCTGAACCCTAAATTTGAGGGGATCCCGTGTTTAATTTCGACTAGGGAACAAATATTTGAGTTCAAAGCTAGATTCAACGATATGAATACTCGAGGGTCTGATGATGGCCAGAATTGAATGTGTCGGGTATTATTTTAAATTCAAACTTGTTTTATTTCATTAGTAAAGATAGAACATAAGTACCAGTAAGTTGCGTCCTCAATTGGTCGCTATCACAGAACACAGGGTCGTGTAGGACACTGCTGAGTTGCTCTTTTATTAATGGCCGGGCGTTGCACCAGAAAATGCGGCCGCCTTTCGACCATTCTAATACCAGCATCTTTAGACTCTGAAAGAAAAGAATTAATACAGTGAATAATTATTAGAAAAAAAAGATTGGACAAAGGTTATAAAAAACTTTAGGTGATGTCAAAGTGTGAATGATTTTTACTAATGCCATGTATTTTTGATTAAGCTGAAGATTGCTACAGAACATAAAGATTTAATTTCATTAAAAAAGCTAAATTGCACTATCCCATTAATATTTATAAGCGCGAAGTTTGTATGGATGTGTGAATGTGTGGACTGTGGATGTATGGATATTTGTTACTCTTTCACGCGGAAACTACTGAACGGATTTGGCTGAAACTTGGAAATAGTTGATGACCTAGATTAACACATAGGCTACTTTTTTATCTAGTACGTAACATGAGATAGATACTACAGGGGCAAAGGCGCGGTCGAGTAAGCTAGTATTAGAATATTTTAGAACAAACAATAGGTATTCATATTAATAAATTCAATTATGAATAAATGTAAGCTTATATTTTGAGAAAATTTTCCTTCAATTTCACTTTCCGTAAGAACAGAGGTTAACTTCATGATGAAGAAATATTAAATTGTATTATTACAACAAACTTTATATTGGCTTTTTAGCTCCTATAAATATTATATCTATAATTTACTGTTGTACCTACGTTCTTTCATGTCTATGCTAATTGTAACAATAAGAGAATAAGTTATGTCTATAGGAGTCTTAAACTTTGTTCATTGTCATACACGAATAGGGAGAAGTGTGTCAACATCGTCTTGACCTAAACAAACAAACTTGTGAAGCGAATACACATAAAAAATACTGTACCAATCTTGAAATAACGTCCTTTATAGCTCTTTCGTCGAAAGTATTTTTCCACTTGTTTGAATCAGAATCATGTATTCTAGAACTTTAGATGGCTTCATACTTTCTCCTGATTGTATACTTCGCTTATCAACGAACTTTTAAGTTATTATTACGATGCAGCAATTGATTAGTTATTGTATGATTTCAGTTTAGTGAGATTTATTTGTACACGAAACGTCAATACGAGTATTAATGTTCCATAAATTATTACTCAGTGCGAAAATAACCAGAAAAACTTTTGAAGTCTGATTAACTTATTACTGATATTTTCAAAAAGTGTATTGCTTGCTTCCTTCAGCTCAGCTACAAATTATTAAAACATCAAGTCATAAATCTTTATCATCCTACACCCCTTTTCAAACTGCCAAACAAAGGTAATTCATGAGATCCAAGATCTTGAATACCAAGATTTAGCTTATTACAACCAAGCTAGCTTAAAATTTTGATTGGATAAATAGAACATCTCAGCCATCCAAATCAAGCATAATGCTGTTTCCATAAAATCCACAACCGATAGGTTTCAGAATTAAATTAACTTTACGACGTTTTGATCCATTATCTGTTTTGAATTTCGAGGTCGCTTTACAAGCCCAAGGGTAGGTATTGGTCCATAATTACATTAAAATGTAATTCAAAATGCTATAAAAACTCGGTGATGACAGAGTTCATTAAAATATATATTCGAACAACAAAGTTTTATCTGTAAAAGTAATTTTAATAATAATATTGTTATCGAACATGAGAATCCCAGTTCATTATACTTGGTATTAAGCACATACAATACATTAATTCATAGTAAGGCGCTTATCATGCACACTATGCACAATATGCGAGTGGAATGGACATAGCTTCACACATCCGTGCAGGGCTGCTACTCTTGAAATAGTTTCTGTTTATTTAACGTCTTAGTTTATTTAACATTTGTGTACAAAGTTGCCCCATAGATAAAAACAATAGCATAGCATAGAATGAGCATAATCATATAAGGCTGTGATATAAATTTGTAACATATTTGTTTGTAAGTAGTTGCTAGCCCTAATGGTTTCCCGATCGAGCGTCACGGGGCAAAACCGCTGGCAAAAGCTACCGAGCCATAAATTAAACGTCGAAATATCCAGGGGTTAATAATAACGTTGCAATTCATAATTTATTCGGCGTGTTGTCGAGAACACATGGCAGATATTTAAACTAGCGCTGCGGTGGCACATCAACATTGCATGTGATTTGACATTGTGGCTTGCGGCGAACTGAATATTAAATCCTGCTAATGCTGCCTATGCATATGCTTTTTAATTGTTTTGTGTAATATTATGCGATTAATTATAGGTATAATTGAATTCGAATTGGGTATGTCAGTAGCTATGTTAATAAAAAAAATGATTATGTACGTATTTTAGTTCCTCATTTCCATTAACTAATGTAAGGGATGCCTACCAGCACACAAGTGTTTTTTATTTCTCCTCTCTGTAAAATTATATAAACACATTGTTAGGCATAATGTAGATTTTTAATAAAAAATTTTTTGTTTGTGTGTAGGTACTGTTTTTCACAAATTGAAGCCGGAATAAAAGCAGGTTTTTTTATTTTATTTTCAGTGGTCATAGAGATGAACTCGTTGAACCCATCACATTTGATGGGTTCAAAGAGTTTCAGACTATAACAAATACATTTAGCTTCAACGTGCCACAAAAAAAAAATTAATGGCACAAGCGAATAACAATTTATGTTAGATCCTGATTATGTACACGTACCTGAAAACAACATGCTTAAAATAAATATTACGATTTAAATAAATCTCAATCAGTGAAGTTTTTGTCAAAATAATATTATCTCAACAAAATGTAGTAGGTAAATCTGGAAAAATGTTAATTATCGTATTTTGTCGAAATGCTTAATAGAGCCCACCGATTTCATGCTCAAGCATTTTTTAAGGTAGCTCGACTGAAATCGGGAAAATACTACGGTTGAATAAATTATCGGCTTCATAAAACAGATTTTTAAAATCAAGATTGATTCTAAAATTCAAATTTGTTCGTACAGACTAACAAGTTTACCATGAATCTACAACTCTTTTATAATAAGATTCACGTTTCAAAGAGCTTTGGGTATACAAAATTAATTATGTAGTACCAAGAACAATCTTTTTTAACAACATCATTAATTTAAAACCTTTCGATATCTCCACGTACGATATCAAATTCATAAAAAATATCATTATTTAAAGAGAATTGAGAATATAAAGCAAAATTTTAATTTTTATCCATTAATCGTATCTAAAAAATCTAAATTGATATTCATTTTATAATTTTCTTAAGTTAATTATAATGTAACAGAGACAACAAAGGATCGTATATTTTAGACGTGTAATTGAACTCATAAAAGTTAATGGCCAATTAGATTTATAATCAACTTCTTAAGTTACAAACTTGATTTTTTGTTTGTTTTACATTAAACACCACTGTAGTTTAGGATGTTCATATTAGGAGGATATGGCTCCATGATTTTCGAACGCGCAGGCAACGCGGTTGTATCGATACAAACGCGATACAAATGCGTGGCGAAAAAAAGTAGGCGCAAAATCGCGCAGTGACTACTCGTTCCAAAAACTTAGTGTACCCAGGCTCTTATGTAAAAACGTATACTTGATAACGATGTAAAATAATGTTTTTTGTCTTACCTGTAAAAACGTATAGTCCAGTCGATACAAGGCATCACAATATACCACCAGCAAGCCGACTGTTTTCCTCACAGAGTCATTTACATTCCCGTTGAGTGTGACTCCATTTACTTGCAGGTCCGGAATGACAGTGAGAGTTTCTAGTTCTGGAACTTTTGCGTTACGAAGGGCATTTAGTTTGGAGCGAACGCGCTCTGCGCCCGCGAAGTGGAGACCGCCAACTGGTTGGATGGCGTAATGAGGTGGTAGGATTCCATTCTAAAAATAAATAGGTCAAAAAATTATAAAAAATGTATCGTATATCCGTTAGTCATGATTGACGACCCCTGTGGCGCAGTGGGTGACACAGAGGTAGCTGGTTCGATCCCCACGGGGCGGGACAAATGATTGTTTGACATGCCCTCCGATGCTCGGAAGCGCTCGGCTGTTAATGCCACTTGCGGTCACCCATCCACATGACCGCTCTTCAACGATCTGTCAAGAAAATTTCGCCACGAGCGCTTCAATTATTGCTACTCACATCAATATACTGCACATCCAATGGTGGTCGCGAATGGTAATACATGAGGATTATCATATCAATGATTACTCCACATATCAATCCCACTTCAATGCCGAGAGCCAGGCAGCACGCAAAAGTTCCCAGGAGCGGAACAAGGTCTAGTCCTTAGAAAAGAAAATGAGCATTCATTTAATTTTAATGCCTAAAAACCTAAACCTAAACACCTAACCCACAGTAGGGATCAAAACATCATAACCAAAGATGAAATATGATCACGTCTGTTTGCCACAAGACGAGATATACGTTCTCTTAAATATTATGGCATCTAAGATTCTTTGATCATGTCTAAGGGGTAGTCAGAAGTATGTCCGAAGGTGTTAGCGTAGCTGAGATAAATTATCATAGGTACGTATGATATAAAAACAATACGCAAAATCATTGAATCGTCACTAACAGAATATTGATCTGTATTCACAGACAAAGGTACCTAATTCATATGGAATTTTGATATCGAATCATGCAGTACCTTTTTCAGGACAGTCAATTAAAATTATTCTGAAAGAACTAAAATAAAATAGAAAAAAATTGAAATAAAAACCGAAGTTCGTTTAGTACCTATTTTAGCACTGTTCTTGAATACGAGTGTCCGTTTAGAATGTTTTATTCCAGTTTTATGTATCCAAGCTTAACAAAATCATGCCAATAAAGTAAAGCCCTAAGGATCAAGGTGTATTGTTACTAAGGGGCACAATTCCACGTACCCTGTAACTCTTACCTAAGATCAAGGTAACCTCAATAAACTCAAGATTCGACTTCTATATCCATAACAATAACTTTCAGTTTTAGAGGGTTTCAGAACCAAGGAATAATTTAATGAGATTTCTGAGAAAAAATTTAGGTTACGTTAACATACCGAATAAAACGCAATTCTGCGATAACTTGCTATAGAAGTAGGTAGGTATACTTGTTTTAAAAGTGTTGAAGCGCGTTTTTTCTGAACTTTTAGTTAAAATACCTTTAATATGTTTTGCAGTAATAAAATGATACCTACATCTTTTACCTTCAAGATCTTTCATATCTGATCTATCCTGAGCTTGGCCAGCCTTCATTGGCCATCAGAGACCAAAAGTAATAAAGAACGTTCAAAAAATTACGTTAAAAATAAAAACAGTCTTAAAATGAAATTATCAAGAGGCCACTTTTAACATAAAAGACGCACTGAAGTGCCTCTGTGCCCTTTGTCACGCAACAAAGAATGTAAGGTAGCCCTTGTATTAAAACACTTCTAATTTTAAACCAATTGAAAATAAGTATAAACATTTCTTGCCACAATATACAAGACAGAGCAAAAGATCATGTAAACTTAATTTTTGATACATATTTCATACTTCTCGTAAACGCTATGATGAATTGCTTGTCATGAATATAATATTTAGCGGCGTAGCAAGCGAGGCCTGGAAGAATATAAGACAGCTTCTAATTGAATAAGATAGTAGATAAATATTTGAGTTTTCGTAATTTCTGTATCATTTTCTCTTTCCAAGCCGTTTTACTTGTTATATATTATTGAGATAGGTCAAGAATCAGGATAGAATAAAAAGCTTTTCACTATTGGAGCAGATATTTTCTAAGAATAAAAAGAAAATAAATTAGGATATAATATAAGAAAATGAGATTCAGAAATTCTATTGTTCGTAAATATAGCAGTTCAAAAAGATATCAGGCTAATTCAGGTTATTTAATTACAGTCTTTTTCAATCTTTCGCGATTTTAAAACACACCCACAACCAGTTGTTGCAACGCAGCTGAAAGGGCGGTAAATAATATCATACAAATGAAATATTTATAGAAACGCCGACAGAAATAAAACAAAACTGAAAAACTAACACTTTCGATTTCGATACACCTTACAAAACAAAAAAATCCGAATCAAACTCGGTTCACTCGGTAAGTCACAAAAAGGTACACCCAAAAGTATACTTAAATCCAATAAAACCTATATTTTTCGCCGCGATAAAAATATGCAAAATTCATAAAAGAATCTCTTTCTATAATTTATATATGTAGGCACTTACTGTTACTTGTCCAAAGTTTCTTGATGATAGCTACATCCACCATATGTAAGACAGCGCACACAATCACAGCAGATAACGCTGCACGCGGAATGAAGTAGAAATATGGCGTCAGTAGTGCTAACGTTAGGAGCACTATTATACCTGTGAACAATATCAATATTGAGATTGTATAATTACTCACATACATTGTTCTCGAATTGGATGATTTATACAGCATCTGGTGGGACACGATGCATATAATTCTAGATCTAGGACTAATAAAAGGTTCCTAATAATCATTAGGAAAGGAAGACTATAATATATATATATATTATATATATATGATAAATAACGTATGTCATAGTGTCGAATTCGATTTTAAAATGAAAAGTAAATACACGCTCGTACGAGTTTATTTTCTTGCAACCAACGTCGAACTAATTACTTAATACAGAAATAAGAATTAAATGATACCGTAGAAATACACAAGAATAAGCAAGAATAGTCAGCAAAAAATATTTTTAGCTTTATAAGCTGTAATGGATATCATCATTCATTCCTACAGCAAACAAAACAATTCCGTACAAAACAATAGAGCCACAAATCCACACGAACGCACTTAAAAGGACCGTTGATATTCTAGACGCGCCATACATTTGAAATTGTAAAACCGCTCCTGGAACTTGACTATGACAGTAAACTACGATGCAAACTTTTAGATTTATGAAGTTCCAAGTACATAGCTCGACCGAACTAACCGAGCACGTGGTGAGGTGTGATTTATGAACAAGGTTTATTTGACTTCAAATTTTAACTTCTACAACTAATACCAAGATTAAAGCTCGATAGTTTGCAACTTCGAAGATTATCCATTAAAATATGAGCAACGATTCGTCTAAGCTTTAGTTTGGCAGAGTTTTGGCTTTGGTTGTTCGTGAACTACTTACAGCCATTTATTTTATATTGACAAATCGTTTTCTGCTGAAACGTTTATCAAACCTTAAAATTTATAGATGGTTAATAGGGTTTTTAACAGTTTCAAAGGCACTTTACAGATGAAGCTATCTATTTGAACAATCAAAAACTAATTGTTCAATCAATTTATTACATTAAAAAACAACCTGAATTACGTAAGTTTAAGCATGCAGTTCAGCTTGACCTTCAAAATTCTTCACAACGCAAATGAAAAGTTATTTTTCCCGAAATCATGTCAAGATCTCAAGGGCGATTGATTTCGTACGCGATTGGCTTGTTCTCAATGTTAATGTTGGACTCAAAGCCATTGGTATTCAATTGGGTCGAGTAAATATTCATTGGAAAGATGTTGAATAATGCAAATTCGAAACACCCGAAGTTTGGAGGGTGACATAAATGCGACACACGATCTTTGCTGTATGTCTGAAGGGAGCATGGTTGCCACTAGGGACCGGCCGGATAATCCGCTCAAAGTTTTATGAAGAGTGACACTGGGTAAAGATTGACTTGGTAATAAATAAATATAAAAGAAACGTATATGTACGTTGACGAGAATATTCAAGATACGGTAGGTATCATCAGATCTTCAGACACTCAAAATTATTTGATGATTTACAGGTACCTACAGTTTAATTGAATCAAATGTATGATACATATATCTACTCGAAGCAATAGATGCTTTTTTAAGATGGGTTTCTGGTCCATCATCTTATAAAGTAAAAGATACAAACTGTATATCTCCGATGTTTTTCTTCTCATTTTTTCACAAAAAAATATTAGATTCGCACCTAAAACCACCGAATCACAAGATAAAGTCATCTTACTGGGCACTTACTTACATAGTATTTTAACCATATTTTTATTGAAAGATTTGTACTGAGATTTCTAAAATCAAATATTAATAACTCCAACTCACAAAGACTAATTAATATCGAATAATAAATCGACATTATGGTTGATTTGGTCTTTGAGAAGCCGAAAAGGCAATTTACGTACCTGATAACTTTCAATGAGTTCTGTTAGTTTTATTTTTCATTCATCTTTTTATTTTATTCAATGTGAAAAAATAAAACCCAATTGTACCGAAAGGAGTTGACGTAACAAGCAATAGTTTGTAACCATTTTTATGTACTAAATCAACCTAACTCGGAGGTAATATACGATCTACATATACATACGCAAATACAATTAAATACCGCTAACCAAATGTGTGTTCTTTTTTGCCCAAGCTAGAGGCGTTTGGCAAAAGCTAAATTGTTCGGTTTTTATTGACAACCCTGCAGGCAATTTTGTTGGCACAGCAAAGTAATCGATACGGAAAGTCAAAGTTTTAATCACATTTTTATGGGCGCTCGTTATTGGTACCTACCTACTCTAACCCCGCAGCGTTTTAGAATATGTACTTGAATTTACCACTAACATAAAATGGTAAGCAATTACTTATTGACAGGTTTCTGAAACCAACTCCTAATAGTGTGATATTGTTCGATTTCAAATACGAAGCAAAGTCCTCAAACGAGGTCAACGAGCAAATTCTCTACATGTCAACTGATACGTTGGTAACAAAATTATTTCAAGACAAAGTAGCAAAATCTTGGAGTGTGGTCATTAGAGAAGTAATAGGTACGAAAAGTGTACCTCAAGAACTTCTAAACAGTCAACAAAGTAGTTACAAAGTGTTGTGTGTGGTGACGAGGTGGAACATCTTCTCTGAACATGAAAAATACTAATAACACTATAACTAGAAAATTCCAGTATAAAACTTTATTGGTTGAAAGCACTCGACAGTATTGAACACCTGCCTTTTGAATGAAAATTCGGTTTTCGACTTAGTAGTTCTAGGGAAAGTGAAAACGGATAAGATAAATATAAATACCCACCTAAAAGAACTTTATTTATGAGAGAAGCAAGCTCGCCGTACAAAATCGATAGCTCTACAGACTTTTAATCAGTATTACCCGGAGACTTTGACATAGGATATTATTCCTGGAAGTCGGAAAGATTGTTGTTTATTCAATAAAACTTTGTAGCTACAGTTCGGATCGACGTCTCAGAAAAAAACTTTAGTGGCGCCCAACTGCGAGTATATTTTAAATTGAAAGCCAATGTTTTATCTGTATTGCGTCGTCGTTTTAAACTTGACATCGATCGGATGCACTTTCTTAGTAGGAAAACTAAACAATGTATTTTTATTGGTAACCTAAAACTACGACCTAAATCCCAAGAATAAGGTACAAATAGTAAGCATGTGGTACAATATATCTTATGTCAATTTGTATCAACACCATGTTGGGTGCCAATATTGGCATATATTGGCGCCCAACATGGCGCGTAACATGTAGATCTTTATGATTAAACTGTAAGACAAGATTTGTATCTCCGATTTAAATCAGAAGTACCCGTATAAAAGCCAGCGGCCGGTGTCCTCACACCCGATGCATCGCTTACAGCGCTTCTGGTGAACGAACCGTTCACTGGAAATGAACGGAAGAAAGCGCTGACTACGTTGCAAGCGCCCAATGCGATGATCTCTTGAGTTGCGTCCAAAGTCTTTCCTCTTGCTGGAAATAAATTGTAAATTGTGAGTTTTACAGGAGTAATAAAATTTAGATGTACTTTCACTTTTACTTGTTTTGATGTACCTTTATAGGAGTACATTGGCAATAAGTAAAATTAAGAACGGGTACGGTTCTAATTTTTACTTTTCAATTAGATAAAGTTGTGATCAAAACACCTATATAAGTATATAATAAACTGAAAATTTATTTCAAAAATCGTTTAAACAATTTGAGGAACTGTTGACCAGAACCAGTCAAAAATAACCACCTACTGTGTACACAGTATCTATAAAATATGCAGAACGTGCTCCCCTGACTAACTCCCGTAGATATTTTCAAGTTCTTTTTGAATATCTTAGCGAATGTTTACAAAGCTGGGGTCGTAAACGCGAAAGTGAAAATATTTCCAGAAATTATTAACACCATATAAACTGGTACTAACATTGTTAAAATATTGAGCTTATAACGTCGCTTGTAGCCATTCTGCAAAAGTATTGCAACAGATCGTTTTAGTTTATCTTACAATTGCGGCTCCATTTTTACGGCCAATTGTAAAATGTTGCCACAAAGTCGCACTGCGTCGCTGTTTGTATTTCATTACAGCTTCACCAATAAACCCAAGTTTAGACAATAGATAAGTGAATTTGAGAGAAACTGTATCTACAGTCTCGGAAATTCTTTACAATATTCTTGATACGTTTTTCATTTGTCTGATACCATTTTCGGTTTAGCAAAAAGCTTGAACAACTTTGGCTTTTCAAAGCGGTGTTTTTTTACTCAAAGTTGATTGAAGTTCTCACTTTAAAGTAATAAGCTTTTAGTAATATTCGTCTAAAACCCAAAGGGCTTTGTAGAAACCGATCACAAGTAGGTACTTTTTCAAGTGGAAACTTTATCGCTGTCACCACTAAGCTCATGCTGAATTGATGTCGAAAGTATCTAACTTTTCAAAGTACCTTCCATTCCAACACTTTCACACAAAGATTTTAGCAAGTAACAATTCATACCTTGACCTATTTACGGTTACTTTGCCACCTTAAACTTTCACATACGATGTTTCCTCATAATATACAGTTCGTGTAATTTAGATGGTACTGTTCCCAAACCTCGACGCGCGTATATCTTGGAGGATTATTGTAATGGCATAGTCAATGGGCGGAGACTGGTCATTGCGTAAGGCAATGGCTATTGAACACTGGCGTCGAACCAAAGTTCAAGACATCCCACAGAGTTATCGCGTTCAAATGGGCTCGGCCAACAATAATGTAAGTCAAGCAGGGCATGTGAATCGATGGTGTGAATACTAAATGTTGTGGTGTATATATACTTAATAACCCAGGATTTCACGACGGTTTATCCTACCAACACTTTAACAACACTTTTAGCAGGATTTATGAATATTTCTTTAGCTGAAATTTTTAAGATTAGGTGTATTTAAAATAAATTATTTTGTTGTTATATTAGTCACAGTGAAACCGTGGATTAAAAATAATATAATTTGTTAAGAGATCGATCTAGCTAGAATAATCGAATAGAGTAATTGAAAGTTAATGAGTCCGTATTCCAGATAAAGAAGAAATCTCAGAAGTCGAAAGATGGAATGGACTTAATTAAAAGAAAGCGATATCAATAGGATTTCTCAAAGCTTTCTTTCAAGCTTATTTATTTTTCAGCAGCCTCTTTGTAGTTTACTGCTGGATTTGTGTTACTAATGAAATGAAAAAAAAAGAAATAACATCCGGTAGACATAATCTTTCAGATCTTTTATGCATTAGTGACAACACAATGTTGACTCGCACAAAATTATATTTGGATACCTTACATACCTCTGTCTACCCCCTTAGGCATCTTCAAAGGATCTTAAATGTCTTAAATCTTCGAGAATGTCTACCGTTCTTTAAGTTTTGCTTACGTTTCCTTTTTACCAAAGCTATGGAACCTACAGTTACATAATAAAACACTTATACGAGTTGTGTGTAGTTAAGTATAATATAAAATACACAGATCGGCTTCACCGGAGATGGAAAAAGCAATAATGGCTGTCTGAATTCAACGTAAACTGATTGGAACTACAATCACGCAGACACTCCTGATACCCAGCTTATCTGTGTAAGCCACGTTATAGATCGAATAATGATTTTCTGCTGTAGGTCTGTTTGTATACTAGTTTAATTCTGTTGCGTTTTGTCTGTTCGAGTTTTTATTTTCAAATTATAGATTTAATGGTGAAAATACAGATAAATAAACCCAACGATAATGAGCGCTTATAAGCTTATAGTGAGTAGGTATCTGATGTTTATTTTTGTTTCATCAACAATATGACTCTCCGTGAATGGATGAGCTGCCTGATAATTATTACCCATAATTTACGAAAATCTGTTCAGGACTTTAAAGATTATCGGTAGGTACTTTTCTAATTGGTGGAGAAATCAAGGGTTTTTCATTAAATTGTTATTAAGTATATTATGTTTAATTAGCTGGCTTTTGTTTTACGAATCGTGAACATAGAAAATGGAGTTTAGATATTGCAGAGCAAAAGTAAATTAATGTTTTCTTTCATTAATATATTTTCTAGTTACTTTTTCTTTAGAGCTCGTTTCTTTTAAGTACGGTACTTTGTAAGTCAAACATTAGATTCCTGTTACGGCAACAAACTTGTATAGTAGTTCACCATCATTATTTCTCTTTTTATACCTAATTCCTCTTTTCATAAATCAAAGTTTTGTCAAGAATATTATTCATAAGTATTCTTTGCACATCCTTGTTATTTAGTTTACAAGTTTTACCGACAATGTCGTTGTAAACTTTTTACTAAACAACTCATCTGTTTGTTGAATCTTGGTCTCATAATTTATTGTAAGTAAGCGGGTAACTTTGTGTTACCTGAATCTGAATTTCAAAATAGATTTTCCTGGAAATTGTTAGGGTTTGTTCAAAATTCAATGGACGTGCTGCTCAGTAGCTAAAGCACGTGTATGCCACGAGATGTGAGAAAGGCCAATCAAACGTGCTTTCATACAGAGTGCATACGTAACCTCAAACTCTGTGAAAGCTTTTTCAATGCCTTCTCAAAACCACGGAACGCCTGCTCAAAGGTTCGCGGCAATTTCACTTTAAGAATCAAACTTAGGCCTTTACATCTTCACTAGGTAATTTATGCACTGTTAGAAGGCAAATATTTGCCTACCCTTACGAGACACTGTTGTATTGGGACATTGTTGAGATGGAATACGCTTGCCTCGCACCCAAACCATCCTCTCAGCTTAACCATGGTTGGTTAAGCTAAGAGCACAGGAAAGACAATGGTCAATACATGTGGACTGACTAGGTGTATTATAGCTGTAAATTTTCTAGAATATTGAATTTTTAAACGAAGGAGCTGCCCTCAATTTGTAACAATAGCAACGGTAGCACTACTGGCTCAACTATTCTGCAATTTAAACTTTCTGTACGGAGTTTAGTCTCAAATTAATATGAAAGTTCGTAAATGCGGAGTATGCTCTACAAAGTGGCCAGCCCTTACATTATTTCAGCCGCTCACGATAGAAGAACTTTTGAAGTTAAACATCAGACAGTGCGAAATGATTCCCTTACAAAAAGTTAAACTTTTTTGTGAGTTGTGTTGCTAATTTAATTGAAGAAAGAAGTAACCGCAGACTAATTTGGGGTTGCCATGAAACTTTTTCGTTCCATCATTATTATACTTTTACATATAACAATTTTAGAAATCGGATAAAGTATCTAGTATCATAAATTGCCTCCTTCATTAAAACTTATAAACATTTTCTTCATGCAGTCTATAGGTCGATAAAGAGCGCCATTTCACTTTATCCAGCCCACCTGTCACCTAGCCATGTACACTATTTATAAAAATGAATCGCAGTTCATTAGTCTCGTTAAAACTCGCAAATTTGGCTTGCAGTGTCTATGGAAGTCTAGGGAAGGTTTAAATTATGAGAAAACTAAAGCGCAGATTTCCTGCAATATTACACCGGTCAGTACGGGCCGCTACTTTCTTATAAAACTTACCAAAAGCCTTAGCTATAGCCACGTTGGAGATGATCCCGACAATAGGCACGACGAACATTCCAGAACCGAGGTGTGACAACATCTCTGTTGCTGAGTAGGTCGTATTGCCGACTGATGTGTGGAACACTGGGGATTGAGGAGTCGGTAGACCTGGTGTTATGTCACCTGAAGGAAAATACACTAAAACATTAAAAATCACAGCTTGGTAGCTTACCTAATAGGATAGTGCTTCAGTAAGGCCCAAGATAATCTTGCGAATAGGTACGAGATCAAATTTTTAAACTGAAATATATACGTTTCATACATGTACCTACTTGTATACCTTTAGAACCAGATAAATACAATACTCAACTAAGTAAGTATGCGGCGCAAAAATAAAGAAATGTCGTCTAAGAATGATTGGCATTTTTCTTAACAACAGGTATGCTTGGTAAAAATTCCCAGATAATTTATTCAAATGTTTATAACTAAAAAAATACTCACAACTAGAGAAAGGCTACAACAAAGCGAGCAAGCCTAATGCTACCAGTTAAGTATACCTAATGTAGAATATTCCGTCCAAGGTCTCATCTTTAGCTAAGTATACCGAAGCGTTTCTAGTACCGAACCCCAAAATTACTTTACACATTACTTTTATTACAAACGGAATTCCCTAACTAACAATAATAAGCTGAGGTCAGCTGCGGTTATGTAAGTGGTCCTTACTAACCGTTTATACAGGGCTCATTTCGTGGGTACTCATCGCGCTACAATACAAAGTACCATTATCTAAAATGATACTATTGTATTTTGCTCTACTATTAATAGGTAATGATGGAGTTGTGGGATATTTCTGTGTAAATAAAATATTTGTGTTTGCAGTTCGGTGTATTGTAAATTTGTAATCCATATTTTTGTTTTATCTTTAAAATACAATTTATCGAAACGTATAATCAAATGGAAATCAAAACTAAAAGGCAACGGTAAAAACTACAAACAACATGTAAATATAATTTGGACACTAACTTTATTTCTTTGTTTCATTGTTTCATTAATTAGGTCTGTCGCATTCTGTCGCATGTGAATGAAAAAAATAATCATTGAAAAATCTCGAAACGAATTGAAATTCTAAAAGATTTTCGAGCTAAAGTTTGCACCGAAGTATCCTGTTAGGCAAATGTGTGCAAATTCTAACTCCTCCGATGTAGAGAACGAAATTTCCATACGAAGAGGTACAACCATTTACCCAGGAGTACCGTAAATCTAAAAACCTTTTTAGATGACTGTATGCTGCGGGGATATCATAAAACTGTTGGTTATTTATACAAGATAAAAATGTTGCTTCGTCTCAGCAACTCAGTTGTACATCGCTCAACAAAGTCGAGTTAGAGTGAAGATTCGCCATTTATCAGTCTAGCGAACTGCATCTAGCGGGGCTGACTTGAATTCGATATAAGATCGGATTACTGGAAGTTTTATTAACGAAGAAAGTTGATACGAGAACGGAAAGATTGTATCAAGAAATCAAGGAGTGATGCTAGACAATTGTACGAGTTTTACTTAAGAACGAAATCTTTCACAAACTTACCTTTGCAAGTTGAGATTTTCTCAAATCGTACAAAATTACGTGCTTACAATTAATACTTTTTATGTAGACAATACTCTAATGAATTAATATCCTTTCAGTTTCAGGGACTCCCTTTATCGTATTAAGAGGGGCTCGGCACTGTTTCAAATATATAGAAAAGTCAAAATTATCGATTGGGCTTGAGCCCAACGACGTTTTTCGTGTTGCGGGCTAAGCCTATTTTTGTTGGTACAGTTAAGTACAGGGTGCTTAGGTATTCGAGATCCTTAAACCACCATGTTCAGGGAAATTAGATTTGGTTAAAGGTTTGTAATTATAGTCTATAGAATTTGGATAAAAGGTCTAAATAACGGTCGTACCTACATTAACAATTTAGTAATAACAATTCTAGTTATACAATTCTTTATAAAGCCGGTACAAAAATACCAGAAAACTTACCAGTGAGTAGCAAAGGGTCTCTTTTATCACGATGCACTATAAACGCCAAGACAGCCGCGAAGACAACAACCACAGCATTCCTTGACACTCCGATGAACCACAAGCATTTTTGTAAGCGGAGTGTCTTTTTCCGTCCTTTCTCGTCTTGCGTTGCTTTTAGCTGAATGTCTTTCACTGCCTGGAATTAAACAGAATAATCCCGAAATGAATAATTAAAATGTGCTAATCGTATTGTTCTGAGGTGCCTGTACCTATCTGTGTTTCCGAGAGAAAGCCGTAATATCGAGTTTCTAACGTAATGATAATACCATGAGTCCATGATTTAAAATTGTTGAGGAATAATAAAATTGTTACTTCAAAGAGCAAACATATTTCATAATAAAATTATTAGAATGATCGTAACATATTAAAAATCATCAAATCTTTATATAAATTCTGCATATCATATTTTATGCTGTAGGTATGGTAAAATTAAAATCAATATACTTGTAAATCGTTCCACTCACGTCTTTATCACAGGTATCCCACTGCGGGGTCAGAAAATGTGTGTTTTTATAAAAATTCTACTGCCTACCCGTAATAATAGGGCTATTTGATGTATTATTCATATTTAGTATTAATATACAGAACAATGATACAAATCAAACATGAAGTGTATTTGTTTTTATAGAACCAACAAAATAAGACTGACATTCGGATTTCGCGTTTTGATAGGGTCAATAAAATAAATAACCGAGGTTTATGAGTTAGGTATAGTATACAAGCTGTATATAAGAATGCTTTCAAATTCAATACCGACTAAACTCATGTATGACCAAATGATGGTCGCCGGAATCTAGAGGCTGGGAACGATGTAAGACAAGCCAACTACAGATGTTATTGATCATCTACAATAGATGCATAATCTTGGCAATGTCTTACAGGATATGATTTGTTTCCCAAACCGGGCCTTTGTATATACCTATTTATAAGGCAAACTAATTTGAGCCAGCTGTGATATTAGTTTCGGAGTAAACTTTGGCTTGCTACATAAATTATCTTATGACTAGCTAGAACTTGATTTTAGGGACTGGCTAAGCAGAGTTTTAGACTGTTTTGAAGTAAGTGGACACTGTGGACGTACTATTGCAGACAGATTCTGAGTATACCATCGATAGCATTTATATTAGCATCTATCTGAATCACAGTCACAAATAAAAAAATAGCTTATGCAAGACTGTTAGTTACTAGTCCACGCTGAAACTGTTGAACCAATTTGATTAATTAAATTAGATAACACATACGGCTATTTTTTTGTTAGTTTCAAAAGTTAAAAGGTTTTTGTTACAGAAATATTCCTACCTGCATTTTCGTAGTCTTCGCTTCAGGTTTTAATAATATAAGACATGACATAAAACAGACTTGCAAAAAGACTCGTAGCACCAATAAAATGTGGAAGGTAAACTAACTAGACCACCCCTGGTTTAAATATTAAAGTGCTGCATCAAGCATTCAAAGTGTCGAACTGAGAATTTTGTTGCAGATAAAATACAAGATTTAATCGGAAGCTAGCTGTATTGGCTAAGTGGAATATAATGTTGTATTTGGATTCGATTTCGATGCTGCGAACTAGAATCTTGGTGCAATTATTAACAAGGAACTTTTGTCTCGGGCTTTTTTATACACAACTATTTTCACGATATTAGATGAGTTACGATCTTTTGAAATGAAATAGATACTCGCAGGTGTTTCATACCTAAGACTATAGCGAAAGAAAAATCTCTTTTGTTCCGACACGGAACTTTTCAACTGACTACTACTACTTGTACCTACTTAGGTATACTATGCTATGTGCTGTTCCAAGTATTCAACATTATATTCCAAGATTCCGTACAAAAGTTTTTGCATAAAGGAGTAAGAAATAAAAATTCTATTATAAACGCTAAAGTTTGTATGGATGTTTAGATGTCATTTATACAATACATAGTTTATGACACATAGGCTACTTTTTATCCGGGTTAGTATCATGCGAGCGAAGCCGCGAGAGATAGATAGAGATCAGTGTCTGTTGACCTAGAACCAACGTGACCCTGGAATCGCTACTATAAAATGACGTATAATTTTACGACACATTTTAAAATCAAATTACTTGTACCACAAATAATTACCTACGTAACTATCAATAGCAATAATAATAAACTTTTTATTTCAGATGACATCGGTCCATAAAATTACAAAACACAGCACATGCTGCACGTAATAAAAACCCTGTCCAATCCGTGAGGGTGCTATTAGGTATCAATCGAAGTAGAAACGATAGAATTATTTAAAAAAAAATAAGTTAAAAAATACCTATAAGTACCGAAATCTTAACCCAATAAAAGATCAATAAAACAGATAAAGATAAGAATACATAGGCAAGGCCTATTCATGGACTGTCTACAGTCAAAGTTAGCAATACATGGAAAATTACAAAAATATAATTCAAGGGAAATTGGAGTACTTATTTTAAACATAAACCCTCTTATTAATAAACAAAGATTAACGAACAAATTTGTTTATTGATAAAAGGGCAGGAGCGGAAAATTCAAATAACACTCAAAGTTATCGTTTAAATTCAACAAGATTTCTACATGCCCTTTTCGGTTCAGAAATATTATTATAGTTTTTCTTAAACTTTCACGATCACAATTCATATTTATAAGTACATGTACACGGGGTTTTATCGCGTTATTTACCTTATTTCTTTACTTCCCGACGTTTCGGCTATGTTGCAATAGCCATGGTCGCGGGTGGACCACCCGCGACCATGGCTATTGCAACAAGACAAGAAATAAGGTAAATAACGCGATAAAACCCCGTGTACATGTACTTATAAATAGAAATATTATTATCTGCACACATAACTATAAACACAATAAAACTGCAAAATATAACTATATAAGCTAATAAAGCGTAGTTAATACAAACAATTTTGACCCAGTGCAAACAATAAGCTAACATAAAATCGTTTGTTTTAAAATGTGCATCTTTCGGTATTACAGAAACCACTTCGATAGCAATTTAGCGTGTATTGCTTCATAAAACACATCCGCACAAGTATCTGAAATAGTATTTCGACCGTGCTATTATGAATAGGCAATAAACCCGAAACTATCAGCTATACGGACCTATTTCTATTAAATTATAAATTGGCAGCCGTGCGTACGGCCTCGCCAATACCTTTTTGATTTATACGTACGACCCGCTGTATTTTAAGTTATTTTACACATGGTGCCTGTAACATTTAGTATCCTGTTGTTTTTAATATAATCTGCATGAAAACGCTGAAATCGTAAACGAAAACGAATTGTCATTATAACTTTAATATCCCCAAAGTGCTGTAGACATTTTCAAAGATCTTTTTAGGCATATAACATCTTTGAAGATGTCTAAGAGGTTAATTTAGTGGTATGTCCAAATCAAGTTTAGTAAGTAAACACACATACCAATTTAAAAGTGGCGTTAGCGCTTTTGGCAAAGCTAAAACGTTATTGATAAATTAAATCGTTGAATTTAAGCAACGCTCTGAGCGGTCACAACTTGAATGAGTGACCGCACGTGGCATTAAAAGCTGAACGTTTCGTGCTTCGGATGGCACGTTAAATTGTCGGTCCCAGCTGTCAAAGACGTTAAGCCATGAAGGAGGCCTTTAGATGGCCTAAAAACTCCTTCACCAGAGTTGGTCACTTGCTCATACGAACTTACTTAGGTACGCATAAAGTGCATCCTTTTAGAATATTTTTAAAATTCAACGTAATGTTCTTATATAGACTTTAAATACTTACAGCGCAGACAGTACAAGATAAGTATTGAAAATTAAAAGAGTTTTTACTCCATCAGTGTTCAACCTACTGAAAGTATGCAAATATTTTCAACAAAGCAACAAGATTCATAAATCACGAGTCGCTCATTAAACTATACCAACCATTTCATGAGTAATAAAATGAGTCGGAGTACCTACTCTAAGTTTACTCCTTTAAGCACGTTTCTACCATTTCTATAACCATCTATAAAATCAGATGTCTGGTGCCGCCATTCTACCTTTTCATTGTTAGTGCTGAACTTACAGAGTAAGGGCGTTTGTGCACTGGTTGTTTTCCCGTCCGGAATATCAGTTTCAAATGTATTGTCTCCTTATTTCCGATAAGTTAGAAAGAGACAAAGACAGTTTCTGGACCGAAAAAAAGTAAAATTCCGTGTAGTGCACAAACACCCATATTGTCTTAGGTCAACTGTGATACCTATACTTAAGGAGAAACAGAGAATTGCTAAGTTTTCAGACGTGGAAAGTTTGGATGGATGTATAGATGGATGTTTGTTACTCTTTCACTAGTTTTGTTGTAGCTTGTAAAAATAGTTTATTACCTGAAATAACTCATAAGCTACTTTTTGTCCAGCTTATAAAAAAATTCAGGATCTGATGAGGATCATCAGAGTTATGAACAAAAATGCACCTCTCTCTTATTAAGAAATTGAAGTCGGTTTGATAAAAAAAAATTGCCACTTGTTAAACTTCAGAGGTAGAATTTTAAACTCAGCAAATTCTTTGAATTGGAACATAATTGAGTTACTTGATTTACCTTCATACCTCGTTTAGCTTAGCCAGAAGTGCCTAAATAAACAAATCAAAAAGTGCGAAATCGACTCTCACTGAATAAGGGAGTATTTTAGGAACGTGTTCAAATATTATTTTAGTCTACTAACAAACCCTTTATTGTTGTTTTAAAACAAATACAATCAAGAGTAGTATCTAGTCTACTCTATTTACACCCGAAGAAGCAACCAGTCCATAGCAACTATAAGTAACTTGGTACTTAGTAATAGTTTCTTAGGTATCACTTAGCCTAAGCTAAGCCCACAACTATGCCATTTCAACTTTAACCGACCTACTTGTAAATTGTCATGTTTTTTTGTAAGTTAAAAGTTAACTCTCATATCCGATAATTTAAATAAAGAAAAAAGTATTTATTTGCAATAAAAAAAAAAAGAACTCACAATAAAAAAAGCTAACTCGATATTTTAAAATCAACAGCAATAATAGTATTGTAAGTTATTTTATAATAAACATAAGCTAATAAACGTAGGTGTCGTGTCGTACTTTCGCGCTCTGAAAATCCTTCAGTCCACTTTTATTAATCTTTACGACTATTCTGTTCAGTATGAAATACCAATTTAACTGAAATACTAAACCGACGATAGAAGTAAGCTTAAGTACCTAATAGAAAACGCACACACGCTTAACACTGTGTCTAAAGAACTTTGTGTTTGAATAAAATCGTGTAAACACATTTAACAAAAAATATTCATAAACCTAAGCTTATTACATTAATTTACTTTGCAATTAGCGCACTCACTCGTAACATTCCAGTACCTGTTCTTATCATCAGGACCTGTTCTTAACTAATAAACCATTATTATTTTTTTGTCTTACTCGAGTACTTTTTGAAAGGTAGTTCCCCGGCGAACACTTTAACAAAAAACCTCTACACTGAATAGGTAATGAAGACTACTTACATTATTATTACATTTTTTTTCTGTAGAGTGGGTATCATAAAACTTTCCTGTCTCGCTAAAATATTCAAACAGATGTTTTACGTGTAAATCTCTAGACGATTATTACAGCGTTATGTATGCGAAGTATAAACCATTCTTACACTTATCCGGACACTGTAATGTTTAAATAGAAGATGCTTACCTTTTACCAAACCATTCCGTAAGACTAATCGACCGTTTCCACAGAAAGTACATGGTCAACGCGAGCTAACAAATCTGCTGTTTTTTTCATGGTTATTTCATCACTCAGAGCTTGTGTTATTGTGCATAATCACTTTTCCGAAATGAATAATTGTTGCTGAACCCACAACGGTACAAAAACAGAGCCTCTTCATACTAAGCCAACAACCAGACAGATCAGCGTTTTTTTTAATGTATTTTTTCGATCTTATAACTTATTTTCAAAATATAAAATTATTGCTGCCAGGATTCAAACCAAACCATCAGATCTAAAAAAGTATAGGTACAACGTATTTATAACAGTAGCCTTAATTCAGCAAGTGTACACAATTGTCAGTTGAATCTTGAAGGCACTTACGGGTAATGAAAGTACACAAGTAGAGTCGGTACTATTTGTTAATTTCGTCGATAACTCAAGACGACATGCTCCAGCGTTGTGCGGCCACAACTACTAACTCAGTTACCTACTAAGTAAATACACTCTGATTGTTGAAAGTTTGGAGTTTGGAATGTTGGGTACTTGGTATTGGTATTCACGGATTTTGATCGGGACTGAGATGTATGATTTCAAACTAATTTTGCTAGTTGTTGAACAATAACTGCTCTTAGCTTAAAACTTGTTTAATGCGCTCTATGTTACGTTATTTGGTTTATCGTACGTGCTAATTCTTGTCTGTTCTGGCGCTTAAATTTAAAGCAACGTTGTTTTATGCTTGTTTTGACATTGCTTGAATTCATACCAAGCTTTACAAAATTTAAAACATTATCGTTTCATTCCTGTAGGTAGGGAGAATAATAGAGCGAGACAGTAGTGCATTTCACTAATATTGACGTTTAAATGACGGTAAAACAATAATGCTTGCTATGCAATATCAAAACTAGCTTGATTAGAAGGCATTGCCTTTGTCAAAGGATGTTTAATTAAATTTAATTTTTTTTAAATATGGGTAGGTAAGTACATAATCGCGTATTGAAATCATTCTATTTAAGTTCCTCGATTCACGAGTTTTCAAGTCACGGTTAAAATTATGTCAATGGAGTTTGATAGAGCAGTGTGATAGAAAAACTTCCTGTTAACCTTCTTAAATATAATACTACTACAGTATTTATTCAAAAATAAATATGAAGATCTAAAACTGATATCTCCACTTTTCTTGATTAACTTTTTACCGCAATAAAACGTTATTTCAGTGTCGTCTTCGTTATATCTGATATTTTATTTTGTTTAACGACTGGTACTTTCCAGATCGCAAAAATAGTTTTAACTACGACTTGCCACTTGATAGCGCTTCCGTGCTTTGGAGGGCACGTTAAATTATCGGTCCCGACTTTTCAAAGTCTTTAAGCCATGACGGAGGCCTTTAGGCGGCCTAAAAACTCCGTCACTAGCTACAGTTTTAGAGTTGATCACTAGCTCGCTAAATTGCTTGGCCATGGTTCAGCCATGGCCAGCAGAGACCGGCAATTTAGCGTGCCCTCCGTAGCACGGAAGCTCTCAGCTGTTAATGCCAATAGCGATCACCCATCCAACTTGTCGCTTAACTTCAACTATACAGAGCTTCTAAGAAAACTATATAAAAATGTATTACCTTCATTCCCATTAACACTATGCAGCAAGCAAGACTAAGCAGCGTATCTTGAAGTCTTGTTTCTCCAATGTGTAGGAACAGCTCCTTCCATGTTAACACGAAGGTTTCAGCACTGAACCTGAGACCGAGCAGGTTTTTGATTTGAGAAGACGCGATGGTGATGGCGGCGGCTGATGTAAATCCCGATACCACGGGAAGTGATACGAATTCTATTAGGAAACCTGGAATAAAAAAAGTGACGAATCATATTTTTAAATGTATTAATGAAAACGGCGAAGAGTTGTAAGGTAGGTATGTACTTCCCATGACGTTGATTGCCAGAAAGCTAGATTATTAAATGCCCGGTAGCACTGCTATAGGCGGCAGAGGTCATCAGTTCAAACCCCGTCTCTGTGCAGTTTTTGAGATGCACAGATCAGACAATCTAATCAGATATGGATTTAAAAATAAATTCTCTTTGAATTATCACTTGGATTGATTGCAATTTGATTTGGAGTGTGTAAAGTGAAAAGGAATTTAGTATTTTTTTGTTTATAGGTGTTAAAAAAACTCCCATGGATCCAGGAGTTTTTAAGTAATTCTCATAGAAAATGACTGATGAGTCTGATGACTAATGAAAAAGCGCTTTGAAACTAAATAACAAGTATCCTGTGGACTGAATTGCTCCTCGCGATTCCTAAACTAAGATTAATTATATCAGCTACGAAGCTTGCTATTTCAGTAAAGTAAGGATACTTTTACGATCAATATACCTATGTAGTAAAATAGGTTACTACATAAACCTTACATACGCGTAACAAGTCTAGAAAATATGTACTCATTCCTCACTGATATAAAAAAAAACTTATTTCTGTTAAATTGTTTCGTATCACATAAAAATAAAAACTAAATAATACCAAATGATTTCTTTGAATACCTATGTGATTTAATTATTTTTTCGAAAACAAAAATGGCTGGGATTCACGACTGAAATCGAAAGACGAAATCCAACTCAACCAACATGGCTATTTCAAAATATCTTGTTCAAACTGTCTGTGAGTACAACTACGAATCAAAGGTATATTTACCAAGCTGAGCGCCACCAGCGAACACCTGGAGTATCCCAGAAATAAAGCACAGTAGTACCGCAAAGTCTGGATTCGTGCCATTTGTGTATGTGAATGTAAGTAGAGACAGCAGAGCTGTGGGTCCAATGTTGATCTGCGGGCAGGTTCCCAGAACTCCGTAAACGAAGCCTCCAACGAGAGACGCGTAGAGGCCGTACTGAAAACGCAAGGTTGACTGACTGCCTGTCTCAATAACCTATCTATCTTTGGTTTTGCTTACTGTCCGTAGATATTTGTTTTTTGCATGGAAGCAATGTCAAATATCCCACAGTAAGCAAAACCAAAGATATGTTATTGGGACTGGTCATAAACAAAATAGCCGTAAATAGTTCAGTGTTTATAATAACCACGTTAGTTTCATTTTGTCGAGGTGTCTTTAGGCAATGGCTATGAAAAATTTAATGTTTTAACTTTATAGTGTGTTTTGTGTTTTTTTTTATTTGAAATGTGTTTTATTTGAAAGTTTTCATTTTATATATTTATTATGTGAGCATATTTCAATGTCCAAGAAACTACAGTGTCCCGATAAATGTAGGCAAAGCTTGCCTCCTGACTCTGTATAAATAGTTTAGTAAGGATATTTCATATGTGTCAAGAATTTCTTAATTTATATTAAGTAATGCAAAATTAAAATTAAATAAAATATGATCATGACTGTATTCACAAAGTGCGGTAGACGTATTCTTTCAGATCTAAAGGCATTGTAGATCATCTCTAATGTAATTGATATTTGTTAGATGTAAAACGTATTTGCAATAAGGACGTGCAATAAATAAATATCCTTGGACATACACAGCGTCATCTAGTCCCAAGCTAATAACACCTAGTAGGTATTAATAACTTGACAAAACACTACTATAAGCGAGTATAAATATAGTAGTGCCCAATAAATACGAGTATCAGTACTTGTAGGTACTCGTACCGATATTTATAAGGCACGATGACGTCTTTAAAACGTGTGATTACTACACGAATGTATGTATTATCATTGCCTATTGTATTTCAGAAGTGTTACCAGTTAGCTTTCTAATAGCGTCGAGGGGCTTGCAATGCAACATGTCACATATGGAATGTTAACTTCTACAAAATGTTGCCCACATGTGTGTACCAAAATTTGGACATACCTCATATTTGGACTACCCCTTTAGACATCTTGTTTATTCCGATTTAAGTTTGTATGAACATCGAATGTAGTTGTATCGTATAAGCAAGTGATTATTACCTACTGAATAATAAACAAGCGTTATGTAAATCACTGCAAAACAAAATAATTGTCTGCAATCGGATGTTATGAGTGCCTATCGTAGGTAAAACAATAAAATAGTATTTACGTGGAAAATAAAACCCATAGTTTATGACAAATATAGGTGGTATCAGCCAAAACAAAAGACTGACGACGAAGTCACCGACTCAATAATTGTCTGTTGGCCAATTGAAATGCATCAAACACTTTTATAGGTGAGCATCTTTTTGTTTTAGAAATTGTTCGAGACTGGGTGGCGACAGCAGTAAAGGTTTACCGTTAAAGTTATTTGGTATCCGTTCCAAAATCAATCATTAGCTAATAGATACTTAGCCTGAAAACACACTGAGCGTCTCATACGCGACCACGCACCAAACACTCCTACCACATACGCGTGGTGAGGACGAGCATGAGAATTTGTAAATAGCGCGACGCGATATATAAGCGTATCTTTTATATCTATATAAAGTTAAAATCAGTCGAAACGAACATGTGTAATTCGTGTCTCAAGCGGTGATTCATCACTTAGTTTCCATAGAGAACTGTCAAAAAATCTATACTTGAGCGAAGATTCAAGCCTGAGTACAGTCTCTGAATACGAGCCTTAGTATATTATATTCATATCAGAAAAAATAGGATAACTAAAACAACCCTAAAGTGAGACCAACATTCGCTTGCAGTGTCTTATTTTATAAAATCAATTAATCTCGTTTTTGGGTCAAATGCCCACCCAAAACATGCAGTGGTGTAATATATTACTACTGCGTTTCCCTCTATGCTCTCATTACAGGGCCGAGGCAGTGTTTTGGTTTGCATTGTTTAGGCAAATACTAGAATGATAAATAGCTGGTTCCAATTTTATCATCCGTAACAAAGAGAACCACAAACATTTTAGTCAGAATTTAGTTCAAAATGTGACATAAATCTTTAGCATCAAGCATAATAGGTGTAAGTTATATTTTTAAATTTTTAAAAGTGTATTCAAACTACACTTTAATAAGCCCAGCTCAGCCACGGAATTCTATGACGTCATATCGAGTATTTTGGTAAGAATTGACACTTTCAATAAGCTATTCGTATTATTAAAGTTCAATTATTCAAAGAGAGTAAAAATTCCTTACCTATACCATAACAGCGATATACCTTCAAAAACCTTGAAAGTAATGATCGTTTTTACTAAGCAGTGCAAACAAAAATAAAAAATCTGCCAAGTAGGAGTTGGACTCGCACACGAAGGGTTCCGTAACATTATCTATACAACATTAGACACTATACACAATAAATATTATTCTGTTATTGGTAGGTATTATTTTGTTGTTATAGCGGCAACAGAAATACATCATCTGAAAATGTCAACTCTAGCTATTACGGTTCATGAGATACAGCCTGACAAACAGACGGACAGACGGACAGCGGTGTCGTAGTAGTAGGGTCCCGTTGTACCCAAAGGATTATCTTTTGGGTACGTAACCCTAAAAACAAATTTAGTAAGAAATACAAGGCGTACAAGAGTACAAAACATAAAAAATATGAATAAATTCGTCGAATACTTTACTCATCAAATGACGTAGATTGCGAAACCTCCCACGCATTTTTTTACGTCCTTAAGATACTGTCCTCCAGTAATAAAGCCAGGCCACACTATAAGTTGCGGCGCCGTACTACTAAAGCTTAGCGTCGCGTTGGCGTCTAAGTGTAGTGTCGGTTAGGTACTGTTGGAAAGTACAGTGTTTTAAATTTTTTGATAACTGTTTTTTGTTGCTCACTGTGTACGTACACCTACACTGCCACAGCAACACTTTGAGTAGTTTTTGCTCTTGCCGAATTGGTGGCTATTCTTTCAAGACCGAAAGCCACTGTGCAATAATTAGATATGGAACTTTTTTAGAGACGTAGTCAATTCCTAAAGTTTTTAAAATTTAAATATAATAAATAAATAAATAAATAAATAAATAAATAAATAAATAAATAAATATCCTTGGACATTTCACACGGCGTCATCTAGTCCCAAGCTAAGCAATTTAATGCTTGTGTTATGGTAACCAGATGACTGATAAACTACATAGATACATTTTTTTTTTGTAAATACATACATATTATACATAGAAAACACCCAGACACGAAACAAATATTTGCAGATCATGCAAACATTTGTCCCGCAGCGGGGATCGAACCCGCAACCTCTGCGTCTCAGGCGGGCTTTCGCCCACTGCGCCACAGAGGTCGTCAAAAAATAGGTACATAATATTTTGGGAGATACTCTAAAAGATACAATAGAGGTTTTTTTTTCAAATAAAATACATTTTAACTTTTGTAACTAAAAATAACAGATATAAATACCTACAGGAAAATCTCAAAAAACTTGTCTCATAACAGAATGAACAGGATATTTGAACAAGGATAATGAGCCCCAAATTAACCTATTGTTAACATTGAAGAGGACAGTTATGAGCTCACGATAACAAGGTCCCAGGAAGATATCCATTGATGGTTGATGGAGGATAATGATTCTGATGATTGCGCAAAGATGCTGGAATTATTGCTTTGTACAGTTTAGATATATTTATACTTTTGTAATGAACATAGGTTTTGAGGTTAACGACCTCTATGGCGCAGTGGGTAAAAGTCCGCCTGATACGCAGAGGTTGCAGGTTCGATCTCCGCCGAAGGAAAAATATTTGCATGTTCTGCACATATTTTTTTCCGGGTTTGAGTGTTTTTCTATGTACATTATGTATGTATTAACAAAAAAAACGTACTTATCTATGTAATATATCAGTCATCTGGTTACCATAACACAAACATTAAATGTCCATGGATAATTATTTATTTATTTTATTTAAATGAAAAATAAATTTGATTTTGAATATTCAAATGAAAATTGAATGTCGGATTGTGAGATGTTTATAAGTACTATTATGTTTACTGGGTTTTATGCAAATAGAAAAATATAGCAAGACTATGAAAAGCATATACTAGCATAGCTAAAAATCTTATTTTGTCTGCAGAGCCAATAGATTTTGAAATTTAACGGTTCTGCTAACAATTAATTAATCAATGTTTATGTAAATTGTTCTGAAATATTTTCAATAAATTAGCTTATTTATGTCGAGGTGACTGTGAGCGGCAATAAATAAGTTACGCTTTCCTACAGCACAATATAAATTGCATAAATAAATCTCGGGAACGAAAATCTATTTTGCATGAATATTGCAACGTCTGAAGATACCAGGGTCCATGGGTTATTTCATTGTAATTATGCATAAACTCGTAGAAAATTGATTTATGAGCTATAAAAGTACCTAATTATAAAATGTAAAGGAATACGATCAGAAAACAACATAAAAAAAACAACAAAAAACAACAAACACTAAGGTCTACATAAAGCATGTGCTTTAACACTAAGGTCTACATAAGGCATGTGCTTTATGTAGACCTTAGTGCCTTAGACAATAGTTTAGATTAACATAATTTGGACCTGTGTGATAAAACAGATCTAGCTGTAAGAGCAGCTGCACTAAGAACTAGAATATAATATTACTTTATTGTTATACCATGAAACAAACAAAAATAAAAAATAAGCTTAAAATGACTAGATTTGTTTCCAGTTTTTGGCTCGTATTCATAGATCATATCATCATCAAGCGTAAATCGTGTCTCAAGCGGTGATTCATCACTCAGTTTCCATAGCGAAGTGTCAAAAATCGATGCTTGAGCTTAGACTCAAGTCTGACTGAAGTCTCTGAATACGAGCCTATGAGTGTTAATCGTACAAACCTGAGGCTCTAACCCAGCCAGGGAGGCGTAGGCAATCGACTGCGGTATAAGGGTGAGTGCAACCGTTATCCCGGCTATCAAGTCGCCCACGCCGGCACTGAGGTCGTAACTCCGAGACCAGCCTAGTATCGGGAACAAGCTGCCGACTAACCGCCTTGGATCCACTTTTAGCATTCTGCCTGTAATACAAATGGAATAGATAAAAGCAGAGAGTTTGGTTTTTTGAACGCGCAAATCTTTTAAACTGCCAGTCAGGCACTGAACGCATTAACGCACGCATTTTTAATAGCATAAGTTATGCACACCATTTGTATCGAGTTCGAGGGGTATTTTAATGAAATGTGTTTAATTTCGATAAAATGTAGTATGAATAAGTTTTCGTTAGTAACGATTTCGCTAATTTTTTACCATAAAAATGGTGTTTTTAATCGTGGTGACACATTTTGCAAGACTTGGTACTCATCCTTTGATATATATATCAAGGCGTAAGTGAAACATTTAGCAATTAGGTACTTATTCACATTGTGGAAGTAATTTTTATTCGAGCGAGTCAGTGAAATCGGAAAGAAACACGATGTATACGTGTATAGAAAACTCAAATATATTTCGTATCAGGTTATTTCGTATAATTATGATAGCTTTAAATACAAGTTCGTTTAATCATCAGTAAAAAACAAATCAAAAAGTTCAATGGAATTTTGCGTTTTAGCCAACGTCAAACCAGGGCTTCATATACCGGTAAAATTTTCGTACCGTTACTTCCGCCCAACACTAGGTAACGTTACCAAAACAGGTAACGTTATTTTTTTTAACGTTACTTTTGTGGCATGATACCGGTAAATCAATATAGCGTTACTTTTACTTTTATCGGTAAAGTAAACGTTTATTAACGTTATATTATTATTGATACTAAACAGTTTTCTATCTCTTTCTATGATTTTCGATGTTACAAGCAGTTGACTTGTTACCTTGAGTTGGTTTGATTGTAAGTAACACGAGATATTTTGTGAAAAAATGGTAATTGGTAAGTACCTACCTAATTTTGTATACTAAGAGTCAGTCAAGCTCAACTATAGTGCTGGAAGTTATATGCAAGTTAGGAGAGTATTTTCGCTTCATAAGTTACTACTTATGGGTTAAGTTTTTTGCGATTTCTGACATTCCTAGTACTCAAACCTCAGTCGGTCCAGTGGAGACTTTTGATCCAATTAAGAAACAGGATCGATCGGCATCAAAAAAAGTTTTTGTGTAAAATGACCATTTTCTTGCTGACAGTAAATTTTTTCCAAAATCTGTAAATGCAGTTCAGTTATCTCAAAAATGTATTGATAGTCACCTAAAAGCGTTTTCCTGTTACTATAACGGTTAAGGTACCTGCCCTAACTGCCACGTCTCAAAAATTCACCCGTGTATAGTAGGTATTTTAAGCAATAGCAGTTTTCCATTAGAGATGGGTAACAACTATTTTTTTTATCATGGTAACCTTCAGTTATTACATTCTAATAACTATTTTACTATTTCAGAAAATGTCCAGAATCCAAAAACCAAAAAAATACGTTTGGCGGGAAAGGAAACAGGATTAGGTGACTGCCCTTGTTAAAAAAATACGAAAGCGGTGGCATTTCGTTACCTTTTAAATAAAATTCCTGAGGAAGAGGTAGAAAACCTATGGAAAGAAGTTTTAGAAGTTTTTAAAAAATACAGTGAATAAAAATAAAATTCTAAAAAAGATTTTTGTAAGTTTTATTGAGATAAAAAATTATCAATCAAATCACCATTATTCATGTGTGCTGTAGACGCCTCGATAGCCAAAACGCAGCGACAAATGTCACGTGTAAAGGTCGGTACTCACATACGGTATTACTCGATCGAGTTAAACTGTCGAGTAAAACCCATGGCATGGGCTTTCGTCCACACATTGAGCATTGATCTATCGAGTGAGGCGCGCCGTTCAGTAATCACCGAACCGTTCGAGCCATAAGATGTCTGTCCAACAAAGGAGACGTTGGCTGTATTTAGCAAGTCTATACGATAAACAATACCAGACCGACGCTCGCCTCGCTCCACTCGCAGTCATGTACACACATTCGAGTCAAGATTGACGGCTCGCTTCGAGTAGGTTCGAAGGTAATTACTTTCATTTAATTCCATCGAGCCGGCTCGGTGCAAGCCTTCGAGCTGTGAGTTTTGCGGTCCACACGTTGATTTTTACTCGACTTGAGTAAAACTATCGAGTAATACCGTATGTGAGTAATGACCTTTACGCGAACAGACACACGCACAGCGCGCCATCACCGCGCATGCACGTTCGTTGCCGCTCTGCTCGCCTAGAGCGGCAACATGCATTTTTAACGAAATGAAGTATCGGTATATTATGGGAATTACCTCTGTAGTTGTAACGTTATTATATTTTTCGTTACCTAGGTAACAATACTAATTATATTACCGTTATATAGGTATCTATATGAAAGTAACGTTATTTACTGTTATTTTTATTGGGAAGTGGTAACGTTATAAAGCCCTGCGTCAAACATTATTTAGTCTTGAAACGGAATTTAGCTCCTGAATACCGTATCTACTAGGCAAAACTCGTACGAGGTACGAGGTAATCTATACCTACCTACTTTGGAGAAATTTTCTTTTAAATAGACATAGATGTCAAGTAGATACAAATTAGTCACATTATTTCAATTGTTTTATGTTTTGACATTTCCATTCGCGCAAAACATTGCAAATGGTTTATTTTCTTAGCTTAATATATAAGTCATGTGTAAAATTTAGAATGAAATGTATCAAAAAGTTACATACCTACATTCGTAGCATAATCTTAGTGAACAAATTAAGTTGTGTAATCATTTAAAGTCACTAAAGATTTAAATAATACTCATAGGTAGACTAGACTAGTACTTACTTAAATATCTGTAAAAAACTAGAACAATGTTTTTGCGAAACGAAATAGTTTAAAGTATATTGTACGATACTTTCAACTATTTCGTTTATCCGAAAATTTAAATAAATTTGAATTTGTTGATTACTCTTTACCTCTTATGTATCGAGGGTACTAATAAAACATTTTAACTTTACTCATTATTTTTGTAAGATAATTCAAAAAATCGAACTATGAAAACTATGTACCGTGTAGTGCACTAACGCCCTAAACACGTACCTATCATGCCCAAAATAAACAACCAATAAAAGAGTCAGGTTAAAATAATTTACAAAAATAACGATCATTTTCTCAGAAAGTTGTAGAAGACTAGTACAGGACCTTGTTTGGTGATATAAACAAAAGAGGGCAGTGAATGATGGTGATAAACTTTTTTTTAAGTTTACGGTCAAAAACATCAGCCTAGTTATTTTTTTTTATATTTGTACGACGATGCTGAGACAGTCTTAAGTGTATTATATTTATTAACATAAATATAACCACTAGTTAAAATGGGTCAGTCCAATTATATTCCTTGCTACCGCTCTCCCAGCAAACAGCAATCAACAATATTTACACTCGTAGAGGCTGGACAGGACTCCCTCTACGCCGTAGAGCGTCTACGAGCAACAGCATCGATCTTATGACTTGCGTTTCGAATATACTATACTACAATAATGTCAAAAATCACAATTCTGATAAAAAGAGACGTAAGTAAATGGTAAAGAAATTAATTTTAATTTTAATACAAATAGCAACAATAAGAAAAATATCAAACCGACATCAATTTCGTAAGAAAAGAACAATTTTTATTTAAAGTAGAATATATTTATTTATAGTATGATAATGATAAGGTTCAATAAAATTTAAACATTGCCGGGAAATCTACGAAATAAAAACTGATAGCTCAATTTCCTACGGGATTTTTTGTAGCTGGACCAGAGTTTTATCTTTATTGGAAAACCAGTCAAACTTTAAAGCATAGTTAACTAGTAAAACCGCTCTTAAACTAATATTTTAACATGAAAACTTTTAATAACCACCATTAAATATTTCCAATAGTAAAAAATATAGTATGGTTTTTTACTAATCATAAGATGATAGCCTGATAAATGTAATAAGTTGTTTTTATAATTACGTTACCAGGCAAATAATAGTAACTAATTACTTAGGCCTTCTAAGAATAGGCTTTCCTAGTACCCTCACCATTCTCTCAGCGTAACTTGTGGGGCTGAATAAGCCTCGGGTGTCCTAATTATGTTTTCCTATACCGTTTAGAGCTCATGTTTTCAAGCGATTGATGTGCTGTCGTGACATTTCTCACTAATTTATCTTACAGTTAACTTGCTTGATAAAAAAATACCTCACTAAATATCAGACTAAATCATTGAACTAGGCAATATATTATTTGATAGCCCATTATTCGCACTTACGATTAGTCTGAGTAAGCCGATTAAATGATGTAGTACCTACCCATAATCGGCTCAGAATCATGGATAGTTGAATCTTGTAGAATCGTACTTACATTTTTACAAACTCGAGCTCTACCGGTCTTTCTCTTTCATTATCAAGGTTTTCATTCCAAGGTTTTATTTAAAATTAACTCAGCACCTAGTTCCTTTTTTACCTAAGAATAATCGAGCAACTAAAAGTACCTAACAATAATCATTATTATAACAACTTCCTCGTTTTGAGTCGCTGTGAATAAAACAGACATTATTATTAATTTCTGTTTATGACATCTTTTCAGAAAATAAAGTATTTTTGCATAAAATAAATACAATGGGAATACACTCTCGGCCATACCTGGATCGTTCAAAATCAAAGCAGGTAGGTAGTATTGTCAAAAGCATGGGAGAGTCGAGAGAAATCGGGTAAATTTACTTGAATAAATAACAAAATTGATTTATTAAGAAAGTTTCTTAATAAATTTCTAAAGAAACCCTTTTTTGTATACGTATGTACAATAAGATGCACCTTTCGGATCGGACAGTGTTATTAAATGTAAAAAAATCCATAGACCATTCTACTACCTAGGTACGTAGGACGTAGGTACTACCAGGTCCAACATAGCTAAGAAGCATAATTCATAAAATCATCAAAATCTTTAAAGACTTTTAGGAGGAAAATAATTAGGGCGAAATTCATACCGGAGTATTCTTAAAACAAAAATTGCCGTCTAAGTTAAGTATTTTGACATTAACTGTCTAAGTGCCGGTAAATCTTGGTCAAACCAAGATTCGTAATTTTCAACTTCGGCTATTTTATTATTTGCTATCATTGCGTGATCGAATAATTCGATGCATGTAGAACAAAATCCAATTTACCGAATAAAGCTGTTATTATCCGTAGTTGTGTGTTAATGTACCATAACAATTAGATAATTGTCTAAACAATGCACGTGATCACGCTTACCTTTTGTTTATCTAATTCTCAAAACAATAAATACCAAAATCACAAAACACATCCACACACAATTTTTTATGACATTTCCCGTAGGTATATAATTTATCATTCCATTTTTATTTTATTTTTTGACATTTATTTCCCGCGCATCAAACAAATATGCGCTTGCGTGAGAATCTTTATATAAACCGCGCGCGCAAGCGGCAGAGATCCAACTCTAACTGCCACGGGTCGACAAGTAGGTACCTACCTTGCATAAAATCTCGCAATCAGGTGATTTCCCTGTCACGGCCCGCGGTTTCATTTGACGAGCCGACAGAATACGAGAACGAATGACATTGATTAACCAGCAGGTGACAGTGAAAATTAGGAGATCACTAATTTTTATTGGCTTGCTGTCGATTCAAACAAAATATATTGGGAGTTGGGACGCAATGTCCCAATTGACGCTTTTGATTTTAATATTTTTGTTTCCGTCGATTCGGACCACCACTAAAACCATTAAACCATTAAAATATAATAGATCGTTGTAGATGGTATGAAATATAATAGAGAGTTTCAGAGTAGGTTCTATAAATGAGTCAAATTTAAAGGTTAACCGGAAATATAATAATTATTACGAGCTGTAATTTATAAGCTTACATTTTTTTATTTTTTTAAAATTTTTGGTAATACAAGTTTAATATTCAGTTTAAGTACTTAATTTATCTAAAGTGCATGCAAATAAAAATATCCTTCTGTAAAATTCAAAAAGGTTATTGAATTAAAAAAAAAATCGAATAAATTACATACAAGTAGGTACCTAAGTACCTAATTTATTAGAATCGAAAAATATAAGTAGGTAAGTAAACAAATTCCTAAAAAAATTGAGATCAGAGCGTATTATCTAAAATGTTTTTAAGTAAGTATTTTGTTCTTAGTTAAATAAATTGCTATAAAAACAACACTTTTTTGTCATCCACAACCTCGGCATTGCGAATGCAGCCGACCATGAAATGGAACACTCTGAACGCAGTATAACTTCCAGTCTTCCATTTTGAGAGAACTAAAGTATTTTTTCGTGTCTAGGGACTCAAGAGAAGATAGGTATTAAGAATATTGCGCTCACTGAGCTGCTTACGAAGCTGTTTGTTTAGGATACCATTTCCCAGAAGCTATTAAAATTGAACCTAGAGATTCAAAGAGTGTAGAATACATCCCTAGTGGGAAGTCTATTCAATTCCTAAGTCCATTTTCGATTATTTTACTAACATTGACTCGACACACAGTAGTGGCAATTCTGAGTGTCGCAAAAGCTAAACTAAGCTAACTAAAATTGTTGCCGTCCCTTCCATAGCGATGGGAATAAAAAGGATGGCAATAATTTTAATTAGTTTAGTTTAGCTTTTGCGACACTCCGAATTGCCCCCATTGTCTTGTTCAAGTTATTGGTCTAAATGTTCTCTAGTTAAGGAATACGATTTAGGTATGTTTTTATATTTTAATTTTATAAAAGGCTTATAAAAGTCATTAACATGTGAATAAAGAAGAAGATTATGAGAATGAATTTCGATTAAATTTTAGCATTCCTAAATTCAGAGGCTCCACAAAATAAAATCTAATCAACAACTTTACATTTTCGAGATAGGTAAAGACATCAATCAAGCCTGTTATCAAAGTTGGGAAGGTTCGTAGCGTGTTGGAATCCCGCGTAGCGACGTAGGCGTCTACGTGAAACAGGATAGTGTTTCGAAAGTTTAAAATCCAATTATATATAACGTTACAATTATTTCACTAATAAAATTTCCAGGTAGCTTTGAAACAAAAATATCGTTTGAATTTCCTAAGTTGAAAAATTCGGAGAGTTAAAGAAGTATTATAATTTTGATGTAAAATAGGAAAGTAGGCTAAAGTATAATTATTAGTGGCAATTCTGAGTGTCACAAAAGCTAAACTAAGCTAACTAAAATTGTTGCCGTCCCTTTCATAGCGATGGGAATAAAAAGGATGGCAACAATTTTAGTTAGCTTATTTTAGCTTTTGCGACACTCAGAATTGCCCCCATTATCTCCTTTATTATCCTGAATTTGGATGCGGGATCGTACAAACAGAAGTAGGTATTTTTTTCTTCTATTTCTGTCATCTCAGTATCTATCATTCTTATGTCTTCAAAATACCTATAAGTACACCTAATTGTCAACGAAATTAATACAAAATAAGTTGGCAATTTGGTTGGCAACTGTATGTAATTTAAGCACTGAAGTCTACATCAAGTATACACATAGGTATATACCTAGTAGGTATATACAGTTTGCCACTGAAATTACCATTTTTACGACATACCTAAGCACCGACAGTAAAAAGATAAATATTATTGCTATGTATGTGCAAAATTCAAATTTACCACTAGTTCATTAACACTGATAAATACGGCATCAAAAATTTAACATACTTTTGTAGTTAGCAGGCTACTAACCTATAGATAGGTATATAAGTATTAGGTATGTGTAACCAAATCAAACATGTCTGTCCCTCAGCACTAGTACGGCTTTGATATTGATAGAGCCCGATGTAGGTAATATAGGTAAATAAATCCTTGCGGTATTGCTCTCTGCTTCGGTAACCAGGTGTAATACTTCTTTAATTCATGAGTTTTCCAGTGTTTTACGATGAAACACTTCTAACTTCAAAGATATACCTAAGTCTACTATAATTCCAGCGTTACAAGCTGAACAGAGCTATTCTGTAAACTCATTTCGAACGTCGAAGAGCTGAATCCACAGTAAGATTCAAATGTTTTGTTCTGTATAAGTACTAAATAGTGTATTATATAATCTGTGGTATAAGTGACGGGTGTGTCAGTGATACGAAAATTAAAATGGTAATTCCCATGTCATCTCGACACTTAAAACTCGAATTCACTGATCGACAAGTGACGAGAGTGCGTTGATTTGAGAGAATTCGAGTTTTAATTTTTACAGAATGACTTTCTGCTTTGTAGTCATTGGTGATGGTGAGTTACAAGATGAGTATAGGTATATAATGATTCATATGATTCAGTCCGAACTAGTGCTCACAGATTTCACGGAAATTGAGTTATCATTGCCTAAGTTTTGTGCTAATTAATGCTCTATAGAAGTTCCTTGTCCAAAACACCGTTAACTGCCAAGAAGATAATTGGTGGAGCAAATATTAGCTGGGTGGGGTAGGATGTAGATATCTTCATAGGTTTTCAATAAAAACCCAAAATTAGGTAATAAACTTGACTTCTGTATGAACACACGACAATAACAATAACTATTATGCTAACAAGTTAGTGGAATAACCTACCTGTTTTATTTACCTTGCTACTTGTAAACGAAGTCCTTACTTATGTCTATTGGGAAAGAAATTACCAGTAGTTCTAAAGGTAAGATTATGTACTCTGTGAGACTACTGGGAACGGGCCGTAACTGTGTGCATAGTCTGGCTTACTTTGTTTAGGTACTTATGATAAAAATAAGTAGAATACTAAACTCAACAGTCACCTTATTTCTAAGTATCTAATCTACATACCTACTTAAGCTTGATGATTATGAACATTTTTGAAACGATCTTTTCAGATTTCAGAGAATTGGTTAGTTCCTCGACTTTCGTTCCGAAGCTCGTGAGTTCGAATCCGGCCGTGCATCAATGCATTTTAGGTTTCGAAAAATGTATAGGTAGGTATGCGCATTTAACACTAGCTCTGAACGGTGAAGTAAAACATCGTATTGATATTTATTATTTATCAATTTACTTAATACATACCTACCTACAGCTTTAAACTTGATTTTTATTTTCATTCATAGCAACTGCTTTAGCAGCCAATTACCTCTAAAAGCTTGTAAGTTAATTATGAATAGGGAACTACCCACAGGGGAACCCTACAGAGCGTCTTTAAAATAATGTCAAGCAATCTTCCTACACATTAGGCAGTAGAAGTAAAACCGATTCTCCAATTCATAAAACAGTGCAGCGTAGCCGGTTTAATCTAAAATGCGTTTCCTCTATTTGCAGTTTTTCCTGCGGGGAGGTTACATCGTCGGAATCCGCAATGAGGTGAACAATGGATCATCCGGATATTGCCTGTCAACCGGGTAGTACCTACCTACAGCCACTGGAGCGGTCGGTATCTAGCTGACCTACTTGGATAGGGAGTTTGCAGGATAGGTACTAAGTAGGATGTGGGTGTTAAGCTACTTGAGTTATCATTGATTTAGTTGCTTCAGCAATCACTGATACATATAGGTAGGTAGGTATATCTACTCCGAAAAAGTAAATAAACAGTATTGTTTCTATAGCTCCTATGTGTTGTGTTACAAGTAATAATATAGATTGAGATCCCAATCTTTTTGAAAGTATGACGTTATCGTGACGAAATTATATTACCTAAACCTAATTTCTGGAATGTTAAACTAAAGTACCTATAGGCTTTTAATAACAGTTTATTTATGAACTAAATCAAACATTAAAAGTAAGATTAGCTTTAAGCGATCGGTTCAATATCAGGGTAGATACATTTCAGTGACACCACTGTGAACCAACACTGTACTTAGTGTAACGTCACATACATTCATTTCGTCAACGTCTCTTCATTAGCAAATAACTTTAACGCCCTAGCTGTTTACTTATTAGTCCTACCTTACCTTTACCCAAAGACGATTAATATCTAGAAGACAGACAAAGGCCATACACAAAATCATAACCCTAAAAAATAGCCTGAAAACTCTAAAACATCAATTTTATCCAAGAAATTTCAATTACTTTCTAGTTAAAAATGTTTAAATATTGAATATTGTTGCTACCTACTACTAAGTCTCCCTATTGGGGTTTGCTGGAAGAGAACTCTTTTTAGGGTTAAGCTCGCCTTTGCCATTACCTGTCTAGTTTTAAGCTCTTATAAATGTTTATTTTGTGCAATAAAGTATAAATAAATAAATAAATAAATAAGTATTGAAATTTCTTGGATAAAATTGATGTTTTAAAGTTTTCAGGCTATCTGGTACTGCGGGATCGGGTTACGATTTTGTGTATGGCCTTTGTCTGTCTTCTAGATATTAATCGTCTTTGCCTTTACCTAAAAAAAATAAAGACAACAAAGTTGACTTCCTGGATAAAACTTTCCTAGGGAAAATAAATGGACGCGGGCGCCACAAGACGAGGACAATCCTTCTCAGGACACGAAGCCTGAAAACTAGTCTCATGTTTAGAAATGAAACTCATCACATCACTGCGAAATGTTGGCAAATTTTATCAAAAATGCCAAATGCAAAGGAAACAAAGGATAAATCTGTCAATTTTAGTTCGAGTTGTTGTTTTACATCAAGCATAAAGTTAGTTTATTTAAAAAAAAAAAGAGTAACTATTTTTTTTACGAAACGGCGAAAAAAAATATCGTGACAAAACCTATTAGTAGTATTTATTCTAATGGGCGTTAGACTTATTTTCTATCAACATAGACATTACAACTAAACGTAGGTAGTGGTTATATTCTCTTTGATTACAACAATGAGAAATATTAATAAGTGCTGCTATAAGTAGGTATGCTTAATAGTAGGTATTTAAATTTGGCCACATTTTTCATTATATTGGAGTTTTGAGGTGTTTTGAGGTTTTGATATTGATTAATTGTCTGTTTATTTATCTAACTTCTCACCTAATAATTTATCAAGAGTGATATACCTAGGTAGGTACTACTCGTAGGTTTAGGTAGGCATGTAGTTTAAGAGTTTCATATCTAATCGAGACGGTCATGGCGTGAGGAGAATCCATAATGAATGGGACCGAATATTTATCATCCGACGTTATTACGGTGTTAGGCAGTTGTGATAACATCTGATACTTGCTTGGTTGTAGAGTTACCTGAGATAAAATTAGACGCTTATTAGCATCTACTTAGGTTTGATTGCCTTCGACTGATTATAAGGTTGATTATTTAAATTGATAGTGGTCAAAGGAATCGAGGTTGTCCAAGAATGCACAGCACAAGTAGGGTTACGGAATTTTACGCCTCTTGAAGGCCGGGACCGGGTTACCTACATGTTTGTTACGTTTGATTATAAATTCGTCTTGTCAAGAACCTATTAGCTAACTAAATTTTTTTTTAATATTGCTCTAGGTACCTACTTACCTAAACCTTGTAAAGAAAGCAAGTTCTCATCCAACCTTGGCGTGGTCACAGCGACCGCGAAATGATCCGCATTTATTGATGAAAGGATGACAAAGCCATGCCTTTTGTGGTTATCCTATTCAACTATTGCTACTTGTTCTATTATCTAGGTATTATGTGCTATTTCCAAGGACGATGCTATTACTAAATCATGCATAGAGCGTAGTTCCGCATTACAATGATCAGTACCTACCTACAGTAGTGGCAATTCTGAGTGTCGCAAAAGCTAAACTAAACTAACTAAAATTAATGCCATCCTTTTTATTCCCGTCGCTATGAAAGGGGCGGCAACATTTTTTGTTAGCTAAGTTTAGCTTTTGGGATACTCCGAATTGCCACTATTACCTACCTAAAACATTGTCAAAATTTCAGCAAACGCTAGAGCTCTAGCTCTACTTTGAGTAAGTACCTACCTAACACGGTAGGTACAAAGGTAAAAAGACAAGTAAAAATTAAAATCAATCAAACCAATAAATTACACGTTAAAGGCACATCAAACGTTTGTTATGATAGTTATTGACCGGTATATTAGAATCTGAAGGTGGTTATTGGCATTGTCCAATTTACAGCCTGTTTAAACTAAACTAAAGATTTAGAGTACTATTCGAGTTTTAAAAGAGCTCCCTCCGTCGTGTTAGCGAACTGACATATAAAAAAATATCTTCAGTTACAGGCCATTAGTGAGAACACGGCTTAATATTACGCAATCATAACATTCCCATTCATAGTTAAGCTTTACTGTTCCAATTATCTGTTCGATTGACTTCTGCTCTATTAATTTGAGCCGGTGGACAATCGGAAACTATTAAAACTTCCTATTGACGCTCCACTTGTGTCAAATTTGGTTAAACTAACTCCAAGTTAGGTCGCCAATGTTGCCACTGATAAGACAGAACTTTAATAGGGTGTTACAGCGTTATGTACATAAGCTGTAATTGTATTTTATGATTATTTTGGGTTTATCTCATTAGAACATAAATAGGGTTGTATACCTACTGTTGTCATTAAAACGTACCCATGTACCCGGTTCAACTAGGACCGTTGCAGTCATAAGTTTGATAGAATATGACCGGAAATAGCCCGAGGTAGTCCAACAAAAAAAATTTAAGGATCTGATGAGGATCTCGGAGTTATGAACAGAAATGCAATGCAAATTTATTTTCTTAGAAAAGTGAAGTCGGTTTAAGTAATATTTTTTTTTAATTTACCACTTGTATACTTACCTAATGGGTGAAAGTATTGTCCTTTTGTTCAACTTGGTCCGTTGTTAATAAGATGCTTATCGTATAATCTTCACTACACATCCAACCACTCAAGCGAACTTTCTACAAGTTATGTGACACGAATAATCACTGGAGTTTCCCGTTTTGAGGACGCAGGAACTTGAAGATAGATTTATTGATGACACTTCGTTGGTTCTGCTTTCTTTCCGATAAAAGTTATCTTTTAGGTGTTACGATGAAACATTATTGTAACGTTAAGATGTTTTAAGTAGGTAGGTACTTACCTAAGTATATAAAAGTTTGAAGAATATTTATCGATGTTTATAAACAAGTAAGTACCTACTATATTGACATTGATATTGTCGAATACTTAGTGCGAACCACAAATAAATTCATAGTTGAGTAGGTAGTGAAGGAGTTCGTAAGATAAGGATAGATACCTTCCCAAACATTTTCATAAGTGTTCACGAATTTATGAATAAACGGCGGCTAAATCAGAGACAAAAACATACTTTCAAATTTTGCGCATTATGGGTCTGTCCTTTTACATCTTAGTACCTACCTACCTACCACTACTTATAGAAAGAAAGAAAGAAAGAAAAATCATTTATTCTTGTAGGACCTCAAGGATCACTTAAGTATCGTTTTACATGCTAGGTGATTCTAATGCCTGTTCCAACGCGACTCCCTACACCAGGGAAAGAATCAGGCAAGAACCTGGTGGTGTGGGCCTAGCTTTTTTTTAAAAGCGATCCCTTAACAATCTAAAATACTTAATCTAAATAGTCAAGCTTCAGTGGGAAGCCAGTCGAACAAAGTAAGGCATGTCAAAGAAAGTAAAAGTAATTGTAAAGTTAACAAGATAACACCTCAACAAAATGTTGTCTGGCATCACACGCTACACTTGGCCGACTTAAGTGGTAGGTACCTACTTATCAAGGTAGTAAAGATATTGTATACCATCAACCGTCGAGGGGCACAGCGACATCAGGCCACGCAATTTTATCATTAATAAAAGCCTCAATGGAATAATACGCTTTCTCTACAAGAATATTCTTTATGTACGTTTTAAACCTTCGAGTCGGTAGGTTAGTTACGTTGATTGGGAGTTTATTGTAAAAAAGTACAGTATTTCCCATAAAAGAACCGTTTACTTTTTCTAGTCTAAATTTAGGCACACATAATTTATTTTTATTTCTAGTGTTAATTTTGTGCACATCACTTTTTTTCTTAAAGTTGTTTATATATTTGTGAGTGTGCAATAAGTTTACATAAATATATTGCGAAAAAACAGTAAGAATATTTATTTCTTTAAAACGCTCTCTTAAAGAGTCCCGACGTTTCATTTTGTAAATAGGTACGTGACAAAGACCTTTCGCTGATTATATATAACATCAACAACATGAGAAAGTCAGTTAAAGTCAACATGAGATATAATAAATAACCTAGATACCTAAATGGTCTGTCTCATTCATTACATTACTTTATCGGCAATTAAAAAATGCTGCTATCTCTTTTCATCTTTGAACATCATTTGATTGACATGAGAGTGACAAAATACAATCTACCTACAGCCTTGCTTGATTGTCATATTTTATGCCAAGAAAGGTCTTGAGATGATGGTTTCTATTCTATACAATACCCGCAATATACTTAATCACAGTCAGTGATTTTATTACTTGTAGTTAGGTAATTTCATCATCATCTCCCTGGCGTTATCACTGGAGTAGTGGGATCGGCACAACATGTCTCTACTACTTTTTCCTCTATCGCTCATCGTCTCAATACTCACTCGATCCTTTCACACATACCTGCATACACAAAGTCCATCCATCTTTTCTTAGGCCTACTACCCCTCCCGGTATATCCAGCCACATACATATTATATGATAGCACAGATAAAATAAATATCTGGCATAATTCGTACAATATCAATCGATCGAGAATCAATATATTTAACGAAAGACAGTTTATTGGCAAAAATCGAAGCAAGTTTTTCTTTTTCTTTTGTTTTAGTAGGAAATAAAACCTGTTCATAACAATAAAACATTTTATTAAAAGTACGCATAGTATATTTCCGCATTTCAGATGCAAAGTTAGGTTAACTTAGCTTATAACTATAGGTGGGTAAGGCACATTTTTCTTTATACAGAGAACACGTAATGAACTTTGGTACCTTTACAGGCAGTACGTTTTCGTAATTCAGACTTTTGTTACAGGTAGTAAGGCACATTTTTGTTTATAAGAAGGGCCCCCATCCGATGTACATTTGACAAAGGTTGTGTATGCTCGTTGCTTCGACGATTAGATGCTCCACTTGACCTTCCGGTGACAGGGAAAGTGACAGTTGCTTGTTTTTCGTGCGCACCTGGGGAAGATAAAATTTACTAAGCTTAACATGGAGTCAGTAGGAATACTTATACAAGCTAGGGCAACATTTTAGGTCCTTAAGCTACCAGCATATCTTCTGTAGTAAAAAAGTTTTAATCTTGGAAAATCATTGAATTATTTTGAAGAAAAATAATCAATTTTTAAATTTTTGAAAAAATATGTACCTAAGTACTTACCTACAGTTTGCTCAAAAAATTACATTTGTCAAAAAAAAACAATTGATCAGGAACATTTTGCGCTGATTAAGTATACATAATAGACAGGGCGTCTAATCTGCAAAACGAAAAACGAAGTTTCGTGACAATTTTAGGGTTCTAATTATGTTGGTGAACTATTACGAATTTACTATCCACCAACATAAGCTGACCCCGAAAATTGTCACGAAACTTCGTTTTTCGTTGTTCCAGAGTAAGGGCCCAGGTGTATTCGCGATTTACAGTGATTTTTGCTTTGATACAATCGAGACAAGTTACACAATCAGGGGGCAGGTCAAAAGTAACCCAAAGTGGTGAGCTTGAATTAGGAATGTATGTATGAGAGTGAATGTGAATGTGTGTCAGGATTGTAGCAAGTGGAATCCCATAGAACGTGTTTTTCTATGAGAAAGAGGCGTGATTTTATGTAAAGTACCTCAGTTGGCCACTAGACTTACTCATGTATTATCTATGTATTCTGTCTCTATATGGCAACATTACCAATCATCCACGCTATTGGTTTAAATACCTTAAGGTATTTAAGATACAGGTCATTAAACGTATGTGGAAGCAGCTTAAAAAATAATTAATTAAGAATGCCAGTTTATGGTACAGGATTTTCAAGTAGCCTTTGAATGATCTACCCAGGCACATCTAGATTAAACTCTTACGCCTTCATTTTAAAAAAGGAATAGGAAGTCATAGTATCGAGAAGTCGAAATCAAATACAATATCTTCAAATAACTAAGTAGAGGTAGTCCTTAGACATCTTGTAAGATTCAAAAGGACAATGGGCAAAATGGAACCCTCCAATAAGACTTGTTTATTCAATTAAGTCTGTATACATACAATCCTTATTAGCTAAGCGCATGCCAGAATGCGCTTTGTATCTCGAGTTATTCGATATAGAAAAAATGATTTTAGTTTAGGAATACAATTATGTTTTGGTTTCAAACCCATTTTATTGCGAATATAAAAGATCTACCTAGGTACATTAAATTTAATAATCTTTTATATCATCAATTAGTCAATTACCGATTAAATCAATTAGTTTTTATTGGAGCTGGGCCCATGATTCATATATTTTTGCTCATCATCCTTTAAGATGATGGATCAAAGAAATAAAAATTAAACCCTAAAACTGAGTGGATGTTACTGCAATAAGAAATGCAGTAGTGAGCTGAGCATGTTTACTGTTTTTAAAGAAACTTGTTTAATGCATAACAAAAATATTATCATACTAATATGAAATATCGGGTGAAGCTTTATTGACTGTTCAAATTATTCAATACAAATATCGTCCTCACTTAAACCTTGGCATGTCCCATAATTTAATTATTTAAATACATTCTAGATACATCTATTTTTAAAGGCAACTGAAGGTCGTAATACGTCATACTTACATGAATAGACTGAAAGGTTTAACTTTAGGCAATATTTTTCAGAAAATAAAGATTATTATTTCCATTATTATTTCAGGTTTAGGTCATCCGGCCTCCGTCACGGCTTAACGACTAACAAGCCATGACCGACAATTTTACATGCCCTCCGAAGCACGGAAGCGCTGAGTTATTAACGCGTTCAGTGCCCATGACGCAAGTGACGATGTTACGGGCACTCAGCCACTTCCTTCGAAGAGCACCGTGGTAGCTGGACCGAGAATAGGTTAAAACAAACTCGGACTAATTATAAATTGAAGCTAACTTCAAACTATAGCCCATTACCGGCCCAGCTTGACATCTACTTCCACTCTACTCGCAACTAAACCACGTGCGTCATGGGCACTGACCACGTAAATGCCACTAGCGACCACACATCCAAATAGTAATCATCATGGTACACTCAAATGTTATAAAAAAACGGATACATTCGTGGAGCGTTAGTGAATTAACACTTTATTGTACACCAAGTAAAAGAAGAATAGAATATAACAACAGAATAAAATGAAGTTAGTACAATGGGTGGCCTTATCACTCAGAGCAATTTCTAACAGGCAACCTTTGGATTATCTCTATTTTGAGGGTAGATCAGACTCCCTCAAATCCACAGACTATCATTTTATGATTTCGGGCATCTTTAAGCATCGGAAAACGTGAAAAATAAATGAATATTTACTTGATAGTGATGAAGCAGTTTTATATTATTCGAACTAACTAGTGTGACGAATAGCAAATAATAGTCATCTGAATGGAATCGTAATTCGTCATTTCAAATGAGACGACACCGTTTGTGCAAATGACATACTTAACATATTTCATTGAAACAACATTTGACATTGACATAACAAATCTTTGTCATCATCTTTTTATTGTTATTTAAATAAAATAATAAATAAATAAATATCCCTAGACATTCCACACAGCGTCATCTAGTCCCAAGCTAAGCATTTTAATGCTTGTGTTATGGTAACCAGATGACTGATATACTACATAGATACATTTTTTTTGTAAATACATACCTACATATTATACATAGAAAACAACCAGACACGAAACAAATATTTGCAGATCATACAAACATTTGTCCCGTAGCGGGGATCGAACCCGCAACCTCTGCGTCTCAGGCGAGCTTCCGCCCACTGTGCCACAGAGGTCGTCGGTAAATGATTATATTTCGATAAATTATTGGCATATCATACAATAAACTATCATAATATTACATATTGAGTGAGAAAGAATGATCTGAGATGTTGTGTGTGCTTTTAATTACCATGTCTATTGGTTTCCCAACGTGTTAACTATTCAAAAACAAAATCTAGCGGCACCTCCATCAAAATTGACGTCATCAAAATCAAACATCAGACCACAATGTCAATCTTGCTTGTATTTGTATCTAGTATTGTTTTATCTGTGATTTATTAAGTGATGTCATCGAAAAATAACATTTGCTAGTTTTTTGACTGACCAAAATTCTCTCAGCACCTCCCTTCCAGATTTCACACTGGTTAACACCAGCCTGTCACCAGTTTTATTAACATAAAACCATTATATTTATCCAAGAGTACAGTCACCAGAAAAAAAAAACTAAATAAATTCAAAAATGTGGAATGACCGGACCAATCGAAGACATGAGGGCAGCTGTCTCTGAGCCATCTCGTGTGCCTCGACCTCTGTGGCGCAGTGGGTGAAAGCCCGACTGAGACGCAGAGGTTGTGGGTTCGATCCCCGCTGCGGGACAAATGTTTGTACGATCTGCAAATATTTGTCTCGAGTCTGGGTGTATTCTATGTATTGTATCTATTACAAAAAAAATATATCTAAGTACTAAGCAGTCATCTGGTTACCATAACACAAGCATTAAGTAGCTTAGCTTGGGACTAGATGATGCTGTGTGGAATGTCCAAGGATATCTATCTATCACACAAATACTATAAAGGTAAAAGTTTGTGTGTGTGTGTGTAAGTACGTAAGTGTGAATGTTTGTTACTCCTTCACGCTCAAACGGCTGGACGGATTTCAATAAAATTTGGTACCAGGATAGCTTATATCCTGGATTAACACATATGCTACTTTTGATCCCAGTATTCCCACGGGAAGAGGAACTATTCGGGTAACACTACTGTCCCGTCTCAAAAATTCACCCTGTATAAGTCAATAAATTTATCTTTTATATTTTTCTTTAAGTAAGTCGTTCGTTCGGTCGTATGAGCAAGTGGCCAACTCTGGTGACGGAGTTTTTAGGTACGTTTTAGTAAGTATAACTTACACAGTATAATGTAACTCACCATGCCATTAAGCCGTTGTCGTATATGCTGTAAATGCTGCATAGCTTGCTCGTTAGTTCTTTCCCCGCAGTCCACGGGACGCACTTTACCCCACGACACCAGCGGGTCATACACAAACGGACCAATGACAGACATCAGGGCCGCTGTCTGCGCTCGCAGCGCTTTCATTACTGCTTCACAACTTTTTCTGAAATATAAATTTGATTAATGCCGGGTTCCTAGTATATCCAACTAACGGATGTCCGTAGGTCCGTCGTCATAGCAACGCTGTTATCTGTCAAAAAGTCTCATACATTTTGTGTTGAATAAACAACGTTGCTATGACGACCGACCTACGGACATCCGTACGTTGGATATAGGAACCGGGGGTAAGGTGCCTGCATGCGTGAAAATAGAGCCGCCGCCTATTTTACTTTATTATGACGTTGAAAAAATGAATTTTATAAAACTGAATGTTCCGTTTGTGAACGCACCTTTAGAATAGAAGTGACCTAATTCAAAAAACTTGAAAAATGAGTTTGGGGCAGAAAATGACCCTACACAACATTCTCTACAGTTCTGTAGTTTTCAAAGCGCCACTTTTGGGCAGGAACAGGTCAAAAATATATTTCGGTCTCTTACATATTCAAACAAAACAACCGTCTGCGTCGGGACAGAAATGCCACTTACAGGATTGTGCTGTTTTACTGTGCGAATAGAAGAAGAAGAACGTTGTACAAAATTAAGACAGTGACCGAATTTGAATTAAGCCATCTTTCTTATAAATTTTTCGATAAGTTCACTGAATGTTTTTTTAGTATTAAACTGACCGATTTATCTTTGGTACTGTTTTAACTCCGATACTACAGGACATTATTGTGACTCAATTATGTTTATGTCATTTTAATATTAATAAATTTTTTGTTATCTTTACTCAATCAGAATTGAGGCATTATTTTATTTTGCAAAATGAAAATTTTAAAATAAAATTAGGTTAAATAGTGACTCTTTAGAATCAAAAATTTTTTTAATATAGAAAAACATGTTGTTTTTAATTATTTATTACACCAACTAATTGCTAAATGTTTATGTTCACTAAATCGACTTAGTTTTTTAAAGATTTTTGAGCTATTTAGCAGCAATTAAAAAAATAAGAGGATAGGGTCACACATTATTTCACTCTTTTGTCGATTCCCAAAATTTAGTTTTTTTGGATTAAGTCACTTCTATTCTAAAGGTGCGAGTCATAAGCTTTTTTTAATACCTCTGCAATAGTTTTATTTTGAATAGTTTAGGAGTAGCGAAGTTGCACTTGGTGGCCACCGAACTCTGTTTACAAAATTGGCTAGGCCAATTTGGCTGAGGTATAAAGGATCTTTACTAAAGGAAAGGTGTATAGTGTAGAGCCAACTAAGGCTCAACTCACACCAAAAGAGCATCGAAGAGCAGCGAAGCGGAGCGCAGTTTCAGTGTCATTCGAATTTCAACTTTATTATCATTAATATAATTAATACTTATTATCGCATGAGAAACTCGAACGAGTTGCGAGGGTGCCCGCGGATTCGCGGGAATTCCGGCGAATTCCAATACGCGCGCCTTCTCTGCGATAATAAGTATTATAGTAATGAAAATAAAGTTGAAATTTGTATGACACTGAAACTGCACTCCGTTTCGCTGCTCTTCGATGCTCTTTTGGTGTGAGTTGAGCCTTGAACTTTATTATGTAGTTGAAAAAAGAATTTTTATAAAATTGAACGTTCCGTTTGTGAAATCATAAGCTTTTTTTAATACCTCTGCAATAGTTTTATTTTGAATAGTTTAGGAGTAGCGAAGTTGCACTTGGTGGCCACCGAACTCTGTTTACAAAATTTGGTAGGCCAACTTGGCTGAGGTATAAAGGATCTACTAACGGAAAAGTATAGTGTAGAGCCAACTAAACCGCAGGTTTCATCAGGATGTTTTCTTTCGCCGTTTATAGTCTGTGTTAATAGTTATATTGTTGATTTTATCCGAGCGAAAACTCCATTATTGCAATAACAATTATCCTACCTATTACAATACAACACCGCAACCACAAATAAATATTTGCTATCAGTAAACATGCCGACCGCCGTGTCACGGATATTTCAAATATTATTATATCTTGTGTTTTATTTATTTTCGAATTGTTCACTTTGGATTCTCTGATTGTAGTAAAGTGAACTAGGGCAAGGAATCCCTATCCCTGCTTACCTACTAATATTATAAATGCGAAAGTAGCTCTGTCTGTTTGTCTATAAAGCTTTCACGCCTAAACCACTGAACCAATTCTGATGAAATTTGGTACAGAGATACCATATTTATAGATATTATCGGGACGCGTATTGAAATCATTCTATAATCGTTCTAGTCTACGTGTGACCACGGTGACTGTAACGTCATCGAAACGTCGAGGTACTTAAATAATAATGATTTCAATACACGATTAAGTCCCTATAATTATCTACAAATATGTTTTCAAGTCGCAATACCTTTAAAAGATAGAATAGACTTTGGAAATAGACATAGGATCCTCCACGCGTTATAGGCTTGTTCAGGTCCCACGCGTGGGAAGCCCGGATCATGTATTAAAGAGTCACTATCTAATAGCTGACAAGTCTGACAACACTCAAAAAATGTGCGAGCAAATTCAATGTTCTACAATGACATTTGAATGTAGACGATATGACGTTTGTTTTAATGTTCAATGTCGCTTGTACGCAAAAAAGTAAAACTCTGCGCACTACGTAGTGGCGTTTATATTTTACTAGCTGCGCCTCGCGGTGTTACCCGCGGTAGTTTCCGTTCCCGTGGGAATACCGGAATCAAAAGTAGCCTATGTGTTATTCCCAGTCATAAACTATGTATATTCCAAGTTTCAGCCAAATCCGTTCAGTAGTTTGAGCGTGAAAGAGTAACAAACACACTTACACACACACAAACTTTCACCTTTATAAAATTAGTAGGATTTGTCTGATTGTGGCTCTATAATCATCGAGATAATATTATTATGGAGACACAATCTGACAAATAAAATGTAAACGCCAAAACTCTGGTCACATTACGTAGTGCGCGGAGTTTTTGTTTAGTTGTAACGCGACCACAATCCTCATACAACGTCTGCGATGCCAAAGTGTTCGGTGATTTCCTGTCCAATTAATTCCAGATACGTGAAAAAAAAGGATGGTGTTTCATATTTCAGGTAAGTATCATAACAAATTGATGTCCACAGTGCATGTTTCCATTTTAATTTCAATAATTTTAATTTTATTAGCAAAATAGACATGGCGCCATCTTTTTTACGCGCGCGCTTATTTTGTTCGAACCCAAAGCTATGGAGTGGATTATTACTAATTAATATTTTTACATATTTGAACTTATACATAATAATAATAATCATGTTAAAAATGCTCTTTTTAGGTTTCCGAACAAAAAGTAGATGAGTCGATAGCGTTTTTATTGTTTTAAAGTAAGCATACCTACTTACAATATAATTTTTTGTAAGTATGTTTAGTTTTTAGTTTTCCTCGAAACCCCTTAGGTGTTCAGAATGGACAGTTATTATAGGAATTTGATAATTTAGTTGTGTTTTAGGTATGTAAGTTATTCTGTTAAAAATAGCAATAAAACTATCACAATATGAATTTTGTTTTATTTATACTTAATTATTACTTTTATATCGGAAAACACGGATTATCGGTATAAAAGTAGGAAGCAAAAAGTGTTTATCTAGGGTACCTATACAAACTATCTGCTAGTAGGTACCAATAAAAATAGGTATCAAACTAATATTACACAAAACATTCCCTTTATAATATTTGTATAAAGTAGCGTCTCCACTGCTCCCTGTTCCGTATTCGAACGCATGGCCAACTAGATTCAATTGTTTTGAAGCGACAGTGAACATTAATACAAACGACATAACGTCTACATTCGAGCAAATGTCATTGAAGGCATGGCCTACTAGATTTAATTGTTATGATTGCGTACAAGCGATATTGAACCTTAAAACAAACATCATGACGTCTACATTCGAGCAAATGTCATTGTAAACGATCTACTATCAATGTATAGGTATGTAGAACATTGCTGCGGACGTTTTTTGAGTGTTGTCAGCTATTAGATTGTATATCTTTAAATACTATATCGATGTCTATAATACATCTCAAAGTCTAGAGTTAGTGAAACCATCTCACCTAAACATGCCTTCGTGTTTGAGCGGACCCATAGCCGCCTCCATATTGTGCGTGAGTCGGAACGGCACTCGCTCCGGCCACTCGAACGCTTCTCCCTTGTTGAAGAGACAGTTGAAGTCCACGTGAACTGTGTCGCCGTTCGTAGAGTCAAAGGATATGTTCTCGCCGTGACGGTCGCCTAAGCCTGATAGGAAATGAAAACTAAATAAATTAAAAAGTAAGTAAGCAAGTTCGTATGAGCAAGTAGCAAATAAAATAGTAATAGGTCGTATAAATTAATATTGATGGACATTACACACAGCGCCATTTAGTCCCAAATTAAGCAAGCTTGCACAAATTTTAAGACTATTCTAGACTAAATTAAATGGCAGATGAAATCGCCGGGCTAGAATGTTTGTAGAGACCAACGACGGTCAACAAAAGCTATTTTTACAACGGAGTATCTACTAGAAGGGCTATTGCCTAACTTCATCGCCATCACGCACCCTGCAGGTATTATTTACCTAAAATATATCCGACCATGGACATGACAGCAGTAGTTCTGATATACGCAGATCTTGCTTGATACCTGAAATAAAAAATAAAAATTATAGCTGGCGACACAAGACTTTTTCTTTTTACTTTGTCTTAACTTACAATTTCATTCATAAGCGCAGTCATAATTTCACACTACGATTCCGTTTCATGAATAACAAAACTACGAGAACCAAAGTGCCAATATGTTAACATTTCTATGACTTACCATCCGTAAGGATCTGAGAATACTCTTCGGAACCACTCCTGAAACAGCGGCGGGTGTCGAGGCAGTAGCTTGTCTTCGTATATCCGTCTCTTTTTCTCTACAGGATCTTTGTTGGAGCACATCATTTCTTTTAATTCTCGATTGCTAGTGTGAATGCCTAAAACCAAATTAGTAGTTGGAAGATCATTGCTTCAAAATTAATGCTTGGTTCATAGGCTACTTTTTAGCTGGGTACCACGCGATCGAAGCCGCGGGCGAGCAATAGATCTCAAAATAGTTGACAATAATACCTTTTTGTTTGTAAATGTGCATCAAAACCGGCCTCAGCCCCACCAAATTTGGCACCCACTCAATCAGACCGCACTCTTCATTCAGTGGTAGCACACTATAAGTTCTTATATAAAGCCTTCGTTTCCTTGTCTCTGGCGCGTCTTGTAGAAACCTGTTCACGACCGCATTGAATTCCATGAGACGATAGTCTTTGCGGAGGTCGTCGCGTGGCTTTAGCATTATTATGTACGACTTGCCGTCTGAGCCTGAAATGTATATAGGAATGTAGCGAGCGAAGCAAGCCGCGAGAAAACATAATAGATAAGGGATTAAATCAACTTGCTAGCAAAATTAAAATACTTCTGTATTCTAAATGCTTTACTAAAATAGTAGTATTTGATTTTGATCATAGGATATTACGATAGTAGGGATTTGAAAGGTAAGGAATGTCCAATTTATTAAATTTTGAAAGAAAACTCCTAGCGACACCTATCATGCATTTTAATAACTAATTTTAGAATCACGTTTTGAAGTATTGGATGAGCAGTCCTTTTATCTTTATATAAAAGGACTGACTGACTATAGCCTTGGTATAATACATTACACTCTATCTAAACCTAAGAGAAAGTAAGAAATAGAGCGCTGTATATTCCTTTCTCAGTCACACAAAACCAAGAAGAATATATACAAGATTCTTGTGAGTAAAGAGACAAAGCATTATATTTTTTGTCCCTCATCGCGTGCCGCTTTTTTGTATGGCCGGAAACTTGATGCTTCGAATTTTATACTACGAAACTATGAATTTACTGCATTTTTTGTCACTCTCGGCGTCTGGCTCACTGTTCGTCCAGAGGCCCTAGCCATGTTACATTTCGACAATCGCTTTCGATTAGAAACTAAAAAAAATGTATAGGAATTGACATTCGATGACGAAAACTCGAGCGATCAGAGGGCCTAGCCAACCGGCATTCGCTATGAAGCGATTCGATTTCTATCATCGCTACACCTTTGATTTGACATTTCTGATCGCTCGAGTTTTCGTCATCGAATGTCAATTCCTATACATTTTTTTTAGTTTCTAATCGTAAGCGATTGTCGAAATGTGACATGGCTAGGGCCTCAGAAATGTCAAATCAAAGGTGTAGAATGATAGAAATCGAATCGCTTCATAGAGAATGCCGGTTGGCTAGGCCCTCAGGTTACTATACTAGGTCCATGATCTAAACACTTACCTTTTAAAGTAACCTTTCTAGGTTTCTGCAGAGACGGCAGTATATTGATCTGCTCCTCTATCCCAGAGATATAGACCGGCGGCTCAGTCGGTATGTTGAAGGCTAAGCAATCCTGCCTCGCCGCTTTCGACGGCAGCACTATCTTGCAGAACTCTTGAAAGGGCATCATTATGTGACTGAAGTTCTCACTGGTCAGTAGACGGGGAAGCGTTCGGACGAGAGTAGATACTGTTGTTGTCTGAAAAACAAATCAAAGGTTTTATATACAGAGGTTCATAGCAGATACTGGAAATATTGTTGTCAATTCAGATTATAAATGAAAAAATCTTAGTAAAATCAAAGACGATTAATATCTAGAAGACAGACAAAGGCCATACACAAAATCGTAACCCTAAGAAATAGCCTGAAAACTCTAAAACATCAATTTTATCCAAGAAATTTCAATTACTTTCTAGTTAAAAATGTTTAAATATTGAATATTGTTGCTACCTACTACTAAGTATTGAAATTTCTTGGATAAAATTGATGTTTTAAAGTTTTCAGGCTATCTGGTACTGCGGGATCGGGTTACGATTTTGTGTATGGCCTTTGTCTGTCTTCTAGATATTAATCGTCTTTGGTAAAATCAATCAATCTTACTAAAATCGCAGGTTCGAATACCGTCGGAGTCCTTAACTTTTAGTAAGATTTTTCATTTACTTATACTGGAAATAGTGTAGTAATAATTTTTCGATATTTAGAGTAAAGCCTTAGAATTATAGCATTTATAACAGGTTGCAATTCCACCGACAAGGCTATTGCCACCTAGTAGAATGGTAACTGGATTTCTCACGATGTTTTCCTTTAGAGCTATTGTCTAATACGCATTAACATTTTTCGAAACAAAAAATCACAATCACTGATGTACGGCAGGGTATCGAAACCACGTCTTTCAGATGCAAAAGCACTTCTCCATTCGCATAACACCTACATAATACACCTAATATTATAAGTGAAAGTTTGTGTGTGCGTAAGTGTGTAAGTATGCAAGTGTGTTTGTTACTCTTTCACACTCAAACGGCTGGACGGATTTGAATGAAATTTGGTACCAGAATTGCTTTTACTCTGAATTAAAAAATAGGCTACTTTTTATCCTGGTATTTCCACGGGAACGTGAACTATTCACCGCGGGTAACACCGCAGGGCGCAGCTAGTATTATCTAATCCTATGAGTCTACTAGATGCCTTAGCTCAAAGGGCTCCCTACACGGCGATATACGATTCGCTATCATATACATAAGGTAATAAGAGCGTATTTTATACATACCGAGCCAGAACCCGCTATAGGTTTATTACACAACTCAATCAGCTTCTCAGCGAGTTGTGTGAAATCATTCACTAGTTTCAACATCCTGGGTTCCTTTAGACGTGGGTCAGCAAATACGTCGTTACAGCGTTTGATGCGTTGCGCGTAACTCGACTTTATCACGCACATCACCATCCATAGCGTGTGTTGAGGGTAGGCCAATATTAGTTTGACGATTATGGCTTTCAGTTGGAGGTATACCTGTAAAATTTAAGAATAATATTTACTTGAGTATTGTATAAAGGAAAAATGCATTAAACATTTTTTAGTTGAAATAGTTTCTGACTTAGTTGGTCTATCACTATTTTTATAATGGACCAATAAAAAGAGATGAAAATGGAGAAAATAAAAGTTTTTTGTTAGCAGCATTGCGTTGTATTGTAAGTTTCTGTCGCTAAAGAAGTTAAGGTACCGGCCCTAACTAACCTATCTCAAAAATCACCTTATGCCTAATACCACAGATAAAAGAATACTAGTACTAATACCCAATTCCTATATCCAAAGTACGGATGACCGTCGGTCTATCTCTATAGAAACGTTGTTTAAACAACACAAAATGTATGCCACTTTTTGACAGATAACAACATTGCTATGACGATCGATCTACGGTCATCCGTACTTTGGATATAGGAACCATTAGTAAACAAGTGCGTATATTAAATCTACTAAGATTGTTTCGCTTCGGCCGTCTACGAAACCGGAGCTTCGTAACCAGTTACGAACTAAACATAATTTGTCCTCGTACGATACCAGTTACGAAAAAACACGTATTTTTCGTACGTAGGTTTCGTAGAAAGAATCTTGTAGTACTCGTAACTCAACGAAGGGTACTTTTTTTTCTTCGAACATATATTTAGTTCAAAACAGATGGCACTGTCTGTCCCCACATGATTACCTCTTTCACAGGATGACATATTCTTGATACGATCTGAGAAAACGCAGTAAGGTACAGATACAGCGGCAGCCGCTCGGAGTAAGTCTTTATGATGTCCGTCATTTGAGCGAGCACGGAATGGACGCCGGTGTCCGATGCTGTCACTTCTACGTCCAGCCTGCAAATTATGATTTAAAGTTTATAATGGTAAAAATAAATATTATTATAACTGAAAAGGAACTACTGAGCAGGGAGTATAATATTATGATTATGAAATGGGATGCAAATGTAAGTTTCACATTTTTAAGTTTTTACTTTGTTGCTATTAGTGAAAACCTTTAATTGGCTCACTATTTCTATTTTGATTTTTAAGGACACCTTGTATCTATCATAATATTATAGATACAAGGTGTCTTTAAAAATCATACATACATAATTTATGTACGATTTACAAAAAAAAGTATCTAAGTATTATATCAGTCATTTGGTTATCATAACACAAGCATTAACTTGCTTAGCTTGGGACTAGATGACGCCGTGTGAAATGTACAAAAATAATTTATTTATTTAATAAAATAATCATTGTTTCTCACCAAATAGACAGCATCCTAGGCATGCTCTGGTACAAATACTTGTGTCCGTACTGCAACGCTTTGCCGTAGCTATTGAGCGCGTAGAGTCGCCGCGACCACATTGTGCCGTTGTTGGTCACATTGTCACCAGAACTCACTTTCTCGTAATACGCTCCGAGGCATACCTGGTTAAAGATTGGTTATTTTAATATCAAATGCAAGTCAGATTAAGACAAATAAGATTTCGGAGATTACCCCAAACATACAAACAAACCAACTTTACCTCTTTATAATATTAGTATAGAGTATAGATGGGGTAATATTTTTGCTCCGAGATTGTACTTTGTAGTTTTAGGAAATTATAGGTTTATTTTAATGAAAAAAAATCTTGCATTTATTTAAGTACAGCAAGCATTTAAGTACATTCTGCACTACACATTGTATTGTACAGCAAGCATTTAAGTGATAGAGAAGAGGCCTTTACCCAGCAGTGGGTGTTACCGGCTGATTAGATAGATAGATAGAAGCATTTAAGTACATTCTGCACAACACATTGTATTAGAATAGAATAGAATAGAATAGAATCGTTTATTGGCACGGAAGTAACACATTAATAAAATACATAGTTAAAGTACAATTAAGTATCACTACCATGACTCGTCAATTAAAAGGTTTACATTCGTTACTAATTTTTCAATATTTCTATATACTAAGTATTAAAATTAAAATAACATTTTGATATTTATTCGCTGTATAGAGGCGTTGTCAAAAAATTAATAAAAAAGAAAATGGAAAATAAAAATAAAATAATTTTGGATATACTTAGGGTCAAATATTCGAACTCAAGTTTTAGTATTATTAGGTACCTACTTATAGCATTTTGTACCCCAAAAATCCGTACCTAATATTCTCATAATATGTCAGTCTGCGGTGCGAGTATCAGTGTCATAATGACTATAGTCGTTCTCTAAAAATTCCTTGACACTGTATAGCGTTTTACTCAGAAGAAGGGATTTTACTCTGTTCAAAAAACTTATGTCACTTTGTATTAGTTTTATCTTCAGGGGAAGTTTGTTGTACAGTTTGGCACCCATAATTTTAGGTCTTCGTTTTGATAAATTTAGTCTATGTGACTCTATTTTTAGTTGCATCTTTATTCTTATACTTCTTTTATTGTTGGCACCTCTTATTTCAAATTCATCCAAATTCCGCCTCACCCACTTTATGTTTTCAAAAATATACATTGCTACCGATGTTAGCACTTGCAAGGTTCTGAAGCTCTCTCTACACGATTCCCTATGCCCTGCGCACATCAATACCCGAATGGCACGTTTCTGCATTTTTAGTATTCTTTCAAAATCCGTAGCGTTCCCCCACATGATAATGCCATAGGATAATATTGAGTGTATATATGCATAGTACACTTCTTTAAGATTTTTTGGTGATGTCATTGCTCTTAGTTGTTTTAAGGCATATATCCCGGTAGCCATTTTTTTACACGTGACATCTATGTGCTCTTTCCAGTTTAATGCTGGATCAATATAGAAACCTAATAATTTCACAAATGTAGAGCTACAAATAGTTGTCCCACTCTTCAAATGTACAGGCTGTATGCGTTGAGGTGCAATGGCACTGAAAAAAACTATGCTAGTTTTTTCTTCGTTGAGTTGTAGTCCATTAAATTTAAACCAACTACTCAGTTCGTCAATTACAGTACTAATACGTTCTTGTAGTTGTTCATTCGAGTCAGCTGCTATTATAATTGTTGTGTCATCTGCATATTGTATTAAGTCTCCTGCTATATTTATTTTTTCAAGGTCATTTAGGAAGGCTATAAAAAGTGTGTTTGCCAATGAGGATCCTTGTGGGACGCCTATATTTGAAACTTTGGGTGCTGATCTTGATCTTTTTCCATACATTCTAATCTCGACAGTTTGTTCCCTGTTGATAAGAAAGGATTGTATCAGTTGAAGGCTGTTGCCAGCAACTCCGTAAGCTTCAAGCTTCCGTAAAAGAAGGTCATGATTTACTGAATCGAAAGCCTTTGACAAATCCAAGAATATTCCTGCTACCTTTTTTTTATCTTCTAGATGTATAATGACATTATCCATAAACTTTAAGGTAGCTGATATCGTTGATTTTCCCGGTCTGTAGGCGTGTTGACATGCCGATAAAATTTTATTTTTATTAAGATGTTCCATAAGAGCGTTTGACATAATTGCCTCAATTAATTTTGATATCGTTGGTACTATAGTAATAGGCCTGTAGTTTTTAACTTCCGTTGCTTCTCCTTTTCCTTTATAAAGCGGGGTTAGTCTTGCCCTTTTTAGGGATTTTGGATACTCGTTAGACAGGAGAATATTATTTATTAGGAATAAAATATGTTCGCCTAGATGGTGCATGATGTTAAATAGAAGTGAGCCTGAAACATCATATAAATCTTTAGTATCAGAATTGTCTATCTTTTTCTTTGCTAGCTTATGTAATTCGTCCATTGAAACACATTGGAATTGAAATGGTATTGGGACTATTGGATTATAATATAGCTTTAAAAAACCGAGAGCTTTTTCTGTTAAGGGCTTGGAAGTGTTGGCAAGTTCTATTCCGATTCCAATAAAATAGTTGTTTATATAATTAGGAATTTCATCTATTGTAATTGGCTTGTTTGAACTGTTATGTAATTCCCATTCCCATTCTTTTGTTGCTTTATTGGTGTCTTCTTTGATAACATTCCAAACTTCCTTTTTAGGATTTCGCGAGTTTCGTATGCGGTTTTCTATGTATTTCTTCTTTTCGTTATAGATAAGGTCATTTCTGTGTTTTATTTTATTTTCGATAATACAAGTATCTGAGATAAGTTCATGATATTGTCTTTTCATTATAAATAAGTCATCTATGTCACGTTGTAATTGTATAATCTCATCGCAGATCCATGGGCACTTACGCTCTGCTTTCTTCCGTTTGGTAGTCACAGGAAAAAATATATTCATATTATAGGAAAACTTTCTCATGAACTTTTCAAATGTATCATGGTCATAAGAGTCAAATAAAACATTCCATTCATAGGAAAGCATTGCATTGCAAAAATCTTCTATTTTATGTGCTTCAAATGAACGACTTTCGATGTACAACTTCTTTATACATTTATTTTCCCATTGCAATTTGAATATTTGAGCATCGTGGTCAGAAACCCCTGTAGCCAAAGGTGCCACACTCAGCATTTCATTACTTAATATATTTGTCACTACAAAGTCAATTGATGTTTTAGCATCGCCTTCTACTCTAGTTGCAAAATCAACGACATTTCTAAATCCATTTGGTTGCATAATATCGTTGAGAACTCTTTTATTTGTTGTGTCTAGTAGGAAGTCAACATTCCAGTCCCCCATCAATATAACTTTGGTTTTTATAACGCTACACAAATAATCAAACAATTTTATAAGTACTTTTTTCATTATTTGGAAATCACCATACCCAGTTCTGTACATACCTACAATTAATATAGTATCTACATTATCACTAGTAATTGCATATACCGAAGTCAATTCACAGTGATACTCCACCGAAAGATTATCAATATTGTTTTCCAAACTCACCAAACTTTTCTCCCATTGCTTGAAGACATCGACAGACTCCTTGTAGTACCCGATATTGACATCGACGTCGACATTGGTTGTTTCGTCGTTGTACTTTGCGATTAGAAGTTTTGCTTTTGCGCATATTTTTCTGTAAAATCATGTTAATTTTAGTATTTATACATCTTCATGAAATCACTGAAATTCAGCTATTGAAATTCACAATGCATTCAATTTTTTAGTTAGTGCTCGTTCGCACGAGAGCTTTTTTACCGTCCGTTAAAAAAGCGTTCAAATAGAACAAGTATTCCCAAGTATATGTTCACACGTCAGCGCTTTTTAAACGCGACGGTTTTTGATCGAGCAGTGTTGTATTTTCTGCTCTGGACGTTGGACGTTAAAGCCCATATTCGCACGAAAGCTTTTTTAAAAGCGCCAACGCCGAGTTTTGACGCAACGCTTTTTTAGCTCTCGTGCGAATGGGCGCTTACAATCACACTTTTTTCAATTCTAATGAGCACAGACAAACAACAAATACCATAATTAAAGCTTTGATAGACTACCTAATATTTAAAAACTAGCTGCGCCCTAGTGTTACACGGGTAACTAGTGTTACCCGTGGTGAATAGTTCCCGTTCCCGTGGGAAAACCGGGATCAAAAGTAGCCTATTTTTTAATCTAATAAGCAGTTCAATAATCCAATAAGGGTATAAGCAAGCCTAGTCTTTTTTAAACTTTCGCGATCAGAACACATGATTAAACATACATTTACGGGTATGTATCGCTATTTACCTTTATTTAATTTTAAATTTTAATTTTATCCCGACGTTTCGACTGCGCTATAAAATTTCATTCAAATTCGTGCAGCTGTTTGAGCGTGAAAGAGTAACAAACACACTTACACACACAAACTTTCGCACAACGATTACATTTTTATTTTCCAATCGGAATCAGGAATTTGGATCTCATCAGGAAGCATGGTCTTAGACTTCCGTTCGAATTTTCGGCACAGATATTAATAAAGCCCTATATTACCTCTTCAAATTCAATTAATGGAGAGCCGTGGTCTGTGCCTACCCCCATGGGAAAGAGGGGTGATTTTATGTATGTATGTAGTATGTATGTATATTACCTCTGTTCATTAGTAAGTTCATCTATCTTCGGGTACGCTTCGTCGAGTTTCCGCCGTATCGTGGTAAAGGCTTGTTCATGCTGCCCTCGCATCCAGTACATCTTGGCTTTCTCTATGAACAACTCCTCTGAATGGTATTCTTCAGCGTTTAGAATATACATATAAGACTGAAATGAAATAAATGATCACAACTGTATAAAAAAAATTAAAAAAAAATTTAAAATTCTTTATTTCATTTTGAGTACAATACAATTTTAATTTTAGCCCTACCTACCAAACTACTTTTTTATAATATATAATATAATAATAATATTATATTATAATATTATAAAGGTGAAAGTTTGTGTAGGTGTGTTTGTTACTCTTTCACGTTCAAACGGCTGCACGGATTTATATGAAATTTGATACCAGGATTGCTTATACCGTGGATTAAAAAATAGGCTACTTTACTAATATTAGTAATATTAATTAATTATTTTACTAATATTAGTAGGAAGGATATGGAGAATACAGTATCGACGTAAACTAGACTACTGAAACTGATATAATCATTAGATTTCTTAAATAATTATTTATTTCAGTCAACACAGAACTAGCCAAATCCGCTACAAACAAACGATTATAGAACTTACTTGTTGGAAAATACCGGCTTTTCTTGCATGTTTCGCGCTCTGCAGCCAAAGATCGCCGATGCATGATTTCAATCTATCAGCCGTCATTGGATGAGTTGGTTCTAATAGCTCCTAAAATTGCAAAATAATTTGTATTGAATAATTTTGTAACAAAAATACCGTTAGCGCTCATCCTTATTTTTGAACACGAAACAATCGCTTCTTCATCATCGCATCATCATCATCGCATCATCATCAACTACACTTTTTGGTTATGCAACCAATACGGTTGAAAGCCATTTCGGTAGAAAATCTGGTCCTATTCATAAAAATTTGTCAATTTAATATGGATTTAACAAAAGTTTTTTCTTGTTTCTCTTATGTCAATAAAAAGAGATAACAACAGATTTAATATCCGTTTTAGCCAAAGTAGGTTTACTAAACCAAACCAATATACATAAGGGGGTGTCTATAGTAATAAATAACAATATTTATACCTTAGTTTGTTGCAACAAAATCCGCCTCAGTCTAAGAAGTGGCTCGATCGTCCTCACGTCGGATTGTACGACCGACAGCCGTCGCCGCCACTCATCCAATAACTGACTCAGTATCTCTGCGCTTTGGCGATCGCCGTCGTTGAGGGTTTTTAACCTGAAAGTTTATAAGAATTACATTTTACACGGCGTCATCTAGTCCCAAGCTAAGCAACTTAACGCTTGTGTTATGGTAACCAGATGACTGATATAATACTTAGATATTTTTTTTAAATATATAGTACATATTATAGTAGATAGAAGAGATCCAGCCAGACCCGAAACAAATATCTGCAGAACATACAAACATTCCAACATCCGTGGCGGGGATCGAACCCGCAACCTCCGCGTCTCAGACGGGCCTTCGCCCACTGCGCCACAGAGGTCAAGGTAAGGCTCAGCTATTAAGAATTTACTACAGACAAATTACCTCTTCAACATTTCCTCAGCATGTCCCGCTTCGCTCACAATATGCAATCCCAGCACGCTTTGGTACCCGCTACGTAATGCACTCTCGCCTTTACCCTCCCCGTCCATCTGAGCTAGTAGTCTACCGGTCGCGTCCTTACAGGCGATAGTGAATGTATCGTGCTCTTCTGCGCGGTAAGCGAGGAGAATACGACCCATAAGGAGGCCCCAGTTTTCTTTGCATTGCGGCTGGAATTAAAAAAGTTCTGTGTGTCTAACTCTGGTGATGGAGTTTCAAGGCCGCCTAAAGGCCTGGTTTAATGACTTTAAAAACCGTAAGAGACAAGTGCTTTCCGAAGCACGGAAGCGCTCAGTTCTACCACGGTCGACTATCCAAATTGCGGCCGTTGAGAACGTTGCTGAACTTCAACGACATTATGAACTTCGCTTTTCCGCTCGAAGCACTCGAGTGTGTAGGTTTTGGATATTATATTATCGGCCTACTAATCTTTGTTTTTGCAAAAATAAAGTTATTGTAAAAAAAAACTTACCACAGGTTTCTTGACAAGTTCATCGAGTTGTTGCCACCTGCCTAACCTCCAGAGCGGCTCAGCGGTCAGTTCAATCTTGCTGTCGTCTGTATCATGTTCACTGAGCAAGCGGTACGCAGTGAAGGGCTGGTCCAGTCCTAGGTAACAGTCTATCATGCCCTGAAAATAGTATGACACTGACACAACATTTAGGATTAATAAAATAAACTGATCCAATTTAATAGATCCAAGTGATAAGATTATCGTTATTATGGGAGCTTTTTTGAAATACTTTTATACTTTTATAGTAAATACTAGCTGTGCCCCGCGGTGTTACCCGCGGTGAATAAGTTAATACATTTTTTTAACGACTTCAAAAAAGGAGGAGGTTCTCAATTCGTCGACTGGGTGAACCGATTTTGATGATTCTTTTTTTGGTCTAATTAGGATCTTCAGAGATATGAATAAAAATGCACTTCGAGAGTGCAAAAAATTACTCTCTTCTTACGTAATCGAAAAGTTTTCATAATTTTTTTAATTTTGCTCCTTGTTTAAGACCAAGGCGTCACTTGTGTCACTTGATTTTGGTGCTCATAGAAAAGGATGACTGCTGGTCGGTTACTATTCTATGGTCTAACACAGTTTATTTTGCTTGCAAAATACTCAAGAAGCTACCATGCGAGCGAAGCGAGCTCCGAACCAAGCGAGCGCAGCGAGCCGAAATTTTTAAGACAAATTCGTCATGTGACACTTGATTTTGCTTAAGGTGCTCATAGAAAAGGCTGACTGTTGGTCGGTCCCTATTCTATGGTCTGACATAGATCAATTTGCCAGCAAAATATTCAAGGAGCTACCGTGCGAGCGAAGTGAGCTTCGAACCAAGCGAGCGCAGCGAGCCGAAATTTTTAAGACAAATTCGTCATGTGACACTTGATTTTGCTTAAGGTGCTCATAGAAAAGGCTAACTGTTGGTCGGTCCCTATTCTAATGTCTGACATAGATCAATTTGCCAGCAAAATATTCAAGAAGCTACCATGCGAGCGAAGTGAGCGAAATTTTTTAAAAACAAATGCGTCCTGACGTGATACTTGATTTTGCATAAGGAGCTCATAGAAAAGGCTGACTGTTGGTCGGTTCCTATTATATGGTCTGACATAGTTCAATTTGCTAGCAAAATATTTATGAAGCTACCGTGCGAGCGAAGCGAGCTTCGAACTAAGCGAGCGTCTTAAACTCGCGAAGCGAGCGGAAATTTTTAAAAACAAATGCGTCCTGACGTGATACTTGATTTTACTTATGGAGCTCATAGAAAAGGCTGACTGGTTGGTCGGTTCCTATTATAATATGGGCTGACATAGTTCAATTTGCTAGCAAAATATTTATGAAGCTACCGTGCGAGCGAAGCGAGCTTCGAACTAAGCGAGCTTCGAACTAAGCGAGCGCAGCGTGCGTCTTAAACTCGCGAAGCGAGCGGAAATTTTTCAAAACAAATGCGTCCTGACGTGATACTTGATTTTGCATAATAGAGTTCATATAAAAGGCTGGCTGTTGGTCGGTTCCTATTATATTGTCTGACATAGTTTCAATATGCTAGCAAAATATTTATGAAGCTACCGTGCGAGCGAAGCGAGCTTCGTACTAAGCAAGCGCATCGAGTTTCTTAGACTCAAATTTTTAAGACAAATTCGTCATGACTGACACTTATGTTTGCTTATGATGCTCAAAGAAAACGCACTGGTCGGTTCCTATTCTATGGTGTGACACAGTTCAATTTGCTTGCAAAAGATTGAAAAAGCTACATGCGAGCAAAGCGAGCGCTGCGAGGATTTTAGACTCGAAGCGAGCCGAAACTGTGGGAAATTTAATAAAATAGCGACGATCAGGTGCTGCAGCGAATTTTAATTGAAGACACAATATAAACTTTGTTCTAATGGTTTATGTTGAGCCAGAAATCTTTTTATCGGGGATTTATCTGCGTACATAAGTTCCAATTCCATGAGACTATCGGGACAAAAAAAAACAATATTTGAAATTCGTTAAGCCGTTTGAGTTTCAAGAAGCATAATTATTTAAAGTAGCCTAAGACATAATGTGTTAATCCAGGATATCAACTGTCTAGCCGTTTGAGTGTGAAGGAGTTATAACTTTGCCTGTGCTGCCATCTATTAACATTATTTTGACTTACAGTTACGTTTTCACGGCCAAACTATTTTGATAAATAATTTGGTTTATAATCCCACGGAACCATTCCTTTTTTCAGGAATTTAAGGTAGCCTATTTGTTTATCCAGGGAATAAACAATCCTGCTACCAAATTTAATTCAAATTCATCCAGCCGTTTGAGCGTGAAGGAATAATAACTTTGTCTGTGCTGCCATCTATTGAAATTATTTTGTTACTTTTTTAGTTACTTTTTCACGGCCAAACTATTTTTATGAATTTGATTAATAATCCCACGGAATCAATGCATTTTTCAGGAATTTTAAGTAGCGTATATTTTAATCCAGGGTATAAGCAATCCTGCTACCAAACTTCATTCAAATTCGTCCAGCCGTTTGAGCGTGAAGGAGTTATATTTTTGCCTGTGCTGCCATCTATGAAGTTATTTTGTCTGACAGCTACCTTTTGCACGGCCAAACTACCGAAACTATTTTGATGAATAATAATGGTTTATCCCACGGGAACACTGCACTTTTCAGGAATTTAAAGTAGCCTATTTGTTAATCCAGGGCCTTCCTTCCACTCGACACCACCAAAACGACACCATCGGTGGTGTCGTATGGAATCACTAGTCCATACGACACCACCGACTAATAGTGAGGTTACCTACATACAAAGTTGTTGATATGAAAACTCCAATTTAGTTCAAGCAGTTTCGATTATGTTATATTAACGAGGTATGTCATTTGATAAAGTTTATATTTAACTGTCACTCATTTTCCGGTCCGTTCTTTAATACCTACATAACTACTTACTTCACTGAAATAAAAAAATAATATTTCATAAACTCTGTTTTATTAATTATCGTTTAACTATAGATAACTTGAAATAATAACTTCGGGGTCGGATCAATGTATGTGATGGTGTCTGATATTTATTTATTTATTTTAATGAACTGGGAGCTGTTAGTCAAAAACACGCGTTTCTGGACATCACTAGGGTGGTGTCGTATGGACTAGAGATTCCATACGACACCACGGATGGTGTCGTTTTGGTGGTGTCGAGTGGAAGGAAGGATCCAGGGTATAAGCAATCCTGATACAAAATTTCATTCAAATCCGTTCAGCCGTTTGAGCGTGAAAGAGTAACAAACACACTTACACACACACACACATACTTTCACCTTTATAATATTAGTGGGATATCTAAGAACTAATTATCAAATTCAATTCACAAGATTCACCTTCAGTCTGTATGTCATATTCATAATTATCATAATTATTGCTGTTGTCATATCATCATCATCAGTAATTTATTAGCAATTTATTATAGTCTTTCCAATCGTTTATTTAACTTTTGACAGATCACGCACATAAAGTTTTGTAATAATTTTTGATACAATGTACTACAGGGAATACTGTACGTCATGGACGGGTTCCGCCCACTTAGAGATGTTTCATTCGTAATTAATGACCACCGACTATAAACTGTTTTGAAATAAATCGATTATCGATTATATGAATAACACATAACTACAATAAAATTATTGTGATTATTTTTATATCAAATCACGTAAAAACCTTTATTATTTTAAAATGCCTTAGATGTCTCTGTTTTAATGCATAAATAATTTGCGTAATGAAAACAGTTCCATAGTACTCGTACCTAGTAATGGGATCGAATTTCTTCGCTGACAATGAATCTAAAATAATCGTTTAGACTTATACAAATAAAAAACATGTGAATGAACTGCGGTACCTACTTGTAATGAAATAATGGTGGCAATTCTGAGTGTCGCAAAAGCTAAACTAAGCTAACTAAAATTTGTTGCCGTCCCTTTCATAGCGATGGAAATAAAAAGGATGGCAATAGTTTTAGTTAGGTTAGTTTAGCTTTTGCGACATTCCGAATTGCCCCCAATGAGTGTGTTAAATCGATTAAAACTTCTTCATGAATAAAATCGATCGATAAAATAAATCGAATCGGTAACGGGTCAGGGTATCACTATTTGAGTCAGTAATACAGCTGTCAAAAGTTAAATAAACGGTTGGAAAGGGTATAGTAAGGTTAGTTTCTCATAGATTCTGTGGGCCGATCCCGGCGGCACTGCAATGCCGGGCCGACCCGTGACGGGAGTGGAGCGAGCTCCGAACATCCCGTCGCTTTACAAAAATCAGATTAATATACTGGTCCCTCAGTGAGGGAACTTTCAGATATTAAGCTGAAAAGAACAGATACTACACTTTGATCTTAGCCAAAAGGCCGAGAAGCGATAATCAACAAACATTTGCAGAGGCACGTCATTCCTCGCCGTGTGTTTTCGTCAGCGCGATCTACAAACGGTACATTTTTACTAGCGACATCTAGTTATGAAATGGTGAATTAAAGAGCCCGCATGCGCAGCGCACCGCACCCTTTTAGTCGGCGACCCTTTTAAAGGGGTGTCGTCAGGCGTTACCTCAAATAACAGTAGAACAAAAAATGAACTTTAAACTATACAACATTAAGCTTGTTTTTAAATAAACATTATGACGTCATCAGAATTCAGACACCCCATGTTATCCCAATCATTTGGTATAATTAAGTACTTATTATACTTTGTACTTAAAAATAAAGAAGTTAAATTATAGATTAATGAATTACTTGTATACTATGACGGTCCAAATGTCCTTCTTGGGCTAGTCGTTCATAGCACAAAGCAGCATCTTGCAATCTCCCTGTTACGACTTGTGCCAATATAAGCTCTTTCAATGACGGTTCAGATCTCTTCATTGATAAAATACCTAAAATTAACAAATTAGGTACATATTTGTAACATCGAAAGACATAATAACAAAAAATCAGAGCTAAATAAAAAGACATAAAGTAAAACAATTTCGTCGTTTTTTATGAACTTCAAAATCTTACCAGCAACGGAATCCGGTTCATCCAATAAAGCATAGATCTCCGCCAAGAAAGGCAATTGCTCCTGCATTCGATCTTTCTTCTCACTCATATACAGTTCCAAATACTGCAGAGCTCTTTCTAATTCCCCGCAAGCAAAGTTACCGCGAGCTATCGTTAGCTTGTCGAACTTATCAAGGAATGATGATATTGCTCTAGAAACAAAATGTATTCTATATTTGGTCGAAAAATGCAAAAAAAATAGTATTAGGCTGTGTTCACAGTAGGCAAACTTCAGCGGCCGACTGAGTTTGCGGCGTATCGGTTTAGTACGCCCTTAAATAAATTTGAAATGGAGTGTCCACAGTTTGCAAGTTTTGCGCTCACTTTACGCAGTTTACGCACGCCTTTAGGTGGCCTAAAAACTCCATCACCAGAGTTAGCCACTTGCTCTTAATGAACTTACTTACTAACGCCCGGTTCCTATATTCAACTTCCGAATGGCCTTAGATCTATCGCCATAGCAACTTTATTTATCTAAAGCAGTACAGTACAGAAATCTTACTTGTAATTTTCATTCTCCAGCGGTCGTTGTTTTAAATTACACCATTCTAGGATCCATCGGTTCAGAAAATCCAATAGCGTGTAAATAGTTTTGCTACATTTACTCTGAAAGGGATAGATAGCAAATAAGATTTACCTAAGGTCATATTTTTACTGACAAATAGCAGTAGAGAGCGAAAACATAAAGCAATTTGGTTTAGTAAACCTACTTTAGCTAAAACGGATATTAAATCTGTTGCTATCTCTTTTCATTGACATAAGAGTAACAAGAAAAAAACATTATTTAATCCTATATTAAATTGACAAATCTTTATGAATCAGACCAAAAGTGTTAAAAAAATTGTGGGCTGTCATTACCTATAGAAAAAAAACATGGGGGATGGGTTAAAAATACACTTGTAAATCGCTGTGAAATGTTATTCTTAGAGTTGGAATTAATAGTACCATATCAATAAAAAGTATTAAGTATTATATTCTCTATTGACGATATTTATGAGTGCTTTACCTGATTTCCTTCTTCAGCCTGAACCGAATGAATATTGGGAGTCATTCGAATGTGACGCAGCATTTTATATCTTGATCTTTCTACTGATACGTGTTGAGATTCAAAGTTTTCTAATCCTGTAAAAGATTGAAAACAAAATATTTCATGATAAACCTTTCTCATGCCACCTTGTATAACTACATGTTATAACCCTCTCTGCCCCCACCTCTTAGGTATTATAAGATTGATGCGTGTGTGTATATGAATAAGTGTGTTTTGTTAGGTGTGTGCGTGTGTGTGTAGGGAGTGTTTACCGAATTGAATGCGAGTGTTGTAATATAATTGACTGTTCTTACTATGTTTAATTTAATTATAAATTACACATCTTTAATTACTAGTGTAAGTCTATAATTCAGTATAAAGTACGCACCTATAACAGCCAATATCTCCTCTTGGATATACAAAAGGTTGGTTTTCGACATGATAGCGTGGAGTAGGACATAAGGTAGGAAGAGGAATAGTGTTCTAACATCACGCCTCATACTAGGATGAACTGTGCGGAGTAAATCACGAATACTTTCCGATTCTATTAGAGGTATCAGTTGGCCGGCCCAGCTAAAAGAGAAAGCAGAAAAGAGATGTTTTATAAAATCTGATTTGGTTTCATACTTTTTTATTGGACTGAGAAGTTGTGAACTAAATTAGAAAAACAAGTTCCATCATGATCCACCTCATCACCAAGAACTAAACAGTTATGACTGGAAATTGTGTATTATTCATACGGAAATTAAACCGATCAACTACTTACTTGTGAGCCCATTCCAAAAACGTGGTCGCATACGTTGAACCAAACAAAGGGTGCGCCTTTTTTGGTTGTGATGGGTATGCCAATGTGTATCTGTAAATATAAAAATCATTGACACAACTGACTACTAACTATTGATTCTTCTTACATAAGTAAGGAAAATATTGAGTCCAAATGTATGTAAAGCTAGAAATTGAAAGGTGGGTATCCTTGACACAGGGTGTCCCAAATACAAGCGGTGTTCCGGCCTCTTGAAAGTAAGTGCGTAAACGCAATCATTTACCTGGAACTCAATAATGGATGCATAATCTGATGCATGTGCTCAGGGAAACTGTCCCAGACATCTTTCTTAGTACCAGTCGGGGATATGTCATAGATTTTTAAAATCTCTTGAATGGTGAGTGCATAGCAGTCCATGTTCTGAAAACAATATCAAGAATAGCTGTAATATGATTTGAGAGCAATCGTAAATTGGTTTACGTTTTATTCTATCAGTCGTACCATAGTATCCTTTTCATACTGGAAAGCCCTAGAAAGTTCCACCAAAGCCGTTGCAGCAAAGCAGTTATCGCCGATAGTGAAGGCAAACGGGGATCTATCAGGCTGAACATATTGCCTTGGCAAATGTCCCGCTTCTATAGCCCCTAGCTGACCGAGACACGACCCACTAGCAGAGCTGACTTTGGCATCTGGGTCTTTGCATCCTGAAAATTAAACTTAAATAGTAAACACTTCTAGTAAAAAGATAGATCTTTGGTAACTTTACCTTGCTACACCATGTTTGTCATGGAAATGTGCCAGGCGATAAAAAAATCTTCGAATGAATAAAATGAGACAATATCCAATAGAGACCTGTCATTGTGGCCGTCAGACTATGCAATATCGTGTTTTTTTCCGTGCCTGATAATTATAGAACAGTCGTGGTATGTTAAGTGGTACTACCACTGCAGTCCTTAAAAGTGTCTTAGAATTGTAACAAAGTTTTACCTATAAGCAAGGAGTCAATCAGCTCAACAATAACAGGATCAATAGTCTTCCCACCGAATATAGCTTTGTGCAACTCAGTTCTATTGCTCTTCAACAGCTTATTCAAATGCGAGAACGCGAACGCTTTTATACTCGGTATATCCTGGTTAAGATGAAGCAAGTACCATTTAATTTTATCCGAAAATTCATCTGGTTGCGTTCTCTTGACATGTCTCTTTATCACCATCTTGATTTTATCGGAAATCCTCGTATCTTCCATAAAGAATAAGTCCGAAATATGGCTGCTTAGGATATTCTCGTTGCTTAGAACAAGATAGTGGAAGATTTTGTTGATTTCTTGTGGTTCGTGATCAAATTGCTGCATCAATGATACTGCTAAGCTGGACAGTAATGGACCTAGGGATGTACTGTCTATGTTGTGTATAAACGCACCCCACGCCTCGGCTAGAATTTTCGGGAACTCCTTAGCTAATGGTAAAGCAGATCGCAAAGTAGCTAGCACTTTGAATCGTAAAGGAGTTAGATACTTCACACCCATCAACTGTAGTATATCGGGGAAGCTAGTCAGTGCTTTTCGTTTGACAGAAAGTGCTACTTTGGCGTTAACTAGTTTGTGGTCAAAATAAGCTAGCACACCCAGGAATTTCGGATTAAGAAAGTCCGCTATTTGCGTAGTAGTCATACTCATGCTGCCAATAGGAGTGGAGACGTCTGGATCATGACATGCCAAATATCTACAAGCATTCAATACTTTCTCTGGGTTACAGCAGTACTGTAGCAGAAACTCGGTCAATATAACCCTGAAATGCCTCTTCATAAGATTCAGAACGGTCACTTTCGTTAGCTTCTCGATTATATCGTAGCACTTTTTGGATACATCGCTTGATTCGTTCAGGTAAACGTGAACGAAGATGTGCGGAAACCTTTCCACAAGGAAATCTGACACTGAACATTGTACGAGCGATGCTATTTCTTCAATCATCGACGGTACTTCTTTTATCGTTACTGAGTACGGAATCAAGTAGGGAAGGAAATGGTGCACGTCTTTTGATATGAAATCTCGATACCCAACAAAACCAAAGGCTCTGACCACTTTTAAGAGCGCTATAGCAAAGTCTTTTCCATTATACAAACTGCATTCAACAAAGAGCTTGCAGTAATCCTTCTTATATCTATGGTAGATCTGGTTTGGAGTGTAACCATGTGCTTCACAGATATCCCTCAAGCAAACAACAGCCTTAGGTCCTAATGAACAAGGGTGTGGATGCATTATGTAGTATATTAGCAATTTAGTTGCTGGTAAAATTACTTTTTCGTTTCGGCACAATCCGAACTCTTTTATTAGATTCAAGGTGGTAGTTTGTAGAGTATGGTCATTTTGCTCTAAGCTCGTTCGGGTTGATTCTACAAGCAAGTTAATGCAAATACTGCGAGCGTTCTCTTTCTTCATGACCCATTCGGAATCCTCTTCATTCTGAAATAACAAAAAACACTGAGCAATAGGTATAAAACAAAAAGTTATGTGCTTAATAAAATTTACTGCAATTTACTTACCAAATCTTCACTCAAAAATGGTTTCAGTGCTCTCAAAACATGTCCACAATTCTGAACACTAAGCAACTCAGATGATGTGTTATCAAACACAAAGAAGTGATGGCATAGTGTTGCTACTAAATCCCAAAACCCACTATCTTCCAAATCTGTGTAGTGCTTCATATTCAAAAACTTTGTAAACAAACTTCTCAGTCCCATCATAGTTGAGTGCTGGCTTGTAAGTATGTTATTTTCAGAGTAAACTTCAACATTTTCCTTTTTCATTTTACTTAGAAAGTCTTCGCTAACCCTCTCGGTTTTATCAGAATGGCATTTTGAACATATTACTGATAGTTTCACAGCATTGTTGGAGAAAATCTCAAGCCCATATTTTTTTTCTGACATAGCTATAACACTAACAGTCCCAAGAGACATGCAAGAGATTGCCTGTAAGACTTTAATGAGTTCTTTCTGTAAATTTCTATCTTTTGTCAGTAATGCAGGCATTAGTATTTCACCAATTAGTTTGCTGGCTGAGTAGACTTTGTTCATAAGAAGAAACGGGCACAGAGGTGCAATCTGAAATTAATAAATTATAATGTAAATAAGTAAGTAATGTAAGTAATCAAACCTCAATATATTTGAATAATATATAGATTTTTTGTCTAAACACGAACTAAGAACCTTAATTTATTAACTTGGTTCATTTATTTTTGCACACAAATTACAAAATAAATGCAAATTGGCGAGCATAATGCCGAAGGTATAATTGATATAATTTGATTAAATAAAACATAAAAAATGTCTATTCCTTTCCGAGCTTGAATCTATTGATAAACAAATAGTTTCAACTTACTTCTTTATAACTCTCAGACGATTTATTCCTGATCACAGAGCTAATCAAAAAAGATATCATCTTGATCCAATTATCACTCAACCTGGTTTTAAGTATCAGCTTTACCACCATCATGTATTTTAGTGAAAGCAATTTGATACTATCTTCATACCCTAAATTGTGTTCTAAGAATTGACTTGAACTTTGAAAGCATACAATTTGGAGAATCATGTTGGAATCCTCTTTAGACATAGTCCTGAAGAGAATAGTAGTCATGATAGTTATGTCCATTATAAGTAGTGCATTACTTTTATTTAGTATCACATTTTTGTGGTTTTGTATGAGCTTTATTAATGAGGTCCATAAACAGAATGCATTGTCTGTGTTTAATAGTTGAATCTCCTTGTTTTCTTGTCTTAAATATACAGTTACTAATATTTGTAAAGCTGCATGGCATCTCTCCAAATGATGAGGTATAAGAAATGCATCTAAACTCCTCTCTTCACAATACTTCAATGTTTTTATAACTTCTAATACTTGGTTGTAGTACCAGTTTTCTCGAACTTCTACAATACTTTTGTTCTGTAACTCTTCTATTATTTTTTGACTGTAGCAATTTACCAAAGCATTTATTTGTGTTGCATCTAAATTCTTTATAGATATCACATCTCTAGGTAAATCAAGCTTACTGCAAAGGGCAAAGCAGTGTAGTTTCAGATCTTTTTTTAATATTGTATTATCACCTTGTAGTATAATAGCACTTATATTTGATATAACTTCCTTACAAATTTTATCTTCAGAAGTTTTTAATAAACTGAGCATTTGTTTATTATAGCTATCTATATACAAAATGCTGATTTCTCCTTTCTCATAGTAGACATTCATTGACTTTGCCATTACTTCTATAGAATTTAGAAGATTTTTATAAATAATAGGGAACAGATTGCAGAATCTGTCTAGTCCTGTTTCATTGTATTTATTAATTAAGCTTGTGAAGAATTTGAGTACAGTCAATTTCAATTCTAAACTGTAGTTTTCGAGCATAAAAAGGATTTGGCTAAGCAGATCTTCATAGTGTGTGATGCACTTATCAATGTTTAGAGAATTCATTGGCAAACTCTCCGACAGAAGTTGCAATGTCAAATCTATCAGCACTTCACAAGTCTGAAGATTTTTGACTGACACAAAGATTGGCTCCAAGTTTAATTCCACATTAGGAATATTCACATTTTCTGATGCAAAATTCTCCAATACTAGTTCTTTTGTTTGCTCATTTTGTGGGTTCTTGTAAAACTGTATCAGTTTTATCAATATTATAAAGTATTGCGAGTGGATTTTATCATAAAAAGTTGCTCCATTCATGCACAATATACCCAGTATCTTTAACTGTGCATCTTTACTGGTAATATGAATTCTGGAAAGATTAAAAATAATTAATGAATAAGAGTTTTAAATTATTAACATAACTGACAAGGTTTATTAACATCTCAGTTTTCCCGCGACAACAGCTGGTGCAATCGGGTCAAAACGTCGGGCAATATTAAAGGTAAAATTCATGATAAATACCCATATGTTTCATAATAGGAAATCAACATGTTATTTCAAACAGAGAAACATTGGGGCAAACAAAAATACAAATATCACCTTATGCTTCAATGTATCTAAATAAGAAGTTTAAGAGAGGCCAAAAATAATACCTGCTCAATTCTTTGACAGACCAAACATAGAACAATCTTCCAAGTAGCCAAGTATTGAATGCCTTGTAGTATGTGTCTGGATACTTGTTAGATCCTGGGCGAGGCACAAGAACCTCAGAAAAGTCACTGAAAATGAAAGTCTGTTAAATTTGAATGGTTCATTTTGTTTGATTAAAGAAATATAATGTTAACAGTGTACCTACTGTTGCAGTGGGATCATGACTTTTTCTTCACAAATGTAAGTAAGTATAAAATAAAACCGGGTTAGTTAGCTAGGTACCTAGGTACATGCTCTTTGCCTAGGTACACCATTTATAAGGTAGGTACACCATTTATAACTCAAGAGTGGCTGGACCGGTTTTTATGATCTTTGAATGTTTGGATAGTGTTTGCTCCAAATAGCAGATTATAATATAATTACATTATAAAAAGTAATGACAAGTTACAAAGAAAATTAGGTAATTATTTTCTTTGACATTTTTGTACTGTGGTGGTTTTACGATGATGCCTGGAATTTTGAGGCAGAACAAAGTCCGCCAGGTCAGCTAGTAGGTAAGCATACTAATTTAATGTAAGTATTGTATTTTATTTACCCAGATAATTTCAAAATAGATGTAAGTAGCCGGTCAAGACCATCAGCTGCGTGCTCCAAATTATTGAAAAGCACCATTGTAGGCGCATTGAACATCTGCCACACCGTGAATGGACCATCCTGGTTATCATCTTCCATAACACTGATGTTTAGAACATACAATTCAATTATTTCAGCTGTAAAAGTTCACTGTTTTGCTTTGTTTTGGTTTGTATTTGATTAGTTTGACTTGACTGACATCTCCGTCCGTGTCCGTCACAAATTGACAAAGGCAAACTTTCGCGCGCTCTTTGTAATTTGTCATGTCGTTCAAAAACGATGATTATTATATAGTGCTGTGCATGCCTGTAATGGGTACCTACACATATCATAGTATTTTTATATGAATGTTTTTTACAATGTGTAATTATGTCGTACTGTTGGCGTTGCCTTAATAAATAAATAAAATAAAATAAAAACAATTTTTATAAAAAAAATTACATTCTCGACTGTTCTAATATGCAGCTCTACGAATGAATAATCGTGATGTGATGTGTGTGTGTAGTTGTGTACCTAACGCCATACGGCATACCACGGTCGGTAATCTTAGAACAAAAAAATTTGCCTATAGTTAGTCTGTGGGTCACAATCAGTCACAATCCTTTTATGACAGTTCCCTCCCCCTTCCTTCATACTTCTTTCCTGTCCGACCCGGACGCCATCTACCATCTAGGTAGGTAACGATACGATAACCGCCATTGTTGTTTGGTTGGTTGTTGTTGTCTTTGTGAACTTGGTTTCAAAGTTGATCGAGTGAAGTTTTGCGTTTTAGTTTTATATATTTCCATAACTTGCCCTCTCAGTTTTTGAGGCTACAATATCATCTCGCAATATGTACAACAAGTGCTGTGTTACCTATGATAAGAGCTGTGCTAATAGACGAAAGGACGTAAACTTTTATAAGTTTCCAAAAAGTGAGTTAGGACTCTGCTGAAAGTGGTTAGAACTGTGCCGTAAAATCTCGTCTTCACCAGCAGCATAGTAAAAAACATAACCAAGTTGATATTATAAGTTGTAAATAAATAATTGTCTATTTGTCAAGTTGAACAATAAACAAATGATAATATTACGTGTTTTATTACTAGTAATAGTCTTCCATGTATAGCTCATAGAATATTAAATTAAATATAAATTAGTAGGATTGAAAGCAAGCAGTAAAAAATTGCATGGTAGAATGCATTTCCAGCCTATGCCTATTTCCTCCCTCTCTCTCTCCATTTCGAAAAAAAAAGTTATCTGTCATATGGGGATTGTGAGCACTCTATGGGAGTGCCCCACAGAAGAACATCCATGGAGTGCCCCGTCTGAATACGTTAGCATCCTAGTAGTCTGTGCGGCATACCCACACACAGCAGCACAGACTACTAGGATGCTATGGATGCTAACGCATGGCATACCACATCATGCTCTTTGTACATGCGTTAGCATCAATGCTAACGCATGTTAGCATAAATTTTTGGTAATTTTTGCAATTTTTGGTAATGAAAAATTTATTCTGTAATTAATAACACTTGAACTTGCTTGAACTAACGTGTTAACACTTGAATTAAAACGCGCACTAAAATTTGAAAGGTTTATTTATCATCATCATACCTACATCATATAACTTATTGTAAAATATTTTAATAAAAACAAAATAATCACCACAGCAATTGATAAAAAAACAAACATTTTGAATTTCTCTTTACTTAGTAATTTCTAAAATCTACAAACGATAAAATATTTATACATTTGTTTGCATTTACATACATTACAAGGCCCAATATAGTATTATCTCTAGGAAATATAATTATATAGCACAAAGCAAAAAAAATGATGACTGGCTGATTGTAATTTTCATTCAGAAAATTGTTTTCTATCTATACTGAATATGACACCAACCAGTTCTCAAATATTTCAATCCCTAAATTATGAGTATAAACATTGTGTGAATGTGCTGCAACAACTTGTTCAAATTAGTGTTAAAGATTAACCCCATTAATCATAAAGTTTTATCAATTTAACAAAGGCTTTAAAAGAATATTTTTTCTTGTTACTCTTATAGCAATGACAAGATACAGCAACAGAATAACAGTCTTAGCTAGCGTAAGCTTTCTAGTCCAATATGTATGAATAATGGGGTAAACAAATAAATAGTTAAATACTTGTAAATAAAGCCTACCATTCTACTTATAAACATGGTAGCAAACTATTAGCTCCATTTCCTATTAAAAATGCAAGCTATGAAAATGTTTTGCACTTTTATAAGTAATAATAGTACCTAATATTTATGTGTCCCTTATTATGACTATCGCAAAAATGAAGCATGTTTACCAGTACTCTCGCAATCACTCCACCGATGCGATGACTTGATCTGCTTGATTTAATTTTGTTTTAAATTATTCAATTTCAACTAGAATTTATTACAGAAAAATCATCATGCAGATCAGCAGTAGGTTTAATTTAAATATCTAGATAAAACCTGATTCAATCTCAATTAATAATAATCCGCCTTCCATTTCCAAAGCGTCGTTGCATCACCCCTTACCATATCATACAACTAATTAATAATTCCTTTCATCTTTACAATATTTTGGTTTAAAATGTAAACAGCACAAACTTCTACGTGCACTATTATTGCAAATACGTATGTTGATTTCTAGCAGTCAATCTACAGTCATTTAGTCAGTCGAAGCTAATAAGCTCTGCGGTGTTGTTGTTATTTTCCGATTTGACGGGCGTCTGAGGCTGTTGGGTCTGTTGGTTCACCATTGGCTGTCCTGGCTGGGGTTGGATAAAGTTATTCGGTGGCAATTTCATGGCCTGAGCTTGGACAGAGTTCATACCTGGTTGACCAATCTGCATTTGCCCTTGAATCGAAGGCATTGGGCCTTGCATCATTTGTCCAGGATTGTTGGGAGCTTGATGCATTGACTGGTTCATCACTGTTTGTGGCATTTGCATATTGCCTTGAGGCTGTTGCATCATCATATTGTGTGCTGGCTGCATGCCTTGGCCTGGCATTGCTTGGCCGGGCATAGGTTGTCCCGGCGCTATTTGATTCTGAGGTTGAGATAAAGGTATTTGCTGCTGAGACATTTGTATTTGTTGAGCAATTTGAGGTTGCTGTGACATCTGAGGTTGTTGTGTCATCTGGGATTGCTGTGACATCTGTGGTTGCTGCACTGACTGTGGTTGTTGTGCCATTTGCTGTGCTTGTTGGGGCATTTGCCCTGGTTGTTGGGGCATTTGCCCTGGTTGCTGAGGCATTTGCCCTGGTTGTTGAGACATCTGCCCCATTTGCTGTGGCATCTGGCTCGGTTGCTGCGACATTTGCTGTCCCTGAGTTTGAGGCACTTGTTGCCCTGACGGCATACTTGTAGGAATGTTATGACCGGGCATTTGAGGAACGCCCTGCATAGAACCCATGGGTCCCTGTATCGACATCTGTCCCGGCATCATTTGTGATTGCATGCTGGACGCTTGGGTACTATTAGGTAAGCTCATGTAGCCTTGGATCTGTGGGTTGTTGCCTTGCATCATAGGCATTCTCATATTCTGCATGTGTACGCCCATCATTTGGTTGGGCATGTTTTGGCCCATCATCTGCTGCGGGACGTTCTGTCCCATCATTTGAGGCATTACTGAGTTTTGGTTAATGTTTTTAGGTAGAGTTCCGTTCTGTTGGGTCTGTCCGTTGTTCTGTGGTAACATTTGGTGCATGCCAGGTTGGCCGGACATCCTCATTTGGTGCATCTGCTGCATCATCATCGGTGTCATTTGCATGTTGGGGCGGATGTTTTGCGTCATGGATTGGGTAGCGGGGGGTTGTGAGGCGGCGGTGGATTGTGACATAGAGAAGTTGGGTAGTTGAGGCATGGATTGGGCGATGGTGGCCATGTTTGCTTGTGTCATCGGCTGTGGTGGGACATTTGAGTCTGTGCTCATCTGGTGAAACTGAGGGTTCGCGTAGATGGGCTGGTTGGTATAGGGCTGCTGAAACTGCTGCATGGAGACGCCGGGCAGGTAGTAACTGTTCGCCGACATCATGTATTGATGTTTCTGTTGCTCCTGACGTAGTTGCATCTCTCTTTCTTGTTCCTGTAAAGTAAAAAGAATCAAATGATTTTCATACTGGAACAACCGATTGTAACGCATAAATAACAAATTCTCAAAAAAGTATCCACAGTACACACACGTGTACAATGTTTCAGATCTGGGCAGGAATTCAAGATCCGCATTCGAAATCTATACTAATCTATACTCGTTATCTATACTTGTTTGTATGTTTGGGGTAATCTTCGAAACTACTCATCCGATTTCAAAAATTCTTTCACCAATTTGTAGCTTAGACTTTCCGAATGAACATAGGCCATATTTTATCAAGGTAGGTACCACGTGAGCTAAGCCACGGGCAAGTTAGCTAGTTCTCTATAAAGGCACGTCTGTTACCTGTACGCGCTGCAAAGCCAACTGCCGCTGGTATTGCAAGTACTCGTGCTTCTTCTTCCTCATCGCCTGCAGCTTGACCGCCATCTGCATCTGTCTCTGTCGCTCGGCGGCCTCGGCGGCCTGCGCGGCGCGCGCCGCGTGCTCCGCGCGGAGCGTGTCCAGCGCCGCGCGGCTGTCGCGGATCTGAGTTACTTTGTCCTGGGGAAATTTAATTTGCATTATTTTATAATACACGGAAATAAAAATATCGACGAAATATAGTCGACTTCGGTGTAGATGATGTTACGATTTATCAAAAAAACATTTATTTGGGCATAAGTCGAATCTCAGACCTTTTAGGCCTAAGATATTTTAGAAATGAAAATATAAATATTGATTTCCCAACGAGTCACACAATTTTTATAGTTCCTGTCACAATGTTACTCAATGAAACATATTGTCTCAACCTGTGACACTGTTACACAAAATGTGACTCTATGGGAACATAATTCCCAACGTGTCACACTGTGACAGGATCTGGTGTGACTCGGTGTAGGGAGTCGCGTTGGAACAGGCATTAGAATCACCTAGCATGTAAAACGAAACTTAAGTGATCCTTGAGGTCCTACAAGAATAAATGATTTTTTCTTTCTTTCTTTCTTTCTCGTTGGGAACCTAAGGCGATGCTGTCTCAGATCTCAGACTAGATCTTTATGCATTTTCTCATCTGTTCAAGAGGTCAAAGGGTCAGAGGTAGTTACAAATTTATAATCCTGTACACTCCTACATTTTCCAGTAGGGTTACCGGCGGTTTTTGTGTAGTATAGTAATCTATCCTCGCTCACGCGTCAAGTATTCTAAATGAATAGATTTTATAGTTTATGCAAGTTACCGGGGGAGGCGCTGCACTAGATTTTCATACATTTGTGATACTTGACTCGGTATAGAGGATAGAATCCAAGACTACGGTAAACTGGCGCTAACCTCCCGGAAGCTAACATCCTTACGTGACAGTTTGCAACCTCAACACTATAAACGTCAAAGATGAGCTACCATTATCTTCGTAACATGGCGCCTAGCAGATACGAGCGTTACTACTTTCTTTACGTTATCAACTTACCTGTAAGCTTTCTAAGTAAACTCGTTTATCGTCCAACTGCTGAATGTACTTGAGCAGGCGAGAATGCATCGTTGTTATGTTCATGAATAGTGTTTGAACTGCCGTGTCGTTTGCGATGGAGCGACCTCTGCAAATTGTAATTTAAAAATGTATTTATAACGCAGGCTACGTCGGGATTTATAGCTAGTAATATTGAAAATAGGAACCGTCCATCTATCACCGTTGTCTTTATTTCATCGTTACATTCCTCCAAATTCAACAAACATTCTTCCCGTCTCGCATAAAATTCGTCTCTCCTTGTGACATGCCCATTGCCCAATGCCCATACTTCGCATATAGGTCGCGCCACGTAAAAAGAACGCTGAGGGGAAGTGGCGGGGGTATGTTTGCGCCCGTGTTCACTCGTTGACGAACCAATAGCACTCGCTATATCAATGGTATGAAGTGCGCCGCGTTACCTCTCAACCAATCATCGCCCACTGCGCAGTTTGACAGCCACCGTTCTTTTTACGTGGACCTATATCTATTTGTATCGAGTCTGAGTACCTTTTATCTATGTATAATATGTAGTAGGTATGTGTTTACAAGTAAGACTTTTTTTGATGAATAGACCTACCTTGAAGAATTACTCTTCATTCTATTTACGAAAATCTCGACTTGAGATTTGAGCGTTTCCACAAACTCATCCATTTCTTTATCCTGAGAATCATCGTCTTGCGCTTTGTTGACAGGTACTTTCGCAAAATCTTGTAACTGAAAAAAAAACAAGTGATTTATTATGTTACTTCCGTAATGACAGGAATTGAAGATTTAATATGGACATCCAACACAGGGTTACACTGTACGTAGGTACATTCATATACAAAATTGGTAAATTATTTAAATTTATTTATTTTATTCAAATCTAGTGCTCAAGTAATTTCAGGGTACAACAAAGTACAACATGAGTTAAAAAGACAACTTAATTCTAGGTATCTAAGTATGAGTAGAAATCTTTCTACGTATTCACACTAATATTATAAATAGGTTAGTATGTAAGTGTTTTTGTTACTCTTTCACGTTCAAACAGCTGGACGGATTTGAATGAAATTTGGTACCAGGATTGCTAATACCATGGATTAAAAAATAGGCTACTTTTGAACCCCGTATTCCCACGGGAACCGGAACTATTCACCGCGGGGCGCAGCTAGTTATTTAATAATCCAAAGTAATTAGCCATACTCACTTCAGCAGTATCATTAGAGGCTTGCGAGCCGGGCGCAGGCGCAGTAGGCGCGGTATTGTCCCTTGTCAGTCGCGACTCCCAGTAATTGCGGTCTAAGTACCGGGACAACTCGGAGCTGGCCTGAGTGGTGTGCTCGGGAGATGCACTCACTGACGACGGCGTTGGAGATACTGGAAGAAAACGATGACGACTGTTTTCAAGGCGCGGTAGACTTTCTCTCACATCCGAGGCATTGAAAATACTTTGAAGACATTCAATGAAATAGTACAGAATACATTTTGGAAATGTTATATACTTGAATAAATATCCTTGGACATACCACACAGCGACATCTAGTCCCAAGCTAAGCAGCTTAATGCTCGTGTTGATAGTAATGGTAACCAGATGACTGATATAGGTAATACGCATAATACTTTTTTGTAAATATATTCATATTATATTCATAATATATTCATAATATGATAGAAAAACAAACACCCAGACCAGGAACAAATGTCTGCAAAGCAAACAGCTGGCAAGAGAGCGCGTATTTTGTGAGTTTGCGTTTATGTGGAGAGGAAAGAAATAATTTCCGAAACTGGAGGACATACCTATACTATAATAGGTTCAAACCATTCCATTATTTAATATTTCTTTACTAATAGTTTTGGAATGGATCTTGTTTTAATAATAAAGAAAAACTAACTGCATTGATGAACCTGGATAAAAATGCAATATAACGCGACCGGGCCGAACTTAACGTGAAACAGAGATAGAGATATTTCCGACCACTGTCAACTTTGATTGCGCGCACTGTAGTTTTCCTTAGACTGGCTCACAGCCATCTCACAGCTGAGTTATCTAGTAGGTACCTGTAGGATGCGGCGTAAGATCAGGCGCAATGTGCGGTCGAGATTTTCGCTCCTTTTCTTTATGCTCGGCCTCCGATTGGCTAAGGGCCAGCGCCAATTGCAACTCTTCCTCTTCCTGCAACTCCTCAGCTGTTTTCCCCCCTGGGGCGGTAGATGGCCGCTTCTGAAGAATGAAGCAACAAAAGTGTAGAGTTCCCCACTAATAGGTACTTTACTTACTCGAAAAAACGCTAAAATTTGTATGGATTATTTTGTTACTCTTTCACGCAAAATACTGGATGGATTAGATTGAAACTTGGAATACTTATAAGCTACCTACATCATATGAACTGGAGCAACACTCGTGTTTCTTTTTACCCGGGTAAGTAGCACGCGAGAGAGGCCGCGAGCGGTGTTGTATTATATCAATTTTGTGAAAATCAATGCCTATGCAGATCATCTCATTCAAGTCACGAAAACTATATTCCTTATTCTGGCGCGCGCGCTTATCTGAATAAGGGTCACTGACCTGCACAATTACCAAGCTTTCAACTACTTGAACCAATAAATTGGCTGATTGTATAAACTTGTACTTGGGCATTGACCTACTAAAAATTGTTCCATTCTCAAGGTGTCCTTTGAAGGCGAATGTAAAATAAAACAGAATTTGTAACACACTTTTTCCAAAGCTAATTAATTCAACATAACAGGTTCAGGGATGATAAAAAAATACAAATAAATATCCATAACTTTATTTTACAAAATGTCCTAACTAATCATAATTATGTCAGTAACTAATATCAATAATGGAAAGGTTCAAAACATGTCACTCATGACCATAATAAAATCCTAAAAATACCTATTAGAAAATGTCAGTGCATTAAAAATTATACTAGAAATAGATTATTCTAAAACTTAGATCCTAGACATTACATTAACTCACGAGAATTGTTATTAAAAATGTTGGATTAGATCACTATGTTTAAAAATAGTGTGAGACACAACAATACTGTTGCATATTTTATGAGTGATAAAATCTTATAAATGTTATTATAATGTCTGATACAATTCATGAAAGTTTTGGAAGATAAAGACAAGATTTGGAGAAAGTTCTAGTTATTACAGTGCTGTTTAAGTCTCCTGACAAATTTTGGTGTTTCCGGAACTGTTATGGGTGCAATAGATTTTTCAGGAATAAAAGCATTATAAGTTGGCACTGGTTTTGCATGATGAACCAGTTTTGCTCTTAACTCTGCCTGAGCTCTTCCCTCTGCTATTTCTTGCTCTTTCTCTCTCTCTTGCCTCAACCTTTCCATCTCTTCCTCTTTTTCTTTCAGCTGTTTGTCAAACTTTTCTCGTTCTGCTGCCCGTTTTGTAGTAGTCAAATCAAATGGCATGGGTTTAACAAGCTGCACTTGCTGCAGTATTGGTTTGAAAGGTTCTTTGTAAAGAACAACTGGAGGTCTAGCTTCAAATTTAGTATGATTTTCTTTATTCTCTGAAGTGGATGATGTTGTTGATGCACTTCCTTTTGAGGTGGCACACTGCATGCGCTTTCTGACAGCTCCGGGTAATGGAATTGCTTTGAAAGAAGATGCCTGTTTCTTCTCTTCTTCTATTTGGCGTTTGATTCGTTCTTCTTTGCGTTTCTTTCTTTCCTCGTCTGATCTCTCAAATGAAAATGGTTCAGGGCGGACTGGGCCATGACGCTGGGGTTTTTCTATAGGTTTTGATGGCTGAACTGGTTTGTTTTTGAGGTCATGAGAATTTGGTTTTTTGTAGTGAAATTTAGGACTTATAGGTTTGGTGATAGGCAATATAGGTTTTACCGGTACTTGAGGCTTCTCAAGGATATGCTTCGGCGCTGGTCGCGCTTTAAATGTTGGATTAGGTGACTTGATTTCAAGTAGTTTTTTGTTAATTTCTGTAAGATGGAATGGCTCCGGGACAGTTATGGGCTTCTTGGGTACTTCAGGAAGGTGTACCGGGCCATCTAACACATTTTTGGGAATGGGTTGTGCTTTTATTTTGAATTTCTTGAACTCTTCCAGTTCCATTGCTTCTTTCTCTTGTTGCGAGAGGAAGTGTTGCGGGCGAGAGCGCGATTTAGATCTTAGCATTGGGGATTGGGGTATGGTAAGCCCAAGTCGGCCCGATGCACCTTGAGAGCGGAAAGTCTGCGGACGAGTCGAATGGAAACGACCAGGAGTGTCTCTTTGGTAGTGGTAGATGGCCTCCGCCATCGAAACAAACTTTGTTTTGGATAGCTCCTGTGGCTGCCCCGTCGGCCTTCTGTGTCTGTGATAAATGTCTCTGCTGCTGTCTAGGTGATCACGCATTGCTGAAATATCGCTCATCGACATTGATTTTCTCATGGAACCAAATCCATTTTCAAAGGGCAAATCCAAGTTATTGTGGTCACCAAAGTCCTCTTCAATTGGTGTTTGTGGTTCGTCTTTTATCTGCATCTTTCCATCTGGAGTGTAGAAATTTTCTCCACGAAAGTTTGTGACATGTTTTTTAGACATTTTCGAGTTTATTCACTTTATTTTCTTAACTTTCCACCAGTCAAAGTAAGTCAAAGTTTGATTTGATGCTCGTCTCGTTTGGAATCAGCGTCGTTATTTTCAAAACTACTATTTTGATTGACACAAAATTCAAATGAAATTCAAACTTGACACTGACAGTGACAGACATTTGACTGATTCAATGTTGCCAATCTTTTCTCAAAAAATAAATTGAAAGATTACTGAACGAAAGAATCATAGTCAAAAGCAAAGAGTAAAGAGCATGGTCAAAGTGCAAACCAGAGACAAGACCAGATAGAATGAGTTGGTCGATTGACTTTTGACTTGTAATTTAGAACAAACAAATGTCACTGTCAATCTGATTGAAAGAAAACTCTCTGCTCTGAATGAAAGTTTGTAAAGCGAAAGAAAACAATGAGCAATTTGCTTTACAGTTTACGGAAGTAGTGATATTTTTAACATTCCCGAAACCTTTTCAGTAGCTTATTTACTAGAGGAGTAAACAAGTAAAACAATGACTTCATCAGCACTTCCAAACCCAAACACGCTTCTTCCCCTAGAGCTTGTGGACAAATGTATTGGTTCGCGAATTCATATCATCATGAAGAACGACAAAGAAATGGTCGGAACTCTACAAGGATTTGACGACTTCGTAAATATGTTGTTAGACGACGTCACTGAATACGAGTCAACGCCAGAAGGGAGGAAAATCACCAAACTAGATCAAATATTGTTAAACGGCAACAACATTGCTATGTTAGTGCCTGGAGGTGAAATGCCGGATGCTCTCTTTGCTGAAGGGCAGTGATTTTTTTTAGTGTAATTAAATGTATAAGTAAGGACTTGTTTTCTTTTATTTTGTTCAACATAACCTCAAAATATTGTATGATAAGTACAAATCATTTTTCATAAAACATAAGTTGGTAAGATAATTTTCGTCTACTAACCTGAGGCTGTGCTGGTCCATAGTCACTGCCAGTGTCTACTATTTCCAATTTAGCAGAGGATGATGGTGGTCGGCTTACTTTGTCAAAGCAAGCATCACACACTCTAACCTGAGGGATTGAATAGAATGTTTATTTACCTACTATAACATTTGTACCAAACATACTAACTACCAATTTCTTTCACTTGCTGTAGACTAGAATTAATAATGGTGAGAAATCATTCAACAAATAACTGCTATCTAAACTCCACAAAAGAATGAAGGAAATATATTTTGGTCAACACAATATTGATTTGTAAGATTAGACAAGTGTGAAGCCACTAAAACCTTAGGTGACAATTTGGTTTTGCTTACCTCCTTTTCAATTCCAAATTTGGGTAAAGTGGAAGTCTTGGAGCTACATTGCTGACAAAAGACCTGCCCACATGCACGGCAGTGATGCCGTCGGACTATGAGAGAGAATGCGGTTCTGCACCTATTATAGAAAGTTTATGTTCGGTAACATAGTCCAATTAGATCATTTAGATTCATTATCTACAGCTCGACCCCTGGCTGGGTTTCGGCCTACCTAAATTTGTAACATTTACACACATCATCATCTAGCTAGGGCATCATTGAATGTGACTTGTTAGTTAGTAACTAACTAACTAGGGCCTAGTTAGTTACTTAGTTACTAACTAATGATGCCCTACAACATGGACTTTGTCAATCAGGTTACATGTAAACTTGAAAAAACAGGTGACTTAAATCTAAAACTAGTCTTGATTAAAAGTGTTTTTTGAACAAGACAATTCAATGTCTACTATAAAAGGTTTACAGGAAATAGATACAGTAATACAACAGTGGAAAGAAGAATTACCAAGTCCAATTTATGTATTCTACAGAAGGATAAAGTATTTACATAATATACACTTATTTCCTGCAACTTCATTAGAGTGGAGCTCAACAAAATGTATTCACTATCAATTTAACACTAGGTATAATTATGTGGCATTCAAAATTTCCTACTGTTATATTTTTGCTCTTTATTTGTATGTGAGCTACTATAGTAGTGAGCATTAATTTGAGTACCAAGTGAGTACATACCTATGACAGACTTCACCATCAGCCCATTCCGGGGCAGTGTCCGCAGAGAACATTGCATCAGATTCCTTAAGCGCTGGGAACTTGTAGCCTTCTGCTTTCAGAATGTTCACTGTATCCTACAAACACATACAACCTTGTACTAAATTTCACAACACTTTCTACTTATTACTTGAGCACTAGTTAAAAAAACTAAACACCTACTATGTAAACAGACTACAAATAAAGAAAAACTGTTTTGTTTTTGTCTGAGTAGTATGATTCACGCGATCTGCTGATAAGATGACGATTGCCGATGAAATGACGTCCTACCACCTACCATCATAGTATCAGTAAAAACTATTCCTTAATCTGTAGTTTACAGCCGTCAACAGAAATCCTTCAACTGCGTGAGGCGAGGTGATCGACTTTTGTATTACACTGTACCTACAGTAGGTACAGTCATATTAATTTATCAGACCGTAAAGTATAGATTTTTCAAACAAGAAAATGGACTTTCTTTATGAGACGTCATTCTAAAATTACATTCGTACAAGAACCAGAATAAATTGATAATACTGATAAGAGTATTGCAACGAGTTCATTGACATGACCTGTGTTGAGTTGAGATTAATTGTTTTAAATTACCAGCACATAGTAGGTATTAAAGCAACTGATTATCATATTGTGTCTCATGATATGAAGCAAACTTGTGACTATTGTAATTAGATTTACAGGAAAATCAATAGACGCTCGTTCAACCTTGAGGTGGCAAAAAAATCATAGCAACAGCTCTGAGAGATTGAACTGTTTTTATTCAACTTGGTGTAAATAATTGTTTTGTTTTTGACAACGAAGTGTAACAATGTAAGTTGGTAAAGCAGTTATTGAGAATTTGATGATGGTGAAATACAGAATTTTGATTTTACAGACTGACATTCAATGTTCTTAAGAGCTGCAGTAACTCTGGTGACGGATTTTTAGACCGCTTAAAGGCCTCGTCATGGCGTACGTCATGACGTTATGCGTAACCACTTATAAGCCGGGCAGAGTCTGCACGTAAACCATTCTCTCAGCTTAATCAACATTAACCACAGGAAAGAAACGTTAAACTGTCAGTTTCCTTACGTTATTCTACTTCTTAGGATAAAGCTCGATAATCATACTTTTCCGAATATAACAGTTATTTGTACCTATCTACATCGAAAGAATTTGAATATTTCTAAGCTACGAGTATATTAATTAAACATGACGACCTCAGTAACGTGACATGCGTTTGATTTAATGAGATGCAAGAGTGGATTCGATTTTCGAAGCGGGTCAAATACTTGCGTGATTTGTGTATATTTATTAGGTAATAATTAAGACAAGGAGAACAATTAAATATCATTTTGTATGTTAAATAATGTGAAATCATTATCAGCAGATATTATTATGTAAATATTTATATAATGTACCATAAGTTTGTTATCAGATTGGTGTTGGTAGATTTTAATATACCTTACCTTTAAAATTATAAAGTAATCTGAAAAATTGTATCAAAGCTTCGGTTAAAATAATCAGACCTTTCTAAGTATGGTTTTAATTAACTGTCTGGACTACAGAGCAAAAGGTGGGCGTAGCCCGCGCTGCAGAGTTTAATCAGACATTTAAGAGTATTTTAAGCGTAGTTCCGCCGCCTACTTTAACCAAATCAAAATCAAAAATTTAAGCCACTTGTAGGTAACAGTTTGGTGATACTGGTTAAAAGAGAGAAAAGAGTTTACTTTTGTTTTTTGCAAAGTAGTCTCCTATAAACCACCTTCTAAAATGAGGTAATTCAAGACTACCCTCTTCCAGAAGTGGCTGGGCATAGTGGCGCTGCATGGTGTTTGATTTCGATGTAATCATGAATTTTACACTTATTTGTCTACTCTTAATACAAACAAATGGAGAGGTTGAAGTAGGATGTAAAATGAAAAATAAGCAAAACAAATTAATTACCTGAACAGCTCGATACTTGGGTGAGTTCCGAAAAGCAAATGCCCAGGCTTGGATCAGTTCTAGGATCTTGGCCTTCAAGTTCTCATGCTGCGTGGTCTTCACTAAGTCGCGGAGCATTTCACAGAATGCCTTCGAAGTCACTTCATCATGCACACCCGAGCCTTTAATGAATGATTAAAATTATTCACTAAGAATATAATGATTAAAAATATTGAATAACATAAATAGAACCCTGATCAGCAGACCTAGCATAGCTGAGGAATGTGACATATTTTGAGTAGAGAAAGTTTTCTGAGCCTGTAGCACAAACTATTAGTTTTTATTCTCTTTTTAAAATGATATAATGCAAGTTACCTATATAATTTTAAATCATCATTTTATATAAATCATGAATCCGATATGAATAAAGTAGGTATCCAGTACTTAAGTGTATGTTTGTTGGTATTGATAAATATTATAACCACACCCTATTCAATTCTGAATTGCACCTTGGATCAGTTAACATCATTTTGATAGCCAAAACGGAGATAGGACTTAAGGTAGGTTTTATTGTCCAGTAGCATGAAAGTTAAATATGAAAGAATCCTTTTTAGCATAAATTGTAGTAGCCTTTACATTCAATGTAGTCTCAATTTGTTTAAGTAGAGATTTATCCACTATGATGACAAAATTTTTTGCTTAATTTACTAGGTTCTCTTATCAATTACCTATGCTTAGATTAAGGATGAACAGGTATATTGAATTATGTGTAGTGGACCTGCAAAATAGGTTTTTTTATGTATAAATACTTACCACAATTTTTAACAATACTTTCTAATGTAAGCAATGCAAACATTGCCTGATGTGGGTTGGTAGAATACAATTTCTTTTTGACACCAGCCACTGCATATTTGGGTCTAGAAAATAAATAAAACACATCATTATTCATTACAATCTAAGAAATACTAGTAAAGCGCAGAGGAGAGATGTATGTAAATTAAACTCACTTAAACTCTTAACTCAAATTAAACAAACTCACTGCTGTTTTTATAACATAATACCCTTATTTTCAGATATTTATGAGGACAGATGAAAAAAGGTAGGTAAGTATACTTCTTTTATAAAGTTACATAAAAAGTAGTAGGTAATCTAGGGTTTCTGTTAATAAATTGTATTTATTTAAAAATAATCATTAGAAGTTGAATTCTTAGAAAGAAGCTGGTGGCCAAGTAATTAGCATAATAACAATGTTTGTTGACAAGTAGGTACATCACAAATGGATAATATTATGTTTGTAAAATCAAACAAGTTGCAAGGAAATAGGTAACTTACGTGCAATCATTTTGTCTAATCAAATCACATATTTGCAGAATCGTTGGCCAATCGGGGTCTAGGCGTAGATTACTTGTAGCTTTATCTGAAACATTGGTTTCATAAATTTTTACATATTCAGTGATAAATTTTCTAAGTAATTGATAAAATATTTGTTGGCTGCTAATTCGGATGTAGAGCTTCACGTTTATATCGTTTATGAATCACGTTTCACTATAGGTCAACAAAATTAAAGAAAGTTCTATGTAAATCAGTGAAAATAGTACAACGAAATAACATCTTCGTATTTCGTGTCATTTCGCCGTTGCATTTCTGTTGGTATCAGAATATAGATGGAGAGGCTTGCTATAAGCATTACTTACCGAGAAGCTTGTCAAAATTGTTGGCACGAAACATATTTCCCTATTTTGCCAAATAAACTTTTATTTTGGAAAATCAACAATGAATAATCCTGAGAGCAGAAAAATGACAGACACTTTTGACAATTTAGTTATTTTTTCTAGATGTTGGTACTTGGTGGTACTGAGACAAACGTCAATAAAATTATTCCATTCACTCATTCACTGTAACCACCCACAGATTATAATTGCGTTCTTCATCAAGCCTTCAAGCCGGACCGGACACGCAATCAGTCAGGGAATAACTAAACGTTGAAAGATAATAAAATATAATGGCAACTCCGCCGGCTCTCGGCTCGGCGAGGATTACATGCTCTTTGCGGCGAGGCGGTAAACTTTAAATTCAAAGGATGTTATGATGCAAAATTAAGATAAAATTCGTATAGGTAATAAAATGATATTAAATCAACTTTATAATTCAATAGGTTTATATCTATTTACTCGACAAATTTTTCCAAATTTAGATGTGCAATCGCAAGTACTTAAATACCTATATGTACCTACCTACCTACCTAATGAATAATCTTATCTTTACATTTACACATAAGTAGATAATTTCGTATGCACACAATCATGGACGACTAGGTACTACCATACTAACCAAACAAACTGGCACATAAATCGGCACACTGTTAAGTACCTAGATACTTAGCTAAAAAAATTGAGTGATAAAATAATAAGTTATTCATTATTTTAATTTTAAATATTGTTAGGCAATGGAAGACGCCATAAATCAGATTGGAAAGAAATATATCGAATACGAATTCGATTCGATCTCTAAACTGATTTCAAAATTAGACGGTGATATAAGGAAGTGTAAAATGGAATTAGCTGCAGTTAAAATAAAAGTGATATCTCTACAAATGCAAATGGTGTTCATGAAGCCGCTGTATCAAAATTTAATAGAGTCGAGGGAAATTTTAATTATTGTGAATCCTCATTTGAAGAAATCTAAGTAGGTAAGATAGCTAAATAGATAGGTAATTTTATAGTAAACTGTTGAAATTTTTACAAAGGTGTTACCTAAGTAATAAAACATGTTTCTATAATCCATTCATTAAAGTACCAACCAGATACCTAGGTACCTACTTGTAATATCCTACCTACAATAAAAAAATAACAGTTTAGTTTTAGGCATTTTATTTATTAAGTATACAAATGTTTCAGTCGGTCGGCAGAACACAAAGGAGTGTTGATTCGATAAGTTTCATTAAACTTTTTGAAATTCACGACATGACCTTGCTTCGATCTACTGTAGTCGACCATGGGAGTGAAACGATGCCCCCACAGGATCTCCTGCGCCGTGTAACTCGACTTCACTTGCACGGGCTGTCCAGTCGACTCAATGGTCCCTTCGCACACCACAAGAATCTCCAACTCAGATTTCAAAATATCCCGAGCGGACATGAAATAGAAAGGACTGTTTTCGTCGATCTTATGAACGACAGTCAGAGGAAAAACAAAGGAAATCGTGTCACTGGAGTCTATAGATAAGTTCAGTTTTACTTGCTCACCCAATTCTGAGTTAGCGGTGACGCATCTGATTAGAAAAGCATGGACGCTCACTGATATGATTCTTGATTTCCTGGTATCACCGACTCTGAACAGCAAGCAAAGATTCTTGTTTCTCTGGTTTATGATTGCGTGTTTGGAGAAAAGAAGAGTCTGCGCACGGTTCTTGGGTCTCGTCAGTTTTGCGAAGACGATGCCGACTATGAAGGATTGCGTGATCGCTCCTAGGATGCTCTCCAAGCACATGGTCAGCATAGCCGATGGGCACTGAAGAGTTAAAGTTCTGGTTCCATAACCTATTGTAGTGTGGATCTCTATGCTGAATAGGAATATAGATGTGAAACCATATATCTCTTTCACGCAAGGCATCCAGTCCGTGGAGTTTTCATGAGGTAAATGCTCTGGTTCAAAGTCACCATGAGCATAGAGAATGATCCACCAGACAGCTGCAAAAAACACCCAAATGAAGATATATGTGAAGATGCAGTATAACAAAGTCCAGCGCCATCTTGCCTCTACGAATGCCGCGACGATGTCAGGGAATACGCGGTATTTGAACTTCTTCGATGGTTCCAAGTTCACAACTCCTGATTTGAAAACAACGCGTTCTGCTTTTGTGCCTTGACTTGATATCCTGTGTCGATGTTGTCTGAAAATAAAAGAGTTTACTGTAAGTAGATATTTGACTCGAAAAACTCGGCTATTCTTAGGTACCTATCCCCAAACACTCCCCAAACACTAGATTAGTTGCTCTTGCCTATTAAAGTTATTTTTTTAATGTGCTACGCCAATCGTAGACCCCGCGTAAGTAGAGATGATCTATCTCCAGTGACTAGCCGTAGAAGCCCTCTTCAGTAAATAGGATGTATGTATGTAGGTATGTATCTCACCAGAGTTGGCCACTAGCTCATACGAACTTACTTACTTTTTAGGATAAAAGGTTAATTTATTTGATTCCCTGTTTTTTCGAACATAAAACAAGTAGGAAGATACGTTTGTAACAAAATTTTATTCCGCGCAAAAAGGCTCTACAACATAGAAAATTAAACGTTTCCCTTACCTACAAAAGTGTGTTCCGCTAGTCCTGTGACTAGCTTTTTCCACGTCCACAGATTCACTAAAATCCAGCGAGTCTCGTTCGTCAGGAGGCTCCATTTGTTTCTAGACAATTGAGATAACCATCCTACTCAAATGTGATTCGCACTTCATGTCGTGAGAGACTGTAGTGCAGTACCTACCTACTGGCTTCCGCAATAAACCACTGATGATGTATTTAAACCTCTATCAAACAGAGCTGATAAAAATATTTGAACAAGAACAATTTTCATTTTGAGTGTCTCATTCAAATGTCTCAACATGATGTCGTTTCAAATTATCACTTTAAATAATTGCAATATTAGCATAAACTTGTTTAAAGGGTACCTATTACCAAAGACGATCGACTCGATCTATAACTGCATTATTGTTTTAGATAGTGTTTCAATTAGTCCAACTAGAACACGTAGGTTCTTATGTATTCACATTATATAATTGTACTTACTTACTAGGCTATCTAGGGAAAAATATTAAATTATTTAGGAAGATAACGATAATCAAACCATGTAACTAGAAACAAAAGATAAACTCGCTGTTCCCACAATTAGGTTTGAAAAGGTTAAAAGATCATCAACTAAAGGGCAATTAATTGTGTAGGTACCTGCGCTTCTACAAACTTTGTATAATAAAGTTCCAAGCGATTTTCAAAAATGATCCATAACGTCATCTTTTAAAAAATGCGTATTATAAAATATCAGATTACTTTGATGACAAAAATGCTTGAGGCTTAATGTGCTCCAACTCAATTTCTATTATTAAGTTTGGACCGCTGAAAAAAAAAAGCTAATCCCACCCACACCACCAGGTTCTTGTCTGAATATTTCCCTGGTTTAGGGAGTCGCGTTAGAACAGGCAGTAGGGACGTGACGTGTCAAAGTGGTCATATAAACGATCGTACAAAATAAAGAAATTTTGATTTTAAGTTTGACAGACGACTCCGGAAGTGCATGGTCAAACCCAAAATCAAACATGAAATTTAATGCGTTAATCCAAGGTAAGCCACTTAACATTCGCAAGCTTATTTTTGTGGATATCCTACATGAAACGATGACCTAACCCCTAGCAACTGTAACCTACCTACTGATACCATCACCATCACCTGGTAAACCATCCTGCGGAAAGAGCAACGGCCATGACAGAGGAAAGAACATCCAGGCAGGGAGCTAATTCGATAATGGTCCTGCTCTTGAACGCGGACCATCAGTCATGTCACGAAGCGCAAATGCGTAATTGTCACGTTACCTGTACGAATGTGTTCCTCGTGTTTGTTATGCCCTCTTTGCCCGTGACGACAGAGCGATATGATATGGTAAGGTAGGTACCTACCTTCCTTCCTGCGTAATTAAGTAAGTAGATCGTTTTGATTTGTTGTGTAGGTACCTACCTAAGCTTGTGACCAAGTGTTATATATCCTTGGACATAAAATAAAATGTAATGCAACTTGAAAATGTCTAAATCTCCTAATGTCTGAAATTTAAATGGTGTGCTTTTCATAACAACTGAAATGTGATTAAGAAACATTTAAGTTTTGTAAGAATTTTAAGTTTGTTTTTAGTTACCGATTTGATGAACCAAGATTTTAAAGGTACATTAGGTAGGGGAAGACCGGTACCCTTCGTACACTTTTTACTCTAAGCCCTGTAAAAAAAAAACTAACTGCAATTTTGTAATAAATTAAATGCTATTAGATAACCTACATATATAGCTATAGTAATGAGATACATAAATATTTGTTCAATGCATCTTAACCGAGTAATGGCGGTTTTCGTAAAAGATGGAAATTGTACGAAGGCACCCCACACGCGGGGTAGGTTCGTACATACCGTGGGTCACATTCGTACATGGTAGGGAGCATTCGTACACAGTTAAAAAAAACCCATTTAAAATGTTTTTTATTCAAATATGAGACTTGTTTTCCTAAAACGAATCTAATCTTAGATAATCTAACTTATTAAAATGTTCGCAATTGAGATCAAACACTTATTAGCCTTAAAAATAGAAGGTACTATTTTTACGTAAAATTCAAATAAAAACCCGTTACAAAATCTTAATAATATACTCATAATTTTTTTTTCTTTTCTCCCGATCTGTTCTCTTTTTTAGGTAATCTTGTGGCATAGTTCTGAAACAAAACAATTATAACATTCTTGGTAAATAAACAACAACCAGCTGTTTCATTCATAGATCTGATCACACATTAGAATTCCCTGTGTCATGGGTGTCCCAAACTACAAGTACCATGGTACCACAACACCCAGACCCGGAAAAAATACTTGCCGTGGACCCCCGCAAATAACTCCGGGGTACATTTGCATGCACGAATCTACCCCTGTTTCTATGTATGAAGGTACCCCAAACCCAAAAAAATAATATTTAATTCAAAATAAAAAAAACTGTTAGCTTTGTAGCAAAATAAAAACGTACACCATAAAGTAAGGCATCAGTGCTTTATTTGTAATAAATTTCTTTTACAATTAAAGTAAAACTTACTGGTAGCAAACACTTTCAAAGATGAACCCAAACTATACTTACGCGGAGCGAAAACAGGTATCGACTCATTCCACCGAAGCCGTCGGTCGCACTGCCTCGTTATTCCGCGGGTACCTTGCGGGTATAGGGGGTAGTCACACACTTAAGTATGAACTCGCTAACGTTTTAAATCGCGGAGAAATATTGACTGTACGAATGCTCCCGCTGTACGGAGGGTACCGGTCTTCCCCTATGATGTGAATATGTTATGTTGTAGGTAAGTAGGTACCTACCGCCTGTTAAAATTACTATTTGATGTAGTACCTACACTCATAATTTTTATCACACTTTACTAGAAAATCACTAAATTGGCAATCTGTTATACATAAGTACCTACCTAAAGTAGATTTATATAACAGATAATTTATTTATCTGGTTATCTGTTATTAAATCTACTATTTTGCTTAGTAATTCTTGCCTTACCTTACTGGATAAGTTTTATTAAAAACTAAAATAACTTGCCTAGGTACATAATTGACTTTTCTAAACTAGGTAGGTAGGTACCTACCTAATAAATAGGTAGCAAGTTATAAATATCCAGCGATTTGAAAGCTCTACATTCCGTTAACCATTCGAAAGATCGAAACAAATTGAACATAGAGAACAATAATAATAAATAAATAATAATAAAAATAAATTTATTTCCAAAAGGTTTACAAGTTTGTTACACTATTAGCTGCTAAATACAATGTCACTTATGTGGTTATTGACAGATAAACCTTATAGCATCTGAAACAATTATCACCTCACTCTAACTAAGTTTTCACTTGTATATAGACATGAGCGATCACTGCCTCGGTTTGTTCGGTCAGGATGAAATTCTGTGCAATAATGTTTTACTTATGTACTATGCTCGTGTGTTTAAAAGCTAGATTTAAGTAGGTATTACTTAAAAGTTTATATAATATAAAGTAGTTAGAACAGATCGTGTGACCTAAAATTAATTAACTAGATACCTATTTACTAAATATGTCAGCTTTAGCCTTTTTTGTGTATGAGGTGTGAATGTGTGTGTAGATGTGTTGTGTAGTGTGTTTTATGTTTTAGGTGTAATATCCCACTAATATTATAAAGGTGAAAGTTTGTGTGTGTGTGTGTGTGTGTGTGTAAGTATGTAAGTGTGTTTGTTACTCTTTCACGCTCAAACGGCTGAACGGATTTGAATGAAATTTTGTATCAGGATTGCTTATACCCTGGATTAACAAATATTTATAATAAATATGATTTAAGCAGATAGAAGTCTCAAAAGTGTAAGAAGGAAAGGCCTATGACTGTGTATAGAGTAGCCCCTCTGTTTGATAGTAATCAAGGCTATGAAGGAAAGTTTTTATTTTCGTTTTACATTTGGATAAAATCATATTATGAATTGACGTGTGTTCGTTTATTTTATTGTACAAGAATGTTGACAAAAAGTATTGGTGATGTTGAGCAAAAGCGGTTCTGCAGAGTTTGATGTTAAAGACTTTAGGTTTTCTTCTTCTGGAGCCGGTAGTGAGTGCATCCGGCGTGCATTTGTGCTGCCTCAGTATAAGTTGAACGATAAAAAGTTTCCTGACAGAAAGGACGGAGCAGTCTGCATAGAGTTGCGTAGTTGAGTACCTGAATGGTTTAGAGTAAGCTACTTTGAGGACCGCTCTCTGAGCTCTTTCCAGTGGGAGAAGAAGTGTCTTTGCTGCGCCCCCCCAAGCCGTTATGCAATAACACAGTAGAGACTGGCATAACGCAGCATAGGTCATTTTCATTTGGGAATTAGAAACAGCATGTTTTATATTTTTAAAAACAGCCATAAGCTTTCTAACTCTAGATGTAAGTGAGTTTATATGATCTTTGTAAGTCATGTGGATATCGAGTGTGACTCCAAGGTATTTTAAAGACCTACAACTTTCAAGAGTTAGACAGTCGCAATAATTTTTTGAACTCTAGTATGAGCTGTTAGCTTGAAGTTAGTGTCATTTGGTAGACCTGATTTACGTAGAGCGAAGGAGAGGTATTTGGTTTTTGTCGCATTCAATGTTAGTTTATTATGGTAGAGGTATTTTGATACCAGATCGAACCCGTCTTGTGCTTTAGCAAACACCTTACTCCAACTCTCATCCTGGAATAACAATACTGTGTCATCAGCAAAGGCTATTAACTTACAGTGTGATATGCTAAGATCACAAATTTGGTTAATGTACACCAAAAAGAGAGTCGGACCAATGATAGAGCCCTGTGGTATACCGTAAGTGACTGGAAGTTCGGTGCTAGTGTAGTTCCCTATTTTAACACATTGTGTTCGTTCGCTCAAATAGCTGCGGAAGAGTTCGAGTTGTTTTCCCCGAATTCCCAGTCCTTCTAACTTGTCAAGGAGCAACGGAATCGACACAGTGTCGAAGGCTTTGGCTAGATCTAGAAACAATCCTATACATTTGTTGCCTCTATCTAAGCATTCAACAATATAGTTGTTAAGCTCCGACACTGCGTCTGCTGTAGATCGTCCTTTTCGGAAACCGAACTGGTTATTCAATATAACAAGTAATATTAGTCGAAATAACAAATTACACGTGTCGCTAATAGCGATTACGGTTGTACAAAGAGTTGTACAAGATAATACTACCAGGTTAAAAATTTACTCCTTTATAAATCAAGCAACCTGTAGCATCCCTTCTACTTATCGATAGGCAGGCAAAATTATTATCCAAGACTATTAGTGCAGTAATTTCATTTGGTTGGCCTACTCCTTGACATTATTGAAACGGCACTTCCACGTGAAACGGCATATGCAAAATGTTTTCTGTAGTAAAGCAATATACCATCAATTGTTTCCGAGCGCGTGGCCAGTTAACAAATAATCGCAGCTCACAATTGGAATAGGTAGAGGTACATTTTCAAACGAGAGGCAACCCGCACACGCTTCTGCCAGGCCAGTTCTCGCAATCCTGGCGGTCGACACACACGTGACCATCCTAGCCATGTAACAGGCCACGAAAAAAAAGTTTTACTCAAATACAACTCGAAACTTATTCGAATGTTCAAATCTGACAGCTATTTACGCGCCAACGAACTTTTTTGCCAGTTCCGTTTTCAGATCTGTGTTCCGATAGTGATGTCCTAACAATGGAAATAATTATCGATGCGACAGAAACATACAGGAAGTGCTCTTGAAGAGACTGAACTTCTAACCAAAGATACGTTATAGTCAGGGTGAGTGAAGGTGCTAGAGAAGCTGAATTTGTATTCAATTTTCGTTCGTTATGATTGAAGATAAAGTAGGTAGAGGTAGTCCATATTATACGAGATTAGGTCCATACAGAAACGTCACAGTTAGGTAATTATTTGGTAATTAACAGACAGATTTAGGTAGATGTAACTTTAATTGAATATTATGTCAGAACCAGGGTTAACATTGCCAGCTCATTTGAATTTCTTAGAGGTAGCGTAATAAACAATACTAGATAGTGTTACTTATGTACTAAGTATACTTATTTAAAAATCTAAAAAATAATTAAGGAAATTGTAGGTGGGTAGAGTCTTTCTCTACGTTTATATATTTTCCTTACGTTTTGAGTTGGTAATAAATACTAAGTAAGTACACTTATTTAATTTCATTAATTTCAAATATAGGTGGTGTTTGTCTACCAGTAGGTACCTATGCACATCATCAAATCTGGGCTGCAGAGACATTTGCCAAATCTCGTGAATAATGCAAACGCAATGCAAGGACAGGACAACAAAAAGGAGAAACGAGAGACGTATTATAAGTATAGCATGCTGGGCTTTCATGTTAGTGCGTGATTTGAATTTTCTAATAATATACTAACCTACTTTGAAAAGTAGAGTCATACTGTGCAAAATTGAGGTCAGCAAATCCCGGTCCAAAAACTTTCCTAATACAAACATAGGTAGGTACAAAATTTGACCAATTATTACGATCACATCAAACATTCGTGTAAATCTGACGAGCCTTTCTCAAGGACCTAATGATGATCTATCAATCAGTAATAAAATAAAATAATATTATAAAAAAATTGGACTGTCCTATGAGCTAAGAGCTAGAGACACGTTTTAATATACAATTTGGCGCCAGCTCATAATATTTCGTTAGTTTATTAACTACATGTAGGTAGGTACACGGGGTTTTATCGCGTTATTTACCTTATTTCTTTACGTCCCGACGTTTAGGCTATGTTGCAATAACCCCGTGTACATGTAAGTAGGTATTTATAAATTATGAATTGTGGACTATAGTTTAATAACTTTCCTAAGTATTATACAAAAGTCTTGATTTTTAATTTACTAGGTACCTAAGGTACATAATTAGTTTAAGTAGCTATAGCTACTTACCTAAATTAAAAGTTAGCTTAAAATGTAGTTTATGTAGGTAGCTTTGCTACAAGTCTATATTCAAACATAATTAAGAGCGCGTATTATGCAATTAGGTGGTTTAAATCGTTGTAGATCTCAAAATCCGTGAAAGATACCACCTTATAATGTTTGGAGAAATTAAACTTCGAACTTTTATCTTGAACTTCATAATTTTAAAAACATGATTTGAGTAAATTGTCTCGATATTATGTTTCATATTGTTAAGATCGTTTAGGACGAACCTTAGATGGCTCAACTGGTTCTCATTGTAGGTATTTTGCAAAGTAAATAATGTACAGTATAGTATACCTACAACATAGTTAAGTTTCTGTAAATAAATGTGTGTTTCATAATATAATTTATTATGATGCTTTCTGCTGTGATACACAGATGTACACAAAGCAGATCGCTATCAAACACATTAAACATCACCGTGTCATGAGCATGACCGAGTGGGCAGTTGAAATGTCAGATCGTCTGGTGTGCCGTGACATCTAATCTAGGATTGACTCATACCTACTGTATTAATTCGTGAGTTAGGAACTTATGATAGCAGTCTTAAACAAGTCAAAAACAGCGCTATACAGGGTGGCACATTTAGATTGGTAATTATGGGAAAGTCTGAAACTATAAGACTTATGAAGATCTCTTCTTAGGAACCTTGTCATCGTTAGTGTTAAAAAGTACTACACATTAGATTTGTTTAAGATCAGTATTATTTTTTTCTTATAAACTGTAGGCTCATTCTGTAAACTCACTTCGAACCTCGCTAAGCTCAATCTGCAGTGGAGATTAAAATTTCGTATTCTGTAGAATTCGATAGCGCCTGTGACTAGTGTGCCAGCGATATTAAAATTAAAATAATGGTAATTTTCAAGTCGCCACGACACTGAAAACCCGAATTCACTTGTCAACAAGGGAGAAATAATTTTAATGGCCTTCAATATCAAGGTTGGTCTTATCACCACAGACCACATTATCTACAATTTAAAAGGGTATCACGGTTGTCACATGGTAGAATTTTAACGGGACGGTGTAGGTACCAAAATACATTATTCCTGTCAATTCTTCCCAAGCGAGGCTGCCATAAAATTTGGGCTGTCAGTCACTACCTACCTAGGTGATTTATCAATTTGGGGAACTGAGGAAGCTGTCTTGGCCCCTTGCTTTTCATCCGCTGATTTACAGTTGAAGAAATAGGTACCTACTACCTACCTAAGTGTAGAAGTTATTCGATTTTTGAATAATGCTTGCTGATTATCAAATTAGGGTCAATGTTTGCTAATAAAATAAAGCAGCATCTATCCGAAGGCTTTTATAACTTGTGGCTAAAATTATAAATTTGATTACCATTTTACGAGGTTCACTAGTAGGTTAGCTTGCACCCACCCACTTATCTATTTGCCTAAATACTTGTGCTACCTACGCTTAATTATTAATACCTACTAAATGATGAACTTTTATACCTTAACCTTTTAAAATCTCTCTCTGTGTTGCTCTTCATTTTAAAAGTCTAGTTTCAGTTTTTTTAGCTAGTTCTAAAGCTCGTTTTGCAATTTCTTTGTCATGCCAAAATTTTGACACGACGAACAAGATCTGAAAGAAATGCCAACCGCACCCTGGGTTATACAGTCGTGATTATATTTTATTTTTTTATCTAAAGAATTTCGTGATCAAATCTCAGTGAGGATTACAATCATCTGCTTTATGTGAAGTTGGCACAAAATATTTCCTTCCATTTCGCCTCCTCAATATTTACTCCATTCTTACATTTAGACCTTCTTAGCCAACTTCATAGGATCCAAAAATGCCCAAGAGCTGAACAGAATTTGTCTACCGTTCTCTAGGAATACAGTCATGATCAGAATTATTAAATTATTTAAATTTATTAGGTATCATATCATTTTGCCCTGCAGTGGGCCTGTGGGACATTACAGGCTCATAACATAACTTATCATAACCTAACATTAGGTATCATAAGTATTATTAGATATTTATTATTTTACACTACATGTTTTCTTTGATATTCTACCACTTATCATCGATTAAATTAAAGAGCATCTATACAATTATGGTTATTTTAATAAGTTAACACGCTTTAGACTGTTTCAAAACTATTTTGGCTGTCATAATTTCCTGTTATTATACCTTTGTGAATGTCAAAACGACCATAATAGAGCTATGATAATGGTGTATGATGATGCCCATTATTAGAGCACAATGAAATGCAGTTCAACCGTTTAACGATTGTGTTGGATTTAGAGTGTACTTACACTGCTTTACATCTACATTCAGAATATTCTTAGGTATTTTTTGTAATAAGTTCTCATAATGTATTTCTAAGTTACCTACACCAACACACTGGCACAGTAAACAAACAGCAAACAGTACGTATCATTGTTGACAAATTTATAGGTATCCAACAAGATCTCTGGGCAAAGAGAGTGACTATGAACAATTATGCCAGTTAGTTTAGTAAATCTAGAAGCTCTCAGTTTTGCGGTTAGTTACTGTTGGTACATAACTCATCTCGGATTCCAATAATTTGATACGCAATACCAATCAATTGTCTCTGCTCACAACATTCACAATCCAGATATGTCTCTTTTTAACCGACTTCAAAAAAGGAGGTTTCTCAATTCAACCGTAGGTACCTAGGTACATAGAATTTTATGTTTGTTCAATAACTTCGATTTTGATGATTCTTTTTAAACTAAAACTTTTTTAACATAACTATTCTACACATAATACCTACCTCTACTTGTATATTCCTACACAACGTGCCCTATCATACCGTACAGGTACCTAATGGGTATGTCAATATGAGTGATGTGATGACCGATGAGAATGTGCAGTAAACATCTATGCAGTGTTCCGTGATAAACTATCATAATTTATCTAACTGCCTGTTAGTTTATCAACCATAACAAAATAAACCATAATCATTAACCTGGGAAAATGTATGAACTAAACTGGTCTTGATTACCAGTTCATTTTGGTAGAGCCTGCTAAAACCAGAAAAAAATGTATACGTAGGTAGGTACTTAAAATGTAAATTAATTCATATACAAAATCATAAATCATCAATCAATCATCATCATTATATATAAAACAATAAGCATTTTTGTAGAATCAACGCACAGGGGCTTTATTCCCCAAATCACTTTATAAGAACGTAACGTGCAGTGACGTCATTTTGAAATACGAATCTATAGTGCCAAGGCTTGTTTTCTTAAAATGGTATTCTCCACGCTCTTTCACACAAGTCAAGTCTTGATCTTGAACGAATAGCCACTGGACTAGACATATTAAGTATAAGCGAACGTACCTTCACCGGTCTTGTCAGTAACCAGTCAAATTCTAGCCTTGGTCGTTTGTTTTTGCGTAAGTCTGAAGCACTTACTTTTCAATAAAACATCTCCCAAAAATGACTAAATGTTCAGTTAAATTGTGTAAAAACTATAGCGGCGGAAGCAGCACTACTTCTTTTCACATGTTAGGTACATTATTTTATTACATTAAGGTATTGTTATTAATCACTAAATAGAATCACATGTAGGTACCTACCTAAAATATAACTTCGTATTAGCCAACTTTATTTAAGGTGCATGTACGGGTGAAACTAGCGCCATGCGCCACCGCCTATTTTATTTTATTATTATGTTGAACAAAGGAATTTGAAAAAACTGAATGTACAGTTTGTGAAACCTATCATAAGCTTTTTTTAATACCTATGTAATAGTTTCATTTTGTATAGTTTAGGAGAAATAGCGAAAACAGAGTTTGGTAGCTACCAAGTGCAAATTCGCTATGTATAATAAATATGTATGTACCTAATTACCTACAGATAAAATGTATCTATGTAGTTTATCAGTCATCTGGTTACCATAACACAAGCATTAAATTGCTTAGCTTGGGACTAGATGACGCCGCCGTGTGGAATGTCCAAGGATATTTATTTATTATTTATTTGTATTTTATGTCGGGTCCAGTGGCTACTTCGTTCATGGTCTTCATATTTTCGTAATTCGTTCAAAACCATACTTCCGCGAATGTTTTTGGAAAGATATTATAATTTTAGTTGATAGATTTTTTTGGTTTAAACCACATCATATTATAAGTAAAATAACATTGAATTAGATGATTATTAAATCACAATAATTATTAATTTTGTTGTTATTCAAAGTTTTGAGTCAAAAAATAATTATTTTAATTCATTAGGTACGTCCGACTAGTTCCCGGACGAATTGTCAAATGTCATAACAATTACCTACTTCAATCATTGATTAATTTTCATCGAAATTGCATTTTCTCTATTTTAATTACCTAAAACTAGCAATGAAAATGTAAATTGTTCTTCGAAAACAACGCACAAACATAAGTAGGAGAGATTTAGGGTATCATGATCCCAATCAATGGATCCTAAAATTGTAAATGTGTGAGCACTACCTAGAAGTGGTTTTAGTGATTGCGCGGCATCCTTGGAGGCAAACTTGGGTAGCTTTGTACTTTATTTGGAGCTATCAAAAGTCAATTGGAAACGATTGGTTAGCACTATCAGCCAGCCTAGTGCAAGTCGCTTCATAGCGAAATTGGAGAGCACGTTCAATGTTGCTGCCAACCTACATTTCCTACTTCTCGTCTCGGCAAGAGAGTAATTAAGTCAGAGTTTTTTTTTATCAACCACATTTATTTCACAACCATCTATTATTAATTGCATTTGTTAGATCCATTACATCAGCGATCCTGTGAAAGAAATCTCATCATAGTGCTTTGTGAATAAATTTATAAAAAATGTGTTGTTTTTTTCTGGCAAAGCATAATATTTTATTATAGCACTTATTTTAGGTTATCTTGTTAGGATTACCGACTTGATTTATCTTTGTTGCCGACAAATATTCAATGATAGAATACGTAATATAATTTTATCAAAATACAATAAATAAATAATACCGTGCCGTCACTAATGTCAAGTCAAACCCTGACAATCAAAGAGAATATAAACACTACGTTTACTGACAATGTTCCCCGACGGCAAAAAGTCTCTCCTCCAATGAGGCTGCAGTGTAGATGATGTGACCAAAAAGGCGTTTATCTTAGTTGCCGCCTGAAACACCTATTCAATGATTTAGTACATTATTTGTCGTAAAAATAATATTGTTAAGCTATTGCATAGCTTCTATCGCGGGCCTTGAGCGTGGAGACCGAATACAGAAATTCCGTAACGAAAATGAAAGAAAGAAAGAAAGAAAGAAAAATCATTTATTCTTGTAGGACCTCAAGGATCACTTAAGTATCGTTTTACATGCTAGGTGATTCTAATGCCTGTAAATAACCTAACACCCCGAAAAAATGCTATGCAATAGCTTTACCGCGGCAGTCTCCGAGTGCTACACGTCTTCTTTCACCATTGAATAGTTAAAATAACACAAATCTCATAATAAATATGAAAAATGGTACCGCGCTTCAGCAGTGTTTTTACAAAACACGGTATTAAGAAGCATGGAATTTTGACAGGTATTAACCTCGCCTAGTCGTGACACAAAGAGCATGTAACGGTGGCATACAGAATTTGAAAATTCATGACATTGCGTATGTTATGTTTTCATTGGTCAATACCAATCTAAACGAGCCTAGGTGACATGTAAAATTGCACATTTTTGGATTTTGAATTTCGAATAGTCAATAAAGCACGTGTTTGAGTGAAGTTATGTTACTTTGTGCGCTGGGGAATAAAGCTCCAGATCAAACCACTGAAACTATGAAGCTGAAATTTGGAAGGTAGCTTTCTTTTACAAAAAAATACGTACCAAGACGGGATTTTTCAAATTTTTTTAATAAATAAATAAATAAATATCCTTGGACATTCCACACGACGTCATCTAGTCCCAAGCTAAGCAATTTAATGCTTGTGTTATGGTAACCAGATGACTGATATATTACAAAGATATTTTTTTTTTGTAAATACATACATATTATACATAGAAAAACAACCAGACCCAGAACAAATATCTACAGAACATAGGTACAAACATTTGTCCCGCGGCGGGGATCGAACCCGCAACCTCTGCGTCTCAGGCAGGATTTCATGTAACAGAAAGTAATATCATAAACCTACCATAGAAAATAAGAATCCATGATATAGACATCTTATTAAGATTATACTTGTTTACAATATAGATAATACTTAAACCTTCAAGTCTTGTACACAGTTAAGTTATCAACTTAGCCTCCCAGTCATAATAATTTTAAATCGAGCGCAAGTATTATCAATAATTCATGTCACTTTGATCGTTTCACTTGAGTTATTAGTGTTGGTGACATGGATTTATATTATACTAGCGACCCGCCCTGGCTCCGGAAGTGTGTTTTCTCTACTATAACATGCGTGTTGTACATTATAATCCTTCCTCATGAATTACTTTGTCTAATTGTTTATTTCTTTTTTTTTACGAGATAAAAATTTATGAGCAAAGAAACACACAGAAACAAAAAATATCTACACTTCTTAACCTAAACAACTAAATAAATAAAAGGAACTCTGTATTCTATCCAAAATTATGTCTAATTGTATAATTGTAAAATGCCCTAATTTGACTAAATTTCCTGACGGTGGGAAGCGATTTTTAACCGATTTCAAAAATAAAGAGGTCCTATGTTCCACTGTAGTATTAATACTAGGTAGGTACTACTACTTTTTTTGTTTGATATACTCCAGAGGGGATCCCATAACATTTTTTTGAGGATCTGATGAGGATCTTCTGAGTTACAAGCAAAAATGCACTCTCAGATGAGTCTGATTATTGCCTTTGAAACATTGGAAGAGGGTCACAAACTCAGTATTAATTACTGGGTACAAGCGGTAATTGTAATCGACCTTCGTACAGGTAGATTTGCAGATAGTGTCTATTTGTAACACAACTTTGTAAAGGTATTACAAAGGTAGGTGTTCAAAATGGAAAAAATACTTATACGCATTCTATGTTCAAATGCAAATTAAAATTAGGTATTTATTTCTAATTTTCTCATCTGTTAAAATTTTTAACTAATGAGGAAACTAGAAGTAGGTAATTTATTCAGTTACAAAATTTTTGTCTAATTTTAGCCAAAATGTGATATTAAAATAGACTTGATTTTTATTCGTTTGTTTTGGACATTTTTTTTATTACCTAATTATAAAAAATACAACTATAAAATTGCCTATTTAGTAGATTAGTAAAATCCCTAAATAGTAAGCAATGCCAGTAAAATCCACGAGCTGAAAGACAGCTTTGTGTTGTGCCCCGAGCCTAGCTTTGAACTGAAAAGAGATTAAAAGTCTCAGCTGCCGTTAAATCTTGTTTGTACAAGAAATCTAGATTATAAAAATTTTAATAAGCTTTTAAAACATAAATCAACCTTAAAATCATTTTCAGTATCTTTTAATTAGTTACAATTTTTATCACTGATAATATTTTTACTAGACACGGACTAATATTAAGCATCTTAATTTGTAGTAGGTAAGTACACGCACAGATAAAAGAATACAAGTAGTAGGTAGGTACACGTAAGCGCCACATTGCAAGCCGAGCGCACACTTCATTCAGCCGATATGAGCAACACCGTCAAGTGTTAAATTGATCTTATTCGCATCCTCCTCAAGTTTATGAACGCGGAATGGCGTTATTTCTTCGTTTTCCGCACTTCAGTGGGAGGATGTCGGACAGAGTAAGTATGGAGATCGACTACATCCTAATGAGTGCAAGGACGGTCAGATTGGATAATAGGGTGCATGGAATACCTGAACAGCTTTGTTTTTTAAAAGCATTGTAATTGATCTGGATATGCTTGCGAGTTCAGCTTAGGCCCTAGACTAGAGAGTAGCGTTTATGAACGTTGGAATTTAATGTCGGATTGATCTAAGTATCTATCTTGAGTTGGAGCTGAAAAATAAGTGAAATATAACAAAACCTATTTCACTTTCGAAACGTTTATGACTTGTGCTAGACGTGGTAATTTCACTTGCGAGACGCAATCAAGGAGTGATAGTAACGCGAGTCAAATGAAGAATCTTCGGTTGAATCATGATTTTGTTGGTATTTACATGGACGATGATTTGCTGATTTTATATTTTTTTTAAATCCATGCTGGTTCGGATCCCGTCTCAAAAAAAAACATTTTATATATTTTTTAATTCAATGAAAGAATACCATAATGTAGTTTAACATTTACGTATCTAAATATTTAAGTGTGATCTGTAGGTTGTATATATATTTGTTAACTACGACTTGCTTTACCTTAGGTTGTCTGAAAGAAATCCCTCATAGCGATAAGACCGCCCATTGTACTTCACTTTAAAGGTTCTGTTTGTCCGTTACTTGTAGGTGTACAATAAAGTGTTAATCTATCTATCTAGCAAGAAATTTAGAAGAAAAATAACAGACTTTAGTAAAGTAGTGGGCATCCCAATTAGACCACTTAACATCATCTCAAGTGGCCTATCGTGGATTTGTATCAGGTACCTAGGTACTCAAAAGATAATTCGCTCAAAGACACTGCTCACTTTTCTTAGAAACCTCTTCAAAACCAGGTCAGTGTTAATTTATGTTGGTAACTTATTCTCCTTTGTATTCTTGAAGTGGTCGTGTTTACATTCTAAACATTGATTTTATATAGGTAGGTACTTACTTACTGCACGTGCACTGCAATCTCTGTAGATTTGCTTTATTTCATTTTAAGTTTAATTGCATTGGACCACCAGACAAGAGGATTGAGTTAGGAGGACTTCTAGGTTGATACATTACAGGCATTATTATAGGCAGTTTGACTACTTACCGCTAGATGTCACTGGTTGTGTCACAGTTTCTAACCGGTTAAAAAAAGGAGGTGGTTCTTTAGCGACATGCATTATTTTTTGTATGTGTACTTTTTTGAAAGGGTTTATTTACTACTCCCGATGAGGTCCCATAAGAAATACGTCAAGTGTGAAGCGAATTGCTCTCATAAGGCGTTTGTGCACTACCTATCCGGTTTTTTCAGTAGGTATTCCATTTTTTTCAAATGTCTTTGTCCCCTTACAACCTATTGGTAATATAAGTAAAATTTGTCACATCGGACCGTAAAAAATCAGATTGACGGACTGTAGAATTCCTTGTAGTTACCAAACGCCCTAGTCGCGGTTTTTTGTTAATTCAACTTATTTCGTTCTCCTGCTGGGAAAAGAAAATATTTTTTTAATAATCGAGTGCGTTGTACCTATCAAGAAGCAAAAGCTTGGGCTGATGATTGCTCTTAGAATTTATTTATTAGTAACATTGTATTGAAGTAGGCAGCATTAATAAGATTTTTTTTATTTTTTACTGGCAAATGGAGTTTCCTGTTTCTAGAAGTTTAGACAATTTAGATTCGTTTAACAAAGTTTAAAAATAGTTTTGAGCATGTTTAGTATAAACATAATTACCTTTTCATAGTACTGCATAGACACTAGTTAACTAATCAATTTCTCAGCTTTTGACCATGGTCTTGATCTTAATTAAGCACCTGAGTGCTACTGACATCAAAATAATGTTACGTCGTAACTCATACCTAAAATGCACAGAACACCATTTATTCTTCGTTAGCTGAGGCAAGCTCAATTAAAAATACTGCTTAATTAAATCACATTCCGAATATTGTAGTCCAGTTAAAATTTTACGGGGGTTTTACACCAGGTAGGTACATTTTTCTGTGATGCAATTGTTTTTTCCGATTTTGTGTTAATCTATCGTTATAATATCCCTACACAAAAACAGTTTTACGAAGTCTGTGGTGACAGAATAGAATAAATAAGATGACTATGGGGCAATTTGGAGTGTCGCAAAAGCTAAAGTAACCAAACTAAAACTATTGCCATCCTTTTTATTCCCATCGCTATGAAAGGGACGGCAACAATTTTAGTTAGCTTAGTTTAGCTTTTGCGACACTCAGAATTGCCACTTATAGATATTTTATGCAACAGGTCAGAGTGGTATGTCGACCAGAGGTACAAAATGACGTAGCTATCTATTTTTTTATTCCAGAAAATCCTCGCGATGATCGAAAATCCAAAATCTCATACAATGACAGAGATTGTACAGATGTTCACATCAAGACCTGTATTGTGACAGATGCACTATGAAGGCTTCGTCTTCTTACCAGATGCAGGAGATGGAGAAAAGTGATGAGGAGAACCACAGTGAGAAGCCGAGGCTTTCTGTTGGAAAAATATTTTACAAGTACGTTTTGTTTATCTAAGAAAATTTTCGTAATTGGGTAGTACCTACCTAACTTAATCACTTTTCAGAGATTTTTACTTCAATCTAATTCAATGTGAATAATTTAAAAAAAAACGTGTTGTGGTGAAAAAACTTGATGTTAGGAGCAGAGTGGGAATCGTAAAATTTGTGAACAAAAATTAATTTATTTATTGATAAATACGGTTCAGTATGTCAAATTATCGATCCATCCTTTATTTATATACCTACAGACCAGGAGTGATAGAAGAGGAGACAGATGAGACCAGCTGTGCGTTCGACAGCTCGGTAGTCGAGAGCCCTATGCTAGGCTACACTCCTAGCGGCTTCCTACGGGCACCACACATACAGCCTTCAAGCAGTCTGCATAGAATACCGACTTATAGCAGCTCGATAGGACAGAGCACGGTGTATCGGGAGAATACTTGCAGGTAATATCCAAAATTAATTTCAAAAATTTAAAACCAATTTTGTCTGTTGTTTACACTTAAACAATGATTATTTGTAGGGTCTTGGTGGTATTGTGAATCATATCCTTGAGGTGCCGTATCTAATCAGTGTAAAATAGAAGATAAGTTTTACTTATCGAAATAGTTTTGGACAAAATAATTTGTTATTCGCATATTGCTTACAGTGCGATCTGAACATCGCCATTTTTGAAAATCGAATTAAAACTTTGAGGGTTGCGTGTTGGTTTAAAATTAAATCAGGATTATTTTTTTGTTGTGAAAAGAGTTTCAACCTAATTCTGAAATATATGTGTATTATGGTGTGTTAAATTTGAATATGGAAATGCGGTAGGACCAGTGTACAAAATGAGGCGCCGACGCAAATAGTGAAGTGATAAAGGAGACATTATCTTGTTGACCAAGTTTGTTCTACTTTTGTTTAATACACTCATAACTCATTGGAGTGACAAGGTATGTCTGGTCGAGAGTTTAATGGACGGCATATATCCAGATGTGTTAAATGATAAATAATTACCTCGGTTAAAGATAAGGGGTCGATTCAGTGCATTTAATGATTTACTAGCTTCAGCGTGGGCTATGGCTAGCGATCGAAGCCGTGGGGCTAAAGTGGATTGTCGTTCTATGATGTCTTATAATGCTATTCAAGTGAGCTGTGTTAGTAAGAGGGTGTAGGTGTGAATCCCATCCCCTCATAAATTTATATATTGAAGGAAACATCATGAGAAAGCCTTATTGAGAAATATCAGCCAGGTGGATAGTAATACCGATCTAAATGAGATTATAACGCTGATACCTAGATAACTGGTTTTACAGGATAAGAAGGATACTGTTTCAACAGGAGAATCATCTAGCTTTTAATAATTCAATCACCCCAGCGATGTGATTATATTCTGACTTTGACCTTAAATAATATTCCATATGATTCCTTATGATACCTTAACTTAAAGTTATATATAACCAACTCTTCTACACATTATTTAATCCGACGAATGAAATACATATTAACCAAGATAATAATGCAATTTTTTTAGTTTTTTTGTATATAATGAAAATTAAAGACTTGACAAAACACTTTTAAAAACGTGTTAAGTCGTTTCCCATTACCTAGAGCTAATAAAATATTTAATGATTTGTGTACTCAACCAGGTACGAATGGATTTAAATGTTTCGGAACTAAAGTCTTATTTAAAAACCAACACAGTTAATATGGTTGTTTTTTGTTGGAAATAAATCGTTTTTATACGATGCAATTGTCTTCATCATGAAACGTCAAAAGTGACGCATCCAAGGCTCTCAAATAGAGCTCACTCTGAAGCCGGGATAATCTTTAAATCCGTATTAAATGTGCAAACACTGATAGGTCGAACATAATCTTGATTAATAGAGACTTGAGAACCTTTCCATGAGATGACACTGGCTTTCATGATAACGGTTCAACCTGATCTTTTTACCCTGATCGAAAATGTCGAGTTGCAAAAATTCTAGAACCCTTTGTGTATAGGTAAAATTTGTACAATGTTTTAAACTGAATATTTCATAAACATTAATTATAAATATCTTGTTATATTTTTTAAATTTATTTCGCATTAAATACATTAAAATAAAAACACGATGTAAGCGAAAAACTTCAACAGCTTCACAGTGATCCCGGTATTCTATATCCCACATCTATCAATTTATTTAACCAACGCACATACTCCCACTGCTAAGTAACGTTTCCTCATGTACACATCATTTTTTCCGATTCCGTACCAGCCAAGCCCAATGCTTTCCTGTCGCCCTTACAGTATCATCTGGACCGTATTGTCTATATAATGCTTTGTGGATGTCGGATTCATGTTGTGTATTTATGATTGAAATGAAACACACGGGAAACAAATGCTAGTGGTCGTCCGGTGTACACAATTTGATCGATATTCGTAAAAATCAAATTTTATTTCTTGTTCCCATTTGAGCACCACGTTAAAATATTGATAGGTGCTCAAATGGGAATACCTTGGGTGCTCAATGCATAGTGCTCAAAAAATAGGTGCTCAAACGGGAATACTTCAATTTGACTATTGATTATTATTTTGTATTTCACTCACAGAATTTTTAGTCTATCTTTTTTAACAATAAAATAATAAGATAAAAATTAATTTTAAGAGATACATCTCTCACACTCCTTTGCTCGCGCAATTCTCAAAGGGGGTAAAAAGTTATTGCATTAAGTACGCATTTAATACCTAGAAGATAAGATCAACTAGTCCGCTTATCTCAGTACAATAAAACATCAGTACGATCTGTAAAAAAGAAAATACAAGTTTTATGACTGTTTTTAGTTTAATCTGACATAATATATTTGCAGTTATTAAACTTTTATTGGATTATGGCTAGTTTAGCCGTCTTTACTTCGCTTTAAGTAAGACGTAATACATTAGTTTAAATAACATAAAACATGGGGAATTCCTGATTGCTAATGTAACTCTAAAATGCCAAAAGGACTAGAGGGGGAACCCTTCAGTCTAAAACGTGTCTATTTCTTTAAATGTTAACAGTAATTAAACTAAACAAGGTACTGTGGGTGATTAACGCCCACCTAACTTTAATTTTAAATAATTTCCATATTTACATGATTATGAAAACAAAGAATGCTTATATTCAATGTTTTTTTTAAGTAAAACAAAAAAATAACACCTTACGTTGAGTTTTATTCTCAATACACATGTTTATTCAGTTTTTAAAAAAGGTCTATTTTGGGCGTTATTAAAAGTTATATGTCTATTGACGCCCGTTTCATAAACCAGGCTTTAAATGCATAAATAGGCTTACAACAACAAAAAATTATCTCACAACAATTATCTAAAGTCGCATTACCGTACATAAACTAAAAATATAGGAACAAAATCAACATTTAAGATTAACTTTATCCAATTTAACAATACACCTTACATCACGTGGTATATTTGTATTTGGTCATATTTATGGAACTTTTTCATAATTTCCATATAATACATCATGAGCACATTCCGTATTAACCGTTTTTAAGGCAGAATTAAGATATTTTTAAAATGTTCATTGGGCGCTATTATGTAGACAGCGGGTAATAACGCCCGGAGATATTAGGTAAATAACAAAGGTTTTTTTTTATAAATACAAAGTTCTTCGGCAAATCTATCAAATAATATGTAATTGGCAAAATTAAAAAGAGAATTGTCTAATAAATTTATAACACTAAGGAACCACCTCCACGGGTGAGTATCGCGACGATTTCGTCCTCCTATCATCGGGTAATTTACACGGTAAGGCGATTATCATAAGAATTAAATTTGCAATTAGTAGTAAAGTCGTTTTGGACATTATGTACTATTATAAAAATGCTCTCTGGTTATAACGCCCATGCAGGCTAATAGCGCCCAACCGTCATTTTACCGGGCGTTATTCCCCAGCCGGACGTTATTATTTGACACTGACACGTTTTTGTAAAAAAACATAGAAATCGACACAAAATATTTAAGTAATAGTAGAACAAGATTATCGTGAATCTCTTTAAACCAAAAATCATACCCAAATCGCAAAAAATACATAAAAAACTATACTATTTGTCGTGGCATTTATTATAGTAGCGCGGTACTTGACAGACCCTGCCGGGACGAGGCGTCACACTGCCACAAATGTAGCGCGAGCGTGCCGCCGCTCGCCCTGCGCTTTCATATTGATTCATTCTACCTATGCGTGGAGTGTCAATTGAATAATACGATATTTAGTGTGTTTTCTGCTACCCGGGCGTTAATAAACAGCGGGCGTTAATCACCCACCCTACCTCATATTGAATATCTAGGTATATGTATTTGGTCATACCTACCCCCGACTACCCCATTAGACATCTTCAAAGGATCTAAAATTGCCTAAAGACCTAAAATTTGGCGATTCCTGTGGCGCAGTGGGTGAAAGCCCGCCTGAGACGCAGAGGTTGCGGGTTCGATTCCTGCCGCGGGACAAATGTTTGCATGATCTGCAAATTTTTGTCTCAAGTCTTGGTGTTTTCTAAGTATAATATAATATAATGTACAAAAAAATATATCTATGTAATATATCAATTATCCATAACACAAGCATTGAATCGCTTAATTTGGGATTAAATGACGCTGTGTGAAATGTCCAAGAATATTTATTTTATTTAAGTAGTATTTTATTCATAAATCATAATGGAACAATTTCAATTGTCGTTAAAACTAGGTGAGTGTACCTAGTCTATTAGATCCTTTGAGTATGTAAATTTATTTTAAACAAATAAGTATGGGCGTCATTACGTGGATTATCTTTACGATGAGTCGCCTAGGGTTGTCAGAGGATTGGGCACGAATTGTTAGCACAGTAGAGCTATGCAATGTTTGCTATAATTATTTTGATAACGTACAAATATGTACAAATCATAAACATTTTATACCTTCGAATATTAACAATGAAATGCAATAAAAAAAATTATTTGTGTAAAAAATTTAGTCGCCATACAAATAATTTATATTACATACATATACATAAAATCACGCCTCTTTATGGGGGTAGGCAGAGACCACGGATTTTCATTTGCTGCCATCCTGACACCTCTTTTACCTCATTCATTGTTATTAGGTACATTAACCTTAGTATATTTATTTATTTCTAGCCCATATAGTCCCACTGTGTATAATCTGCCGAAGTTGGCATATAACATGCTTATCACTGAACAGTTAAATTATTCCCAACAAATATTTTGGATTTCATAAACTTATTACATATTTATTTAAAAAAAACATTATAATATTGCGCGTGGAACGACTGAATCCTCCATTTTTACTAAGTAGGCAAAACAACAAACCTGACGTATTGGAAAAATAAAATGTCACCAGATGGGTGCTTATTCAGTAATCACGAAGTGTCGCGTATTTACAGACAAACAAACAAATCGTGCTGAAATATTTGCTCCCTGTGGTGATAATTTATCCAATGAAAATAAATTGTCGTTATATATTTATTAAGTACTTATACTCAATATTCATATTTTGACAACATTTGGTAATTAGGAAAATAATTTATCATAAGCCGTGCAGCAGCTGATCCCGCGTAAACCTCTAGGCTGAGTTAAAACTTGTCGAAATATACAGGTTCAGAGGTACAGTCGACATAGTGCTATATCCAGACTACATCGATCTAAATCTGAGTTTTAACCATTTTACTATTGAAAAATGTGAATTATTCCAACAACGCATTATAATTGTAGTAATTTCTCTGTTTAACTGCGGATTTATACCACTGATTAGTATTCGGGAAATGTAATCATCAAAGACTCACTTTGTTGCGTTTGTTTTTCTTATTTATATTGCAATGAAAGCATGATGATTTATGAAGAAATGACGTACTTGTACTTTTTAAGTACCTACTTGAAGTCTATCAGGTACTAAGATACCAATTATAATGTTAGAGGCTCACTCGACCTTCGTGTAAATGATCGAGAATTACAAATTAGTAAGTAAAATTCACATTAGACCAATTCGCGAGTTGTCAAATTAGCTATTTTAATGAAAAGGTGTTTTGCTATCGTATACGGAGTGTTGTATTTTTAATATTTTGATAAGAGCCACACCCACTGAAAACCATGAAACACAACAGAAAGATGATTATTATTGAAGTTCCAAACAAGATAAAATATTCTTGTCGATCAAATGACACCGATGTATGTATGTATGTATGTATGTATGGGGACTCCCTTTTCCGCATTTAGACTCAAAGGTGGTCCTTAATGACACCGATGTGTTTAAGTCTTTGACTATTACAATTTAAAGAAGTGAAATGTTTGTGTACTTCTCAAATACTACAGTTTACAAATGACGATAGAAAATATTAAATACATCTCTTACAGTATCATAATAGGACAATCAGTATATTTATGCTTACTTATAATCAATTATGCAGGATGAACAAAAATAAACATGGTATATAATTTAAAACATAGCTGTAGCGATTGCCTACGCGCGTAGCGTTCTTCTACGAAAAAGTTTCGTTTACGTTCCGGTGAACAATTTGTTTATAATAAAAATAATATTCATTCTTAAATTCATTTAGGAATGTCAATTTTCATCCTCAAGTTTTTAATTGGTTAGAGACGAATAATATACGAACGAAGACAACAAGCGTGAAATCAGTTTCATACTCGGGAGCTGTCAAAAATATGATCAAACGAATTTAGATTATTTTTTCTTTCTAGTTAAAAATTTAGTACTTACCTATAAAATTGCAAATAGCAATGAAAAATTCTTACAAACTACAGTACCTACCTAATAATATCGTAGTTTTACTCTGACTTAGAAAATTACATAAATCAGACCTCAAATTCGAAAACAATTTATGAACAAAAACAGCTGCACCCTGTACCACCCCAGCTACGTAGGCAGCACATGCATGTTTTCCGTAGCGAGCTGATAATTTCCGATATAGAATCTCGCGATACAATTATACAACATTTAGCGCGTCGTCATAGTCGGCGGGCACGAGAGAGTCAGTCGTGACCGAGGCATTATCGCGCACGATGCTTCAGGAGGCGCGAGACCGAGGGATGGTGCCGCAGACGCGCCGCTGCGAGTGAGCCGCGCGCACGGCACCATGCACGCCGACCCTGAGTCGCCCCCTTGCCGCGAGGAGAGCCAACTCCTCCCCGACGAGTGGCTCAAAGTCAAGACGGTCCCGGCCAACGGAAACCTCTCACCCGGAGTCTACTATCCCACGGGCAGCAAGAGGTTCGTCGATCCAGCGAGCCCTGACTCCACCAACCCGTACTGTGTCGCTTTTGTCCGTCTTTCAGCTCAAACCAATCCCTTCATGTGTAGGAATAATTTGCATTAGAAAGCAATTATAGTAAGCGATGTACATTACTGACATTAACATTAACGAAGGTCGCATTGGAAGCGTGAACTAGACATTCGCACTCACGGGAGCACAGATAGATAACGATATTCATCCGTATGATGTATTACAGTGCGCGTGTGTTTTTGTTTGCAGGAGCCGCTCGCACAGACATGGAGTTACGCGGAGAACGAGGAGGCGGGCCGTCCTCAAGAATGGGGAGTGCAATATTCTCAAGTCCCGGATCTCTCAACGGAGGCTACGGTTCCTCCAAGATATGTTCACGACGCTCGTCGATGCACAATGGCGGTGGACCCTTCTCGCCTTCACTCTATCTTTCATCCTCTCGTGGCTGGGATTTGCTCTCATCTGGTGGCTGATTTCTTTCACCCACGGAGATTTAGAGCTTGATCACCTACCGCCTATGCAAGAATCCTCAAACTGGAAACCGTGTGTGTTCAACATTTACGACTTCACATCGTGCTTCCTATTCAGTATTGAAACTCAGCACACCATCGGTTACGGTTCCCGAACCACCACAGAAGAGTGTCCCGAAGCGATATTCATAATGTGCCTACAGAGTATCGTCGGTGTTATGATCCAAGCGTTCATGGTTGGCATAGTTTTCGCTAAGATGACGCGCCCTAAGCACAGAACGCAAACGCTCCTTTTCTCGAAGAACGCCGTGGTGTGCCAGAGAGATGGCGAGCTCTGCTTAATGTTCCGCGTGGGCGATTTGCGGAAATCACACATAATCGGAGCTAGCGTGAGAGCACAGTTGATACGATCAAGGACTACGAAAGAAGGGGAGCTGCTGTCCCACTACCAGACGGAATTAGATTTACACGCGGATGGATGTGATAGTAACCTGTTCTTTATTTGGCCTATAACTATGGTGCATAGAATAAACGCCGAGAGTCCGTTTTACGGGGTTTCAGCGGCTGACATCTTGCAAGAGAAATTCGAAATAGTCGTGATACTGGAAGGGACGATAGAATCGACGGGGCAGACGACGCAGGCGCGGTCTAGTTACACTTCGAGTGAGATAATGTGGGGTCATAGGTTCTTGCAGCTTGTGACTTATAACCGGGAACGACAAGGGTACGAGGTGGACTATTCGAAATTCGACGAAACTTCTCAGGTGGACACTCCGCTGTGTTCCGCGAAGGAGCTGGACGAGTTCTACGGCAGTCAGGGCGACCGTAGATCCATCGGTGAGTGCAATTTCAATGTAAAACCTGGTGGTTGTGGCTGGATTTATGTACAAAATGTTTTCAAACGCTTGTGAGTGTGCTTATCGTGACAGTTTTCCTCTATTAACAAGATAGCGCTCTTGATTAGGCATTGAGTTTGTGGATACATTAGATTTTTGTGACGTCTAAAATGTATACGAGAACCTAGTTTAGATGTAGTCTTCATCCTCAAATGTTGAATTGCTGTTTACCTTTGTACGGTACTTTTGTTTTACCTGTGTATCAAAATATCACTTACTTCCTAGCTGGAAAATACTTAAACTTCACTAAATATTTGAACATGCAATTGCGCTATGTATTTAGTTAAATATAAATCTACGTTTTAAAGTAAACTTTGTTCTGTGTGATAAATGATTTGTAAGTGCATTGTTGCCAATTATCTAGAGTCAACATACTTACCTCTGCTATATCTTGTTTGTTTCTCGGTCGATAATTTATAATTTATTACCAGACTGATTGCAAAATGATACTTTTTGACCCTGTATCTATTAGATTAATGCCAAATTTAAGAGACCAAAGTTAAATGTGTAAACATTAAGTTAATTTCGAAGTTAGAACAATTTTTAGGATTAAGAGCTTTTTTTTACCAACACTGAGTAATGTCCCATAGAGGTAAGTTAGTGTGTTAGTTAAAGCGAGAAGTACCTACTGCGCGCACGCGCACGGCGTTTACCATCGCTTAAGTTGCATTATCCAGCAAAAAAATACTACTTGTTTTGGCGATAAAATAAAAATAGTGGTAACATATTCCTTGGAGATGTAGACTAATGCTCAAAGAATAGATACGTTAAAGTATATTTTCTCAGTATGATGAACGATAGAAAGCTATACATCTAACGGTAGAGTCAATTTTATATCCGAAGTACCTACCCAATAACTCATGTTACATGTCTGCTAATAGATAGGTATACAAAGACAATATACAATATCAATACTAATATTTACTATTTATCATAAAGTTATTATTCATACCTTGTTAGAATACAATCTCGAGATCTCTTGTGAAGCGTGTCACATTCACACAAACATTATATACCATACTTACTAATCCATGAAGTGTAAACATACTTACATAATAAAATATTCAATAAGTATGTACAGACTCGATATACAAGAACCGAGAACTGAGAAATAGAACCAATCAAATATACCTATGTATTTCTCAGTGAAACTCAAAATCAATAATTGAAATCAAAAATAATTATAAGGGCGTTTTTGTCGCGTTTCTCAGAAAATAACAATTAGAAAAAAACCAAATACCGAGTATTTATTTTCATTTTGACGTTATTATTTCAAAAATGTGATTAATCGCTGCCGCCTGTTAACATGTTGTTAGGGTCATTCAATTTCTTTCATATTGCGATAGCTATATATATAAATACAGGATGTACAATTTTGCCAATTGATTCCCCTTTTTGATACAGGATACATTTACTTTAGGACCCCTTAAGAACAATAAATATCTTTGGGAGTAAACTCGCGCTAAGAAAGAGCAATGCAATTGGTTGCTAACACTCTTTAACCAATACCTACGTTTACGAATTATGGTCCAGTTCGTATTCCTTTAAAACATAACCGTTTGACTAACACAGAAGTGAACAGTGGCGTGTAAACTATACAAAGTTGGTGGATGTGGGCTAATTAGATAGAGCGATAGAAAATGAAGCTTAAAATTATATCCTCAAAACGATACATTCACTCAGATTTTAAGTTTCTTTAGAATAATTAAAAACTACACATTTGGAGTGGTGCATGTCAATTTTTTTTGCAAGTAGTTAAAGTTCTACGCCTCAGATTGCATGTTCGGTTCTAATTTCATCAAATATTATAGCTTGCTATATATACCAACCAATGATGTAAAAATAGTCATAATAATGTATAAGAAACTTAGACAATTTCTCGTGATAAACCTAAAGACTTCTTTTACTTTATTATTAAAAGCATAACTTCGACATGGTTGCATACCTACGTAGTTAAGATAAATAATTGTTTTATGTTTAAACCGAGTTCTAGCAGTGTTTTGTTTGTTTTTTTTACAACTACATTATAAGATATCTAAGTACACGTGACCTTTTATGAATCAAATGAGATTATGAGCTTAAGCTTACTATTCTTAGTTAATTAGCTGAATTAGGTATTAATTGCTGGTTATTGGCGTAAGCTATCTGGCATGGATAGATCGTGTAATGTGTGTTTAATGATTGATAGCACGTCTTATCAGACAAGTGCGACCTTTGAGGAAACTCTTGATAACCGAGACGATCAGCATCTTGTGCCTTCATTTGTTTTCCTCATAATTATCAGTTACTTTCATTAATTTCTAAACTTGATCTATCCATTTCCCTAATCTTATGACATCGTTTTCTGTATTTAACTTCAACTTTTTATACATTTGATATTTCTATTTTCAGTAGGAAATTAAAATGTTTACTACTGAATTGTTTGTTTCTGACTATTTCCTTTTTTAATTTCTGTAAATAGCTGTATTTTATTACTTTTCTTTTACCAACAATTATAGTAAGTATTTATTCAGTAGGGCCACTGACTGGAGTCACATAGAATTGACAGTAACGATGCCACAAAATACTGTAAAGCTTGATATAGGTACTTATCAATTTGTTGATAACTTCTATGTGTTATTTTGCTATTTAATTACATAATGTAAAACCACCATAAGATATTTAAGATTGTAGAATCTGTCTTGATGAAAATATTTTAGGAACAGCTCGGTCTGTTATGTTTGCATTTCTGACGTTGATGATGACATATTGATGTTCAGCAAAAGGGTAATTTTTTTTTTCATATATTTCTTAAATACCGTTAGGCGGCCTGAAAACTCCATCACCAGAGTTGGCCACTTGCTCAAGAACGAACGAACGAATTATAATTAATGATCATTATTTTAGTACATACAGGTACCTACTAGTTTTAGATTGCGCCGGTACTTAATAAATAGTAGATTATGTGTTATTTCAAATCATAAACGGTAGGTATATTCCAAGTTTCAAGCCAAATCCATTCTATCAGTAGTTTTTGCGTACAAATATCCATGCATACAAACTTTCCCGTTTATATTAATATTATATTAATGTATTTATATTAATAAATGTAATCAGTAGGAAGAAATCATCAACGACTGAATAAAACTTAATTGAATGGAGTGCATGTGATTTGTGTTGTGTTTGTAAATGTGTTTGTCTTGTGATGTCCAGAGAGCCCGGAGCCGCAGCTGATGTTGAAGTTGCCCGTACCAGACAGAATACCTACCGCAGAACCGAAAGCCGACCACAACGACTCCGACTTTACTGTCACCCTGTAGAATCTAAGAATAGTCCTCATAATGCCTTTATAGAATCAAGAGTGGTTTATAAACGGAACTTTACTGTTGTAGCTATCGATATCGATTTAAAAGATATATTTCAACTTTTAGAAGAAATTTTGATAAGTAGTCTTTTTTAAACTTTCGCGATCAGAACACATGATTAAACATACATTTACGGGTATTTATCGCTATTTACCTTTATTTAATTTTAATTTTATCCCGACGTTTCGACTGGATTGCACCAGTCTGCCCGCGACCACGGCTGGTGCAATCCAGTCGAAACGTCGGGATAAAATTAAAATTAAATAAAGGTAAATAGCGATAAATACCCGTAAATGTATGTTTAATCAATTTTGATAAGGTAAATTTATAAATTTAAAGTAATAGAGTGAGTGGTAAGGTTTTCCATTTATAACAAGGATTGTGTGAAGATGTTTATTTTTAAATTTCTATCTAAAAAAGTCTTTATGTAGCTGCAATGGTTAAGCCCATAAGCAAAAATCCAATCTGTACATTCACAGAAACTTTAATAAGCAATCGAGTTGTGAACTCTTTTCATCAAAAACCCATAAGATATTAAAGTACCTATGTGATATTATTGAAGGCACATGAAAAAGGCAACTCAATATCAGATTTTATCTAAGCCATGGTAGATTTATGAAATCGCTCCTGAATTTTAAAACAAGCTTTTTGTAAAGGATTTCTTAGAAATTCGATACTTTCTGTAGTTTTTAATCTTGAAAATTTTTACAAAACATATACTTACAGAGTTACCTAAGTATATTAAAAGCAAAAAGTACCTATTAAAAAAAAAAAAAAAAAAAAATTACACAAATTACCTACTTACATGATGTCGTTGTATATAGTGCCACAGAATAATTAATAGTAAGTATGGTACTAAGCACAAAAGATACCGTCACTAGTCAGTTTTAAAATGCAGAATTATCTCAAATACTAGATTAGATTAAAATTATACAAACTCAACATTTCATTATCATTTATAGAGATAATTTTTATTAATTTTTAAATCAAAGTGTTACATCAAATGTGGCCATCATAGATATTTTTAAAATAAGATAAATTTAGGTACTCGTATTAACAATATTTTTGAGTATGAGCAAATATTATGAATATTTGGACAATAAAAGTTTAAATAGATTTAGTAGTAGGTTGTATTTCATTTTGAATTGCTGTGCAATCATTTAGCTTTAAAGATATTGTGATATCTATAACCATTTAGTTCAAATGTATCCCTATGTCTGAGCTTCCATTTATGTAAAGAGTATTAAAGTTGTTGATATTTTGAATAAGTAGAAAAAATATGCATGATAGCTTCATAGTATTAAGGAGTTCTTTGTAGTACTGCAGTCCCTTAAACAATGTCAATGCACGCAAGTCATGTGATTTAGATCTGTATGTAAATATTGAGTGAATAATTATTTATGTTGTGACGTTATTTGTGTTTGATTTGTTGCCTTTGGGGTTCCAGTTAAAGTATCTTATTTCCACTTTAATGTCAAGGTCGCATAACAAGGATGTGTATAAGTGGAAAAGTATCCCCCTAGAACAAGGTTGATAAAAATCCGTTCTTCCCTACTGGATGGATGGATCAGTACTTTAGGGATGGATCAGTAGGCATAATGTTGAACTGACGATACATACCTACTAAGATAATTATACTCAAAAGTCCAGTCATGAAATTGGCAAGATCCTTGCCCCGATAAAAAACAAATACTTACTGTCGAATAGTGTAGGTACTCACGTAAAAAAACAGAGCTAGTAGATACAACTACAAATTTATTCTTCTTATTTCTTCAATCTTTAAACATAACTAAACTAATTTACTTACTTACGGGACTTTATAGCGTTATTTTTAAGGTTTGTTGGAGATTTTATTTAAAATCAAATGGTATTTTCACACTATTTAGAACGAATATGCACCTAATTTATAGCTTTATTATTTTCCGACATTCGAGTGCGTTGCAGCTTGCGAATGACCACGAGAGTGTGAAAATACAATTTGATTTTAAACCAGGTTTGTCCATTTTTAGACCTCCCACAAACCCAACCTATCAGTCTTCATTAACTCCCCGTTGTAGTTGATGGCGACCTTAAGACAAAATGCTATAAAACTAAGCATGTTTTGACAAAACTATGTAATTTCAATAAGGATGTTAACATGTGCTTGTTTGGTCATTGTGTGCTAGGTACCTACGTGATGTCTGTGGTTGTCCATGTCATGTGATTTATGCTTCTATTGTCTTCTTTAAGTGAGTATAAATTCTTTATTTAGGTATTGAAATTTTAATATGATTTACGATTATTAGATCTATACATTAATAAAGAAGCACAAACTGATAAAGTATTAGATATTATTAGTAACGCTACTTCAATATTTGGGAGCGTAATTACCTGACAGATTACAATTAGCTTTTCAGTAGGAATTCGGGCCTTAGTGACTACTATGTGACTACTACTATGTGACTACTACTTCAAGAAATAATTTCCGTTCCAATTTCCATTTCAGGCTACGTAGGAAGCTCTCCAATGGCAGAAGACATAATCTTCCGTTCATCCTTAAACTCCCAAGGAGTGCCTTGCTCGCCCCTCGTCAAAATATCCGATAGATTGGTCGTCGATGCGATCCGACGCGCCAGTCTCACCAACAGGCCGTCCATAGTCAAGTACCCACCCGACTTCTTCAATGTACCGGAAGACCACACCTCTTCTAGTGAGGAAGAAAAGCCTAAGAAGAAAAGGAAGAGCAAAGTGCCGGCCATTCTGGTGAAGTCGTAGCCAGGCCCGGATATAGGGGGAGGGGAAACATGGCACTTATCCCTAGGGCGGCAGGTCCAAGGGGGCGGCAAAATTAAAATTAAAGCTTTTAAAATTAAAACCCTTACCTACTCGTTTTAGCACGGCCAGCGCGCCGAATTTCCGCGGCGCCCCCTGAAATGCAGCCCTTTGATAAACTGATAAGTGTGTATGTTATCGTATTCAAATAGGACTAACGTTTTATCGGTCATGCTGTGTCGGTATCATCAATTGTGTATTATTGTTACTCGTACATACATAATGCTTTTATTATATAAGTAATAAGTTACTTTAGTAAAAATGTATTTTATATTTTTTTTGTTGCTAATTATAATTAGGTTATAAGTCTATCCATCTTATTTTTGTGCCATGCTACGTAGATTATATTGTAATAAACGCCATCTGTTGACGAGTAGTATTCGAGTTAGATAAGGTCAAATGGTCAAGAAAAGACGTTGACCTCGTTGATTTGTTGAAATAAAGGAAGATGCATAATATCTTTTGTTACAAATGCACACATGCTTGAATTATTATCCTCAATAAAATATAGTTTCTAAATGAAAGTCAACTTGTTTAATAAAAATATTTTATTCTGATAAACCTATCAGGATAATAAAGAGCTAAGGGCATACATTAAACATCGGCGCCTGCGCCGTTTTAGGCCCCTGTTTTACAGCAATAATATATGAAACGTACAAAATATACAATTTATAAATATTTATATTGATTTCTAAGCTGTAATATACTTAATAAATTCCACAAAGTTATAAAATGTTACAATACACTAATGCTTGAAATTATGCGTTCTGATTATACCTACTCAAAAGATCGATGTAAGCTCAAGTTTATATTTTTTTAGAAAGCCTTATTAATTATTATTTTTCCAAATAATATTTTGAAGTATAAACTAAATAGTCGACTTGTAATTTATTTTTCATGAAATATGGCATTTTAACAAACTTTACCTACCTAGTTTGAACGTACTTTATCGTTTTAACCTTCATCAAAACGAAATAAGTATTTGGCATGGATTCTTATATAAATATTTAAAAATGTGATCTAAAAGGTACAACTATTTTATATGTAGGGTATATAGGTACCTACGTATAGCCTTATATTAATACAAGACAAGCTTTTCAACAACAAACGCATTAAATTATAATTTCGTTAAACACTTTGTTGTAATATTTTTTGTACATTCACCATTTGTATACCTACGTAACTAGGTAGTATAATTTATTAAGTACTTATGTGCATTTTTGTACGTTGTTTGGATAATATCCGACTTATATTGCATATTATGTACTGCTTTTATATTCATATTTTGTAAATAGGTCTCTTAAACTTTTGTCACAGGGGCCACAATAAACTTGAATTAAATTCGAATGTTTGGGATACATACTTATTTTCCTCCATTTTCCATAATCTATCACTAGTTTAACTATTGATAGAATTTTTATTTACAATACAATTCACTTCAATTAAAAACCAAGCAGATTCTTCAGAATAATACGCCAGTTTTAAAAATACAAGTGAATTATTTTGCAACTAAAATTATAAGCCTTAGAATACTCTTATAAATAATTCAGGGACTTCATTTAATAGGAAAATTTAAAGCCTTTTTGTCAATTCTGTTACGCTACAAGCATCGTCCCCGCCGATTAATTTCACTAAGGAAATATCTAAATACATACAATTGTCTAAATACAACCCTATCTGGTACATCAGTAGAGGATATAGTCGATTATTTGTCAAATTTTACTAAATATATATATAATTCTAACTATATTTTCACATATTTCGATATTTTTAAACAAACAGATTTATTTTAATTTTTGTGTTGTGTTGCAATAACATAATTAAAATTATTAAAAGATCGATAAAATCCTGAAAGTTTAAGAAAGACTGTTTTGAATTGTACATTTATATTTACTACAGATAACATCTAAAGTGTGTATGAAAATAACATATAACAATATATGAGACTAGTTTCTGACTTCTTCGTTTTTTTTTAAATAAAAGACATGTTTAAAAAAAAAATGATAGGTGTGCCTAAGGTATAATCAAGCATGTGATTTGCCATAATGTATATAATATAATGTAAGTATATTTTAAACCATATTCTACATATCTACGAGAGAACCTCACCGTGGTCTTGTCCTTTTAGCCGCGAAATTTTCGTCCACATTTTCACTGTCTTCAATTTGTTTCCTAATTTCAATTGTCACTATATTTGCCTCATGAGACATCATTTAATTTAGGAACATTATCTATATAAATAAATTATTTGTCTATAGCAACATCTCTAACTTCACCGAATCGTTTTGTCTTTTGATCACGATTTTATTCAAACTTTCACTGCTTCAACGTCTCTTGCAAAATTATGTCAACTCAATACATGTTTTTTATTATTTTAAAGTTTTGGTCATTATGAATTGAAACTATGGACCTAGTATAAACATTCAGCATCTAACGACACATATCGTGGGGACAATTTGATATCCTAAAGTTGTTTTTATTTAAATCAAACATTCTAATATCGTTCACTGAAGCTTGTCCTAGCTTTGTCTCGGTAACTAACCAATTCATCGCCTCGCTTTTTGTTATTTAGAATATAGCGTGTATATATCGTGAGCAGTGAAAGTGACGTGTTTCCTATAGTTGTTGGATCAGGCAGGCTCAGGCGCCGAGGTCGTCACCAAGATGGGGATCACTGGCTTCTCTAAATGATGGTCACTGGGAGATCTGGAAATAAGTGGAAAATTATTTAATTAGCACAATCGTCGAGGGTTCTAAATATTTGCTTGGCACAAAGATCAATAGGTAGTCATGAAAATATTTTGAATTTATTAAAATGAATATTTATAATTTATAATCTATTTACTAAATGCTCAAATATTCATACTCCGTTATTCATATTGGATTAGTAAAGTTTTTTAGCTAAAACGGATATTAAATATGTTGCTTTCTCTTTTCATTGCCCTAAGAGTAACAAGAAAAAAACATTTTATAGGTATTAAATCTAAATTAAATTGACAAATCTTTATCAATAAAGGCCTCACCAATTTTATTTGCATTTCGGATTTCATCTAATTTCAGTAATCCTTGTCTAAAGATATAAAATTTTTATTAAGTAAGTACAAATTTTTGTAACTCCAACTCTAAATATAATATCATTTGAATTTGAATAATCCGTACCAAAAGTAACTCACTTTTTAATTCTATGATGTTCATCTCTGTGTTCATGATGTCCATTAACCGCATGCCCTATTCCATTTGGCATCAGCGCATGTTTCTTCATGCTAGCATGACTATGACTCCTGTGTATATGTTTCTCTTCTCTCCCTTCCTTTCCTTCTTTCTCCTTCTCTATATGATGCAGCTTTTGTAACAACTCTTGTCCATTCTCTACAGATAAATGGCTATGGCTGGAGTTCCGGGATTTCTCATTAATATGTTGCACGAAGTTGTTTTGTGCCATCAGACGATTTTCTCTAGCTCTTGACTCGGGTATTTTGATTTCTATGTGCTCGTCCAAAGACATGGAGTCAACTGAACTGAGGTCTAAAGTGTCGTTGGAAAATGATTTGGGAATGGTACCGAGCATACGATCTGTAATAAAAGAAAAGGCGATGTAGTTAGAAGCATTCATGATATAAGAATGGCAACATTAAGATGCATGACTATAAGTAACATCAAGTATAAATAAATAAATAAATAAATCCACACAGCGTCATCTAGTCCCAAGCTAAGCAAATTTAATGCTTGTGTTATGGTAACCAAATGACCAAAGACATATTAAGTAGGTAATACAATTGATTGACTTTGTACTTAGTGGTATTTAAATTAAAGTAACAAAATTGTGGCAAAATTGAAAATATCATGACAACCGACTTCAATTTCAAAAGATAACAGCAATTTCTTGCACTTTTGAAATGAATTTCTGTTCTTAACTCCGACAATTCTCAAAAAAAATAATGGAACCTTGGAAGTATTTTCTTTCAAACAAAAAAGGTTTTTAAAATCGGTACACTACACTACTAACGGAATAATCGGTGAACATAGAAAAACAATACATACAGTGGAACAAAGAACCTCTCCCTTATTTGAAGTCGGTTAAAAAGAAGAATCAACAGAAAAATATGAAGTACTTCAGGATTTCAATACTCAAGCGCTTAATGAGATGCTACATTTATTTAAACATCCATGCAAGTTTACATCGGAACTTACATAGATCTATTATTTTTCCTGAAATTCATATTCTTCTTGAGATTCCGCTATTAAGGCTAACACGCAAATAAAGCGCTGCCAAGGGTCTTTCTCGCCATAGAGGACTATAAATAAAGTATTCATTTAAAAGCAATGGGTAAAGAAAATTTGTATGTAGTAGATGATCAATGGCATCGATTGAAAAACTCAAAATAATGTAGAGACTCAAAAATCAGGTATTTATGAAAAAGTTGTTTATGAGGTTCTGTTCAGCAAAAAAAGTATTATTTCATCAAAATAATAATATATCAAAGTAATTTTAGTAAAAAAGTGGTTATTAAAATTATGGTAATCTATTTTAATGACAAAATACAATATCTGAACTTCAATAGCCAAGACTTTCAATAAAAACTGTTTTTTTTTGTAATTAAAAGTTTTCAAAACAATAAAGAATTTCGACATTTCAAAAGGTTATTTATTTCTTGACATTCAATAGGTCAAAGAAGTAGAACAATAGGTAAATTAAGCTTAATACCTAGTTTCTGAGAGGTTGACACCGTCGCTCGTAATTCGTCCAGCTGCTTCGCCGAGCATAAAGGCGTGTCAACTTCGTAAGTGTTGTTGAATTTTGTGTAGTCAACCTGAAAATATATGCAAATTCATTTGTAGTTTTAGATTTGACGTCTATTGTAATAAGTGTTAGCTCGTTTTGGAGGACATGTTAAATTTACCTACAGATTTTATTAGGCGGCCTAAAAACTCCGTCACCAGAGTTGGCCACTCGCTCATACAAACGAAAGAATTAGGCTAAGGCCTAGGCGGTCTAAAAACTCGGTCACGTAAATTAGCCATATACCTACCTACCACAAATACAACATAACAATAATAAAAAACTATGATTACGAGTTATTGAATGATGATGCTACCAATTTAACTATTTAAATCATCGTCTATTTCTCTGCGTACTTTTTCCTAGGCTATTTTTTCGACAACTTCTTGCTGCGATATGTCATGTCAAGTAATTTCAATGTATTCTATGTCTAGACGACTAGATTGCATATGATTTATCTCGCTTTGACTGCATTTCGCCCTTAACTCCTCATATAGCTTGGCATACAACATTTCTCAGTAATCTAGTTACATGCAGAATCTTACTGAACTACTTGCCGATTGCAATGCATTGCACTATGAAATTGTAGCAAGTATAAGTTGCAAATATACTGAGCTATATTGCCAACAAAATGAATTTTTTAAAGCCCGTTCATCTACCCCTATAGCTAAGAACAAATAAATTGACAAGGAAAATTATCTAATATCCTCTAACAATATAAATTACCTAATAATAATACGTAAATTTCAATAACAATACCTATTTCCTCAAATGACCTTCATACACATCAAGTTCATCCGTTTTTGCATGAGGAAATTAAGCAAGAATATGTATGTCTCTTTAACTAAATAAATAATGCTATATATAAAATGTAATCAGTTTGCTCACTAAAAGAAGCGATGGGCTTGCAACCTGGGGGCCTACCACGAGCTCTTAGCGCGATCCAGTTTAGGACCTAAACTGAATTGTTCTTCTTATGACTTCAGTTTTACGATTCAATTTAGCACATGACATCTGAAAGCGATTGAGTTTGATAAGGTCATGGTACGGGTCCTGAACGCTGTACCAAATAGATATAAGTAAGTATAGAATGCTGTACCAAATATTAGACACCTCCCAAAATGAAAATAAGTGCCTACAGATCTGAGAGAATATGGATCTACCGTTTTTTTGGAATAAAATGAGCCAAGATACATATTCTATTCTTATTATTGCAGTACATATTCTATTCTTAAATTGATTTATTTTCTTCATAAATCACCGTAACACTGAAAGTACAATCTACAATTTATGTTTCCGTCTCATATCAATAAATTTGGTTATAGTCCATTCGACAAAGATGAATTATCTAGTTTTACGAGTCAAAGCACAATTTTATTTGCTTTTCAGTATTGACCGTTTACATACTTAGGTGCCAAAAGTTAGGGTACCTAATCACCTATGTGTTGGGACAATGCGTAAGGTGAGTAGTTGAGTACACCTATTCCTTACTTATTTTGGAAAAATATCATAATTAAATCTACCTATTAAAGTCGAGCGATCAACAAAAATTGTACCGATGAATTAGCTATTTTTTTTTAAATGATCTCATGTAAGTGACTGTGTTTTTTTATGAGAATAAATGTTTTTAAACCGAAAAGTAAAATATGCGAACACAAGAATACTTAACTTTGCGTTAATATTTAAACAGAATTAAAGAAGTTATATGAAAAGTGGCCTGGCTTCGCACAGGTTTTCATCCCATTCTCTGAGAGGAAAAACATACAAAAAAATATTTTTATTTATAAAGAAGAAGATGTAGAGATGGTTCTTACCTCATACTCTCCTGTATCTTTTCTAAACGTGACCATAGTCTCAAACCGATGACCCCACCGGATTTCTGAAGGGAGGAAACTGCTTCGAGCTTGCGCCGTCATACCTGTCGATTCGATTACACCCTCTGGAAATGCAAAAACATCGATCAATATATACCTTGTCAAAAATAAACATTAATTCTGCTGAAGTAATTGAAAAGTTATAGGGATTTACTATGTTTTTGTCCCCTTCGGCGGTAGGCTCCACAGAGAAAGTTAACAGCACTACATGTGTAGTGAAGAATAGAGATTGTCATCAATATAAAAAATCGTTTCTGTAGCAACAGATTTTTTATGACTCGCAATTTGTAGCTTGTAGTGATTGTGAAAAAGGCACTCCCAAACGAGTTGTAAAATATTTTGAATAGCTGACGTCACAAATATACGCAAAGTTCAGGGCAACCTACCAACTTCGTGTCAAGATGCTGCCAAGACACGCGGTGACTCTTGTCTGATGCAGACATGCAAGTCTATATTCATTGTTGATATACTCGTACAGGAGGTTACAATAAAGACAAAGGCGAAAGTACCACTGACACTGAACGCGATCAAAGCTCTTTCGAGTATACGCTTTATGATTTAGATCACAGAGCTCGCGCCTACGCACTATCGTTTGTAACACGGAAATTATGCGCTTGAATGAAAGCATTACAAAGAGTTTAATGTCGTTACATAATGTAGGTGTGATATAAAATCAGTCGCAAGTTTATACTACCCTTGTTCGAATGACCTATTATAAAAAATATGATTAAAAAGTCTTATTCCTCTGGATGAATTACCTGATACAAGTCCGTTGCAAACAGTTTACAGGCTTACAGATCTAAGGCTAAACTTACCCAACATGACAACGATCTCAAATCGTTCTTTCAGCATGTCTTCTGCAGACAGGTTGTACAACGGAGACTTCTCATTGATCTTGTGGACTATAGTCATGGGCCAGATGAACATTAGACGGTCTTCCTCACCATCAGCCCCGACTTTCAACTCTTGTTGGTAGAATGGAAGCATTTCTCCTTCTCGCGTGATCTAGAGTTGAGTAAGAATTTTGTGAGATTCTTGAAGTTTTAAAAGCGGAAGGCATGCGTTATTTACAATATTCTACAAACGTTCGTCAGAAGAAAGATATGGTCATATGTGTAAAGTTGATAAAGTGACTGACTCCTTGATGTTTTCCTTTACCATTTAGGTGAAAGTTTCGAAATGATAAATCTATTGATAATGGCTGAAAATTTCATCACTCGCGAATCATCCCTTGTTTTGTTTTGGAAAGTTGATATCAAGAACTTATTAAACTTATATTGTCACAATAACAGATGACCTATACAGAATGCAAGAATGTTTATATCTTACATCACAAGTTAAAATATCTCTCGTCAAACACCTACTATGTTACTTTTGGATGAATATGACCAAAACAAATCAAGTTTTTTATCGATGATTCAAAGTCATTTCGCTCTGTTTGTTTACCAGTTTAAACTAGTTATCATGCAAGTTACTAAAAGCAGTGCTAATTGTTTATGTTACTGGATAAACAAAGGATTATGTATACATAGATGTCATCACTCCGTGGTTCAGTAATTTTGAAAACAAAATTGTATCTTTGCACAAGTTAAGTGTGTGCCATAACGCCGAGGAATGAGCGGGAGAGCGAATAATGTTTTTACTCGTGAGTGAGAAGCGCAGAACGATAGACACGCAACATAATTTATAGCGAAAAAACAGTTTTTATTTAATTACAAGTTAATTAAACAAGTAATCGAAAAATTAAAAAACCAGAACTAAATGAATACTTCTAGGCTATTTGTCAAAACATAAAACCAACAAAAATAGCGTTCTGTTCCTGAGATAAATAGCAAACTGTGTGAAAAACATGTATTTTTCAAAAAAATATATGATCGAGAAAACTTTTACCAATCGTGTTTCTAAAAAACCACAACGCAAGATAAAAGTTCAAAGTTTAATTTCTCCAAACGGTATCTTTCACGGATTTTGAGATCTAATACGATTCAAACCACATATTTGCTACCTACGGCCTCTTAAGGATCTACATGCGCGGTAATAGACCACAAAATTATTGTCATTGTGATATTACCACAAAATTTAAAGAGGAGTCAAGTAGGTACCTACTATTGTTATCTATATTAGTATAGGTTATCAATATTAAGGAGTGCTTTATAAAGTTTTCGGTGGGTAAGTAGTTAATAACGGAAACTAAAACAGGGGAGAAGAAGAAACAAAGTAAATAAGATTAAACAAAAAGTAATTAGCAGTGTATAGCGCGTGTGCATGCAATGTCCATAGGTGGGTCTTAATAAGACAAGCTAAGGAACTAAGAGCTAAGAGATAGAAAGACAACATAATAATTAGTGAAAACAGAAAAAACTAAAATAGTGCTTAAGGATTATAATTATAGTACCTTCTTCCGAATTAATTGGGCTCGGACATGGGCCTCCAAAATGTGGGACTTGCGAATATCTCCGACGCGGAACAGAAGGCAATACTCTCCATCCCTCAGACAGATCACAGCATTCCTCGAGAAGAGGAGGGTGGTATTACGCTTCTTGGCACGCGCCAGCTTCGCGAATATAAGACCCACCTACGGACAAGAGAAACTTATCTTCAAATAACATTTCAAAACTTTTAGAGCCAAAGTCTGCACGGGAAAACTGTGGCTCTAAGTTAGAGAGTGCTAACCCGATCATTAATCAGTCTCCAGTTTTGGCAGACAAATGTACCTTTCGGCGAATTATCTGTGCTCTAATGTGAGCTTCGACAATATGCGATTTTCTCATATCACCCACTCTGAACATGAGGCATAGCTCGCCATCTCGCAAACAGATAACAGTATTCCGGGAAAACAGCAGGGTCTGTGTACGCTTTTGAGGTCTAGACAGCTTTGTGAAGACTGTACCCACCTAAAATTAGAAAAACCTTGCTGCAATATCTGTCGCTTTGAAACAGATGTTTTTACTCTGTACACGATCTATTGTCTTGGAATATACTGCTCAAACTCACTTCGGTTTCAATGGCACGTGACTCACAATAGGTAATTTATTAGGTTCAACGACGTAATCCCATCTAGATATTCTGCTAATAAAAACTCGATAAAACTGTAGTGGCATTAATTCGTAATTATTTCGAGAGCAACATCTGGTTGGATATATAGAAGATTCGTTACGTTAATACATTTGGCCGATCGCCAAATTTGTATTAATAAATTTATCCTATTAGCTTTGAAGCAGGAAGTTTTTTTTTATACTCTGACGCAGTTTAATAACCCTTTTGCCTTTTCAGCAACAATAGCATTGTTTTTACACATGCGTGTATCTATAACAGTTGTTTTGCTTAGAGTCAGCGTCAGGGAGATTTATTTTATTGGTCATTACAATGAAATCGGCGGTAAAGTACCGAGTATTAATCACCTACTTACAGCAACAACAGTGTGATACTATGGTTACGGAAACAAAGTAAACTCACCATGAACGCCTGGATAAAGACACCGACGATGCTCTGAAAGCACATTACGAATATAGCTTCAGGGCATTCTTCGTTGGTCGTCCTCGATCCGTAGCCGATCGTGTGCTGTGTCTCCACGGAGAAGAGAAAGCAGCCGGTGAAGGTATTGACGTTGTTGAGGCAGGGGATGAAGTTTTCGCCTTGTTCCGCGGGGTTCATGTCTCCATGGGTGAAGATGATAAGCCACCAGAGGAGAGCGAAGAGTAGCCAGGAGAGGATAAAGGAGAGAGCAAACACGAGTAGCGTCCAGCGCCACTGTGCGTCCACAAGGGTCGTGAAGATGTCCTGAAGGTATCGGCGCCTGCGCTTGGCCACGTTCCATTGGACTACGTTACAGTCTCCGTGCTTGAAGATGACGCGCTTTCGCACGCGTCGAGCTGCGTTTCGGGCTTGGCGGGATCTGAGGAAAAACAAAACAAAAATGTTAATTTACCTTTATTAAACATTTTTTAATTCTTGGATTATGTTCTTAGTAATCATCGTAGATATAACTCAAGCCTTTACATCTTTACTAGATGATTTATACAGAGTCAGGAGGCAAACTTTGCCTACACTTAACGGGACACTGTAGTGCCTGGAACATTGTCGAGATGGAATAGGCTTGATCATCGTAGATAATCAAGCCCTATTCAATTACTACGAACGGTCTTTTTTGCGATAGAATAGGTATTACTAAAATAATTGTTTAAAAAATCACAAAAAGCTCGTATCGTCATAAATAACACCCGCTGCGAATTTATTGTTATCTGCACAGCCCATTACAATGTTCAAATAATTTTCAGTATTTTACGTTTTCTTTAAATGACTTCATTTGCAATAGTGTGAATTTGCAACATTACAGTATTTTATTTGAATATTGAATAGCATTATTTTGATTTATACTAAAAATATTGGTATGGTTAAATTTATGCCCAGTTTATTGCTTTCCATCAATTGGGTGTTAATGACGTCAATATCTTAAAATAAACAGTCAAATTATTTTCCCGATCAATGGAAAATGCTGATTATGTTTACACCATCAATCATTACAAAGTGTGATTCGCCTTTGTTCCATATAATAGCTATTATGTGTAAATATGTAATATTAGCAGCAATAAAAATGCAATATATGTATAGGTATTGTGAGAATAATTTAAAATGATACAAATAAAATATGACAGTGTTATGGAGATAATGCTTAATAAAGAAGCAAAAGTTTTTGCTATGTCAAAACAGAGCTTTTTTTATGAAATAGTAGCTACATTTGTCGCGGTGTTATGGTAAGTATTTAAAAATACATGGTTGTCGCAAGAACTCAATATAATGCCTAAATTGTTATAATACGGGCAAAGTTACGGGAAATGAGAAAACAACAGGTATAAGCTATTTCAATACTTGAGTAGGTACATCACCAATTACAATAACAACAGTACAACTAAAAGTACAAGGACGCAATCTGTGCCTTCACTAAACGGTACAATGTAGTGCCAGAGACAATGTTGAGATGGAGTAGGCTTATAAAGTACTAAAACCATATCTTTATCTATAGGAGAGAAGGCCTTTGTATTATATGAAAAACATAAGCCCTTGAGCTCTTTTTATGAGTATCCTGTATTTTTTAAGTGATTTGTAAATGTATTGTGCATTAGCACTTTGCCACTTTAGTAGTAAAGTGACCACTACATTTTATCGGATTAAATGCATTTAGTACCACTACTTGTACTGTTATGATTTTATTTTAAGATAACAGACCAATATCGACGTGGTCAACAGGCCGTAGGTTGTAATCGTGTTTAAGTGAACATGGAAAAAAAATTAAAACCTTCAAGCCCCTTATGTGTGGTTATCACTATAAAAATTTAGTTTGTAAGGATTAGAGTGTATCACTTCAATTGTTCTAGTAATTTTGTAAGAAATGCGAAAATAAACATCACTTTTCTAAACTTTCTAAACTAAATGTTTTCAGTTTTACATTAGTTACCCTATACATTTCTACTTTTTCAATTTTTACATTTAATGTAGCTGATATTTATGATGTTAGAGTAGGTAAATTCTTGTATAAAGGTAACTCAGTATGAATAAGCTATGAGCATTTCAAATTAGATATTTTGTACTAGTTTGTATGATAAACAAGGATAAAGTTTAAACAAATTATGTTGATGAAACTTGAATTATTTATTCTAGATTAAGAAGAGGAAAACAAATACTTGGAATTCGTTAACATAAAATCGAGTGAGAAAGTCGTAAAAAAAACCAATCGAATTTTAAGTTTGAAAACCAACGACACAATTAAAATGCGTTTTAATGACTTAATCAAATACGAGTAGTAATAGATAACATGAGCAATGCCTCTGTTAGGTTAGGTTAAAAAAATACAAGCAAAGGTATTCATGATAACAATAAGGGTTTAAACATATCCTCATATAACATAGCAGAAATGAGGTCGCCGTAGCCGAAACCGGCTAGGATGATTATTATTATTATTATTATATTATTATTATTATTATTAAGGGTAAACTTTATTAAAGTCGTTCAATTAAAACCTCCTTTTCCTCAACGTTAAACAAACAAAGTCACTTAATAAATCAATCCTGTTATTATACACCGATTAACAAACAATTAGGTATGCAAAGCCTCCATGCTATTATTTTAATGGTTTCTGATTAACTAGCAGACTTTATATGATACTTTCGCAGAATCTGTAAAACTTCAATGCAACACAACTATGAACGTCCATCGGCTAAGGTCAAAAACGCTCAAAAATATCTATTTCTCGATCTACTTGATCGAGAAATAGATATTTTTGACAGATCAAGTTATATTAAGTATAAGTACTTCAGGCTTTCTGTCCAACGTCCACGTTGCAAATTTAATAAATGGTTTAAGAAACAGCCTACTAATTGTGCTTTACTGTATTTCTAAGATAAAACCACAAGACATGAAAATCGTGTGGTGCGAGCAATTAAAGTTTATTTTTGTCCTTCATTGAATTACAGCTTAACGCAACAGGCGTTTAGAAACTATTTCCTAAGTTCCGTGCCAAGCCCATTTAAGGTTGTAGATACGCTAAAGGAATGAATAAGATAGCTTTACAATGAATTGCAAAAATCTTGACTCTATTGCAGAATGTATGTAACAACCACAATGTAATGTACAATGTACATCTTTTTTTTATTATACCAATGAGGAAGAGTCATAGATTTTTTTCACAGTGATGTCATATTGGCAAAAAATCCTTGTGAGAATATTATTTGGTTACTGACTAAATGTTGCAATAGTGTAACAAGTTATATCACTTAGGCATTTGATATCAGCTATCCATCTCAATGCAAAATCAGTGATTACAAACACTTTCTTATCTAGGTAATAGTGAAATCGATTTTGAATCGATTAAGTCCCGATGATAATATTGGTTTTCAAGTCGCGATAGTTTAAAATGTGTACTAGACATTATAATAATATTAAACGTATGTTAAAATTTCGTGATTTAAATGTGTCTATTCATTCGTAGAATCTTCATCTGGGTTATGAGGAAGAGACTTGAGGTATGATCATTGACGTGGTCACCGATGCGACCACGAAGAGAATACCCGTGTGTTATATTGTTTGGTAATGTACTTATTAGATATTTTACGAGTACGTCTTTATAAGACGTTTTGACATATTTTCTCAAAAATTTAAAACAATATGAACACAGGATGAATTGCTAAAAATCCATTAGACATAATATAAATCGTTGTGCCATTTCGAATCAATTTTGAAAAATAGCTTTGAATAGACTAATAATTAACTACTATGAACTCATTGACTAGTTATGAAGATACATACACCCACTTCATTTGGATGACGTCTTCATAACGATGCTAAGGAACACAGCTGAAAGAAACAGCTTATTCAAATTGACAGCACATGAGAAGATTCTGGAATAGATTTGTAGCCAACCACCGCCAAATACACGGTTTATGCAATAAAATTAGCATTCAAACAGTCTCCTTTTTTAAGAAAATTAAAATAATAAATGATACCCAATCAAACTAGCTCTGATTTTTTTTAAACAAAGATTTCAGCAACTATACTTTCATTTCAGGTTACCATGTAGTCGAATTTAAATCGAATTCGTGGAATAAAGTCTTAATTTCCTCCTGAAATTTAGGGAATTCATTTTGTATAACAATTGCTCATTGGTAGGCATCCGTGTTCCTCTATATAGAACAGGCGGAAATGAGAATCTTTGTTGAAACTTCATAATGTAGTATGCCTTAGTGTTATCAACTCCAAGTCTAGATTGCTGAAAGTCGAGGAAAGGGAGTTGAGGGTGAGTTAGAAAAAATAACAACAATCAATGGTGATGAAAAGTTAGCGATGGCATATTCTGTACAAGTGTGTGTTCTAAGAATCACAAGAGGCAATTAGCGCGCATAATTATTAACTGTTGCCAAATATTTGAACTAGCCACTTATCTACGATAGTGATTGCAGATCTACTTTACAGTTATCTGTATAGAAAAATGTTAGATGTGGAAATGTAAGTCGGATTAAATAAACTTTATGCTATACCCAAACTCGTTATATGAATATGATGTTACCTTCGTCATAAAATCTGAAACATATCAGTGAGAGTTTTCTCAGAAAAGACTGAACACAATGAAGGGTAACTTACTTTTGTAACTCTTCGGCCCAAGCAGCTTCTGAAGTACTGATTGGTTTTCCAGACATAAACATAGATACTTGACTCATACATTTTTTGAGCCCCGACATTATTTAGCACGCAATTCAATTTAAATACTGTCTTTCGTCAACGTCAATAAACACTTTTACAGACTCATCAAACCTTGAATACGATACAAAAATAGCGCTTCTCCGCATTTACTTTAAACTAAGAATTATCACTTTATCACATTGAAATACTGTACGAATTAGTAAATAATACCTACTGCACTTTACAAAATTTTCTCTCTATCTTTCGAGAGCACATTAATTAGTGACTCACAGAACACTTCTTTTATATCGAATATCAATACCACGAATCTAATCTTCGTCCCAAAACACATTTTGAGGGAAATATTCCGATGGGTAGTATGGCGACGTTTTGAGAGCGTTTTTCACCTTCCCTGGCGAGTGTAAAGGGAATTGGTCCAAGACTGAGGCTATTTAATGGTACAGATGTGAAGACGCTCGTTTCTCGCAAACAGTGCGCTGACTTGTGCCAAAGTAGCTTGTGGCGCCGGATCGTCGCGTCGTTCGTCTAATCTATTTTTCGAATAAAAATCTCTTCTGTGGACCACATGATACACGCAACTACTGCTAGAAGCAGCTTGATATACTAATAAATATTATGACAGCGTTTTCCAGACGATATAATCAAGCGGTTAAAGCTCGAACAAATTGAATTAGATACGTCTTTGGATTGGAAACGTAATTGAAGAAATAAAATACTGGCTAGTAGGTACTTAGTCATATAAGTAGAGAATTTTATTTGTATAAGTACCTACCATTGTTATAATAATAATATTGTTGTTATGTAAGAAAAGAACATAAAATAAATATATGTTTTCGTTTTTAGAATTTCTATGCATTCTCTACAGTAAAAATTGTAAATGAATTAGGCATGTTTTGGACGGAGCAGGTATTTATTCAACATTAATATTAAATAATTTTATGTATATTACAGTCACTTATTTAATTTATAACTATTGTATCAACGAACACTACGAACAGTAGGTAATCACAAAATTATGTCTGCTTCAAAGTTATTTGTTATGTTGCATAACATCAGCTGCCTATTGTGGCAAAATAAAAAAAACCTTCTTTTTATATGAATCTTGTTTTTATTTCTATGTATTGATTTGCAAATGAGTAGTGTGAACAATCGTGACCTCGAATAAGAATTCAATAGATCGACAGATAACATTTATTTTGTAAACCAAATGAAATAGCTACCAAAGAAAAATAGCTTTCTAGTCGAAGCTAGATTTTATGAGTTACTTAGAGTTTAAATGAAATTAAAGGCCATCGACGCTACCAGAAAGATTATATTTTATTGTATTTATTATTTTATTCGGAAAACGAAACAGTGATACAATAACTATGTAACTTACGTAAATATAAAACTAATTGTTTTAAACGTGTTATAATATGAAAGTTTGTTTGTTTAGGTATTTTTGGTCATAGCAGTAAAAAGTTTGAAAATGAAACTTAGAAAATATTAAGTTAATAAAATGAAGCATATTATTCTGAATATGATTTGTATATTTTTGGTTAATAGGGGTAAATTTATGAAATTAATTAGAATTTATAAAATAAAAATATGAAAGAACATTGATAAACTAACGATGTTCATTCTGATTAAATTCGATGGAAAACTGTTTCGTCGTTATGTAAATAACAACGTATTGGTTTTAAAATCCTCCAACATTCTGTTTATGATTTTTTGTATTGGTATAAATAAAAAATAAGTAAGTAACAATATAATTATACATGGCACCTTAACTGATTGCCAACGTGACTACAAAACGTGTCTATGATTATACATGGATACTATTATTTAAAAGTTACTAGAAAAAGCCCATTTCAAACTGCAATCAAACGTGACCAACCTCTACACTACACATTTATAAATCCTCAACATGATATATGTTCTAGGTACGTAGAAATAGTTGGACAACTTTTGTTTTGCCAATAAATCTTGGTTGTTACACGTGTTTTTGTACTCCTAATTCTGACAATGTCTCGGCCAATCCTGTAAAGCTAGAAAAGTCATTCACATGTGTATAATAAACACAAAGAAACTAAGAGTTTCTAAAACAATAAGGCACAAGTCGTCGATAACACCAGTAAGTGCACTGTCTGCAACAATACTGCTTCGGTTACAAGTTGTATCTTAAATTATTGATCATTCAAAAACAACTTTTCGATATAAGTATACGACTGCAAAAAGTATCATTACTAAAAATTCAAAAATACTTTATCTGGAAATATTATTAAAGGCGTGACTAATTAATTGATTAGGTACTCTAAAAAGTTTGTGAACAGGTAACCAGTTTCGTTCAACGTTCGGACTCAAAGTTCATTATCCGTCGGGTCACCCTCTGGTGTCGTGATGCTGAAGAGAAACAGGTGTCGTCTTTTGGCTACAATTTGTAAATACGTAAACAGTGTACCTAATTATATAGTTATACTAGAGAGTACGCAGCCTTCTTGGAATTATACACTATATGGTATCAGAATTAGAGGAAATAAGTATATCGATCGTATGGGTTTACTGGAAATGATTTGAATAAGTTAAGTTATCCTCAATTCGTTGTTAATCTATGTAGAGTTATATTTTAAGAAAACTAATTCGGTGCCTGTATGCGTAAAACTTGCGCCACCGCCTATTTCATTGTATTATTAAGTTGCACAAAGGAATTAAAAAATATATTATTTCGTTTGTGAATTCTATCATAAGCTTTTTTTAATACCTCTGTAATAGTTTTATTTTGTACCTATAGTTTAGGAAAGTAGCGAAAACAGAGTTTGGTGGCCACCAAGTGCAACTTCGCTACTCCTCCTAAAATCATAATTTATTATAAATAAATTATTACCGAAGTATATAACTTTACCTAAGTTTTTAAAACTTAGTTTTTAGGCCTTTAGGCGGCCTAAAAACTCCGTCACCAGAGTTGGCCACTTGCTTATACGAGTGGAACGAACGAACGAGTATTGTCATTTTTACCACGACTTTCTGAAGAGTTTTACAAATGGGCTAGACAAGTGACAAGTAATAAACAATGGTTAAAATTACTCTTTATTTTCTGTAGTTTATGCATAAATGGACTGCAGACGAGACACGACAGTCAGACTATTACAATGTCAACGAAACATTATTATGCATATAGTCTAGACTAGGTTTAAACAAAATTTTTGTAACTGATCATTATGACACTTTTATGAGTTATTTTCAGTATAATTTTGAAGCCAATAGATTAAAGATTTTCGTTCAAATTTAACCAATGACGAAGATTTGACATTAGATATTCATCCTTAGTGAAAAAGGGAACGGCGCTGTTGCCAACTCGGTTTGTGTCACAGGTGCCGGAAATAGCTATGCATATGTACCTATCGTGATATCTATAGGTATGTATACTGAAACCAGCTAGAAATAAACTGGGAATAGTTTTGCTACTCCATGGTAGATGTCACTGTACGTTAGCATTCGTATTTCAAACATTAATTTTATTTTGAAACTCTAGATAAGGAGTTTACGATAGTTATACTAAGTAGTTAAGTAGGTACTTATTAATTGGTATTTTAATTAATCTACTTCTAAAGTATTACGAACACTCGTATATAAGGCAAAACATAGGTAGGTATTTAATATTTTTCAAAAGCCTGATACTTCTTAATTAATCATCTATCATCAATCGAAGATTTGCGTATATCATCGTATAACTGAATAATATTAAAGTAATGACTTTTGGTCAAACGCGAGCTAATCAGCCATAATCAAATCAAATATATTAACATAATCATAGTGTTGTATGCTCTACATAACGTTCTCTACAATGGCCTCGTGTACTAAAAGGTTGACTGCAGTAATTTTCAGTGCATATGTTCTGAATATTCAAGAACAAATTATGAAAGATTGACAAGGAAACGTTCATTCTATCATCACTCCCGTGATGTGTTATTTTTTGCTCGGTTCAATGGGTTCTCGGAAAGCGATCCAAAATATATATTTGCGTTGGTAAAAATCCATGTTCACCTGTGTTTTAACAAATGATTTTTCTAACATAAGATACACTTTGTGATGATGGTTTTCTTTTAAAGTAAATCTAGAACAGTTAATGTATAAAACAAGCAGTTTTAAGCAATAAGGAAAACTCTCGTAATTATGTTTATAACAAATGTATGTTTGAAAAGCCTTAGCTCTCAATCTAATTTGCATTTCCACGTATTTATAAAAAAAACAGTGGGTTTTCTCACAACACCAAAATCAAACAATACAACCTCCCAAGAAAACTGGTCGTAAATTATGTAAAGTTATTTGACCTTTATCATAATATGTTATAAAATAAATTAGTCAGTAACAACATTAAACACCTAACCACAATTATTTATAGGTCTTCTGTCTGAACCCTTAGAATTTTACAAATGTTCTTGAATGCCTAAAATAAATCTGAGCGAATGCCTCCGTCTCTGGGGTTAAAAGAGTCGCGAGCCTGTTTTAATTGTTTATTAGAGTATATTCACAATTATATTTTATATAATTGTTTATATAATTGTTATTTACAATATTTTTGTATTCTGTACATAAATAATACTGCTTCGCATAATACAGATTCTCTTTTTCACGGACCGTTCTTCCCTTTATCGCAGTAAATTTAATTCACTATCAGCGTACTGGCATTCAATACTATGAACTCTCAATTTGGCAGCAGTTCAATCAGTAATGTACCGCTACGTCAGTCTCATGGTGCAGATGAGGTCGCTGATAATCTTCGTATCAGGCCTTGAAGAAGAATTAAAGCACTTTTGGACTTACGACCTCGTATAATGACCTGATAACCTGGTCATCAGGTCATCGCCAATCTCTAGAATACTGCTTTAGATAATGTTTATTAGATATCTTGAAATCGAATGTGGGATCCAATATGTTGTAAACTTCTCTTATATTTGGTATCTTTAAAATATCAATAAGTGATTATTATGTACTACACACATACATTTGATTTTACCTTCTGTATTAGGTACAGAATTAGTTAAACTACTATGACACATTTGATGTACAGTCCAAGGGCAGCTGCTATAAAAACTGTCACAACTTTACAAGTACCTTTAGTACGAATTACCAATTCGCCTAGCTATTTAGTTACATTTATCTGTGGAATTCAATGTGGGCATGGGCATGTGGCCATGACTCAATTGTTTGATACAATATACAGAAACGAAAACAGCTAGTGTTTTACTCTTGATGCTACGTGAAATAATTAGTATATTAATAGTCGTTTTAGAATAATCTAGTCTTGATATCAATAAATAAATATATGTATGGATATCATGACGTGTCCTGATCACCAAATTTAAAACGGACTAATCAAGTTTTATTATCGCCAATACATTTTCTAAGGTCAGAGTAATCGAGCAGGTCATAAAGGTCACAGAACTGAAGATACTTTGAATTAGAGGTTTCCTTGTTGTATGTTATCGAATGTCTCCAATACGTCGCAAACGAAGTCTTTGAACTCACTCAAAAGATATGCAGTAAACATACCATATACCTATAGCGACCTTTGTCAGCAGTTGAAAAGGCCTATGCCTAAACTGATATCTTACATGACTAGTCGCGTTTGCTAAAAATGTGTATCAAACTTGATTATTCAAAGTTAAAAGGAATTTTGGAAACAAACATAGCTGTGCATAATACCAGTAATGAGTCATTTTCGTCAACGTCAATACATTTTAATTTGCATTTTTGTTAATGCAAAAGATGATTTCATGTCTTCACAGTTTGCTAAGTTTTTTTTATTATGAATCTCTTTGTTCAAATCGTTAGCTTGTGAAATATAAAATACATAATAGTTGAATGTGAAATTGATTTGTACCTAGGTACCTACCTAACATCATCACATCAACAATCTGTTTGCAATATTAGCCTAGAACCTAGAAAATCTAGGAATTGTTCAAATTCAAGAGTATTTGAACTTGGTAATTTTTCAACGTTTTTTATGCGGATGTCGAAGTTGTTCCAATTAATGCATGATTTATTTATTCAATTGCTTTAAGTAGTCTGTAAAATACTGAAAAGGAGCATTATCATAACCATTTATGTATTTACAAAAAAAATGTATCTAAGTTGTATATCAGTCATCTAGTTACCATAACACAAGCATTAAGTTGCTTAGCTTGGAACTAGATGACGCCGTGTGGAATGTCCAAGGATATTTATTTATTTATTTTATTTATTTATTTCAGTAGGTACATAGGTACAGAATAGGTTATAAGGTTCAATATTTTTATGATTCATAAAACTTTTACGTTATGGCTCCAGTACATTTCTTTGTTCGGAGAATTTTACCGTTTGTTTATTAAATATGCGGTGGATTGTGGGGTATTGCCGTGTCCTAGATTATGAATGTAAACCGGTGACACACATTTGTAACATTTTGATTACAAAAATTTATGATGTCTTAAATAGGTAGGTTTAACTTCATTTTAGTCATACGAAGTTGGATGGATTGATCTCAGAGTGATCTGATTTTGAAAGATCTAAATTTTGAAATTTTACTACATTACATGTAATATCACACTGAAATTTTTTTTTTCTTTAAACCTTTATTTTATTTTTAAAAATCCAAAGAGTCGCTAAATAATGGCTTTAAAAAAATAGAATGATAAACCTACTTATTTTACTGACCTGTCTGTGACGTAATGGAATGCTTTTTTTAATTGTTCGTTAATCGTGGTATTGAACTTTGCAACCTTTTATTTTATTTGCATCGTTTCGTTTTATCAATTTGCATAACTTGTTGAATAGTTTAAGTTTTATTTTACCGTTTATTTTCATAGGTTGTTAGATTGTGTTTAGTGGTCGATATTGCTATTAATGTTCAGGAACATTCAGTTAAGGTATATTAGAGAATAAGTAATAGAGTGAAAGCAAACCCATGATGCCGACACTATTCACTAGGTACTAATTTCACGTGTGAGTACACATCCGCTCAGATCTTTAGGGAATATAAAATCCTTTGATAATGTCTAAGGAATAGTTTAAGGGATATTATATAATCCTAGCTGCGGTATTACCCCGCGGTGTTACCCGCAGTGAATAGTTCCCGTTCTCGTAGTAATACCATGATCAAAAGTAGTATATGTGTCAATCCAGGGTATAAGCTTAGTAGCCTGGTACCAAATTTCATTCAAATCCGTCCAGCCGTTTGAGTGTGAAGAAGTAACAAACATTCACACTTACATACACACACAAACTTTCACCTTTATAATTTTAGTGTGATGTATACAATAGTATATGACAAAACAATTAGCCATTATAATATCACACGGGAAATTACTCACGTAAAATTATCGTCGATTAATGATGAGATGAAGATTCTCCGGAAGAATCGAAACATTGTCGGTATCTAAATCGACGATAATTTACGTGAGTAATTTCCCGTGTGCTATTATAATGTCTAATACAACTCACGATAGTTCTGAAAGTGAAAAACAATTAGCCTTTGGCATATACAGAACTATACCATTGCTACAACAATTTTTAAATAAGTTTAATCTATAAAATAAATATAGCTCACATAAAGTTTGGAAAAATAGCAATGAGTAAAACATATATCCATTTACCAAAAATGGATATTGGTGGCGATTCTGTGCAACACTGACTAGTTAAATTATTCCTAAATCCGAAAGCTCTTATTTCGTTCACGTTAAAGTTCAAAATAAAATAACAGACTGAGTGACATCTCTAAAATTACTATAATTTAGTAAAATTAACGTGAATGTGGGTAGAATTGATCAAGACCATTTTTACTTCTGACTAAAACTACCCGCAAAGATGAAAAACAAGGTTAAAAGTACCTTGTTCTTCAAATGTTATTTTCAGTGCTATGCTAGATTGGTCTTTAGCATGAACGTAATAAAATCTTTCGGTTTTAGTCATAATTTAGCTAGTCAGTGTTGCAACAGAATCGCCACCACTATGTTTAAATTTCCGCGACTGTACTTCAATATGTACATACTAAAGCAATAACAAAACCATTAGAAACTAGACGGATCCAGGTCATGCTGTGCTAAGGCTGAGAGTGATAAGGCATGCCAGGAAACGGAGTAATTCACTGCAAACATTTGCTCATGCGCACCCGTTACGCACACAATGTATTGGCTGGGTAAGTAGAATTATTAACATAATACGGATACCAGCTCAAAACTCTACGTTCAGAAAGTTAGGCTTCAAGATCCGTTGAAGATTAAGAAGTCATAGGAACGTTCAAATATACCACTTTTATTGCGAGTAGTTAGTACTCCAAGTAGGAGATTCCAGCCGATAACCGTTTCATAAGCCAACTGATTAAAATATAATCAAAATTATGGCATGGGAACCTTTATAATAATTTTTAATGGGCTAACACTAATTTGCTACGTTTACTGTCTTTAACCATAAAATTCAGCTTTACAGTACTTATAGCTAGCTAGTCTAGATTAGATGTTACTTTCTCTCGATATACTGAAACCACTGAGTTCACTTTCTTTGCTCTTATGAGCTCCTGGTACTTTTGGATAAAACTACTGCAGTTTTAATGCATCGATTGATATCAAGCTAATTCATACAGTCACAAATAGACTGTAATGAGTATTTTGAGTGTGGCGTAGAGCATTCAAAAGCGTTATGAATGTTATCTAGATAACCTAAGTAATTTTCCTTGTAAAAATTAGCATTTCGCGATTCATATCTCACTAAAGATATATTTTATTGTTTTGCAATAAAATAGCAGGCAGTTTTAATTGATCTGTCAAAATATTTAGATTTCATAAAATGATTTATATTACGATAATGTTTGGTACATTTTTTGTAATAACGATCGACTAGATGTCTACCGCTCCCTGGCTGGGATACAGTCGTGATCATATTTTATTTTATTTTACGAGCGACTATTAGCATGTAATGGTCGTTTCTTGACCGCAAACTTTTTGTGTAAGGTAATATTTTCGATTTCATATTTTATCGTTGTACCTAATAATTTTTAAATTATTGTAAAATTTCGTGGTTCCTACTGAGTATTTGATCTCTGAAAAAAGGCCGACTCGATTTATTATCCCGAGGACTAAATCGACAATATTTTATGTGAGTAATTTCCCGTGTATTATTATAAAAATGTGTACTTATTCTTGTTAGTGCAAAGTAAAATAGTGTATGTAACACCTGCAAATACAGAACAGAGTAAGCAAGTTTTCTCACATTGTCTTTCCCGTTTTCAATGCCTTATTGAACTATTAAAACTTTCTGAATAAGCTTGGTCACTTCCAAGTACAATGTTAGTAAGCGTTTTATTGTCTGAATATATCAAACTGTTACGTGACTGAAAGAAAGGCTTCTAGGGTTCGTTATCTATATTCTTATAACTAAACATAGGTTGGCGTTTGAATCACACTCTACCTGGGTGGTAGAGTATGTGAGTGAGTGTGTGAGTGAGTATTGGTTATGGTCACCGCGTTATTGTATTGTATTTTGCGCCTTACTGCCGCGATTTGTCGCGTTACGTTTTATTGGGTCATAGCGAATAAACACTCTGATTTAAAACAATAGTCTAGTCAAAGATTATCTCACTCTACACGGTGTCTTGTACTGAACACATTATCCATACAGATTGTATTCTATAATTCACGTTCAAATACAAATATGTGTTTCTAAAATGAAAAAATCTTTAGCATAAAATGACGGCTTCTTCCTGTAGCCTTGTTTTGAGAACCTATTAGAAAGTATAATCTAAAACTAGTGATAGAATTGTTGGCAGTAGAGATAGACAGAAACCACTTTCTTAGTACTTAGGTACATTCTTATTTATCCCCACGGAATATTAGAAACTGTTTATGAATTTTCAATTATTAATGGAGTGTATAATATTTCACAGATCGAAGTCGAACGTTCCAATTGTTTGCTAATATTGTCCCCCCATGCAATACACGATTGTACCAAGAACATCGCGAGGCCATTCACTTGCTGAACGTGATGTCCTGAACGACAATTTACAATACCTATGCAGTACACGAATAAGGCATGCCGGAAAAAATAACACCCATCTGAAAATCGAAATTTTTCCTTTGCATTTGAGAAAATAACACTCCGAGTTCAGAATTACTATAATGTGCGGATACGGTAGGGCCTACACATAATAACCTGCCATGTTTTGTCATTGTGCATTTTGAGTTTATGTTTTATGCTAGTTTTGTTCTTCACTCAATTCATATTGTTTCTCGTGAATTGGTAGTGATACTACTGCAACATGAGTTTTATAGAGCTTAAAAAAGTTCTGAATATTTTTTTTGCTATATATTTTTAAATTAACTCTTATTATTTATGACTAGCAAAAAAAATGCTTCAAATAATTCATGCAACTGCAGTGGTTTGATGCAAAAACTACCAGGAGCTCATGAAAGTAGAAGAGCGCACTCAGTACCTATAGTTTCAGCTTCTCAAGAGAAAGTAACATTTATACACTAGCTCAGCTAGTTTGTATTTCTGCACGAACTATGTAATTTTTTTAAAATGTTTTAAGCATAGGCCTAGAAAAAAGAATCGTCGGACACTGTGTCTTTCTCTCTCTTACTCGGAAAATTCTTCTAATGAGTATTATTCGGTATATAATGAACATTATTTTTATGTGAGGAATTCCCTTGTGCTATTGTTACAATACTCAAGCGCTTACTAACGTTTTTACTTTAGGTACCTACCTAATGAATTTTGTCTACACTGATCTTTTGTCTACGGGTCATTTCATTCAGAGATGGAAGAGGAGACGAGAAAGACTAGTGTCCAACCGTGGGACGAAATAAGTTAGATTTACAATGTCATACATAACTAGCAACATAACATCAACGATATCGGCTTGCGCGCACATGACCCGAAATCATTATAATAGCAATTATTTTTCTTATCATCACAATGTAATTCTGTCTTATGTATTACAGAAATAAAATATATCTGTCTCACTTTAAAAAATAACAAGACAGAGTTTTTTAATAATTTTTTGCACATAAATTCAAGTTGTACAAAATGTTTATAAACCTCTTTGTAAAGTAAATTAGCGGCTGCTAATATTTACCGAATAGGAGACAAATAATGGGATTCCCAGACATCATTTATTTTATGCAAATACGTGCAAATACATGCAAATGTCAAAGAGTTGCAGACCTCTCGATAAACATCATCATCATGAAGAGTTTCTAATGATCAAACCCTGAAAAGTACTCTAGATGAGCATTTACCAAAAAATTCTCGCACAAGTAGCAGAGGGTAGTATAAACCCTATAAAGATTTAAAAAACATTCACTTAATGTATAATAAATGTTAAACAAGTCTTTAACAATTTTTAGACTTTAAAAAACCAGGAGGTTCTATCATAGATCCTCCTGCTTCAGTGAAGTTCAGTTGAACGTAAAACTTCTAATACTGTTTCCACTGTTTGTATTTTTATATGTATTTTCAGGTAGGTATGCCGATTTCTTCGTCAATGCGGTCGTATAGAAATTTGCTGAGGATCTGATGACACTCTTCAATTTATTAACAGAAATTCCCTCGAGATTGCAGAAAATTGCACTCCTTACAGCGAGAAGTCAGTTACTTTTAATATTTAAAGTATCAGATGTACGATGATAAAACACTATTTACCGATTGATTTATTGCGTGACCCTGAAGGGAATCTAAGCACAATGCATTGTCTGTCTAGCTCCAAGTTTCCTGTGAAATCGACACCATGCTCTAAGGACATCCGTTTCCTTTACTGACTTTTGCATTTGCGAAAGATTGTGAAGTTAATTTATAAACGGAAGAGCCGTTTTTGTATTGTCCATTAGTTTTATTGCTGGTGACGTGAGCGAAAGCAATTGGGTTCATACACATATAAACACAATAGGTATACTAACTATGTTGCACAACCAAACAGGTCATAGACTTATTTGATTTGGGAGTAAAATTACTTGTAACTTAAAAAAACCTATTAATAAATTTATAAGGAAAATCGCTTGTAAAAATCTCAAGAGCGTCTGATCATAAAACAAAAAGTCAAGATCACTGAAGATGCATGTAATCACGGAATCCCTCTAAGCAACGAAGGATAATTATGGCAATTACATTGGAAAAGTAATAAACCACCAGACGAAGCCATGCAGGCGCCACTCGCACTTGACCTCTATCTACAGAATCTACTCGATTCATACAGATTCCACAGCGAAGTGCTGTGGCACGCGTGACCTAATAAATTGTAAAATGACATGTACCCACTTATAAAGTTGCTCACATAATGGTAGGTCACCTTGACCTTGAAATAGAACGCAGATAAGATTCTTCATAATTTCATTGACCTTCATTTAAGCGGAAGTTTATGTAACAGGGTCTGCAATTACTACCCGTACTTCTTCATTTAAGTTTACATTCCAACAACAATAAAAAGTTACTCACCTGAGGAAAAGGTTGAAAGAGCTATCATTCCTTGTCGTTGGAATATCCTTGACACTGGATGGCTCGCTCCGAACACCTCTCAAAGAGTTCCTCAGCTGCCTTGGGATCGAAGCGAGGAGGCCACTGCTGTTTCTTCTCTGGTTCAAGCTCTTCGAGCGCGTCAACTTTCCCGACTCCAAATCCATTGGAACGGAAACTTCATCCTGGCTCTTAGATGTAGTACTAGAGGCATTGGTTTTAACGATAGTTGGTATAGCAGTCTGAACATCTCCTAGTAGCTTCTCCCACGGCGACGCGAGGTCCTCCTCCGAGATCGTCTCGAAGCTCCTCGGACCCACCGACGAACACGTTTTATCTGACATCATGAATAAGCACAGCTAAGGGTAAGAACGTAGCACAACAGACACCGACAGGGCACTTCGTCACTTTGGGTTTTTAGTTTCTTGACAGCACTTCACCCGAATCATAATATCCATTTGTAAATCATAATGTTTGGGGTAGAAATGTTGACACTGAAACAATAGAAAGGCACTGGTTAGTTAAAGTGGTGAATGTAATGCGTAATAAAATAGAAATCATAAAGTTATTTAATAACTAGCTTTACATTTTGAATTGTGGAAAAAGTACTGTGTTATGCGAATTCGAAAGTGTAACTTGAAATAGATTGAAAGTAAACTTTTACCGAAATTTCATGCAATGTTTCATTTTATGTCTCGCTGAAGTCATAATGCGATTGTCGGCATAGCACGGGTACGCATGGACTTTCTATTCTTTTGTTGGTTATATATTGTTTAAAGAGAAAGGTTGCCGTTAGAAAATTGCATACAGTTACTTAAGTAATTGGTAAGCTTAGGCAGCTTAGGTATATTATGAAGTTGCAAAAAAATGGCGACTGAGATTAAGTTTTGATTATATAGTGTTAAAGCAGTTTGGTTGTAATATTACGAAATAACAGATGTGAAAGTAGGTTACATTTCAAACATAAAATTGAATCATAAAAATAGTAAACCTCATCAAGATTTTAATCACTATATTTAAACTTAAGCTAAATCAACGTAATAACGTTCTCTCTATCGTAAAACAAAAAGCATGAATTATCGAAAACTTGGCATAAACCATCTAATATTACAAACAGTAATTGCAAATGATTACGCGAAAGTTTTTGGTTAGTCGGAAGTTGTAGAAAGTTGCAGAAACTCATCATACCACACATATTGTGGCTTTAGAAACGTTTGTTTCTAACTAATTACGTCTCGGAATATGTGAGGATATTTTGTTGATAATACAAAATACATTGAAAAATAATTGTTTAGAATCAGATTCGATTTAGCTGGAATCAGATTCGACACAATGCTGGACAGTCCAACTAGCAAATTGTGATCTAAAAAGTCGATTTCAACATTTTGTGTCTGTATTTTTTCTGTTCCAATACACCTACATAATATATTTTGTACTTTATATCCGACCACACTTCTGTCTATAATCTAGCGTAAAGCGAATATATGTGAATGCAAAGAAAATGTACCTACTCAATGGTTAAAAGCTATGACGGATAATGACTGTAAAATATCGGTTTGAAATAATCTGTACTGTTTGCTACTATTTTTATTGAAAAATGCTTGTTATTTGTTAGGAAAACTAAAATCATCTAAACTGAAAACTGTTATAAGATGTTGTCGAACAAAATAACTTTTGCGTAATACGAGTAGTTCTCGAAAATTCTTGACTAGCCATTATGATGTGTTAGAATCGGAATGCAATTTAATTTCTTGTACCTAATCATCGTGACGGTTTCCTTGTTTATTGCATTCGTAGCTAATTCTTTCATGGCTAGATATTTGTTTTCAAATACCATTCTTTTGGAGTTAATAGTAAGGTTATATTACTAAAGATATTAATGTATTTGATCATTCTTACTGAGATTCGAAATTCTATTGTCAAATTGTTAGATAAGAAGAGCCGTCTACCTCTGTTCAACTATCGACACAATGATCAGCTTGACGTGAGTTAAGAACCGTAATATTTAAGTAAATTGTTGCGTACCTGCATTGAAATCACATTAAAAATATCAACCAATTGCTTTAAAGAGCCATCAACTTATACAGGCACGGCGTCGTCTGGTTTTAGCGACCGACGTTTATTTTTATGCAAATCATAATACCGTGTATCAAGACACCGGAAAGCGATAGGAGTACACTATAGGTACCTACTGACGGCTGATCTAATGCGGTACTGACGTATGAAAAAATACCCACCTTCAATAGAAATATATAAAAAAAGTGAAAATGAATTAATGGAACTATGCAATTTAAAGAGGAAAGTTATTATAGGTATGAATTATCATGAATGATAATGATAACGAGTTTTGTTAAATTTAATCACCTGAAAATAGTACTTTTCCTATGTTTTTGAACAGCTAATAAGCCTAATAATAATAAACTACACACTCCTGAGATTGCTCTTTATAATATGATGATTATGATTACTGGTGATTTTCTTTACCATTGTACCGTCGTATTTTAAACCGATATCTCTGCCAAATGTCCCGCGCTTAGCGAATCTGGGTCAATGCTCCAGTGCGCTGATTCACGGACTCTTGCACCAGATCAGAAAATGATTAGGTGCCCGGAAAAGCATTTGTGAAAATCTTGGAAATCCGTGTTCCCGAAAATGATATGTGGGCCGACGAACCCGGTAAGCTGATCTTGTTTTAGCACGGTCTGACTCAATTATGTTGGACATCTCAGAAGAATTCTGCGAATAACTAATGGCAATTTTTAAAATAAATCATATAATTATCTGGAAGAGCACGTTTCATTTTATTTGCTCATATGTTTTGTTTTTAATATTAAGCCAGCAATTGATTTGTGAGACGATTTTGGGAAAAAGCAACTTAAAAGATTTTAGAATAAGTAAGTAAATAATATTAAATCACATTTGCCTCATTATTTCGTATTTAACTAACTTGGAAAATATTATTGAAGTTAGTAACATTATTATGCCGATAAATGTTCCACGTGTATGTTACCTACCAAGTAGCTATTGTGTGGAATGTATGCAAATAAGTACCTAAGGTATTTTTATAACATCGCACTTATGATTCAATGATTACCAAAGTATTGAGTAATCTTCAGATGTGATTATGTCAGCGATGAAGGAATTTAATATGAACTAAAGGATGTCTCATTCGTTGTCATCCAACTACAGTTTGTTTAAATCCAAATAGTGAATATGTTACCGGCACTCTGTACAGTTTCCGATGTAGTAGGTACCTACTAAACAAGGAAGGATAGAGGTAAGACTTTAAATAGGTCGGTCAATCCATCTGACTAACGGTCGTAGAGATAACAAGTACATTCGTCGCTAGTAGCCAACTCTGATGATTTAATTCGCAGAAACAGAACTTTGACAACCTATTAAAAGTTGGGCAAGTCGCAAGTCACACCATGAGTGTCTTGATTGAAGGCTTGGTGTTACAAAAGGATATTTCTATTAGTTTCTCAAGATAACCCTCAATTAAGTAGTCGTTCTGGGTCATACTAAATTTAAACATGTAAAACTAAGCAAGTAATTTATTTATTTTATTTTATTTATTTAGGTAACTCATTGTTTATTTTTGTTTTTTGGAAATTTTAATATTTTGTACTATATTATTATTAGATTTACAAAAATCCGTACCATAAGTCGTTCTTCGTTGTATCCTACTACATTTACCTAGTATAAGATTATTATATATGATTATAATTAGAACTTTACTATAATAATTATATTTTTTTCACTTGTGTTGTGTATCGCAGTGCCGCTGCTATACGCTCTTCTCTGGCGTCACATAATACCAGCGCAACAGTAGGGTATCTATTATTATTATTATTATTTCACAGTCGACCTGTCTTTGTCCATAGGAAACCAAGGTAGCGCTTGAGTATCCTGTTACATTGACCAATTTGCACGGATAAGTGGCAAAGCTTATCGCCTGTCACGAGGGCGATTAATAATAAGTACTCTATGTGGGAAAAACAAACAATGTGCCCGGTCATTATGCAGATATATTTATGCAGATACCGACGCTATCTGATCTTATTCTAATTATTTAATAAGGACTCGCTCATCTGTACAGCCATGACTTTTATGGGGTTTTGTGACGTAATATGACATATTTTATTCAACAGCATTCTGCTGATCTACTTCTGAAAACGATTAACAATATGGCGAATTATAGCGTTAAGTTGTGGCAAAATGCTGGGGCTAACTAAGTTCAGTTCATTCACCGATAAAAGCTGAACCATGATGTTTAGCTGAAGCACTTAGAAGTGACTTATGACTTTAACGCACTGATAGACAGACAAATGGATACATTTGATTGTGAGTCCTTACACATCTTCATTTTACAAATAGATACTTACAACAATAAATATTGTCATTTATTTATCTATGAGAGAATCATCAAATTACTCTTACGTATCTGAAAATGTCAAAGTGCATGTTGCTTGTTTGTCCACCAGCTGAAAACTATTATTAAACTGAATTAGTTGAAAGTTCTTGACTTCAATTTCTAGAAATTCTTAGACCATGTAGTAAAATCCAAATTTTCGTTGAGTTGAGCGATATTGTTAACGGTCCATGGAATAAATGGGAAGAGTAAGGCTTGTTTTGAAGACCGTTATAGTTGGTTCATGTACAAAATAAAAATTGAAAGACTCAGAGACTCATTAAAGTAGGTATATTTTTGTTACTTACCTACAGTTTAAAAAATAAGTAGAATTTCCATTTATACAGTAGGTATCTATTCTGTATGTGTAGGTATATATTCTGTCAACACCGAACGAATCGACAGGTTTTAAATACAAAAAGAACATATTGTGTTTGTTGCCACATCACAGTGCGCATTACACGTGTTGTTTCGCACTCGCATTGTCTAGTTCTAGTCACAAGGATGTAATTAACATTACCATCCTAACATCCAGATTGCACAGCTGATTAGAATACCATCAAAGTAGGTACCTACGTAAAACTAAAATAATTTAAAGTACTTGTTATTTGTAGTACCTACATTTTCCGTACCTACTTACTCCCGAGGTCTCAATATAGGGATCTGATGATGGTCTTTAAAAAAATTACCACTTTTGTTTTTTACATAAAACGTACATAGTAATCTAATGATAAATTTGAGATGCTCTCAAAATATAAAAAAAAAATCAGAAAGATGATAAAAAAGAATAAAAACATTTCAAAGTAATTTAACTGTCATTTTACTATAACGACTTAAATGTTATTGTTTAGTCATCAACCGGCCATAATTTTATTATTGTACCTGTGTCAATCGGCAACTATCATTAGCCTACTTGAAACAATTATTTTGATGATCAATGATTTGTTTTAAGCAAAATAGGTACAGTTATTACTCATGAATGTTACTCATGAATTATTATACGAGTACCTAGGTACTAAAATTATTCGTGCTAGAGTTGGACATTAGAAATTTTACGTAGAATTTTTAAAGAAACCCTTTCTCGATACTGTTTTAGTTATATTGTGAATATTTGTGTACTAAAAGGTTAATTCATATTTAACTGGAAACTGCGAGAGGACGACTGAGGTTATTGAAGTTACATGTACCTTCGATGACGTCATTTAAAGGAAGGTTGTTAGAATTTATTACAGAAACTAAATATAAAAACATACAAAAACCTACAATTTTCCACTTATTAAAATTGTTACTTGATTTTTTTTATGAATCCATGATTTGTTTTTGTTTATATTAAAAACAGATACTTCTGGCCCTTAATTTTTTTGCGTTAACATAAAATTTAAATGAACAGCATTTAAACGTTATTTACTAAAAAAACGACAGCATAAAATAGCATCCGTAATCTACTGGGTGTAATAATACTTCTACCAAAAACTGAATCAATTCTCACAATGTATCAAGATTATTTTATTGTACCTAAAGATGTCCGTTCACCTAGGCATGTTTTATAGATGAAGCGAAAGAAACAAAATATTTTTGAAACAGAACACTGTGACTTCCACTATAAATAAAAATAACAGTTATTAGTAGAAACGGCGGCAGCACAAACAGGGTTTTAGTTGTTTTGAGCCCTCGTTATTATAGAGTTTAGAAAAAAATCGCCTGCTCAATGACCATGGAACACGTGGAAAATGAATGGAAAACCAAATTACACTTATTATGATTCACAGCGATTTTTGGCATTATAATAACCATCATCAGCCGATCATAATGTCCATGCCCATCATAATGTCATTCATTGAAACCTAATATAAACCGGAAGGTGAATTTTGGTTCCTTTTGAATTTGTACTTACCTAAGTTAATAAAAATCCGCTGGACTATGTTTTTTTTTATTTTCTGGCCCCTGGTTGCTTCTTAGAAAATTTCAAACAATTATTCTCCTACAATAAGTATTTTAAGCTTATAAATTCAACAACCGTAATTCTCGGAACGGAAACCATGAGAACGATCACATTTATATAATTTTGTATGGTTATTTTTTAAGGAAGTTTAGATTATACCAAAACAAAAATAACGGAACCGTACAATCACGGAAGATGAACCTCATTCCATTTAGGACATTGTATCGTAAGTAGGAACAATAGTTCGTAAACATCTGACCCGTGCAATGTGACAGATGTGTCGCTTATTTATTTACGACACAATGACTGTTCTTTTTCTGTCTTTGTCTCTTTGTTTTATATGATTATGGCGTTTTTTTATTGTTCTAGGCAACTCGAATTGGTACTACTACCTACACTTCTAATTCAAAGAATGAATTAAATTGTTACTATGCAAATCAATCAAAAATATACCTACTTCAGCACATTTACTAAACGAGAGAATGTATTTGTTTTCTCGATTTTATTTAGTGACATTTTTGACATTTACATTAATTTATTTTTAATAAAACAACTCGGTAATTGATAAGCAGATAATAAATCTTTCTTAAACTTTCGCGATCACAATTTACACTTTTAAAAAGATAAACAGGTAAATGACGCGATAAAATCCTGTGTATCTATTTAAAAGTAATAATTAAAATGTTAACGCGAATTATATTGCGTCAAACGTGGTTTCCAAGCATGCTTGTAGGCATTTTGTGCACTTAGTAACAGGAACGTTCGATTGACTTTGAAACATTAGATGTACATCATGTTGCTGATACAGGGGTCATCATATTGCACTTGCTGAAAATAGCAAGTGATAATCTGAATAAGTGAAAACCTTACAAACCATTTTTACGTAATTCAGCAAACTAGCAATTTGAACTTTGACATTATAACTTGAAAATGAGGTGCATCGTTTTGCTGAATTACAATTTTTGTGAAAACACAGTAACAGCAATTTGTCTTTAGATGTAGAACACGAACATTGCTATTACGAGTTGTCATTTACAGTTATTTATGGACATTCAGTCAAATGTTTGAGATATTTCATTTATTTTATCTGTACAAACACCAGTAGAGGTATTATTCGAAATAATACTCATTAAAATGCTATTATACAACGGTCCTGATGATACTATTGAACGATATTATGATTATCTAAAAGTGAGTCTTCTTCTTCTTCTTCATCGTGTCGACAATGGATCGTCCCTAACTAAATTTTGTTTGAATTATGCACAGTTTTAAAAGTGAGTTAAATTAATTATGCACAGTTGAATATGAGAAGTAAACTTCCAAGGTTTTCTTGATATTACCTATGTTTTAGAATGTGCGTCAATTGTGATCGTAAGACACATAACACAATGTACAAATAGTATTTTTATATCATTCTTATACTTATAGTGACGTGGTTTTACCTACGTAGGTTTGTAGATAAATCAATGGAAATACTGATTCGATTTAAAACGGAATTCTATGAATAACTGGATTTTACTCGCTTCATTATAATGATGAAAATGAAAAAGCGCAGATCGAAAATAACGTTTGGCAATCAAGGTTTCGCAGTTATTGAATTCACCACAGAAGGTATACTCGTAGTTAAAAATATATTGAATAAGATGGTCAGAGTCTATTTCTATAATACTAAACAATGTCAATGGGACGAATTGATCCAGTCACGCGACTTTTAAATATGGATTTAGTATGAGAACTGATGGACGTTTTAAGCGGACAATTAGGTAAATTTATTGACAGGCTATCCTATTAACATCTTTATTATGAATGTTTTTGATGCATGAAGTTTGGAAATAAGTTTACACAAATATTTTTAAGTAATTTAGAATAGCAGGTAAGGCCTAAAGCCCTAAAGTATAAATTTTAATGGGTGTCTAGCTAGCAATGGTTTGTCAACAAATGATTTTGATTTGACATAAAAGGTTGGTAGGTAGATGCTTATGCTGGTATTTATTTCAATTTCAATAACGTCTTTATAAGTATAAATAAACTACAGTTGATTATGATAGTGCAATACAATAATTTATTACTAAGTATTACATTCCATATTTGCGAGGTATTTGAAAGGGAATTTATGACGACAAACATCTAGATTGCAGGCGCCGCGCTACCTTATCACAAATTGTTATTAAATAAATAATTTCAAACACGTGGTTATAAATATCTACAATAATAAGTAGTAAAAATGCCTGTGACTTTGTATAACAAGATTTTATTTTGAGTTTCAAGTTTGATGAAAACCATATGATTTGAATTTCAATGGTTTGATACTTTTGAAAACGCTGAGCATCGACTTGCAACAAGTCTCACGACCCGTAGATGTCGTAAGTAAGCGATGTCAGGCAACATAGCGCGGTATACATTTTCGTGTCGAGCGACAAAGTTGCGGGACGAATTAGCCGCATTTTGGATCATTTGTAATTTCAAAAAGACTAACTAATATTTCCACTGAACTCTATAATGGCTGTTTCGCTTGAAATTTGGAATCTAATAAGTATCTACATAGTCATGACATGTTAGAAATTTCCCTGGAAAAGCAAGTAACAACTCTTCACCTCCTTGACTTCTTATTGAAAGACAGGAACACTTGCCAAGTTGCATAGTTCTAGGGTTTTGCTTGTGCGTTGTTGGTCAGTCAGTCAGTACCGTAAGAGTTTTTAGTATTATACTGTATTAACTAGATAGACAAGAATGTGGGTACCTGCATCGTAATTTTCTACGTAGGTGATGATTCAGATAGCTTTGTTACTATATTCTATTCATCTCTTACAAATAATTTTAATACTAATACAATTGTATTTTTTTTTTTTTTTTTTTTTTTTTTATTATTATCTTGCGATCAGTCATGTTGACTATAAGCAGATGAGGTGAGTGCTTTTTGACGTGGAGGGCGCTATTCTACTCCCAGCGGAGCCTGCCCTTTCTTATTTATGAATCAGTCCATCTGATTATCCTGGTCGAAGATATCCCGCCGCTTTTTTAATCGACGTATGGTTTCTGGTATTGTGAGCTGTCCCGCAAGTTGGTTTGGGTGCTTCTCGAGTCTTAATTTGTAGTTGTGTCCATGTATACCTATTTCCTCTTTTACCATGTATTTTTGTGAAAATCGAAAACTAAGATGTTTTTGCATTAAATTTTTATAAAGACAATAAAATATGAAGATCACTTATCATAGGTATATAGGCAGATCCTGTATAATTTTCATCATATCTCATAAAGTACAAACTATGATAAGTCATCAACGCAATCAACAGCAAAGTCGAAGGTGTATAATTTAGCAGTAGGTAACTACTAAATACCACCTTATTGCGTTCCTTAGAAACAATCTATTGTTATTTTAATTAGCACCTTGTACAGTGCTTTACTGTATCTTCTAGATTTTTCTTATTTTCTGTAGGTTTTCTAAAAAGTTAACAAAAAAAAATTGACCATAGTCGACTCTATTTCTTACCAGAAACATTTATCCGAAGCAACCACCCTGAACCTTCAGGATTCCACCAAATCAAAAAGTGTTTGCGTTAATAAATGTGACTTTTCGACTCGTTCTTATCTGGCTTAGATCACCTTCTTTAGCTTATTTGGCGTCTTCCTTTCATAATAAGATCGTAAGCGATTTTCTCTTTGATTGTTGGTAATAATTATTTACTTTCGACCCTGCCCTGAGTCGTTGTTCCACGAGTTATGGCTGCGTAAAACAGCGATTACACAGATCAAACATCCGAAGTTAGATAAATTCAGAACGTGATTCAAATTATCAAGCGGACGTTTCTATACGGGGGGCCTATCATCAGTTTTCGAGTGGTGTAGTTAACTATCCTCGCTCACGTGTCAAGTATTCTAAATGTATGGAATTTTTAGTTCATGCTAGTTACCGGGGACGGCGCTGCACTGGATTTTCATACATTTGTGATACTTGACTCGGTATCGAGGACAGTATCCAATACTACGGTAAACTGGTGTTAACCCCCCTGGTGGTCTACGCCACATTGATTTTTATAGCGCTATTCAATGGTAGGTTAGGTTAGCAAAAATTGTAAAGAATGAATTCACGTGACGTGATTCTTACACGTGCTTTTACTTCTGCAATTATACTTTTTTATTTAATTCATTAACTTGATCATTGGCATAGCTACGTTATGATTTTTGTAATAAATCTCTAGTAAATAAATGAATAAAATGATGATGAAAATTAGATCTATTGCAGAGCATTTTAAATGTAAAGTTACTTAAATATTTTTATTAGAAATGAAATACTTCTGTACATGTAAATGAAGACACAAGATGCCTAGATTATTTTTGTATAAACAGCCAGTTCATTTAACTATACTAATAGTAGGTACCTTACCTACCTACCGATATTATCGTCCTTGCTAGTAGTAGCACCTGAGTAGATAGAAAATATTTATTTCTTTAGAAGCGCGTGAGTCATAAAACGTGACTACATGAATTTCTCAGAGATATTGATGAACTAGATGCATACAAAACTCGAATCTTTTATTTTGCAATAGGTACATGTTAAGCGATGCCGTTTCCAACCGTTTCTTCGTAAAAGCAGCTAATAGACACGACTTGATTGCCAATTTTGCAAAAGTAGGTAGTGTTGATGACGATTGCTTACAGACGATTCTCTATAAACTTTATGCACTTAGTTACAAGGTTTAAATTAGTTTAGAATTTTAATCGGTTGCAAAAAATTTCGCCGAAGCGTGAAGTCAACGGTTTCCGACGGACCACAGATTATGTAACAGGGTGTATGAACAAAGTACATCAGGTATTGGTGACTCAGAAAAGAACCGGTAAGGCTTTTTTGTGATCCGTTCTGAGAAAATATTTTAAACGAGTATATTTTTAGCAATTTGAATGACGTCACGATGAAACGTCATGAAACAAGTAGGTTTATAGTAACTCTGTTTCAACCAAAGACTTTGTACTTTATAAAACAAAGTCTTTGGTTTCAACAAGGGGTAAAAATATAAATCCGACTTCAATTTCGTAAGAAGAGACAATTTGCACTCTCAATGCATTTTTTTTCTTCATGGAAATGCCAGAAACCATTCAAAATGCTTTCTTGGGTCTGGCAGTGGTTTGGATCAGTTGAGCTACGTATAGATCGTTTCAAACGATCCTTATTCTATGACTTAATGGGTTCAGGTTTGATGTCACGTTTTAGGTATTTACCATAATTTACCTATATAGGTACTTTTTAAATAAAGTCACGTAGGTATTATGTTCATCGACACATCATAGTATCAGTAGGTAGTCACCTAAAATAATGATTTTATTGTAATACCTAGAAAAATACCTACTTATGTAGGTACATATTATTCAGTATGTTTAATATATTCGTGGGTTGAAAGGACTTTTATTATCAATTTTGTAGGTTGTAAAGTATTATTATTCTTATTTAAAAAGAGATAACAAAATGTCTTACATAGGTAAGTAATTGAGGAATCTAACAATTTACATAACAAAGAGGTACCTACTTATTTGTGTGGGTTGTACTATACTACTGAATTCAAATAAAAATACTTTGCGTTTTTTCTATTATTTCGTCATTTTTTTAGAGTTTAGAATTTTTTTTTTTTATATTATCATTGACTGAAAACTCATTATAGTAAACTTATGAGCTTAATATAAATACTAATTATGTTTTCGCTCAAAATCTCTTCCAGACGACCGTTGAATGAAAATAAACAATAACATTACATTTTTGATTATTGAACTGATTGTTGTCCAATTTCAGTCCAAGAGCGATCAATACCAATATAGCAGCGTATCTTGCAATATGAATAATAGGTATTTAATGGACGCTGTTGGATAAATCACGTGTATTATCTAACGATAGGTCAAGACGTGTCTGAAATAGCGTGCATTGGTTTATGTACAACAAAGTAGATAGGTAAGTAGGTACTTACAGTATAAATTAACTTCCAATTCATATTTTATGCGAAAGTTTCTGAGAATGAATCGATGGATGTTATTTAGTCTTTTCACGCAATACTTCTGAACGGATTTGGCTGAAACTTGGAATACTTATAATATAATTTGTGACATAATATGCTACATAGGTACCTACCACGTGAGCGAATCCCCGGGTAAGTAGTTACTAATAACGAAAATTTAGTAAGTAGGTACCTAAGCTTCAAACTCCTCGGTGTTGTCAGCTGATTTCTTAACGATCTTAAATGTATTTGAGTAACGATTTGAGCAGATTTTTTTAATATGAATGTTTAAAGCAACAAAAAGCAAATATTAACCTTGATTTTCAGTTCGTATGGTGTGACAAGTAGCGATCATGAACGAATGTCGGTATATGTTATCTGTTAATAACACTAACAGCATTGAACATTTTATGGTAAGGTTACGTCGAACATTTGACTATCTATATTTATATTATACCACATAATAATAATAGTTACTAATTATCCTTATCGATACTATTATCATTGACGTCATTCATATTTAAAATAAAACAATAACTTACCTTCATATATGGACCTATCATAAAGAATTATTTGTTGAAACGTTTCGCGAAACCAAATTTCACGAAACCAGTCCACTGGATTAACAATAACAGTTAGAGGATACGTTAAAAAGTTTCACAGCAATTATCACAGGTTTTTGCACGCGTTTAAAACAAAGTCTGAAATATTTACAAATCGTCAGAATGGTTTTACAATTTTCGCGTTTACATTAGCACATGGCTTGCAATCCGAACATCAAAAACTTTTTAAATGTAGAACGAGCTATTTTTTTTTCGGCATTTTTTATATGGCTGGAAAGAAAGTTTGTTTTTAATTCGGAACGAGTTGAATTCGCGGCGGGAAATATTTTCCTGACGAGAACGACGCGGTGTGTTTCGTCCGATGTTCGGTAAGCGACTGCCGGCGAGCCGCTGAATTCTATACATTTGTATTCGCGAACGTTAAAAAATAATAAGAACCGGAGCTGATGGAAACCCCGTATGTTTTGCAGGTCTGTTATTTAAATTTCCAACGAGGTCCTAATGATGCTGAACGGTTCCAAAGGCCCAAATTACGTCATTGTTTGAACTGGTAGCACCAATTGATTTATTTCCCCTTACCTTTGATCATTTTCCTATTTCCACAAAAGATTAAAATCAAAATAAAATAAAGTAATGGGATTATGTGAACCCCAGATAAAAGCTATTACAGCCCCGTATTTATACAATATCTATTAAAAACATACTGTTTAAAATCGATCACTGTTTACACATTCCTAGTAGGTAGGTACCTAATACTCTCCCAAGGCGCGTTGACCTCTTTAGCCTTTTTGATCTCTCTAATAGACAAGCGTGACACACTTTTATTTCTGCTAATCATAGGTATATACCATAAACTTAGTTGGCACCATTTACTTATTTGGCTCATTAAATTTCTGCCCACTCTTTATTCCAAAACATAGAAGCCCTCTACGTTTTAATAAACTTACAAACGATTAGTGATGCTAACCTAATTATGAAATTTGTTGATTTACCTACTAAATTAGCTAAAAAAATAGAAATTTAGTTCTATTATGGTTCCAATATACCTACCCGAAACCGAATGTGTGTGAAGTGAAGCATATGAATGAAGCGAAAATAAGAATATAATGATCTCAGCCATCCCAGCCCACTGAAAATGTTCTATACGTAGTATACGTATAGTATGATTTATTATCTGTATAGTACCTGCTGTTTACCTTTATTCTCGCGATCTATATAACCTTCTGTTAATTTTTACCTAAATCTAAACTGTATTTCATTCCCACGACTCTAGATTTTCCGGTAAGGTACAGTTTTTGTTGCATGTAACATCATTTGAGTAGCATAATAGTAGGTAGGTTACACCAGATGTTGTGTCACAAACTAAATGGGCTGAAATACCTAGATAAAATTTTTGATTAGCATTCTACATTTGGAACCCTACTAATCATCAATTTGTAGTTGTTAATTCAAAGATAACAACAAAGTTTTATTTTTAATTGAAACATAAATTATAATTATGAAATTCAGCCTAACTCTACAAATGGACAACCGATGTAAAAGGTATTTTTTTGCGGAGTCACTTTTATTGTTGAATGCTGTACTCGAAACATAAAGCTGAACTGCAAAAATTACCACAACATGTAAGTACCTAGTTTAAGATTTTTGTTCAAAAGTAGAGTGATTCTTATTATTAATTTTACTCTCTACGTCTCTCCTGAACTGAAATACTTTAGTCGGTAGGTGCATTATTAAGTATTTACCTACTTCGTTCGAGAATTTATATTTATCTTTGTATACCTAAGTACCTAGTGTATGTAGGCATGCACCAAAAAAAATTTATGGACATACCTCTGACTATCCCCTTAAACTTTTTTAAAAGGATTTAAAAATTGTAGGTACTTATAAAGATCTGAAAGAAATATCTACCGCTCCCTGGAAATACAGTCGTGAGTATATTTCATTATTTTATTTAATTTTTTCGGTGACCTACCTTATCAAACATTACAAACATTATGAAAAATGAAAAATGAAAATGAAAAATAATTTATTACAGTGAATAGAATAGCTACAAGTACAGGTTACTTAATTTAACTGATTACACAGAATAAAACTTAATCTATAGAAATGAGATTCCCGCCAATTTCCTCACTAGGCTAGGCCTGTATCGAGGAAACTTGTATACGTAACAATCTTAATGTAATGTTCAGCTAAGGCGACAGTCTGTTACATTTACCAGTAGGTACATGATATGTATCTATGTTTTAAAGTAATTATGTATATATGTATAAGTAAATAAATATATAACATTATGTATGATATGTATGATTAGGTATATATTTCTAAAACTAATTATTTAAATTAAGTATGTCCTCTGTCTGGTCATAGTTTAATGTTTTTAGCCACTTTACTACGATTTGTTTTGCTGCCGAGGTTGACTTCTCCTTTATGTCACAATTTTTAACAGTTTCATTGTAAATATGAATTTTTATAAAAATGCCAATTCTTTGTGCAAACTTCGTATTAACTAGGGGTGTTACAATTTTGAAAACTCTACGTCGTAGCAAGGTCTCATATTCAGGTGATGAAACAACCGTCTTATGTACCGACAAGGATGTATTGAGTACAAAGAGCTGGCGCACACTGAGCACACCAGCATCCTGATAAAGAGTTGTTGTGGGGTACCTATACGGCTTGAAAAGCATCACCTTCAAAACTGAGCGCTGCGCTCTCTCAGCCCGTAAAACAAATGTTTTTGCGGCACAACCCCAACACGTTATGCAGTACACTATAAGGGATTGACAGAGTGCATAGTAAACCGCAGTAAGCGTGTCAGTGTTTGCAACGTGTCGCAGATTGCGCATGACATTTATCACCTTTCTTATTCGGGCCGAGAGATACCCAATATGAGTTTCGAACGTCAAACTTTCATCTATGTGGACACCAAGGTATTTAAATGACTTAGTCCTAGTCAGATTATCACAGTCACAAAAAGCAAAAATTATCGTTTTACTTTATCTATGGTTTACCGATATTAAATCTTCTCATGTGTAACCAATTAATATTCGTACCGTCATAACTCACAGAATACTGTTTGAAGAGCTTGAACAGTTTTGTCTGACCGTCAGCAAGTCGACTGAAATGAGTTGACAACAAAGGATAGAGGTGTCGGGCACAAAACTGACTACTGAAAAAGTAGAGTCATTTTCCTAAATGTTTCAGAAATAACACTGAACAAAACGTAAGTAGGTAAGCTTGGTACACAGCTTTGCATAAATATTTAGATTTCAGATATGCAAACAGTATGATTTAATGGCACCTTGTTCCGTAGCTATTGTTTAGAAACAACTACAAAGGTAAATTCCGATGGACTCGCTGACGGTAGCAAAAACAAGTATTTCCGAATACATGCGCACAAAATACAAGGAATATACCTAATACCTAATTTAGAATAAAAAGGTTATTCCCGTACCGGGAATCGAACCCGAGCCTCCTGGGTGAAAGCCAGGTATCCTAGCCACTAGACCATACGGGATATGAAAAGATCAATGAAATTTTGGATTATAACTAATATATTTAAGTCGTTTTGCATGTATCAAAGTAAGTGTAATCAGCATCTAAAAATAGCGATAGAGACATCACATTTATATGAAACGTATTTCAAGTATGTAATATTGCATCCCAATGAATGAAGAGTGAACTCCGCGCCACCTAGCGGTTAACGTATAAATAATAACTAAACAAACGCTTACAAATACTGCTCTAGCAACACGGCACCGCCACAAAATATAGAGAAATGTGGTTCAGCTACTGACCGATAGATGTCACTAGCAAGAAACAATATTCCATGAAAGCACTTTTTGGGCGATTTGTCCAAGTTCTATTGTTATATTGTTTTTTTATAGCTATATTATATTTTGTGCATATAAATATTTATATATTATTGTAAGTATAATATGTTTTGCTTAATTTAATATTTTCGTATTCATATTCCACAAAGAATAATGTCTTCATCACTCCTGGGTCAGTCAATAATAATTACTTACCAAAAAAGCCTCATTATCATTAACATTACATAATCGTACATTGAGAAGATCGTGAATTTGATTCCCAGTAGTGCGTTAGTGGATTTTTATTTACAATTTAATTAGGGAAATAAGATGTGAAGTATATTATAAAGTTATGTGGACGGACGTGTCTCTAACCCCGCTTTTTCCAACTACGTACTTTGGAGGTTTAAGGTCTTGATCCATAAATAATTAATATGCATAATAGTAAATCGCTAAGAAAATTATTTTGTATAGAAAGGACATTTATGACATCATATTGACGACATTCTTAGTATCTGCGCTACATACATGATGTCATTATAATTTGTTTTATTATTTATTCTGTGTTAGAACTTGGTTATGAGGAAGGTCTATCTAGTTCCTTGTGTGCAATGATGAATTTAAATAAGAGTAACTAATTAATTGCGTTAGTCATAGTTTTCTATAGCAGCTTCATAAAGATAAGTGCTATAAAACAAACATTATCGTCACTCAACCTCAACTCAACCGATAATATTCACACAAAAAAAAATACATAATGAATTACTCACGTTAAGGGTAATGTGAAAAAAGGTAAAGGGTAAGTACCCTATTACATGCTCTTTGGTAGTACCCAAAGAGAATAAAAACACTACGTTTAATTATGAAAGCATTCGGCCGCGTACGAAACCGGAGTCTCGTAACCAGGTACGTACGGTAGAGAAGAAAAAATCTTCTTTTTACGATACTAGTTACTATTCAATAGGATTTATTCCTTACAATATGATAATAATAATTGTATACCTATATGTTTATGTTGTTAGCTATTTTGTATATTATTATTATTATTACATTCATACTTGGTCTAAATTTGTTTCTAATAATTTCTGAGGGCCGATCCCGGCGGCACTGCAATGCCGGGCCGACCCGTGACGGGAGTGGAGCGAGCTCCGAACATCCCGTCGCTTTACAAAAATCAGATTAATATACTGGTCCCTCAGTGAGGGAACTTTCAGATATTAAGCTGAAAAGAACAGATACTACACTTTGATCTTAGCCAAAAGGCCGAGAAGCGATAATCAACAAACATTTGCCGAGGCAGGTCATTCCCCGCCGTGTGTTTTCGTCAGCGCGATCTACAGACGGTACATTTTTACTAGCGACATCTAGTCATGAATTGGTGAACCAATATGCCCCCATACTGAGCCCCTCTGCAAGAAAATATTGCAATCATCATTATTATCAGTGTTCGGCTGGTCACTGGTGGGGTGCCTGTCAAAGATGAATATTAGTTGCAATTATGCTAATTTATAGTTGGTAATATTATAAGAGAAAAATACAAAATAATAAATAAGTACAATGGTTTAAAAATCATCGTGTTTCATCCGTACCCCTATGTGATCAAATGCCTTAATTTTGGAGCTTAGGGCGCATTCAATTTAGACGTTTATTAGCGGACGGCTGCCGCCGTGCCGAAACGGTGCGTCGTATTTCGCACGGACCGTCGACGGACGGTCGTTTGTTTTCTTAGAAAGCGTGCGGTGCGGCAAAAGTACGGCAATCAGTTGGAGAATTCTAATGACTGCTTATGTACGAGGGCGCACCGCGCGCTTCCGCGCGGATAGGTAGTCACGTAAAAAGAACTGCGAGGGGAAACGCTGCGCAGTAGTCGATTTTTAGATCCGATTGGTGGAGGAGTAAAGCGTTGCACTTCACACCATTGATTTAGCGAGTGCTATATTAGTTCATCAGCAAGTGAACCTTTTTACGTGATGCGACTATTTCACCGTTTACTTTGACCGCGCGGTTAAGTAGTTCCGCGCGGCCATACTAAAGGACGTGAATACGATTTTAACACAAACATTCACTTTATTTACTTAGAAGACATTGCCTCCCTCAAAGTTTGTTGTCTAGCAAGTACTCGTACTTAGCAACTAACGTCAAGATACCAAAAAGGCACTAAAAAAGGATTTTCAAATTTATTTCTTTGAGGAAAACATAACTTACATTCCAAACAAACCTGATAAAACACACTGATAAATTTCTCCATACAAAAGACATCAACGCGCACCATAAAAGTGTTTTTTTTTCCGATTGAATGGACTTACATTATCAAAGGGTTGGTTTGAAAAAGCAAACAGTGCTGATTTTTAAGATTCGCAGAAATTATTGCTGCAAGACTCACGACTATACCTATCCTAAATTATGGTATAGATAGAACATACATGATTGAGTCTATTGCAGGATAATGCGCTTAATGTGGCACATGCCCAGTTATTTATAAATAGTGATTTTCTGTTCTATGTTAAAAGTTGCTTAAAAAAGTATATTTCGTTCGTCGACTTTTACGGTGCATAAGTACTGGTTTCCTCGCGATGTTTTCCTGCAATATTTGCAAAAGTAAAATAATTATTTAATCCGCTAGAGAACGCTCTAAAGACCCTTATTATTTATTTAATTTAAAATAAGACGAAGAAAAAGACAATGATGAAATCAAAATTGGTCAAAATGAGAATTCTGATGCGTAAAGAAAGATACGTCTTCACCATGGTATTAATTAAGCCAGAGGTTCCATTTCAAGCTTCTGATTCATCAATTAATGGCACCGCACACTGAAGTGGTGAGAAGAGAAGTTATCCTTTACAGTCTAAGATCCCGTCATACAACGACCTTCACCGAGATGTTTATTTGATGAAACGTTTTATATGTAAATAAATATATTGCATATGGGTTGGCTAACAAATTTCAGTCCAGTATGTGCTTAATTAAAAAAAAAAATTTTAACATTTCACCGGTATGATTATTAGACAAATTCTATACCAATCGAAAGTCTAAACCGGAAAAGAATAGGCAACACAACGTTTGCATATTCTATGGGCTTTAACTTTCTATTGGTATAGAATTTGTCTAATAATTATACCGGTGTATGTTAAAAAAAATTATTATATTTTTTTAATTAAGCATTATACTGGACTGAAATTTTTTAGCCAACCCATATGCAATATATTTATTTACTTACATATTAAATACGTTTCATTAAATAAACATCTCGGTGAAGGTCGTTGTATTGTATGACGAGATCATATACTATGATCATTGTTTATATTAATTTCTGTGGGCCGATCCCGGCGGCACTGCAATGCCGGGCCGACCCGTGACGGGAGTGGAGCGAGCTCCGAACATCCCGTCGCTTTACAAAAATCAGATTAATATACTGGTCCCTCAGTGAGGGAACTTTCAGATATTAAGCTGAAAAGAACAGATACTACACTTTGATCTTAGCCAAAAGGCCGAGAAGCGATAATCAACAAACATTTGCCGAGGCACGTCATTCCCCGCCGTGTGTTTTCGCCAGCGTGATCTACAAACGGTACATTTTTACTAGCGACATCTAGTCATGAATTGGTGAACCAATCTGCCCCCATACGGAGCCCCTATGAAAATTCTCAATGCAATTTACTTCGGGCTTAGGATGTTGGTTATATATTTATATGAAACCATTGATTTTATGAATCTTTGAATGTTGATATACATAAGTTCGAATTTAATTATGCTACTGACGAAAACTGCTGATAGAGTTATAGGCAAGTTTTTACGAACGAACGAAGAGTTTCAGGCCGCCTGAAAAGCCTTTGTCGTAGATATCTCGAGCCAGCTATCACAAACGAAAAAAAATCATAAAGAATTCAAATTTTATTGTGTTCTGGAATTAAACCATAACATTCATCATGTCAACAAAGTGGTCTCTCCTGTGGGCCTCTCATACTTTATTGAAATCTCTTAGGAAGAAGCACTAAACTTGTCAATTATCACAGCTAAATATATAGGACCTTGCTAAAGTGATTCAGTAATTTCATACAACGTAGGTAACATAAATATGTCATCATCATCAAATTCTACTGATACCAATCTGGATCACTTGAGCTAACAACAGATCATTGCATAAACTTGTTTGTGTCGTAACTATCTGTTATGTCTCAAAATATTTGTGAATTTGCATTTCTTGCAATAAGAAACAAGCAAAGTATTGTGGTAAGTACTCCCATTTTAGTAACATAATCTGACCACTACATTATAAAATAAATTATATTTCCAAATAACGTTCTATTTTGGTTATGACATTTTTACTATATTAGGCAGCGTCAAACTAGACCCACTAGCACACTTCAGCATAACTGCAAATAAGACGACACTTATTACGCAGCCTAAAATAAAAAACACTGCACTGCGACATGCTTTTTTAAAATACAAATAAAAATTACTTATCATATCACGCACGACACGTATTCTCAAGATGCGACATTTTCTTTAAGATTTTAAGCATTTTAAGACTTACAAGCTAGTTTAACTCAGTTAACAACATTTATAATTGAGATGATTTTTCCGGTATTCCGAAAATTTTAATTAATTAAATTATTATTCTTTAAATCTAACGAGCTGCTTGATTTCATCATTTTATATTCTATAGTATACAAAAAATAATAATAAAAAAATACATACGTACTGAAAGGACAGTACCTACAAAAGCGAGCTTAACCCTAATAAAGTTTAGTTTTCTTGCAGCAAACCTTTGAGGCAAGAGAGAGACGAATAAACACAAATTTGTGTTTTAATTATCACCATTCATGTTTAGTTGATGGTTAGCCCTGCTACTAAAATTGACACACTCCTTAGACAGAGTGATTTTGGTCTATCTTTAAGGTTATCACATCATCTCGCTAGTCGAGGTAATATGAGATGCTTGCTAGAGCTACAATTTTGCCACAAGTTTTGTAAAGCAAGTTGAGGTAAGTAAGTATATCACTGTGGAGACACGATATGGCACATGGCTTACAACTGCATAGTGTTTACTGTATAGTGTGTAATTTGACCCTAACACATTTCAAGGCCGCCCATAATGTTGTCATCTTAAAATTTCTCATAGCAGTCGTGTGAAGTCAGGTGGTTGTGGTTCTCAAGACCAATCGTATGGGACGCTTCCTGTTATGAAAACTGATTTAATAAACAATCTAAAGTAAGAAATAAGATGAGTTCTGTGAAGTTCTATGGTAAACAGATTTTGATTAGAGTCTATTTTGATTAAGTAGTAATGATGACGGAAAAAATAGTAAGTATCATCAGTACATCATGCAATTACATCAACTTTTATTTCAAAAGTTATATCTTGTTGACTATAAAATTAATGAAACAGTAGTGGCAATTCGGAGTCGCAAAAGCTAACTAACTAAAATGAATGGCAACATTTTTAGTTAGTTAAGTTTAGCTTCTGCGATACTCCGAATTGCCTCTAATATTTTGTTTATTTTGAATAGTATTTCTTATATTTTAGCTACTTTTTTGAGCTACGAAAATATCGTATTTTTTTCAGTTTTTGGTTAAATTCTCGCGATAAAATACACAACATTAACAACAACATTGTACCACATGTTTTAAATTTAAGCACAAAAGACAGGTTTACTTCAGGCGCAAAAAATTCTGCGGTCACAGGTTCTCTTAACCCACTGCGAAGATGTGTAGAAAATGTTTTTGGATGTATGAAAGGACTGTCACGTATTGTAAATAGCAAAAAGCATAAGTTAAAATCAGAATGAAAACACATACCTACTAGTAAAACTCTCAAGGTGCCTCTATGGGTGAAACTAGCGCCACCGCCGATTTTATTTTATTATTACGTTGAACAAAGGAATTTTAAAAAACTGAATGTACAGTTTGTGAAACCTATCATAAGCTTTTTTTCAATACCTATGTAATAGTTTCATTTTGTATAGTTTAGGAGGAATAACGAAAACAGAGTTTGGTGGCTCCAAGTGCAACTTCGCTATCACTTCTAAACTATGCAAAATGAAACTATTACATAGGTATTAAAAAAAACTTTATGATAGGTTTCACAAACTGTTCATTCAGTTTTTTTAAATTCCTTTGTTCTACGTAGGTAATAATAAAATAAAATCGGCGGTGGCGCTAGTTTGACGCTTACAACCACCTTAATCTACCTATTCACTTTGCCACAGTCGTCTAAAACATGTAATGATACGCGGTGCTTTTACATAAAGGTGAAACACGTTATTTTTTTACGAGATATATCAAAAGTACGTCAGAATTGAAACCATCGGATTCTTATTTATCGTTTCTTATTTTATTTTCTTTAAATTTATTTAACAATACCTCTCAGACAATTTTTTTAACGCTTATGGAATCCTTAACAAAATGAGTCATAAAATAACTTTGAATTCTACTGCTGATTAATGATGTACATTGTCTACCCACTCTTCCTATGTAAGATATACCTAGGATTAATAATTATCTGACTAAAGATCACTAATGAATCATACCTAACTTTACCACAACATTCTACCATACACCTTATTCTACCATAGTATTACTACCATTTGTTTCGTGTCTAGGTGTTTTCTATGTATAATATGTATGTATTTACAAAAAAAAATGTATCTATGTAGTTTATCAGTCATCTGGTTACCATAACACAAGCATTAAATTGCTTAGCTTGGGACTAGATGACGCAGTGTGAAATGTCCAAGGATATTTATTTATTTATTATTTAGTTTTTATGGTACAAGTATTTGTATTCAAGTTATTGTAAAAACCATTTCATAATAAAAAAGTCTAACTTTTTTACTCAAATAAAAAAAATTTGGCATTTATCAATGATTATACCTAGACACAAGTGGGATTATATCATGACTTTGAGGGTATGAATGTGGGTTTGATTCACGCATACACTGTCGTGAGCTTGTAATTAACTGACTTCAAGAAAAAGGAAGAAGGTTCTATGTACCATCATCATCATCATTGGCAGCTCAAAATATTGAGGGGGGTTTTTTAGCCTTTAAACGCCACGCTGGCCAGTGCGTCTTGGCGAGTTTTGCGTCAGAGCCTCGTTTGTTGGTCGGCAGGGTGTACCACAAGCAGGAGAGGTGGACTTGGGTAGAGCTGGATGATATGCTACCCCTTACACCCCACTATCTATGTACCACTGTAAGTTTATTTTTAATTTTTAATGTATGTTCACTGATTATTCTGTCAACATACAGTGAAACATAGAACCTCCTCTTTTTTAAAAATTGGTTAAAAAATGGAGGACCTTGGAAGTATACTCTTTCAAACAGAAAAAGAATTTCAAAACCGGTCAATTATTGACGGAATAATCGGTGAACATACTTACATAAAAAATACATTCAGTGGAACAGAACATTCTCCTTTTTTGAAGTCGGTTAAAAATTTGCTTATGTGTTATTCGTGGTCATAAACTATGTATATTCTAAGTTTCAGACAAATCCGTTCTGTAGTTTTCGCTTGAAAGAGTAACAAACATCCATACATCCGTACATCTATTAGAACTTTCACGATTTTAATATTAGTAGAATAAATGCATAATTATAGTAGAGATTGCTAGTCACAATATAAAAGCCATGCGAATTTCAACGATGCAACACGACAGTGATTGATGTTTTATCTTTTGAATATTATTATGAGGAAATTGTATGATAAGGTTTGTTGCGCATAGACCAATTAAAATTAAATTATAAATTACTCAGTAAGCTTTAATAGCTAGCTGTGATAGGCTGGCTTGCAAATGCAACCTGTCACGAATTCAATTCTGCAATAGTGGGTGTGTGATAATATTTTAAACATACCTCTGAATAACCCCAACGACATCTGTAAAATAATGATCTTCGAAATCGAACAATCTTAGGTGATGTCTACCGCGCCTAGTGGTCATATTAATTTTTCATAGCGTGATATAACGTAAAGTAGGCTTGGGCAAAAAATATCGATATATCAAAATATCGATATTTTTTTAGAAAAATATCGATATATATCGGCGATATTTTTTCCAGCGATATATCAATTTTCGATATTTATTTTCAGATATCAAAATCGATATATTTTTAAAGCTCTGCTGTGCTGTCTGCTCATGCGTCACATTTTCTTTGCTTCAAACACAAACAAAAATTACTTATTGTGTAGATAATTAATTTTTTTTTTATGTCAAGCAATGAAAAACTGTTTTTTTTTAAATAATAAAACTGATGTCAAAACAGCCAGATGTGTATTTGCTTTAAAATTTCGAATTTTTATAAATAATTGCATATTGGGCAAAAAATATCGATATATCGAAATATCGATATTTCTTGGGCGATATATATCGATATATTTGAAAAATATCGATACGATAAATATCGATATTTTTTTTCCATTTGCCCATCCCTAACGTAAAGTTAAATTCAAAGAGAATAACCACATTAAATTGATGTTAATTAATTATAATAGGATCCTACCTTAGCAGGATCATTCAAAAACAATTGGTAGACTCATTTGAGTGTTCCCCTCCACGGAAATCTTTAGTAAAAGGCGAAAGATTTTTACGTGTTGAAGGGAAACCAGAGTACCGTATGAATAAATCGGACAAAGTCGCTATTAAAAGCACGCTGTTTTCGTCAGCGCGATCTAGGCTCGGTACACTTTTAGTAGCGACATCTAGTGAGGGATAAACGTGTGATCAATAGGAAGTATACACAGATAATAGGGAGTATAGCTTTTTTGGATAAAGCGCTGGGGAAGCTTGCTAAGACGTTGTTGATAGATCGTTGAAGCTATGTAACGTTTTGAGCGGTCAGAAATGAACAAGTGGCATAACAGCTGGGAACTTACGTGCTTAGGGGGAACGTTAAATTGTCGGTTCCCTTTTAAAGTCGGAAAACGGAAAAAAAATTAAGGTACCCAAAAATACTAAGCTACGAGAATATAATTTAGGTTTGCGCATTTGACCTTAACCATCTTGTATATATTCAAAATGCCATAATATAAACAAACCTATTTAAAAATAAGTACGATTTGTTTTAAAACTTAATATTTATATCATGTTTCATACCAAAACACATAAAGTACCAACGCCGACTTTATGCATGCTACACGCAAACTGAATAAAACATACACATTATGCAGATCGTAGCACTTTCGTAGCACTGCCTACGCACTTAAGCCAATTTAAAAAAAACTCATTGTAAACATGTAAGTATTATTACCAAAGATTTTGTTCCTATTTTGAGCAAGTTTCCTGATGTTTGAACCAAAACTTACTTTTTCATTGGCCTTTTACAAGTTATTCTCCCTAAACGAATAAATTGGCCCTTTGCAAATTAACGGTAGGTAACCCATTGTACCCTCCGTCTGCGTTAGGGTGAGATACGACCTTGAGACACCCTTGCCATGGCGATTTACATATGCAAATGTAAAAGCCGCTCGTAGCTCGTAAGACATTATGTTAAGTAGATTGCGTGTTGATAATGTTTGTGAAGTATAAACTATTTATATACATTTATTAGTCAGGGTCCATTTGATTGTAGTGCGGTGACAATGATGACGTCGTGGTGCGGTCACGCGCGGACCCTGGTGCGAGCGGGCGCGGTGCTCCGGCGTCAGTCACATCGTGAGCGCCGACCGCGCAGCACGCCGCGCACAGACATGCTGCCCCTAGCCTTCCTCGCCGTACTCGCCGCCGCGGCCGCGCAGAACCCGCCACAAGCCCCGGTACCTCGTCGCGACCAGTTCCGAGTAATCTACGAATGGAACGCCATCGACTTCGAATGGGCCTCCCCGGTCGACCGCGAAGCCTACCTCAATACCAGCCGATACATCCCCCAAAACGTTTTAATCTCTGGAATAAACTTTTACGGCGAAAACCTATTCCTGACGATGCCGAGGATGCTGGACGGAGTGCCGGCGACGCTAGCGACCATCCCGGTGCAGGGCAGCGACACGGCACCCAAGCTGCGCCCCTTCCCTAGCTGGAGCGACAACACCGTCGGCGACTGCAACGCGTTGCAGTTCGTCCAGAACATCGAGATCGACAAAAACGGTATCATGTGGATTTTGGATAACGGAAGAGTAGGTACACTCACCCAGAAGCCGGACACTAAGTGCCCGCCCTCAATCGTGATCATTGACCTGAAGACCGGTAAGAATGAAATGGAGCGCATCCCTCTTCCAGCAGAGACCGTAAACCCCAAAACCACGTACCTGAACGACCTTGTAGTGGACAACCGGGACGGCGATTACGCCTACATAACGGACAACAGTGCGACAGATCCGGGTATCATCGTCTTCCGCCGTAGCGATAAAAAATCGTGGAAGCTTCGTGACGCGCAGTCGATGTCGTCTGCGACCGATGCAACGCTCTTCCGCATCAATGGCACCACAGTCACCCTTCCGGTGAACATCGACGGCATCGCGCTTGGCCCACAGTACCGCGCGGAGGGAGACAAGATCGACAGAAAAGTTTACTACTGCCCACTTTCAAGCTACCATCTCTACGCTATCAATGCATCGGTTCTCCAAAACGAATCGCTCGCTGAAAAGGGCGAAGGAGCCCTGCGACCCTTCGTCACCGACTTGGGAACCAAAGCGTCACAGACCGACGGAATGAAGATGGACTCGACAGGTGTACTTTTCTTCGGTCTAATAGGCAACTCAACCATTGCAGAATGGAACACAACACTCGATTTCCACATCGGTCAACGTACGATTGCCCGTGACACGAACTACATCCAGTGGGTCGACCGCTTCACTTTCGACGATAAAGGCAATACTTACGTTGTAGTCAACAGGCTATTTAACTTCGTGAAGAATCAGGTGTCTGTGAATGAAGTGAACTACCGGATTCTGAAGTCGCATACTGGGTCGAAGAGTTACGTGTTCGGAGATGACTTGTCGGTTCCGCAGGAAGGTCAGCAGAGTGCGGCGGGCGCGCCGGTGTCGCTGGGCGCGTCGCTGGTGATGCTGGCGCTGGCGCAGCTGCTGGCCTAGTCCCGTCCGCAGCCGCGGTCCCACCCCGGCTCCTAACGGTGTTCAACAAGCGCTCGAATGCGTAACATTACCAAAAATTAAAAGTTACCGTGATCTTAGAATCAGCCCAGTGATACGCGTGTAGATATCGCTTTGTATAATAATTTAGACCTAAGTTAAGTTAGTAGGAATGTGTACTTATAGCGAAACCTTTTTGTGCAGGGTCATAAGTAACGTGCCGAAGACGATTCAAGTTGTGTGTACGAATCGAAAGGTCGAGGACGCATTGCTAAAGCGATTCCACTCAACAATATACATTCCAGCTTATTATATGAAATATAGGTGCATCTGCACAATATTTATTTGACTTAGAATATGGTTTTATTAAAATAAAGCTCAAGTAGAGTATAGCCGGCTAAGTTTCATACGAGCAAATTTAGATGATAATTTGTAATTTAAAAATATATAACAAGTAATCGAGCATGCATGTATGTGGTCGTGACGTTTGGTTCGTGAATAAACGTGTTTATATAATAAAACTTTATTTGTTGTTTTTATTCGCAAGTTGATGTCAAATTTATGCCTAGGCGATAATAACTATAGTATTGACTCTAGACAGTAGTAGAAACATGTTTAGCGATACATAACAAGGTTGTGGCGAATGTGCTTACCTACTAGCACCTTTTAAGGTGATTTTTTAACAGTCTCTATCAAACTTCCCAACTATTTTTCCTCTAGACTTTAATTGAAATCTGAAGTTGGGAAAATAATTAAAATATAATTTAATTTAAAAAGTGTTCATAAGAGCAAGGTGTAGGTTATTTTATAATAAAATCTACAATAATCAACATGCAACAAATATTATTAAATCACTAATTCATCATCTCATCACCTTTGCGTCAGGTATCGTAAAGTAAACTCAATGCCTCCACAACAAAAGGTATTTGTTACATTCTTCAAGTATGAACAATTCTGCTAATACCTATTCATTGCAAATACATTAAACAATTATACACGTTATGTTCATCATTCATGTTCATGTTTATGGATGGAAAAATCATAGGTATTGCTATTTTAAATAAATTACCTACATGTTTATTTTCTAAAGTGCAATCAACTGTTATTTAAACTCGAAAAACAAATGACGCAGAAAAAAAATATAAGAGGCTAATTAATCACAACTGCGAGGTATATCATACTGTTAACTTCTACTACTATCATCTAATTTACTTTATTATGTATTTTGTCTAACAAACATTTTTGACATGAGTAAAAAAAGTTATTATACTCATCATTCAGCAGATTGAAAACCTACAGAACCTATGAAATATCAATTATAATTAAAAAGCATTGTATTTTATAAAATCGTTTCCTTTTGACTATAATAGTCGTTCAACTTATAAACTTATTATTTAGGTAAGATTCCTTCAACTTGAAACAGGATGTAGAATTGAAGTAAAAAGAAACAATAGCTCATACGTAGGCACACAGAGTTACAAAAAGTTACCAGCCACAAAGTACACCAGCCATACGAAAGGTTCCGAACTATGACATTATCCTTTTTAACACTGCATGTTGTTGTATTAAAGCATAGTATAGTAAAAATGTAAAATACACAAACATTAGTAAATATCTCTTTTATATTATTTACTACTGTTCTGCTAGTTGCTTTGTAAAGCTTAGTAATAGCTTAGTATTATATTATCTGTGGTAATGGGGGCAATTCTGAGTGTCGCAAAAGCTAAACTAAACTAGCTAAAATTATTGCCATCCTTTTTATTTCTATCGCTATGAAAGGGACGGCAACAATTTTAGTTAGCTTAGTTTAGCTTTTGCGACACTCAGAATTGCCACTAATAGTAGGTACAGTTATATTATATTTTATTGTGTGGTAATAGGTGGTCTCTTTAGGGCTCTTTAGTTACGGAACCCCAAAAAGCTACCATCGAGTAAAATAAATGAAGATATTCTCAACGGCCTCGAATGCAGGAGAGGTCATCTTTGTTATGGCAGTAAGGTGAGCAGCATTGGATATAACAAGGGTGATGTCTGCTGAAGCGAACAAATGGGATGAGCTTTTATAGTAATTAAGAATAGAATATCGATTCGATATATCCAGATATATCACATAAAAATTAAATGAATAGAAGCCGGAACTATACTTCATAAATTTCGTAGATAGCTACTTTTTATTTATTTTAATTTTTGAGTTGATTAGATCTTATATTAAAGTTTCTACTCACACTTAGATAAGTTAGGTAGGTACTTAGAATTAAGTTTTTGTCTTTTAACGCTTATACTGTGCTGTGATACAGTCTAATTACGGGAGCACAAGTTTTTACAATATTTGAACAATTTTATGCATGTACATACAGTAACCCTGCGTTGTCCATAATAAATAAATAAACACACAAAGATGTAATCAGACCGTTCATGTCTTTGACATTCTTTAAATGTTTATGGTGGACAATGGACACACGAATATTAACGAAAGGGATAGGTATATAATTTAGTAATTTGCAATTTGTAAGAGGACGCGTCGCTACAGTGGAAGATGGATCTTAAAATAAGGTTTGTATTAGTCGATGATGCAAATAAGATGCGTGAACATTCAATTTACATATTTATTCCATGTCACGAGATGACGCAGATTTTATTAGGTAATTATGGAAATGGCTAGATTCACTTTACTTATAAATTAGCTAAGCGTAACTCAATTCTTACAAGATTATGAGGTTACCTATAAAACACAGTCTATATAATTAATAGTACTTACCTAGGTACTTACAAAATAAAATTGCACACGTTGTTTTCTGAAAATAATATTATGAAGAACTTAATTATTTACATATCTTCACAAAATACCTACACTAGAATCTGTTGAACTGTCTAAGGATCTTTTCAAACGATCTACAGATACCTCAGCTGATTTAGCCAATAAAACTTTACGTTTTTCTCCTTGGTAGATCTGCATATTTTCTACTTAAATGACGCTGTTTATACTAGTAATAAAGATGTTAAGGACTGAGTTTTTTTTATAAGTACTTATCTCCATAAAAACCTATAAAATATAGTGGGTAGGTAGCTATTATTAATACTGTGCAGGTGTTTTTCTCATAATTTACTAGTGGAAGTTTATCAAAGATTACATCTAGATAACACTTTTTTTTTTTTAAGTACTTAACTGGAGAGTTTTATACAAAACTACTTTATCACTTCTATGTATTTTAAACTATTAAATTATACATATAAATGGTCTGTAGTTATAATTTAAGTTAAGTGAATAGTATATTAATGACTGTTTGTTTTCCTAAGAAATAAAAATAAATAAAATAAAATAAATAAATAAATAATTAGGTACATTGATTAATGCCAAAAAAGAAGAGTACTTTGTTAAAGTTTTTTACAGTCGCAATTAAGAGTGTGCCATATGCAAGTCAATTTACCAGTTCGAAATCCTTCTCCCATACGATCGATTTTATAATTTAAACTGTCGTTAAATTGCTATACTTACCTATATATTCCTGTCTAAAATTAGAAACAGCCCGGTCAAGCTGCAGCGGGCACGACATACGAGCACAGTGGTTATGATATACTTAACATAAATAATTCCTCGAAAAATCCTGAAACGTCATTAAACATTTGACAAGTTATAAACTTATCGAACATAACGATAATTAATACTCGTAAGCTGTGTAGTGTAAGTACTTCTATTACTTTCGATTTCAAAGATTACATACGACACAGAATACTCGTAGTTTTATGCAACATACAACCTTGTGAAGAATTTGACGGCTGTCAAATTAAGGAACTTGTTTTTGATCCGGAACTGTCAAATAAGTTTTTTGCACATTAGAAAGGATCTCTTCGTAGAAAGTAATGCATGTTTGAAAGCTGTAGTAGATGAACTTTCTTGGTGGATTATATATTTGACACATACCTATAACTTAGAACTAATTTACATCAAATTAATTGAATTTTATAAGCGTATTATTTCTTTGTATAGTTTTTTTTTCCTAGCGGCATCTTGTAGGTCATCGTCAATAGGTACATTGCAGTTAGAAATATTGTCAAGGCGTTTCCTTACTATAAATATACCTACCAGTACTTACCTACATGACTAGGATTTGTAATTGTGTATTAGTTACTAAATAGAATCGTTTATTTGTATAATAGTACCTACCTAACTGATAAATATTTATATTAGCAAGACATCATTTGTTTCTATAAAAACCACTAAAACAAATAAAAAACTGGTGCCTATTCTGTTGTATTAATGTATTAAATAGGTACATACCATTAATTATATATTTTGTTACATCTAATCCATGTAAAACAGCAGTATTAAAAAAGCTTTTTTGTGTGACTCGCAGGGAATATATTATCATGTTGTTTCATTAATTGTAGATTAGGTGCTAGGTAAGTTTTAACCATCTGTAACGTTAAAATATGGGATATTCTATTTTTTTTAATTTTCTTCTAAGTTTGTTCTAATTACGTACGAAACGTTATGGTAGTTTTCGCTTTTAGTTGACAACACTTTTTCGTGTTTGGCAACACCGGTTGTAAGCGGCCATTTTTTACATCTTTACTTTTACGAGGAAGCTGCTCAAATATCATTTTGAGTTATTATACATAAAATTTGCTCGGCGACTTTCTACCTAATATCCTAGTGCGTGGGCGCACGTGTCTTTTGAATTCTACATGTTCTACTATTTATCAAGCCCTCTGAATTAAAACTCAGGGGGTTTTTTCCTGGTCTTCGGTTTTTTTTACCAGTCTTCGGTTTTCCAGTTTACTTACATAACTACTTAACTAATTTACTACCTAACTACTCTTCTACTTGGATGTTGGAGTGTTCCGTTGGAACATTCTGCATTCATACTTACAACTTTGGACTGCTTTGCTCACGGTTCGTTCGAATCGTTGGGAGCAGGCATACCAAGCCTGGAGGCTATCCGGTAACCTTAGGGGTTTGTCGACGAAGCCGAGGTGGCTTCTGTTGACCGTAGGACAGGCACTTCTGTGTCCTGTGTCGACGGCCCCTATATTTTATTTTATTTAACCAGTACCGTAGCTGTATTCTATGGTTGGCGCCCTCTTGTTTACTCTAGTTTATTACCATAAATTACTCTAAATTTAATTTACAAAATCACAATTTCAACGTACTTGACTTCTACATAATTTTACAAAATTACAAGTATTGAATTTTAAAATACAACACCACATAATTGCAATTTCATCTCAAGGGGAACCCAAGGAACTTAATACCATTTACCCCTGTATTTATGCTCTAAGTATATCTGTAGCTAAGCCGTCGCATTACTTTTATTTAACATTTTATTTAACATTTTATTGCCTGTTTAGACTGATTGTGTAGGAAATAAACAAGTCAGAGAATTTTCTTTGTTTCATTACAATTCCTCTTAGGTCCAACAGTTGACAGGTAACAGTGGCGCCCAACGTGGGGCTTTCCTTGAGATGGTTGTCATGTCGTTTTAGCTGTGACAAAAAATTGCATTATTTTACCCGATTGAAATTGTGGTTTTATTTTACTGTATTTTACATAACTGTGTAAACTGGTTGCAAGTGTTTTACATATTCTACCTGCTATTATTTACTGTGTAATACTGTGTGCCTTTATGAGCAATTGCTCACTGTTTTACTTTAATAACTAAACTTGATGGTTCTATTTATAGAAGTTGTTTACAAGTTATTTTCATTGTAAACTTGAGGTGATTTGCAAAATTGGTGTTATAATTTATTCAAACTTATTCAAACTACTTTTAAAACTACTTTTAAAACTGTTTGCCTACACTATTTTCAACTTTTTAAACAAAAATAAAACATAAAATTTTTTGGTACAGTCAGTCACAAAAATTACTAACCTAAATTTTTTTTTCTAAATATCTTGTTCAGTGTTGAGTATCTTTTCATACTCACGTGTTCATTGTTACTTTTTGGATCAACTTTACACTTTCGAACTTACGAATTTTTTAAAACTTTTTCAAACTTAATTTTTTTTTTTCTCGAACAAAATTTTTTTTTGGTTGTTCTTTCACAATGGAAGAACCCGCGAATGTTTCTCCCGCTTCTGCGACCCCTATCAAGAAATATCAAATGGTATCATCTCTGAACTTAAAATATAATGGTTCCTCATGTGTGCGTGTTTTCCTTCAGCGTTTAGATGAGTTGTGCGCCTCGCGTGGTATAACCGAGCAGTTGTTACTGACTTCCGCCGCGGAACTTTTTGAAGGCGACGTCTTATGTTGGTATCGTAGCATCCGCTCAGAGGTAAACAGTTGGTCGGAGCTCAAGCAAAGCTTGCTTGACGAATACTTGCCTTACGACTTTGATCGCCGTCTTATGCAGGAAATTCGTTTGCGTACGCAGGGTCCTAATGAGAACATCGTGGCATACGTTGCTATAATGCTGAATTATTTTAGCCGCCTATCGTATAAAGTATCGGAAAAAGAAAAGTTTGATATTGTCTTTCAAAATATTAGGCCGGAGTACTCAGTTCCCCTGTGTACCACTGAAATCACATCGTTGAAACAACTTAAGAATTTATGTAGGATGTTAGAATGTGGGAAGCACCGTGCGCAGACTTTTGTCGAGCCTCCTAAAATATCTAATGGATGCTTAGCACCTGACTTAGCATGTAAAACTACTAAGCCTAAAGTCCATGCTGTGTCTCCTGTTAATCAGTATTGTCCCCGTTGTCGTGTCGACTCTCACAGTCTCTCCGAATGCACGTCCACTGCCATTGTTTGTTTCCGTTGCGGTAAGCAAGGTTTTACTGCGGCTAAGTGTCCAATCTGCAAACCTTCATTACCGATTTCACCTCAAGCAAAACCAAATAATACAAAAAACTAATTGGCTTGAACCATCGAGATAATTCTTCAAATTTTGATAAAGCCGATTGGCAGAACTACTTAAAACAGTTAAATTTTTTCTTTTCTACGTATAGAACTGTCTCGACGGTTCGTGATTGTCATGATAATCGTCCTTTTCTTCGTGTTGAGATTCTCAACCATACTTTGTGTGGCCTTTTGGATTCTGGTGCTACCATATCCATTCTGGGGGCCAACGCATGTAATTTGTTCTTGGAGGCGGGAGCTACCCTTCATCGCAGTGATGATATCGCCCACATCACCTCTGCGACGAATTCCCGTGCTTCTGTTGTAGGTTTTTTTATGTTGCCGATCAAATTTGATAATTTAACCCGTGTTATTAAACTGTATGTGGTGCCTGACGTATCTCCTTCTCTTGTTTTAGGTGTAGATTTTTGGAGAGCTTTTAATCTTGCTCCAAAAATCTTCAATAATAAAGATTTTTTTGTTAATTCCTCAGATAATAACGTCGTATCTGAAATTCGTTTTTTACATCCGTTTGATCAGTTGCCTGCTGATCAACGTCTTGTTGCTGAAACTATGCTAAAACGTTTCGAGTCTATTTCTTTTGAAAAGAAAGGTTTAGGCCGTACGCTTCTTCTTACTCATACCATTGATACTGGAGATTCTCCTCCGATCAAACAGCGTTACTACCCGATGTCTCCCGAAAGGTTGAAAGAGCTGAACAGACAGTTGGACGAGATGCTAGAGCAAGACGTCGTCGAGCGTAGCAGTAGTGCGTGGAACAACCCTACCCTGTTCACTCCCAAGTCAAACGGTGAGCTCCGCTTTTGCATCGACAGTCGCAAATTGAACTCTGTGAGTAAACATGATGCGTACCCACTACCCTATATTTCTAGAATCCTTGATCAACTTAGGGACGCTAAGTTTTTGAGCTCTATTGATCTCAAGAGCGCTTTTTGGCAGATTCCGTTGGATCCTGCGTCGCGTGAGAAGACTGCTTTTACAGTACCTGGGCGTGGCTTGTTTCACTACAAGGTCATGTGCTATGGCTTGACTTCCGCTCCAGCTACGCAGCAAAGGCTCATGGATAAGTTGTTCGGTCCCGAATTTGGTGATAGGGTTTTTGTTTATTTAGACGATATCATTATTGTTAGTAGCAATTTTGATGAGCATATTAAGTTGTTGTCTCAAGTTTTGGAACGTTTGAATTTTGGTAATTTAACTATTAACTTGTCGAAGTGTAAATTTTTTCGTAGGGAGTTGAAGTACCTCGGTTACGTCGTCGACGAACGAGGACTTCGGACTGATCCTAGTAAGGTTCAGGCTATTGTTGACTTCCCAACACCTTCCACCCGGAGAGAAGTTAAATCTTTCTTGGGTACCGCGTCGTACTATCGTCGGTTCATCCGTGACTTCAGTTCTATCGCGGCTCCACTAAATCAACTTACTTCCACTCGTAAGAATGCTCCTCCGTTCCTTTGGACTCAAGAGGCTGAGCAGTCGTTTACCGAGTTGAAGACAGCTTTAGTGTCGGCTCCGATCTTGGCGTGCCCAGACTTTTCTAAATCCTTCTCTGTTCATTGCGATGCTTCTGGTTACGGCGTTGGGGGAACCTTAACTCAAGTTCTTGAGGACGGTCTAGAACACCCCATCGCGTATGCTAGTCGGTCTTTGAATAGGGCTGAACGAAACTATTCCGCTACCGAGAGAGAAGCGCTCGCAGTAGTTTTTTCTGTTGAACATTTTCGCCCTTATTTGGAAGGAGGTCCTCAATTTAAAATTATTACAGACCATTCAAGTCTTAAGTGGTTTTTCAATTTGTCAAATCCAACCGGACGTCTCGCTAGGTGGGGATGTCGCTTGTCGCCGTATGATTTTATCATCGAACACCGTAAAGGCAAGGATAATGTGGTTCCTGACGCGCTTTCGCGTGCAGTTCCCATTCTTACTATTGATCCTCCTCCTGACCCTATACCCCGTGACTTTTGGTTTGACAGATTATTGGCCAAGTGTACTAAATCTTCTAAAGCTTGTCCTAATTATTCTATTATTGATGGTAAATTATGTAGGTTTTCTAAAAATAAATTTGGTTTATCTAGTGAGTTTGACTGGAAGGAAGTTGTTCCTTCATATAGGCGTTCCGAAGTTCTTGAGTTTTGTCATTGTAGGGATACGGCACCACATTTCGGTATTTTTAAAACTTTTAAACAAGTTTCCTTGCGTTACTACTGGCCGAGGATGTATCAGGACGTGATTAACTTTGTTAATGCGTGCGATACTTGCTCTGCTTATAAACATTCTCAGGAGCCACCTAAAGGTCTCATGGGAGATCCGAAGGTTTGTTCTCGTCCTTTTGAAACCATTAGTATTGATCTAGTTGGCCCATTGCCACGTTCTAGATTAGGTTTCACATTTTTATTAGTAGTTGTCTGTTGTTTTTCCAAATATTGTTTATTGTTTCCCCTTCGGAGAGCAATTGGCAAGTCTATTGCCCAATGTTTGGAGAATGGTGTGTTTCTGACACATGGTATACCTCGTACAGTGGTTGCGGATAACGGTACGCAATTCACTGGTAGTGAGCTAAAGTCCTTGTTTCTGAAGTACAATATTCCTCAAATACATTTTACCCCTCGTTATTGTCCGCAGGTCAACACAGTCGAACGCTATAATAAAACGATTGTTGTTGCTATCTCTATTCTTGTTAAGAATGACCATCGCTCGTGGGATACCACTTTATCTAACGTTCAGTTTGCATTGAATACAGCTGTCAATGAAACAACACGTTTTACACCTTTTTCCCTTGTTCACGGCCGTGAAGCCATTCCTAGTGGTAAATTCTATGGTTCGGCCCGCGCGTCTCAAGGAGACCTTGTCTGTGCTTCGCGTGAAGACTACATTTCTAAGTTAGGTGTTCTACGTGACATTTTCGTAAAAGTAGAAGAAGCTATCGCTAAGGCTCATCTCAAAAGCGCCGTTTATTATGATAAGGGACGTCGCGCGTGTGAGTACAATGTCGGTGACATTGTTTGGAAAAAGTCCTTTCCTCAAAGCGACGCCAGTAAGTTCTTTATGGCTAAGCTTGCTCCTAAGTATGAAAAGTGTCGTGTAGTTGCTAAGCGTTCGCCTTTGGTGTACGAGTTGGAAAGTTGCAGTACTGGCAAGCACTTGGGTGCGTGGCATATTCAGTATTTGAAGGGTGATGGTTTGGACGGCGTTCTACCTACCTACTAGTTAAACTTAGTTTTGGTTTTTTTTATTGTTCTCGTTTCGTATTGAGTCTTGTGTGGGTTCGATTTTTGACGAGGCGTGTTTTTTTACTCTCAATCATGGACTGAGCCCCGTGATTGAGAATTATTATTTTTTTGCATTACGGTTTTACGCCGTTGGCGTTCTATTTTTGATTGTACCACGTCTACCCCGTGCGTACGATCTGTTTTTTGTCTTAGTGACATTTATATTTTTATTGATGAAGCCCGGACGGGAAGGGAATAAATAGTTTGTAATATCATGTCCTGGCGGTTGGATACATTTTTTTGGTGTGGTTTGCTGTAAGAAAGTTAATACGATGCATGCGTTTGTATGTATGGGTGAAGCCCGGACGGGAGAGGTTTTACTAGGTTTGTTTCATCAGGTCCTGGCGGTTGGTTATATTTAATGGATTGCGTTGCGTATAAGAAAGATTATAACTTATTTATGGTTTTGTATCATAACGTACAATATTTAGTTTACCTTTGTACTTTGTTAGTCTACCGATTTTTGTAGTCGACTGTACTTTGTATGTTTGACCTACATAAATTGTTTATGTGTTTCGGATTTATGTTTCTAAGCAAAGGGGAGCGGTTGCGGTAACTCCTACAAAAAAATAAGCCAATGCCAGGGCGGTTTTTTGGAAACCCATACAAAAAGCCTTATTCCAAAATGCTTGTCAAAATTTTGTTTGTCTTGTAGAATGTTCTGTGTTAGAGTGCGACGCGTTGATAGCGGAGTTATCTCGATAAGTGTTTGTGATTTAACCCTTTGGGTTCTGATCTCTGTTTTTGTATGAGTACCTAGGTGTACTTTGTTTGTACGTTTTGACTGCTGCCTTTGGCTTGCATTTTTGATGCATGTTAGACATATTTAATTCTCAGACTTGCGTTTTTTTTACTTTTGAGTTTCTTGACTAAATTTTTATTCTCAAGCTCCAACTCCATGCTTCATAAGCTGGAGGACCAGCTTGAATTTCGCGATTTTGCTCGCAAAATTCTTCTAAGTGGGGGGGTCATTGTAACGTTAAAATATGGGATATTCTATTTTTTTTAATTTTCTTCTAAGTTTGTTCTAATTACGTACGAAACGTTATGGTAGTTTTCGCTTTTAGTTGACAACACTTTTTCGTGTTTGGCAACACCGGTTGTAAGCGGCCATTTTTTACATCTTTACTTTTACGAGGAAGCTGCTCAAATATCATTTTGAGTTATCCCACTAATATTATAAAGGTGAAAGTTTATGTGTGTGTGTGTTTGTTACTCTTTCACGCTCAAACGGCTGGACGGATTTGAATGAAATTTGGTACCAGAATTGCTTATACCCTGGATTAACAAATAGGCTACTTTAAATTCCTGAAAAGTGCAGTGTTCCCGTGGGATTCGTGCAAAAGGTAGCTGTCAGACAAAATAACTTTATAGATGGCAGCACAGGCAAAAATATTACTCCTTCACGCTCAAACAGCTGGACGGATTTGAATGAAATTTGGTAGCAAGATTGTACCCTTGATTAAATAATAAGCTACTTTAAATTCCTGAAAAGTGCAGTGTTCCCGTGAGATTATAAACCAAATTATTCATCAAAATAGTTTCGGTAGTTTGGCCGTGCAAAAGGTAGCTGTCAGGCAAAATAACTTCATAGATGGCAGCACAGGCAAAAATACAACTCCTTCACGCTCAAACGGGGGGACGGATTTAAATGAAATTTGGTAGCAGGATTGCATATACCCTGAATTAAAAAATACGCTACTTACAATTCCTGAAAAGTGCATTGACTCCGTGGTATTATTAATCAAATTCATTAAAATAGTTTATACCTACAAAATAGTTTGGCCGTGAAAAAAACTGAAAAAGTAACAAAATAATTTCAATAGATGGCAGCACAGGCAAAGTTATTATTCCTTCACGCCAAACGGCTGGACGGATTTGAATGAAAATTGGTAGCATGATTGCTTATACCCTGAACTAAAAAATACGCTACTTAAAATTCCTGAAAAGTGCATTGATTCCGTGGGATTAAAATAGTTTATACAAAATAGTTTGGTCGTGAAAAAGTAACAAAATAATTTCAATAGATGGCAGCACAGGCAAAGTTACTATTCCTTCACGATCAAACGGCTGGAATTTGAATTAAATTTAATAGCAGGATTATTTATTCCCTGGATTAACAAATAGGCTACCTTAAATTCCTGAAAAAAGCAATGGTTCCGTAAGATTATAAACCAAATTATTCATCAAAATAGTTTAGCCGTGAAAACGTAACTTTTAGCCAAAATAATGTTAATAGATGGCAGCACAAGCAAAGTTATAACTCCTTCACGCTGAAACGGCTGGACGGATTTGAATGAAATTTGATACCAGGACAGTTGATATCCTGGATTAACACATGTCATAGGCTTCTTTAAATCCCTTAAAAGCGTATGTTCCCGTGAGATTATCAAAATACTTAAATTATGCTTCTTTAAACTCAAACGGCTTAACGGATTTCAAATATTGTTTATTTTGACCCGATAATCTCACGGAATTGGTACTTATGTACGCAGATAAATCTTCGATAAAAAGATTTCTGGCTCAACATAAACCATTAGAACAAAGTTTAAATTTGTGTCTTCAATAAACATAGGTAGGTACCAGGACCTCATTCATCATCGCTATTTTATTAAATTTCCCACAATTTCGGATCGCTGCAATTCTAAATCCTCGCTGCGCTCGCTTTACTCGGAACCGACCAGCGGCTTATCTTTGAGCACCATAAGCAAACATAAGTGTCAGTCATGACGAATTTGTCTTAAAAATTTCGAGTCTAAGAAACTCGATGCGCTTGCTTAGTTCGATGCTCGCTTCGCTCGCACGGTAGCTTCTTAAATATTTTGCTAGCAAATTGAACTATGTCAGGCCATAGAATAAGAACAGACCAGCAATCAGCCTTTTCTATGAGCACTATAAGCAAAATCAAGTGTCACATGATGCATTTTTTTTTAAATTTCGGTTTAAAAGGCTCGCTATGCTCGCTTAGTTCGAAGCTTACTACGCTCGCTTGGTTCAAAGCTCGCTTCGCTCGCACGGTAGCTTCTTGAATATTTGCTAGCAAATTGAACTATGTCAGACTATAGAATAGGAACCGACCAACAGTCAGCCTTTTCTATAAGCTCCATTAGCAAAATCAAGTGTCACGTCAGGACGCATTTGTTTTTAAAAATTTTAGCTCGCTTCGCGAGATTAAGACGCTTGCTGTGCTCGCTTAGTTTGAAGCTCGCTACGCTCGCACGGTAGCTTCTTCAATATTTTGCTGGCAAATTGATCTATTTCAGACCAAAAAATAGGGACCGACCAACAGTCAGCCTTTTCTATGAGCACCTTAAGCAAAATCAAGTGTCACATGACGAATTTGTCTAAAAATTTCGGCTCGCTGCGCTCGCTTGGTTCGAAGCTCGCTTCGCTCGCATGGTTGCTTCTTGAATATTTTGCAAGCAAGATAAACTATGTCAGACCATAATATACCTACCATATATCCGACCAGCAGTCATCCTTTTCTATGAGCACCAAAATCAAGTTACAAATGACGCATTGGTCATACACAAGGAGCAAAATTAAAAAAAATATTAAAACTTTTTCAATTAGGTACGTAAGAAGAGAGTAATTTTTTGCACTCTCGAGGTGCATTTTTATTCATATCTCTGACGATCTTCATCAGACCAAAAAAAGAATCATAAAAATCGGTTCACCCAGTCCACGAATTGAGAACCTCCTCCTTTTTTGAAGTCGTTAAAAAAATTTATTAACTTTTTCACCGCGGGTAACACCGCGGGGCACAGCTAGTTATACATAAAATTTGGTCGGCGACTTTCTACCTAATATCCTAGTGCGTGGGCGCACGTGTCTTTTGAATTCTACATGTTCTACTATTTATCAAGCCCTCTGAATTAAAACTCAGGGGGTTTTTTCCTGGTCTTCGGTTTTTTTTACCAGTCTTCGGTTTTCCAGTTTACTTACATAACTACTTAACTAATTTACTACCTAACTACTCTTCTACTTGGATGTTGGAGTGTTCCGTTGGAACATTCTGCATTCATACTTACAACTTTGGACTGCTTTGCTCACGGTTCGTTCGAATCGTTGGGAGCAGGCATACCAAGCCTGGAGGCTATCCGGTAACCTTAGGGGTTTGTCGACGAAGCCGAGGTGGCTTCTGTTGACCGTAGGACAGGCACTTCTGTGTCCTGTGTCGACGGCCCCTATATTTTATTTTATTTAACCAGTACCGTAGCTGTATTCTATGGTTGGCGCCCTCTTGTTTACTCTAGTTTATTACCATAAATTACTCTAAATTTAATTTACAAAATCACAATTTCAACGTACTTGACTTCTACATAATTTTACAAAATTACAAGTATTGAATTTTAAAATACAACACCACATAATTGCAATTTCATCTCAAGGGGAACCCAAGGAACTTAATACCATTTACCCCTGTATTTATGCTCTAAGTATATCTGTAGCTAAGCCGTCGCATTACTTTTATTTAACATTTTATTTAACATTTTATTGCCTGTTTAGACTGATTGTGTAGGAAATAAACAAGTCAGAGAATTTTCTTTGTTTCATTACAATTCCTCTTAGGTCCAACAGTTGACAGGTAACACATCTCAACAGTGTCCCAGGCATGAGTGCCCCGTTAAGTTTAGCATTGATTGCCTCCTAATGCTGTTTAACTCATCTAGTAAAGACTGCTACTAGTACCTAAATTTATATGCGCATTAACACGAGCTCTAAACGGTGAAGGAAAACATCGTGAAGAAACCAGTTAGCTTTCTAATAGCGTCAATAGCGTCAATGGGCTAGCAACCTGTCACGTATGGAATATTAGCTTCAGGAAAATGTGATAGGTAGGTATGTCCAAAAATGGCTAAAAGCTTACCGCACCGTGGGAATACAGTCGTGATCATAATATTATTATATATTTATTATTATTATTAATAAAGACTAAATGGGATCACAAATATAAAAATATATATTTGAAACTAAATTTTTTTAACATAATTCCATTTGTAGCTTTGTTAGTAGGTATGCATGTTGGGCTTTGTTCGTGAGTAGTAATAGTAAATGTAAGAATGAAGAATTTTCGTTTGAAATAAACTACGTCCTCATTTAACGTAATAACTTTTTTCACTAAATCGTATCAATAGGTCGTCCGACATGAAGGTACCTAATCAAAAGTCAGGCCTATCCATCTTCACATTTTAAGAGTGGTAGGCTGTTTATAGCTCTACATTTGTCAAATTATAGGGTTTTTATATTGATGCAGCATTTAAAAAAGTAAGTAAGTAAGTTTACTTCCTTTTTTTAGCATTTAACTGAAAAGAGCACATAGATGTAACGTGAAAAAAATGGCCTACCCTAAGAGAATGAGGCGTAATTAATGTATGTCTTATACTTAGTTCCTAAATTAGACTTTATGGACACGAGCAGCCCCGAACGTAATAGAATAATAAAATTCGCTTCATAATTCGAAACTGAAAGCTAACACGTCAACGAGCTTTTTTTTTATTATGGCCCAATTCGTCGTTTTAGTTCCACTGAATGAACTATTACTCATTTATAGACTACTAGCTTACTCGGCCACGGCTTCGCCCTCGTGGTAGGTACCTACCTTGATAAAAAATAGCATATGTGTTATTCCAGGTCATAAACTATGTTTATTCCAAGTAGTTCTATGTTTAGCCAAATCCGTTCAGTAGTTTTCGCGTGCAAGAGTAACAATCTACATGCATCCACACATTCACAAGTTTTCCTTCACGGTTTAGAGCTTGTGTAAATGTGCATATAATATTTTTTAAACGAAAAAAACAATAATTCACGGCCGGATTCGAACCCAATAATACCTTTGAATCAAAAGTCGATGTACTAAGCCACTTGGCCAACATGTTTCTGGGTTATAAAATTATAATATTACGTATGAATATTGTAGTATTCTAATATTACTTAGGTACTTTGTATTTTATTTAATGAGCAAAGAGAATAAAAACACTACGTCTAATAATGAGCTCAATAATCAAGTGCCATAAGTTATCAATTATTTATTTTTTATAGATTATTTATGACAACAAAAACCTATTTTCTCTTTTTTACTAAAATAATAGACGTTGACAACAAAGTATGAAACTAAATAATTACAGTGAATACTAATCTTAATGTATGACATTATAAAGATTATTTAGTTTTATTGCAGTAGCTTCTATAAAAAAATCATCGTCTAGATGAGTGAAGTGTTGTCGACCTCCGCTACATGTATCTGTGTGACATAATATGTATACACAGGCGTTTTTTCTTTTCATTTACTCAACTCACTGTTTTGTCAGATAGGTACCTACCGAAACAAAACTTTTTAAACTAATATAAGTACAACTTTAGGAACTATAGTTACTTATAGTTATGAACATACAAACTATAAAAACAGGATATTTAGGTACTACATAGAATTATTGAATGGCATGTGCACAATAGGTAGCATATGCGCCATGCCATGATCATGATCAAGGTAAACCACGTAATAAGAAATAAAATCATGGTACAGTTTCAATATCCTATAGTATGTGTGATTTTGCTTACTGTGTCACATTACTAACTTCCAAACTAAAAATAACTAATTTATTTTTCGTGTCCAGAGTAAAATCTGGTGACGAAAACTGAAGAAAACTTCGCCTTATATATACCTACATTATTATACTATTCTATATTATTCATGACAGAAACGGCTGTTTTTCGCCAGTTAGGAGGTACTTAGGTATATAACTTTGAATGAGCGTTGTCTATGGAGAATATAAAGGCCGCTTAGGCCAAAGACTTAAAACACTTAGACCAAATAACAACTTGCTGTAAAACTAACACTATTAGTCACTAACAAATTATCGACAAATAAAAATACACTTAGACGGAGAGATTCAAACTACACCAAACATTCATTTTTGATATTTACAAATTCTAAATCTTAACTATCAATACGTAAGTATTCGAAAGTACCTACCTATTACTTTCAATGCGTCTAATCTCGTAAGTCGATCAAGACGAGACGAATCCATCCAAAACTAATTGTAACTGTTTAGTTTTACTTTTATTTACTTATACCTGTTTACAAGAACTGTGAACTTAATTTTACAACCTACTTATATCTTCTTTCGTACCTAGGTTGCTAATTCGTCAAAAGTTATAATAAAAATACTTATCCTTGGACATTTTGCACAGCGCCATCCAGTCCCAAGCTAAGCAACTTATTGTTTGCTTGTGTTATGATAAACCAGATGACAGATATTGATTTTATTTGTAAATACATACATATTATAGGTAGATAGAAAAACATCCAGACCCAAAACAAATATCTGCAGTATTTGTATTCATTTGTTGCGGCGGGGATTAAACCCAATCAAGAGGTTGTCTTCTGCTTCTCAGGCGCACTTTCATCCACTGCACCAAGGAGGTCGCCAAATATAATGTTTGGTATCATACCTATGCTTAGTATCTCCAGCATACGATTAACAATCCATTGTTTTTGTTGTCAAAACGGTATGGCTTCCAAGTTAATACACACCTATGAATAATGGATCGGGTAGTTCCTTGAACATGACATCATTGCTTCGTGATGTGGAATTAAAATCAGTGTAAATAAACAAACGTCTTAAGAATTAGGTTGTGCTCATTCCATTGTTATTTATGATTCATATCACAATCTTTAAATCTATAATTTAATTCCTTATTATGGGTTACACCCTGAGAACTCGGATCCCACAGATGCCCGACCTGGAGACACCAGAGTTTTGATTATTAAGAAGTGTTGTTTATCTACTTATTTACTTCATTATTTGTTTAGTGGATCTCCTATTTACTTAGTTCCTTTTGAAGTTTCGTCTGTATTAGCATTCTAAATGCTTATTTCAAACCATCGAATCATCATCATCTGCAGTCCGATTTCTCCCACTGCTGGGTATAGGGCTCCCCCTGTTCTCGCCATTTACTCCGATCCTGCGCTCACCTGATCCACTGCCGGCCCACGACACGACGCTGACAATATCGTTGACTCACCGAAACATAGCTGCAGAAAATTTATAAATAGGTACTTACTTGCGTACATACAACAACATTGTTTGATTTGCATTTATATCTCAATGCATAAAAAAACAGTAGGTATGTTTTAAGAATCAATAAATCTGTTTACATAAAAACAAGTAAAGATACATGGAGTGGAGGTGTATGAACTGGGTTTTAATAACAGTGTTTTTACAAACCATTGAAGGTGGAAACATATATTGTAGGTAGATTTGTAACTCTACCTACCTACAATATATGTTTCCACCTTCAAAGTTTTACTTACAAAACTTTGAAGAGGCTTAAGTTTTACAAAACTTAAGCCTCTTACTTGCAAAAAACTATGATGTTTTTAATATTTTTACGATAATATTTTTAATCTTACATGTAGGTAGGTACCTACACAGTATCAATTATTATATGCTCTATCAATATGATTTTAATGAATTACTGTGTGAGTCTACAATATACTTTTTTACTTGATTCACTTGTAAGTTAACTTGCAGTTATAAGTAGGTAATGAAGGCAATTCTGAGTGTCGCAAAAGCTAAACTAAGCTAACTAAAATTGTTGCCATCCTTTTTATTCCCATCGCTATGAAAGGGACGGCAACAATTTTAGTTAGCTTAGTTTAGCTTTTGCGACACTCAGAATTGCCACTTATGAATGGATTTCCATTTATTTTAGCAAGTTTAGGTTTTGCCTGCCGAAGCGCTCCTGCGAGTTGAATTGCACGTTTTTGCATCCTAGAGTCGCTATTAAATTTTAAATGAATGTTTTCGCGAAGTGAGGCTTCTGTAGGTACTTGTTCTATATCTATTCTGTGACTCCAATAAGTTACTAAATTCAACAAAATAAAAATAAACACAATAACAACGAAATAATAAAAGATTCATAACTTAGATAGGTAAGTACTTAATCTCAAAAAAAGAATGCTTCCACTATTATTTCCGAGAAAACTCTGGGAAAATAATGAATCACAAAAATGTTATCATTACGATTATTTGTGCATAGAACACAACATTATTTGTAGTTGTTTATCTCAAGCATACAATGGCACAATGGCATCGCATCATTTTGTCTTCATTGTTTTTACTCGTGTTTTACTGTTCTATTGTCACTTGTGACTAGTAGTTATTTAACCGACTGCAGGTCCTTATACTTCTACTGTAAAATATAATAAAAATTCATACATTCTCAAGTGCGTTTAAAAGGAGCAGTTACACTTACGAATTTGTTTTACAGGTGCATACTTTTTAACTCATCATTTTAAGTTAATTCCTACTCTTTTTGAGTCTAGTGACTTTCAATTTAAGCCATCAATTCTCAGTTACAAACACACTCTTACATTATCAATGTTTACAATAGGGACCTAAATAAAATTGCAATTAACAAATTGACCTCATTCAATGACTTTCAATATTTAGTATCTTTTATTATAATATATAGTATCCTCTACTGGGCTCTACAAATTACTTTTTCGAACATCTACCAGTCAGTTCTTATCCATTTTGGCTCCATTTTGTGGAAATTTTTTTGCCAACTGCTGACTAACCCCTTAGATATCTCCAAACTGGTTCAGAATCAGTTTAGCTACCTACCTTATTAAACATATGAACTCTCGTGTAAGTGTACCTAACTGAAACTTAAATTAAACTGCCGTTTAAACTATTGGAAGTGAATAAATCCATTAACGACCAGTCTATCTATCTTCGGTTTTGCCTACTGTGGGTAGATATTTCACATTGCTTCCATACCAAACATTTCAAATATCTACCGATGCGACGGTAAGCGAAACCAAAGGTACGTTATTGAAACTGGCCGTAAGTGACACTATATTACAACTTTTTTCTAATAATATTACAACATCGTACATGTCGCTATAAAAAGGTTGGAGCAATCTATGCAAAAAGTAAGGCTACTTATCAATGCTATCGTCCAATGTCACGTGAACTACAATAGGTACCTAACTAGCCTGTCGTGACTCGATAATTGTCCACTACAGCCCTGAAAACAATAAGAAATTCTTCAACAATTATTTTTTCTTATTTACCTGTTTACAGACATTTTTAACGGCAAAAACGAGTAATAATAGAACATTAAAGGTGATAGGCGCGTGTGCTGTGTAAATTACCTTTCCAAGTGGCATTCACATATTTGAAAACTTACTTAAGTACCTGCCTACTTGTTTTCTATCTATGTTTTCAACGCTGTTTTTGTTCGTTCGTTTCCAAAAATTAAACTTAATAAACCAAAGAACGTTGAAAAGTTTTTGGCCAACGCGGCTTGATATAATTACCTAGACTTGACAACTCGGCAACTTCTTCTTCTTCTTTCGTCCTATCATCTCCACTAGTGTTCGACTAAGTAATTTTACTGATTACTTGACTGACGCCCAGTTCTAAAAAAAATCATGTACCTAACTAAGTAAAGTAACTGATATTTATCTCCATGTTCATCACAAACTCATTAAGTAGGTATGTTTCCGTGTTTAGTCGTACCGTTTTGCACGCGTTTAAGTCTTTTGAATGAAGTTCATAAATCTATAATGAGTTTCCTTACAACTATGCAGAGTATGCATACAGCGCAGTGGCAGCTTATCTTTATTCACTTACCAACAACATAAGGTTGAAGGAGGATTTTCAATGTTCAGAACTTTGGACTGGGTGAACCAATTTTGATGATTCTATTTTTATTTGAAAGCTGGGAAAAAAATTGTGAATCTGATGAGGATCTTCAAAGTTATGAACAAAAAAACACCTCAAAATCACCTCGTTAGTAAAGTGACTCAAAAAATACTTTAACAGTTTTCACTCACTGAAAAAATAAAAGAATCAGTTATCTATTTACTCTACAAGTTTATCTCCTTTCTTTTAATTTTTCAAGGTGTTTTTGTGCAACCAGATTAAGAGAAAATGCTTACGCTACATTTCCGTTGTGATATTTCTACTTTTATTTACATTGTTTTTTGTTCTATTCTTAAACGATTTCTAATCGTTCTGATGTTTTGTTATCAAGTGCTGTTATGTGAATAAAAAGCAAAATGCTTCAGTGAACACATATGGCGTAATATATAATGTTTCTTTAACCATAAACTACACTTAGCGATGTAAAAGTGTTTTGTTGAAATGCCGGATACGTTATACATCACTTCACCAGTTTACTGTCTAGGTATGATACCTATAGTTAGTTTAAATAAGGTATTTAACTTACCTTCTATAATAAAAATAAGTCTTGTAAGTTCGTATGAGCAAGTGGCCAGCTCTGGTGACGGAGTTTTTAGGCCGCCTTAAGGCCTCCGTCATGGCTTAACGACTTTAAAAGCCGGGACCGACAATTTAACGTGCCCTCCGAAGCACGGAAGCGCTCAGATGTTAATGCCACTTGCGGTCACCCATCCAAGTTGTGACCGCTCAGAACGTTGCTTAACTTCGACGATCTATCAAGAAAGTCTTAGCAAGCTTCGCCACGAGCGGAAGGTAAAAGGTATTACCATTTTTATATAATAGGTACCTACTCTACTTGTTCTAGGCGCTGGATTTCGGACTTTTCAAACAAAACATACACAAAAAATAAATAGGTAAGTATGGATAGGAATAACTAGTTTATCTCAAAATTTATTTTAAACTTAAATCATGCATTTTTTTCTAATTGTCTTCTCATGAACGTTTTTAATTTAGTTAGGTAATATGGTGAAAAAATATGAAACTAATATTTTCACAAAAACAGACAAAAGCCATTTTTATGACGCATGAATACAAAACCACAAGAATTGTTTTCCCAAGCCCAAATTAAAAATTCAGAAGATGGTTAGGTAGGTACCTACATTTTGTAGTCACCTTGAGTTGTAGACAGAAAACAGTATTCCAATATCTTTGGGTTACATCATAGGATCGTAAAATGTACGAAATCGTTGCAAAACGCATGGTCATTGAACCATAGACTCTTACCAAACTTTATTGAAAAGAGCATTTTTACTCAAAGTATATAAACATTACTTTTATTTGCCAAACTTAAAAATAACAAAGTTTTGTTTGTTATAAGATTTCAAGGGATAGGTTACCCTGCCTTATAACGGGATAAAATAAATAGAAGCTTGTTTTTGACCCGCACTAGAAAATCTTGATCTTACATTTTACTGCTTTTTTATGTTTTGATGAATCTCAATTAAAATCTCATGAATCACAAATTCAAGTCCAATCTTTAAACTGAGTTATAGCACGATTAGTCCCAACCCAAGACCTATCGTTTATTTTAATAATAATCCTGTAGTTGCTCAACTTTACCTCTACCACCTTGTTATGTCTTAAACGAACAAATGCTTTGAAATAAACATCAACTTTTTTATTTATTGATGTTTACAGATGTTGTGTGCGAGTAAGGTTGCGTGTCCATCAAGGGCGGATCCAGGGGGGGGGTCATGGGGGTCATGACCCCCCCCTGGGCTGGGTCCTCCGTGTGTCCTCCACTATTTAAAATCGTTAAACATAGGTAATGGTTATAAGTAAGGATATATTTTTTCGTCACAATAGAGATTTTATGTACTTATAAATACCTTAGAAATACTTTCAATATTTAATCAATTTATTATAAATTAATATTTTGTATGATGGCAAACGCATTAATCGGGAACTAACGCATCGAAAATTTGAATTTTACCGCGCCTGTGGATGGTGAAGAATATTATAGGTGAAGCCGAATATCTGGATGGTGAAGTGGCAGAGGAGTTAGGACAGACCGCAGTCGATTTCAGAGTTTATTGTAAATTGCGACAGTGAGATGTAGGTATCCGAATATAAGAAAGTATGTGTAGCGACAGCGGAAAGATCTTTGAATCTTTGATCTTGGAAACTCAAAATATGTTTATTCAGTAATAAGATCGTTTAAAGACCACTTTGAAACGGCATTTCCTTAAAACTAGGGGATTCTTTTGCCAAAACTACGATGCTTTTCCTTAAAAAAAATTTTACTACTTAATTTTAACGACGAGAATAAAAGCGAAAATAAAACCCTTAGTAAAACAAAGTGCCACGCTGCTTTTATCTTCAAAAAAAGTTTATTTAAAAATTAATTGTAGGTAAGTCTTGTATGCACTTTAGCTAAAGGACACACAGAAAAGTGTCTCTTACGTACCTTTCATACAAGATATTTATAGGCGTCGCGACACAAAACGTATTTTAGTACCTATGTAATTCCTCATCGCAGAATGAAAACCGACCGTAAGAAAAATGGTACTAACGTTGCTTTTATCTTAAAAAAGAATTTGCTCGCTTTTCTCGCGTCGTTTCACACTGAATAAGAGCCGACCGTAAGCAAAATCAAGTGTTACGTTGCTGCAATCTTACAAAAAAAATGTTGCTCGCTTCGCACGCGTTGTTTCTCAGAAAATAAAGATCGACCCTAAGCGAATCGAAATGCCATTTTGCTTTTTTCTTTCAAAATACTTTCATTTCAAATTTCAAATTTCAAAATACTTTCATTTTGAAAGAAAAAAAATATAATTTTTATTTTTTTCATTAAAAAAATTTGCTCGCTTCGCTCGCGTCGTTTCACACGGAATAACAGCCGACCGTAAGCAAATTCATGTGCTACGTTGCTTTTATCTTTAAAAAAAATTTGCTCGCTTCGCTCGCGGTGTTTCACACGAGTAAAAGCCGACCGTAAGCAAATTCTTGTGATTCGTTGCTTATATCTTTAAAAAAATTTGCTCGCTTCGCTCGCGTCGTTTCACACTGAATAAGAGCCGACCGTAAGCAAAATCAAGTGTTATGTTGCTGCAATCTTAAAAAAAATTTGCTCGCTTCGCTCGCGTCTTTTCACACGGAATAACAGCCGACCGTAAGCAAATTCATGTGCTACGTTGCTTTTATCTTTAAAAAAAATTTGCTTGCTTCGCTCGCGTCGTTTCACACAGAGTAAAAGCCGACCGTAAGCAAATTCTTGTGATTCGTTGCTTATATCTTTAAAAAAATTTGCTCGCTTCGCTCGCGTCGTTTCACACTGAATAAGAGCCGACCGTAAGCAAAATCAAGTGTTATGTTGCTGCAATCTTAAAAAAAATTTTGCTCGCTTCGCTCGCGTCGTTTCACACGGAATAACAGCCGACCGTAAGCAAATTAATGTGCTACGTTACTTTTATCTTTAAAAAAAATTTGCTCGCTTCGCTCGCGTCGTATCACACAGAATAAGAGCCGACCGTAAGCAAAATCAAGTGTTGCGTTGCTGCAATCTTAAAAAAAATTTTGCTCGCTTCGCTCGCGTTCTTTCTCGGAAAATAAAGACCGGCCTTAAGCGAATCGAAATGCCATGTTGCTTTTTCTTTTAAAATACTTTTTACTTTATTGTATGATTTAAAAAAAAATTATAACTTCTTGGGACTTGACCACGACTATGTGACCCCCCCCTGGTACCAAAGCTGGATCCGCCCTTGGTGTCCATACTGAACGGTTGTGTTACCTCAATTATTTCTAATTCTAACTGAGTAGGTACAACATGCTTACTTCCACATTGGTTGTATGATACTGTCGAATAAACGATTTTTTTTTGTAACAAATACTGTCAAGTATTTGTTTATTGCTCCATATTTAAGTACACCTACTTCATTTCGCCCCGTGAGTTTTAATTGAAGTTTTGAAAAAAATGGTAGGTTGGTGGATATTTGTTACTTTTCCAAGTAAAAATATTAAGTAGTTGTCCTATTCTAGTTCGTAGCGCTTCGCCCGTGCAGGCTCATCGGAAGGAGCTTTGTGATGCGGAGGGCTTCACGCAAGTGGTACGGAGGAAATGGAAGCCCTCCTGCCAGAATAGGTGCGGCACCGGACTGACTGAAGCCGGCTCTTCGTGTTTTCGAGCAGAGGTACCCACCTCCCAACTGTGTACGTGTCACGCGTCCACTTCGAAGTGGAGGCCGAGCACGTGATGGAATGCCTCAAGAAGAAGACCGGGACCATGATGAGTGAAGAGAGAAGAATGTATGAAGAACCTTTAGTCTTTAACAAATATTATCTTACCATATTGGTTTTTAGGTTTACTCATAACATAGCAAAGACGTCAAGGTTTATGAAAATTGAAAATCTAACGATAACGTACATACCTATATAAATATTTGTATACCTACTTAATGTATCTTTGCGTCAAACTTCTCTCGGGGTGTCTGGTCAAAGCAACTAAAGATCCAAGCGCTAAGCGTTGTTGTAAATAATACTGCCAGTGTCTTAGGCACGTTTTCGACTGGTATAAGCTATTTATGAACTTTAAATCGACAACGACCCTTAGATCGCTTAACTTATTTTAATAAAATTAAACAATTTGTTCAGTTATGAAAATATGGAGTAGGTAAGTTTTTCTGTGTAATATTCTTTTATCTAATTTGTTATCTGGAGGATACAATATTCTGCGTATTGTATTATAATTACTTCGAAATCCTAATTTGATAGGTCCAATTTTGAGTAAGTTACCACGTGAGCAAAGCCAGCCCTGAAGGTTAGTTATACATGTACCTATGTAATTTTATTTCTACCTAATTCTAAAGCTGTCTTAAAATAATGATGAACACTATTTTAGGCACTGCATTAAATAACCACCACTTATTTTGTTATTTCAGGGATATTCTTTTATTGCGCTCATTCTCAACACAATGGTTTCTATAAATTACTTTGCCACACGCTCCATGTTAGCACGCCATGCGTCGAAGAAAGAAATCATTGCATATTATATCACTTACCTACCCACTAACCTACTTATCCTACCTATAACCATGACGGAGGCCTTTAGGCGGCCTGAAAACTTCGTCACCAGAGTTGGCCACTTGCTCATACGAACGAACGTACGAACACAATCAAAGCCTGATTTGCTAAAATTAAATTCAATTCAGTCCAGAGGACGTAAGGCTTTTGGTATTTCAATGAAAACATTCATGTTTCAGATTGTACATGCATAACATTTCTTTAATTGATACTTTAGCACTTCATTGGTAGATCATTTTACTAAAAATAAGTTTTCATCGGCACATTCAAACGCATTCAAAGCGCGCGTTTGAATGTGTTCGGTGTAATGAACCTTTCGCTTCTCAAACTAAACGCTTGTTCCTAATTCGTGCCTCTACTATCAGAATGTTATAAAATTCATAAAACAACTGCAAGTCTCTATTCTTATTTGGTATTGGTTGCAAACGAACAGGAAAACATTATAATTGGCTAAGGCTATATATCCATTTCATGATTCATAAACTGCATACTCCACTGGCTAACTAATTTCTAGTAAAGTTTATTTTAACCTTATCCTTGGTTTTTCTTTGAAGAAGTACCTTATTTATTTGCGGAAAAGTAACAATCGTCGACGTTAATCACTTCCCTTCATTTCATGGTACAAGTTTGAATCAATCGGTGAGTAGGTAGAGCTGTCATAACGTTAGCCATGGTCATTGTCAAGGTAAGCAGATTGGCAGTTCCATCATTTTTATTTCAATGGATCCTAATGAGTTTTTCTAACACAAAGAAATAGTTCATATAATTGGACTTGGTGTATACGTTCGGAGATAAAGGTAAATTAATTAGGTAGGTGTAGGTACCTAGAGACTCTATGACCCAACATTGTCATTGAAGTCTAGTAACTCTATCGTTCATTCACCGTCAATGTAGAAGAAGAAGACCGTCAATGTAAGCCATTGAATAAAATGTATCACTCTATCGTTCAACTTCTCAAGTCAATGGATGAGATAAGTAGGCTTACTTAGGACGGACAAAAAGATAACTTCAATCAGATTTGAAGGGTTTATTCCACTAATCCCCGTTGACAATCCCCGTTAACGGGGATTAGTGAACTTTTTGTTCATATTTCCCCGTTGACGGCGATGCCAGCTAGTAACGGGGATTAGTGAACTAAAAAAGTTCATAAATCCCCATTACGTTAAAAATAAAATACTGAGTGCCTCTTTCACGATCTTCAAGTAAAGTTCCGAGTAGGCTAGTCACCAAGTAAAGTGTCGAGTAACCTCTAGTCGCATTTCACGACGTTCAAGTAACACTACTCGTAAGTAAAACTGGCCAGTAAATTACTTTGAACATCATCTGCCCAGTAGCGTATTTACTTGACGAGTAAAATGATTAGACAGTTGGATAGTTGTCATTATTACGGAAACCTAACCTATTTTATTTATTTATATCTTTATGTTTGTTAATTTATATTAATAATGGATTTGATTTGATAGATAGTCAATTAGATGAGCTTGAAGATTATTCAATGCGAATTCCGACACCACGGGTTTTTAAATTTCGTGTTGATTATTTTACAAACCTAGATGAAACTGACTTTTTTGCTAGATTTCGCCTGACTAAATTTGCAGCGAACAAAGAGCATAATTTAATAAAACATAGAATAAAACCTAATTCGCTAAGGTAAGTGCTATTTTTATAAATACGTATAATTTGGTCTATGTAAATACCTAAAGTTATGATGATAAACACGTGTGTTAATATAAATATGTAGGTACTTACCTCTATTATTACCTACTCTAATTAGTATTGGATTTTGTTGGTGAAACTAAATTATGATACTCGTAACTTTTACTTGCCAATTAACGTTACTTGTTAAGTAACTAATCAACACTTTACTTAAAGATGGTGAACGAAGCCCTAAGACTATTAAGAATCATGTTATCCAGAAAAAAAAACGATTTTTAACTATTATTATTATGAGTCTATCGTGTCCCACTGCTGGGCAAAGACCTCCACCCATTCCCTCCACACATCACGGTCCTGGGCAGTTATAGTCCACTCGGGCAAGAAGTCATCGAGTTCATCTCGCCATCTCCGTTTCGGTCTGCCGCGTCGCCTTCTCGCTGGGTCGGGGCGCCACTCGGTGGCTACCTTCGCCCACACACAGCTCACCTGGCATGCGGCAGACGTGACCAGCCCAATACCACTTCAGCTTTGCGGCTTTCAGTGCTACGTCAGCGATTTGGGTTTGTGAGCGTAGCTCCGTGTTGCGGATTCGATCCGTAAGCTTGAGACCTAAAATGCTACGCTCCATCGCACGCTGACAAATCTTGATTTTGGACTTTTGAAGTAGAGTCAATGACCAAGTCTGCGCACCATAGGTTAAGACCATAGGTTTTAACTATTACTTATTTTTATTGATTAAAAATCACAAAGCTGTCAATAAGAAAACATAAGGTAGGTTAAAATAAAATAAATACTAATGTAGTCACATTTCTTTATTTTACATTTCTTAATTCCTACAATCACAGCTTAATAGTAATATAAATCTAACCTGATCAAATCACAGTTTGTTACAATTATTAATTAAAAATATAGCATCAAAAACAAAACATTCTTATAGGTTCCTATATTTTATTTCTATAGGTTCAACCCCTTGACCGATCATGCTCATTAGATGAGCCGGGAAATCCCGTATCACTACCTATATATTTACCAAGTATCATGAAGATTGGATTAACGGTTCGACAGTTATGCCGCGACATACAAACATACAACGCAAAATTGCCCAAGTTACCACTAAGATCTTCGTTCGCTTCGCTCATTCGATCGATAATCATAAAGTAGTTAATGATAAGTTTTAATTAACGATTGTAACAATCTGTGATTTTTTAGGTATAGGAATGCTAAGTTCTTGATGCTACATTTTTAGTTAATAATGTAACAATCTGTGATTTTATTAGATAGGTACGTACTTATACGAATAATATGTATGTTACCTTTTTATTGAACAACTTTGTAACAAACTGTGATTTGATTAGGTAAATTATATTGATTTAACTATTAAGCTGTGATTGTAGGAATTCAGAAATGTAAAATAAAGAAATGCGACTACATAAGTATTTATTTTATTTTAAGGTTTCTTATGTTTTCTTTTTGATAGCTCTGTGATTTTTATTAAAGAAAAATAAATAATAATTAAAAATCGTTTTTTTCTGGATAACATGATTCTTAATAGTCTTAGTATTTTATTTTTAACTTAATGGGGATTTATGAACTTATTAGTTCACTAATCCCCGTTACCAGCTCGCATCGCCGTCAACGGGGAAATATGAACAAAAAGTTCACTAATCCCCGTTAACGGGGATTGTCAACGGGGATTAGTGGAATAAGCCATTTGAAGACCTTTTTAGTCCCGTAAAAAATTCGGTAGGTAGGTACCTACCTAATCGGGCCAATCGATCACACCCTGACTGGAACGAAACTGACCATCTGACATAAACAATTACAATAAACTTACATTAGCATTTTATCTACTCCTATTTTAGGAGAATACAAACTGTTCCATTTCAATTCCATTTTAGTCTGATTTTAATCGAGCGCAATCAAGCGTAAGCTTCCGATCGGAACCGTGACGTTTCATTACACTTGGAAATAAGAAGTACAGTACCTAATGTAACAACAACAATTTGCAAACGGATTTATTTATATATCATTATTTGCATTGGAATAAATAAATACAGTATAAGTAATTAAATGTTGTTGAAATATAAAAAAAAAACTGATCTGAAGTATTTGAAAAAATAACAGTCACTTGAAAAAATTCCGTTATACTTAGTACTTAGTACCACCTATTTTGTATATATTTATACCAAGTATCCATAAATACCTAGTATAGTAGGTACAATAGGTATAAGTGGGTACTCTCCTACGCAGCTACGCCCTAGGCAGAACTCTTATATGAATAGAGCCTGTTCCTCTTTCAACCAGTTGGTAAAGTTTAATACTGACTTTATAATAGGTTCTTTCTAAAAGATTTTTATTTTTGTTTGTTTACTTATTTTGTATATTGTACTTAGCATTTTCTTTTTTGTTCTTTTTTAGTCTGTCGTCTTCTACGAGAAAATTCTTTTATTAAACTTTTTCATAGCTGTGAAAATTTGTAATTGTCCTTCATGTGCAATAATGTGCAAAATATAAAAAATAAAATTGAATGTATCGTAGCTATTGCGCCTTAGAATAATAATTATTCTGTTATGTAATATCTAAGTGTACCTTTAAGTATTAAATAAATAAATTGCAGTCAGCCTATATATCTTGAAAGATACCTAAGACTAAATCTAAAGTGCAACCGAATAATAACACATTTGTACCTACATTGTTTTCTGTAATATTAGTAATTAATAAAAAAATATTTCTTTTTTAGTAATTAATAAATAAAAATGTGGAGTCCCTGAGATGCCTATAATTTACAATACAGAAACTCAGACTGTAATTAAGAAACAAAGAAATAATACACAATATGTAGGTAGGTAAGTTTAAAGAGAAGTTAATAAACTGCAACAAAACAAGACTTCTAGAACAAAAAACTCGAGTAGGTACCTTGTCAGACAACTTTGTTATGGTAATTATTCGGTGTATCATTATTGGTACAGTTGCTTGTATTTTCTGCAATTATGCATGTAGGTTCCATAAATACTACCTATACACACGTACCTAGGTACTTGCCTAATGCTTACCTCACCTACTAATAAAAAAACCAAGATTTTCCTATCATTTTACAGATAATTATGACTGTTGCAGAAATTAATAGGTAAATAAGTATGCATTAAGATAAATTATTTTACTTATATCTTACGCATTTTTAGGTCATTCTCTCTTACTTTTACTAAACTAACTAGATAACTAACTAAACTTTTAAGAAAAACTCTACTTATCCGTTTGTTCCAACAAAGGTAAGGGCATGAACCAAAAGGCAACGTAACTTCTGAATATTTCCTAATGAGCTGAAGCATAACCCTTCCGCTGTGGCGGATAGAATTAGTCACTCTATAAGTAGGTACCCAAGTAGAAAATTCCTTGAAGGCTTTAGATTAAGTGCATTATATCTATAACACTAACTTGAAAGCGGTAAAGCTTTTGAATTTGGGTTTTTGATATTCAGAAATGGCAGAAATAATAATTCCTACATACCTATGCGCTAAATTACTAGTTATCTGCCCAACTATATTTTATGGTAGATAACCCTTATTTCCATAAATGAATAAACATTACTAAGTACCTAAGAAGCTAACACATGATAAATGTTTCGTTTCCGTGTTAGGTGCGCAGGGGGGTTAACGCCAGGTTTACCGTAGTATTGGATACTGTCCTCGATACTAAGTCAAGTATCACAAAATGTATGAAGATTTAGTGCAGCGCCTCCCCCGCTACCTTGCATGATCTAAAATTCCATACATTTTGTTAGAATACGTGACACGTGAGCGAGGATAGATTACCTCCTATACTACCTACACAAAAGTCGCCAGTAACCCCACTGTTCGTTATTTATGAAACGATGCACCAGACGATGTCATGAGGTTTTCAGGCCAAGGTGAGGCAGCACCACGCCTTAGCTAGTTAGCACCTCTGATGGTAGACCGGTTGAGCATGTGAGGCGACATTCTTGCTAATTATGGCTTAATTTAATTTGCAAAGAATACTCCATCCAGCTAAGTTGTTTTACTGTGACTTTTAAACTATTGCATAGCTTCTATCGCGGACCTTGAGCGTGCAGAATCCAGAAATTCCGTAACGAAAATAACCTAACACCCCCCACTTCGAAAAAATGCTATGCAATAGCTTTACCGCGGCAGTCTCCGAGTGCCACACGTCTTTTTTTATAATTTTGATGTAGGTAGGTATTAGGTGATTCCAGTAGGTATCTTTCACTTCGGTCCAAACAGCTGGAAGAATTTTAACAATTTTTTTTTTTTTAGTTTCTTTAGTAAGGTCAGTGGATTTATGGATTATCAAAATGATCATTAGAGCAACAGGAATGGGCATTTTAGCATTGAGTTAAAAATAAACACGAACTGGTTATTTTAGTTTAGACAAATAAATGACGTTGTCTGGATCATCTGGATGTATACCTATTTGTGTAAGTTAGTTAGGTGCATAGAATACTAACGTAAATAAGGTATGTAAGGATTTATGGATGGATCGGACTGGCGCATGGCGCAGGATCGTGGCAAATGGCACAACATGGCTACTTCTTTCATGGGCACAACCTAAGGGCAGCAGTGGGTGAAGTTGGGCTGTGGAAGATGATGATGAACACATTTAAAAAATGTCTAAAGCTATTTAGGTAACTTATTCACTTAATAAAATCAAGCGATGAAACTAAATGAGTTCAAAATAACATTGTAAGATGATGGCAGATAAGTTCCGCTAACAACTTATTGTTTGCTGTTTACTAATGTATACTTAGTTGCAAGTAAACATCATAATTTCAACACAAAGAATACCAGTAAATTGTTAAAGTTAGTACCTACGCCCCCTATTAATTTAACAATATCTATTAAAAAACTAGACGGTTAATGCTTTATTCATATGGTCTGCAATCAACCTACGTACAATAGGTATACTTAGATAAAAAGTACCTGGGTAGTGGGTACAATGTAGGCTGCAGCAGATTTTCATCTCCGAAAACATACCTACTATACTCGTATAACTTGTACGTTTCTTTACTTATATAGTGTAGGTAGTGGTAGGTACCTACCATTTTTATTTTTTACTAGTTGTTCTTTATTACAGTATTTGTGAAATTCCGCCTATTGTGCTATTAAAGTATGAAGTTGTTTGCTACAATGAAGAAATGATAAAACTTCCAAACCATCATCAATCAAATAACTTTGATTTAGACGAAATACTTTAGCTTGTATTTACGTATATTGAGATGATTTTTTGATGAGTTTATTATTACCTTGTTATCTTCTATATCCAGTAGGATTGATAAGTTCGTAGAGCATGCTACGGCGTAGCATATTCGGAGCACCCTTTATCCTTACGACATTATTCATATTTACCGGCTAACCTAGCAAGATGTTGGGAATCCTAAAACAAATAAATAAATAAATAATAATAATAATAAATAAAAGATTTTAGAAAAAGTTTTCTTGTCACTCTTCAAAAATATTAGAATAAAGAGTAATTAACACATAGCTGCCTAAGTACCTACCTAAGGCCGTATACAGAAAGAAAGCTGGAAACTTATAAGCGCTTACCAGCTTTTGACAGCGCTTAAGCGCGCAGGAAAATATATGAACGCGCGCCGATAAGCACTGAACGGTGCCGACAAGTTCCCACAAGGTTCAACACGCGCTGGTCAGCGCTGGGCGCTGCCATTTAAAATTAATATACAACTGTGCTTCAACATGCTTCCTCTGTGTAGAACGGACCAGCGTTGTCAAGCGCCGGTAAGCTTATAAGTTTCCAGCTTTCTTTCTGTATAGTAGCGTCAACAAAAGTTTATCCTTTTTGATTGTGTTCCATATTTAGAGTAGGTAAATTCGAACTGCAACATGCGAAAACCAGGCTATTAAGTATTTATTCTTGCGTACCTATAGGTACTTTTCTATGTTACGTAGATGAGCCATAACGTGTGTTATTGGTTCACCTTGCATCGATATGGAACACATTATTTAAAGCAAAAACAGGTGATTTACGCAATATATTAGCGTTTCACCAACATCGGAAAAGGAAGGAGTCACGCTTCAGCGAAATGTTAGTGTTCGAGTAAACGTAATTAATACTATTCATGTAACTGGTTGTAAACCAAGTTAGTGAAAACTGTCTTTAAAAAAATAATATTATTTACATTTACCTACTTTTGACAAACGAAACTATTGAACGAAACTATTGAACACAATATTCTTCCTTCTGTGGTAGGCCTTTAAAACTGAGAGAATAGTTTAGGTTTTGGAAAAGTCTACCCAATAATAAGTACCTAACTAACAGGTTCAGATCTCTAGATCTTTGACATACAACTTTGTATGTAGAGTACCTACTTATATAGTCAGTGCTATTCCTATTTTACTACGGTTTCATTAGCATTGGGCAATATTTAAATAAAAGGAATTTTAAACCAACGCTTCTAGAATCTTCGATTATCAACTTAAATTAAATAATGTGCGTGTAGTTTGCAATTCAATTGATTTAGTAGCAGCATTGATCACGTTTCCATGCAGAATCTGAATATCATTGGATGAGGTCATACTTTGATTTATATCCTAGTTTTTAATAAAACGTATGATCAATACATTCGTACGTATTAGCAAAGACGATTAATATAATCGTCCAAAGAGCATGTACCTACCTAATAGTATAATCGTCTTTGGTATTAGCAAAGAGATATTAATCGTCTTTGGTATTAGCACAGATAAAATAGGTAGGTATTAGCAAAGATTATTTTAGAGCTTTGGTTATTTTGTCTATGGTAGTAGTGAATGAATCACAGAAGAAGGATTAAAACATGGAAGGAGGATTAAATTTTACTATAGTTTACTCATCTATGTAGCATGTTTATAGTTAGCATGCCCTAAGGTGTGAGTGAAACAAAACATGGCTGTTTGTTTTTATTATTTTTGACGTTGTCACAAGCAAAATATGAAGTGGTCATCTTTGGTCATCTTATAATGCTAACAAATACAAAAGTTCTATCCAAGACGTCAAAAACTTGAAGTCGGCTATCAACTTAATTTTTTAGTGTTATGTTTTGTTGATAATTTCGAGAGTTTGACGAATTCACTGAGTGAAAAAATGGTGTTAATTAATAATTTATGTCTTAAAACGTGACCAGAAAGTTTACACGATAAGTGTAGGTACAGTGCTCTGGACAATATGTATTGTGTTGTTGAACTTGTTAAAGGGTGTAAAGCCCATAGTTCGAGAAAGAAAATGAGGACGAATCGTTTACATTTCATGGGTAAGTTTAGAGATAATATTGTTCAATATTGGAAATATAAAAGTGATAGGCGGTAAGATAAAATAATACTGTATGTCTATCTACTCAAAAGAATACACGTATTTGCTTTAGTTTATTATTTTTTCTGAAAAATAGATTACGGCAAGTATAGGTTACTAGTGATGTGAAAATGGTTGTTGATAATCATTTCAATTCTGTTGCAGATTTCCTGATGATGATAAAGTGAAAATAAAATGGATTCAGTGCATCAATAGGTTCAACTGAACTCCAAAAAAGCACAGCACAATTTGTTCGAAGCATTTTACCAAAGAGTCTTTTGTGCAAAATGTCAATAAAAAATGAAGACTGCTGAAATCCGACGCTGTTACTGTATATTCAAACACCAACTTTTTCAGCGATTTTATGTTGTGCGTCACTTAAAATAAATAAATGATTGTAGTATCATTTAAACTGGTGTTATGTCTATGGTAAAGTAAAAGTTGTAGAATAAACATGTTTTTTTACTCGACTGCAATAAAAATAATCCCTTTCGAATGTTCATTATCACCAATGGAGAAGTTTCCTAAACTTCAATATACATTTTTTTTTCTTTTATTAGCAAGATCTTAAGAATCTATAATAAGTGGTGAAATATTATTATAATGATTTTAGTCCGGCGCGGCGAAGAAAAGCGCGAATCGTATGAAATTATTTCATCCTAAATTGAAACTAATTTGTGTATTGAGATCAATGACTTCACACGCTGAAATCTCAACTTCTTGATTCAATTATTTTTTTAAGCCGCCGTAATAGTTGAATAACTTTGTAATTTTTCAAGATATTCAAAAAATTCTTTCATTATCCTTCTTTAAATAAATAAATAAAAATAAATAAATATCCTTGGAAATTCCACACGGCGTCATCTAGTCCCAAGCTAAGCAATTTAATGCTTGTGTTATGGTAACCAGATGACTGATAAACTACATAGATAGGTACATTTTTTTTCTAAATACATACATATTATACATAGAAAAACACCCAGACACGAAACAAATATTTGCAGATCATGCAAACATTTGTCCCGCAGCGGGGATCGAACCCGCAACCTCTGCGTCTCAGGCGGGCTTTTGCCCACTGCGCCACAGAGGTCGTCCTCAAATACTTAGGACTAATTATTTACATTAAAAATAAAAAAGGAAACTTCTCCATTAGTATTGGTGAATTAATGGCTACATCATCAACGTCGACACGACAATGTTGATGATAAGCACATCACTACCCAAAAACTAGCTTGTGACAACCTGCATGAAACGAAACAGAACGGCATTATATGTCTATTTCGTACGCACTATTAACATCGTAAGTAAAATAAGACAAACATATGCATTTCATTTCTTTTTTTCCAGCTTTTTTAATCACTTATCCATGCCGTAGTACATCCATGGAATGAATTTATGATTCCGGGACTGGGTAAGGCTAGCGCACTATCGACTCAATGCTCAAAAACTAAGCTGATTAATTTCTTTTAAATTCTTCAACACTTGACATTTTTTTTATATCTTTTTGAGCCGCTATATTAGAGTGGGAAGTCTTAAATGAATGTTTTGTTTGCTGGTAATAGAATATCTATTTCAATATTAAAAACACAAATTACCTACCGATATCACAAAATAAAACAAGTCCATAAATAAAGATAATGTATATTCATTTTCTTACAAAATTATTTACAACGCCATTATTATGCACATCCTTTGTCATATAAAACTTTACCATCGAGATAAATTATTTCTTAGGCGCATTTACAGCATATTATTGATTGGCGTACTAATCTACACTAATCTAGAATACAGATCAATTTTAGGCACCATTCCACATAACGTAACCATACCTCCTATTCTAAAGTACCATTTTGAGTCTAAGATATTGTTATCCCGAAATATATATTTCAAATCAGCGTTAGGTAAAACGATGTTAAGTTTGAAAAAGTAGAAAACAGAAAGATACCCTAACATAAACTTTAACGACGAATAAAATATATTTACAGAAGAACCGTGCCAATAACTTAAGTTAAATAAGATATTGAAAATCACATTAGATAAATAGTTAAGTATAGTTAGTTTTATTAGAGGACAAAGGAATGTTATTTACTGTTTAAAATAATAATATTAACTCAAAATAAGTAAACAGTGTAACAGTGCCTTATTTCAAAGTTCAAGAATTCAGTAAGGACAGTTAAAATGTATAGTGAATGATATAAAATAACCAAAACGCATCCGTTTTTTAAAACGTTTTTTTTATCTGATACTAACGCCATCTGTTAGGGAGCTGCAAAACGTAATTGAAAATGAGTTGGGTACTCACGCTGCCTATGTTTCTCAAGGTATAGTAGGTATTTGGTTTTGTAAACCGAAATTGCATTTTTGTGTCGGCTGGTCTACGCTAGAAATTCCCGATACAATAATGAAATTTCGACTTATTCTATCTAGTTCATTTAACATTTACATCATAAGCATTTGCTACTATTTATATCTAACTATAATTTATATCTATAGCTATACTATTATGGATTATTTTACATTCAGTTGTATGTTACATTGCATAAAAGTAATACTTTCGTTTGAATACGATACTATAAAACTATTTTAATTTGACAAAATATTGTCAAACTACCCTCAAGTTCGCAACTGAATCAGCACAAAATTGTTATTTTTATAGATGAATAAAAATAAAAGACTAAAAACCATGAGTAATTTTGGTGGGAATCAAACTGTCTCAGAATTACACACCAAATAATTGTTAAATTACTTTTCTATGTTGTGTTGACACAGTTGCAAAACTATTTACTGTCAAGCTAGAATAAAGCTTTGACAATGACACGGAAATTATACTATACAAGACGCAAATTATTTGAATAAATAATGCGAAACATTCCAAAGACATAATAAAGTACAATAAACCAATTGAGTTTGTATGTTCTTTATTAGGCCTAGCCCAAATCGGAAGACAGAATTTTTGTATAAAAATAAACACGAGCTCAACAAACTTCAAACGTCATCCAAGGAAGTTTGAACTCTATCAAGTCCGTGTATTTTTTTTAACACATATCTGTCCTCTGATTTTTACTCCGACGAAATCATGTACAAAATTACATCGTTTCAGTCTTACCTCTGTTATATACAAACATACATGGACAAGAACTGACAATCAAGTTTTGATAGCTCATTTGACTTTGATATGATGTACCTACTACATTGCAGAAATCAGCAACTTTATAATTTTTACTTTCATGATTTTATAGGTGCTTTTCTAGCCAAATATGTATTAATATTGGCAACATATGACGCCATGACCACTTATTCAGGATTCAATAAACTATTCAGATTATGTGATAGGGACGACCATGTAATTCCCCATAAGTTAGAAAGAGACACCTTCACCGAGTTTCGATAATATGGCCGCAACAGCTGCTCTACCACAAAATATTCGCGAATGTTTACCAACATACTTACAAGAGGACATTTTTAAACCGAAACCATCATCTTTTTCAGATCATTGGATAATGGTTGGTTAATAATAACAAAGACGATTAATATCTAGAAGACAGACAAAGGCCATACACAAAATCGTAACCCTAAAAAATAGCCTGAAAGCTCTAAAACATCAATTTTATCCAAAAATTTCAATTACTTTCTAGTTAAAAATGTTTAAATATTGAATATTGTTGCTACCTACTACTAAGTATTGAAATTTCTTGGATAAAATTGATGTTTTAATGTTTTCAGGCTATCTGGTACTGCGGGATCGGGTTACGATTTTGTGTATGGCCTTTGTCTGTCTTCTAGATATTAATCGTCTTTGATAATAAGAACGTCCGATATATCTCAAAAATGGTCCAATATCTGTATATAAATACCCTTCTACAAAATATATTAACGTACATTCAGTCATTCAATTAAATGGACAACACTACTACATCTAATATTCATTTTTCTATCTACAGGGTTCGCCGACTTAACCTGACTAATGTAGGCTTGTCTACCTATCGATCTAAATCAGCTTAGAAATATTGGACCATTTTTGAAGAAACGTAGTAGCATCACTTCTGAACCCGAGCCTACATTTTGGCGATAAGGCTATCGAAATACAAGATCGGGTCTGAGCAATATGTTACTGTAAACAACCGACTTTCTACCTGATGTACGACTACAGCGGTCAATTGCTTACTGTGACGTCAACCTAAATTGAATCGAATTGGACGAAGGCTGCATCACATACCACTCACTCAAATTGACTCATATCTATCACTGCATGGCGCTGAGTATCACAAGTCAACGCCACAATCAAGTTCCAAGTTCTAGAGTGTTCCAGAACGTTCTATATGTTTCTAGGCTAATGTGCGTTATGCACATTGTGTTGTGCCTTCTTCTTGCGTTGTGCGAGCATGTCGTAGAAGGGATTGTGACTGATTGAGCGACGGAGACACTCGATCCATTCGTCTCGCTCTTCCACCGTAGCTGCTGACATTCTGGAAATAGATAAGAATATTTTAATGTGTGATAAGATGTAAATGACATTGTTATAATAATAACTACTTATGTACGAAAAACTCGCTACGGAATAAACATTTTTATTTATTGGTCAAAAAATTGTCCTGGGTGGTAAGCGAAATTTCAACCATGTAGAAGGCCAAACAACTTGCTACTAAGTTAGTTGAGAGCCTAGTGTACTTACCTACTATTTCATGTCCCAATCATACATCATATTTGACAGATAATGTATAAAAACTTATCACAGCGCCTCTAGCGGATAGATAAAGTACTATTAACAAAGAAAAGCATCAAGGTAACAGCTGATAGTTTTCTGTACAAATTACTACTATCGCATTGTTTTGCATTTTCCATTTCAATGTTTATTGGTTTAACCTACTTTACGAACATTGATAGACAAGTAAAGCCTTACGTTGGTTGATACTGTGAAACTGTCATTTTGAATAACAACTAGGTAAATAGACAGAACATTATAGGGATTTCATTACGTGTTTTCCTTTCAAAAAACCGAACCACAAAATATAATTACAAGTTACTTTGAAAAACTACCTAAATGAATGTTTGTTTACCTGTAAACCGTATGTTTTCCTTCGACGACTTTTCCTTCGGAATCTGTTTTGCAAGCTTTGATGAGATCAGCGCCGCCGCTAGCGTATAACTCTAGGCAATGCGGCCTTTGTCTATCACTTGCAGGACGCACCTGGAGAGAAAACATATATTTGTAAAAGTTTGTCTAAATAATAATTGTAAGGTATTACTTTCTATATAAATAACGTAACTCGGTGAGTACTCAGCGATGTTAGTAGTCCTACTAGTAGGTAAGTTGGTAGTTTGCGGTAAGCACCCGGTAAGTATATTCGTATGATCAAATGGGCAACTTTGGTGACGAAGCCTAAACGCCTCCGTCAAACGACTGATACGAAAAAATACTACTCAAAAGGGACCGTCAATTTGGAGCTTAGGCATTTATTTTATTTATTTTGGTTCGTCTTGCGTTTGTCGTGACGGCGCGTTCAAAAAACGTGGTGTGCCCAGGCTCTTATCGTTTGACGATCTAGCTAGATCGATCAAAGTTAATTATTGACGATCTAATTTGATCGTAGTTAACTTACAATCTATCTAGATCGTCAATAATTAACTATCTATATCGCCAAAATAAGCCACAAGCGCTTCCGTTAGCTCCCGGTGTTTCTTCTGTTGTTATGGACATGCCTTTTGTTGAATTATTGTACGATTAGTTTTCCTTTTATGCTTTATATGACCTCCATCATTGCATCGAATGCACACCTACAGTTTTTGTAACCCAACGTCACCTTTCTTGCATCTGATCATCATAATGTTTAGTTGTGATCTCATCGTATTTTGAACAAACAAAAAATAATTACTATGTTTTGTTGCTTCAACGCAATAATTTATTATAAAAATAATAACCTTTTTGATGAAAAATCCCAACATACTCTAACAGTAACCGATGACGTTGGTTATAATAACACGCAAAAAATATATTTTCAATGTTTTAATAAAAAAGTTGAATAATAGGTGGTTTCGACGGAGAGATAAATAAGCACAGTAGTGGAATCCAATTAACAGACTAGATTCTATCAAAGCACCGAGGGATACTGTGGCTCTGAACACCGTGAATTAATTTTAAAAGTAAATTAGAAGTTTTATTGGTTTTTCCTCTACACTAAAATTATAGAATAGACTACAATAGGAAGTGATTTACTACAAAAGTTTGGATGGAGGAAAAACAATGTAACTTTTCATTTAATTTTAAAATTAATTCAAGTGTTGAACGACAACATTATCCCTTAGTTCTTTGATGGTGCCCCGAGAGCTTCTGCTGGTGAAGTATTTTATATCAGTATTTTATTTTAGAATCACCTAACATTTAAGACTAAGTTAAAGTGATCCTTAAGGTCCTACCAAAATTAACGAATTTTCTTTCTTTCTTTATATAAAGATATTAAATGAAATAGCGGTTAACGTTTACTACCCGTTTAATCGTTAGTTAGTCCTAAGAAGTATTAAACTGTCGTGTAACCTTGCTGCATCCGAGCGGTTATCGCATTAGTGTATTATTAGCATTACGAAGCATTATCCACTTAGGCATTAGACTTGTGCCCTAGTGCAGTTTACACGCTCATTTGTTTACTGCCTGGGATAAAAATAAGGTAATACTTTTGGGACAAGAGTTAACATTGGAGTCAAATAGGTTTGAAAGTAGGTTTTTGATCATTTTCTTGGGTCAAGATTCAGTGATTTGTGAACATTTCAATTTGAATGGTCAAGAAAGTACACAATGATAAAATTCTACATCACTACAAATCAAAAAGGTACTCTATTTTCGATGTACATAAAATGATTTTTGCTCTTTATTTTCAGCAAAAATACGCTTTGTTTTGACTCAATCGACTGAACTGATTGAGATAACATTTGGAATAGATATACCTAATATATATAAAATATTATTACCATATAATGTGTAAAGTCATGGGCAAAAGATAAATTCAATTTCCGTGCAATGAATAAAACAATTTCCTTAAATATTGTTGTTGTATTTAAAATAAATTAACTGTTCCACCAAACCGAATAAATGAGCAACATTTGCGTTATCTCGAAAAACTTAAATATGAGTCATGTAGGTTATTTATTCATTACTGCTAATTAGCTAGCATTGTTGTATTTGTTCTTTGTTATAGTTCTATGACTCGCATCGAGACTTATCGACTGCGTCAACAACAAAATAAATACTTTACTAATATTAAACTAGTAACTTACAGATATATTTTCTAATGGAATGATCCCCCGCGGCTCCTTGTCCGTCGTGTATTCGAAGTAGTACAGGCAGTTGTCGTTGAGTATAAACCACCGTCTCTTCCACGACTTGTATCTGTGAAATTGATTTGAAGAACGTTCAAGTAACCGAATTTTTTTACTTATGAAATTTCCGAATTTAAACATCATTATCATAATCTCGGGATTGTAGAGGTATTATTACTTTATATTATTGTTATATTGTATTATACATAATAACTCATTGTTACTTCCACACTTGAACTTTACGTAAAATATACTCTACCTCTTATTTTTATTTTTTATTCTGAACACTAAGTAAGTTCGTATGAGCATGTGGCCAACTCTGGTGACGGAGTTTATAGGCCGCCTTAAGGCCTCCGTCGTGGCTTAACGACTTTAAAAGCCAAGACCGACAATTTAACGTGCCCTCCGAAGCACGGAAACGCTCAGATATTATTGCCACTTGATCACTGCTAATCTGAGAGTGGACATTATTGAAAGTTTTCTGAGTAATATATTGTAGCTCATCTAAAGTTTGACCACCACCAGGTTCTTGCCTGATTCTTTCCCTGGTGTAGGGAGTCGCGTTGGAACAGGCAGTAGAATCCCCTAGTTTTAAGAACGTGACATGTCAAAGTGGTCTATAAACGATCCTACTGAATAAATACATTTTGAATTTGAATTTACCTGCCCCCTTGCTTCCATAGCCAACCCTCCTTGTCTGGGTTGAAGAATGTATGCATGAGATCATTGCCGTCGTCTTCAGGTATCTTGAATGGCTCCGTCTTTATTGACTCGTATAATGACTGGAATTACAAAATGTTCAAATAAATAACGCGTTTAATTCCTTTATTGCTAGTCAAGTCTCCCCAAAAGTGTAATACAAAAAAATACTATGGTAGAAAGACATTTAATAATTAAATACATCAAATCTGTTTATATGCCGATTAGAGCAAACGTATTTGCTGATATTACTGATATATCAGATGTAAATATACCTACACAATTTATTTATATTTATTCGATAAAAATGTTATTTTCATAACATCGCGCGTAAAGATGTTTATCAAACAAAACACGATGATATTACGAGAATATTGCATTTTCAACAAGATAAGAAAAGTAATTTTGATCAAATAAAAAAAAACCTCTTTTTACCTAAATAAAAAGAGTAGGTGTCAATTCAGACGTCGCCAAAACTAAAATAATTTGACAGAACAAAAAATATTGCCATTCCTTCCATAACGATCGAAATAAAAAGCATGGCATCAATTTTAGTGCTGTCAAATTAGTTGTTTAGTTTTTGCGACCTCTGAATTGACACCATTACCTAAAAATACACGTATACTTTTATTTATGATATCGAACTTTTCAAAAGTACTATAATATTCTTATTCTGATTCGACCCAACTCACGTCACAAACCGACAGTAGCAGCAGGATAGACATAACAGGGAGGCTGTCAAATAACATTTAATATTTTCGAAAGGACGAATCAACCTCGCTTTACGTCATTGATATATTTTGTCTGAGACACATCGCAAATATACTATTTGTACACATTTGGCATTGGGTATCGTAGTAGGCATGTTATTGAATGCAAATTAAATATTTAATTTATCGTGCTATCTTGACACAAATACTTTCGGCCTTTCGAACAACCTCAGTTGTCATTTTAGCATTTACAAATCTGTGATATCGGGTTGATTGATACGTCATCATCGATTTAGTACTTTCGAAACAGTGACGTCAAACAATGAGTCAGAAAATCTTGAATGAAGTTATCACTAGCGACTAACAGATAAGATTAAAGAAGATCGATAAAACGTAGAGTCGTGTTATAAAATGTAATGGTATTTTTATGCTGTACAATTTTACATTTTTGATACGAACTTTTTTTCCTACTCCGTAGGTAGATATTGTAATGCCGGTCAATAATATTGCAAGAACTATCGAACCCGTAAATATGGGCTGATATTCGCCTATGTGAAGTTTTTTCCTATCAAAGTTTGTAAAAAGTGCGAAGGTTTGCTGACCGATATAGTTCGTTCGTTCGTATGAGCAAGTGGCCAACTCTTCTGGTGACAGATTTTCAGGCCGCCTAAAGGCCTCCGTCATGGCTTAGCGACTTTAAAAGCCGGGACCGACAATTTAACGTGCCCTCCGAAGCACGGTATAGTACACAACGACCACATACAATACTAAATCATCAGAATAACAGTCAATTCTCGGTTTATAAAAACAACTCACCAAAAGCAATTCCTGTGGCAAATCTCCTCCATTGTTGATCCCTCTGTTCATAGCCACGAACTGTTCAGGCGCCGGTTTATCCTTCACACTGGGGTTGTGAAGGGATGTATTGAGCATTATAATCGCGAAACTGAGAACGTAGCATGTGTCAGCGTTTGTGAAGATGTCAGGGTTGAGTTGGCAGTATCGTTGAGCGAAGCATTCCATCATTCGGTCGATTTTCTGCGCTTCGCCGGGTAATCGGAAGCTCCATAGGAATTGTCTGTAAGAAACATGATTGAATTAACACCAAAATACGGATGACTCATTTTTTATGATATACATATAATTTCAAAAAAGGCCTATCCTATTATAAATACCAAAGTACCATTCGTTTTATATTTACTCAAAACCGTTGAAGTAAAAGATCATGAATGGCACTGCACGCACGGACGGGGAAATGAACACATACGAACGACCGATAACATTTTGTGGGAAAAACATAAGGAAAGTGTATTTATATTGAGAACTTATCTATCAGTAAAAATAAAAACAAAGAGGTGAGTTTAAAATTTAATTTTTTAAATTTTATTTGAGGAGAATTATATTTATAACTAACGACGGTCTATAAGCCGTGTTGGTCAAGTGGATTAGTACTTCGACTTTCGATCTGAAGGTCGTGGGTACGAATCAGGCCGTGCATCAATGAACTTTTCGCATCGAAAAATGTATATGCGCTTTAACACGAGCTTTTAACGGTGAAGGAAAACATCGTAAGGAAACCAGTTACCTCTCTAATAGCGTCGATGGGCTTGCAACCTGTCACGTATGGAAAGTTAGCTTCTGCAAGATGTGGGCATGTACCAAATATGTATTTGGACCTCTGACTACCCCCTTAGACATCTTTAAAAGGATCTAAAAATTGCATTAAGATCTGAAAGAAATGTCTACCGCTCCCTGGGATACAGTCGTGATCATATTTCATTTCAACGACGCTTAGAATAAACACAAGAATTGAGTAATTAATACATAGTAGATTTTTATTTACACAATGATAAAGTAATAAGTGGAAATAGATAAACAACACTTACAAAAATTTGAAAACCTGAACAACATTCTTCTCCTTTTAATTTCATGATTTACAAAATCACAAAAACATAAGCATTTGAATTCATGAACATAACACAGAAAGGGTACATTTTCTCAACAAAGAAGTAGTGGAGTGGAGACGCCGAGATATCTTTGCGCAAGTTATATGAGCGCCTGCTAAGTCAGCCTCTCGTATTTTGCCAAAATAAAATGCTAGACATTTTTCAAATGCGAACATAAATCTAGAAATATTTGTGAGCCACTTGACGTACATTCGTCGCGCAATTTCAATTACTTTTCTGGCTCTTTCAGAGAGTAAGCATTCTATGAACTACCTACACGATTAGTTTAGTACCTATAAAGAAATAAAACGGTACTATGGCTGTATGCCCAGACACGGCGACAGTGGACACTTGGATCTTAAAAACGATCAAGATCTTTGATCATCTTGAAAGTAGTTACTAGTTATGGATAAAAACGTAGCGTAGATAAAGACAAACATTGAAGTTGTTGAACTGCTCGATGTGAAAAAAAATTGAAGTTTATAAAAAAACATTATAATGTACATGGGTATTTTTCACGATACCTTTACGAAAGTTTAAAAATGGTAGGTCTATTTGGCTAATTATAACTGTAGCGAAAACTAGCAATATAATAAAGTAAACAAATGTAAGTAATAGGAAGTGAAAATTATTAATTCAACATTGGGACAGGCATCTAACTCTCAAGGCAATGAAAACACATCATTATAGGATCATGGTTGCGCCTCAATTTCAGCTCCCGCGTACGTGTGCCGAGTAAACAGATATCATAATTAAACACTCGCATTCTAAGAAGTTAGCATTATTTATTTTTTCGCACAATCTTAAGTAAACATGCGTGTGCAATTAATAATTTAAGAATAACAAGGAATATTAGATTTTATTACTCATAGTTACTGTTTCCCGACAAAAACAAACAGATTTATCTTTTCCTGGCAAAACGTTTATTATTTTCAATAACATGATAACCGAAATTATGTACATAAAATAAAAGTGTAATAATAATATTGTAGATACTCGAGTTTCGTTTACGAAAACATTATCGTACCTTTCCAACGAATTTCAGAAATAAGAATTTAATCAAAATCAATTTTCCTGTGTGCTTCATTTAAAATTAAACCTTCAAAGTTTTAGATATGTTCTAATAGGATTTAATTAAACGACCCAAAACCCGCAGTTTTGCCTGAAAATTTCCTAGAAGTTTATTAACGGCAGCTGTTCCCATCCCTTTTAAGGAACTAAACCTAAAGTTAAGATAACTTTAACAATGTTTGGGTCAGTTAGTAAATGAAGTTATCGGACAGCTAGCTCACACTATAAAACAGTGCATTTATATGTCTGAGGTATACAAATGATAAGGACACAGTATTTTACACGCCATATTGTAGTGTTCCTATGTTCGTTATGCTCCACTGATTTAAACAGCTGGTGGTCATAAATTCTGTAAATCAACGATGTGAATCGTCCAACTCATCTGGATTGAACTCTTGTATCAAAATATGGGTTCCATTCCAATTCTATTGCATCTGTATTATTATTTTATTGTTAACAAATCGTGAAAATGTGTGCATGTACCAAATAACTCTAACTACCAAATAATCTAAAAATGCTTCAAGATATTCGAAGTAACATTATGTCTACCGCATCTTGGCCGTGATCTTATTTCATTTCATAAAACCTGAGACTAAAACACACTTCAAGAACAGGATTCCTCAACACTTCAAACAGTTTAAAATGTATAAAAGAATTGGACAATAGAAAGTATAAAACTTCGAACAATGATCGTTTATGCACTGAGCTATCTAGCTTTCATTTAAATAGATAAGTCTACAAAGTTGGAAGGATATTCAATGAACCGTGTATAATGCCTTTAGTATATTATCTTGTTGGTTAAAGGGAGATGCTTTGCTTCTTCAATTATTATACTCAGTTATCGCGTAATGGAATGAAGTCACGAGAAACAATTCGACACCTGCAGATCACCGTTTTCTCGGAAAGTCACACTTCGATATTACAAGCATCTGTTCCCAGTAATATTCAGAATCAATAACAGCGAGATTTTAGAATGGCAATTTTAATAATAATAAATAAATATCCTTGGACATTTCACACGGCGTCATCTAGTCCCAAGCTAAGCAATTTAATGCTTGTGTTATGGTAACCAGATGACTGATAAACTACATAGATACATTTTTTTTGTAAATACATACATATTATACATAGAATTTTGAGAATAATATTAACCAACTGCCACCCAATAACAGACTGAATTTGATAACTTCCTATCTTGAGCCGCAAGATTTTTAAGGTAAAATCCGTTATTTCAATAGCATTTGGTCTGATTTTATGGCTGTAATTTCCACAAACACAGAAACTAAAATCCTTTACGCTGTTTTTTAAAAGAGAAAAAAACAAGTGTTCTGTAAGAGCTTCAAAATAAAGGCTTTTAGATATATATTACCTTAGTGCCTGTACAAGTATAAGGTCCGTGAAGTCATGTAGTTCCACGAAAGCTTTCAGCACCGCTTCGTTGAACTCCGACCGCTCGCCGAGGTAGTCGCCAATAGCCGTTTTACTGAGCCCCTCGCCTTTGTGAAGAAACTGAGCTACGTCCTCCGGCGTCCTTTGTAGTAATCCGTTCTCGTATAAGTATTCGATACCTGTAAAAAAGTATTTATTCAAGGCTGACATTCACTTTGCATATAGCTCCCTGTAATGTAACCTGCTATAGCATATAGCATATAGCAGATGTGTATATTTGGTCTTCGTGGGATGAGCATTGACATATCAAATATTGGTTACATTGGACAGTTATATGCTTTGTTATAGCAATAGTAATCTCAAGTCTCAGTGTATAAAATTAACAATATAATAATCTGAGCCTTAGAAATAATTTGATGATATTAAATAAAATACGTTTTACGATAATGTGATTCTCAACACTTTCATTCATAAAAGTTGCATAAATTTCTGAGATACGCGCGTAACGCGATCGTTCAATAATAAACAAAGGTAAACTAAACAAGAAAGTGTCAGACAAAAGAAATTAAACCGACTGCCTGAGAATTTCCATTCGTACAAGTCCAGTAACAAATTCTGATCACGCATAAGACTGTGAGAAAAGTGAAAAAGTACGACTCCACGCCGCAGTACGTGGCGAAAGCGCGTTCATTCCCACATTACGTTCTCTTGTCTATATGGAAATTGATTCTACGGAGACACAAAGTTACATCAGCATTTATATAGCACAAAATCGAAAGAAAGCGGCAAATGTTATCGAAAATTTAGTCTACGAACATACAATGAGCCTCTTGCAAGATTCTACTTTTTTAGATTGTCTTCAAAAACTAGCGAAGGAATATAACATAATAGTAAACGAATGCTCAGGATTTTGAACATATTTACAATCAACGCTCTATACCCTAAATAATTGTATTCAAATTGCACCGTTTAAAATATCCTTATCGTTGAAGGACTAAGGCACGACAGGCTTTCAGCTTCGAGTGAAATGATCGCGTACTACATCAAGTTATGCAAAAATGGCGGGAGAGTGCTAGCTGGTCGAGTCTGCGCCCATTTGCCTTGCAATCGTAGGAGCAGAGGAATGCACCTTCTATTCGAACAATGCCTGCTGAACGATTTGTCAAGCTCGACCTTTACAAACTCAAACTTCAAATGTCAAAATGTTTTGACTAACAGCCGGTTTTTCGAACGCAGATCATCTCCAAAATTAAATTATCAAACAACAGTAAGGCCTGGCGCGCACTAGGCAGCCAGGCTGCGGCAGCCAGGCTGCGGCAGCCAGTAAAACATATGACGTTGTATAGGAGCCCGCGCACTAGGCAGCCACGAAATCTCGGCTGCAGCAGCCAATAAAACGCGCCTGTTTGCACGGCAGCCAGCTGGCTGCGCGCAGCCAGAACGTGTGTAGGAGAATGTATGTGGCTGCAGTCAGTCTCCGCGCACTAGTTGTAGCAGCCAGACGTATTTTGCGTTCCGAACTTTGACAAGATTATACAGTATACGGATTATACAGTACGGAAGGATCTAGACTAGTCGTTGATTGGCTGTTATAACTGGCTGCGCAAATATTCTGGCTGCCGCAGCCTGGCTGCCGCAGCCTGGCTGCCTAGTGCGCGCCCGGCCTAAGTTGACAATGTCAAATCAGGAACAAATTCGACACTGTCACGTGATTTGACCATTAATTAGTTAATTTTGGAGATGATCTGCGTTCAGTCTCAGTAAAATTAAATGCCCTACACACATTACACCGCGCTATCAATATTCGTCGAATGTATGTTTAACCAATACGAGATACCATCACGTATTGTAAGTAGCCGTTGCTATGGATTTTTATGTAGATGACGTCATGCTGCTCTAGGTTCTGTGTTAGGAATACCGAGCATTCGAAATGAACTGTGACGTCACATGCCGCAGATTTTCGGCCTGAATGGAGGGTTATTTTATAAAGCGTGGGCGAATGGTGGCGCGTAGGATCTCCAAACTCGCAGGCTTAAATAAATCCTTCCACTCGTAAAAATATGTCAATCGAAATCTGACGATAAGAGCTGCTTGAAATAAACAGTGTATCAGCGAAGCGATTATGCACGAAGTGAATGATGAATTTCTTATTTTTGACAGATTTACTTCTCTACCTTCCTAGAAGAGTCATCCACTATGTTACAGTAACATTATGTTACAGCACAATTATGTTACAGTAAGTTGTCTTGTGCAATATGTTTTCAAAGCATTAGATCGTATTGCAAAAAGCATAAACAATTGCGGTAAGAACTAATACATCGTCACAGTAAATAGCGACTCAGACGCGACGACGCCGCGACGGAACAAGCTACATATTTTCTCTTCATCGTGTAATGTTGGCTGTTCGTGGCATGCAAAATTGCTTATAGCGCCATGACTGATGGAAGTAAAGTGAGAAACACCAGCCCTTGACTGCACAATAACAAGCTTGTTTTGCCCACTTTACTACAAGACTAGCTTTAGACTGCGAACTGAAAGATTGATTTAGTATTAATAAATAAACTAACCTCAAAATAAATTTTTTTTTGTGATTCTAGAGGATTTAAATATTATTAGAAATTTATGTTAGCGTAGCGAGACAGCGTGCATCTGGAATTTCCTTATTTCGTTACTCTTTTCGATTGCTTTAGTAAAGTAGGTAGGTAGAGGTCATGAAATAGACTACAGAATTAGTTTGGGTAAGGCGCGACTTAATTCACAGCTAAAGTAAAATCGTATAGGTGTGGTAAGTGAAGTGACCTAAAACCAAGTACCAAATGTAAAGTTTTATTTAATGTGTGACGTATGTACGGGAATTTTTCATGATCAGTTTGAGGAAAACGATATACTCGGGTAATTGACAAAATCACGAACAAAATTAGAGCAGGAAAAGTCCGCCTTGGATTTGAAAATGGCTGCTGCTATGCCTAAGGGAAAAATAGCACCCGGATAATATGACTCGAGGCAGGCATATACATAGGTAGGTACATACCTACTTAAATTATGCATGATTTTGCGTATGCAAAGCAGGAGCATTCTGTACGAGTTATGCAATATTGACGGGACATGTCTAGTAATGCCTACTTGCCCACGAAAGCATTGTACGTAATATGAAATAGACCAAGACTAGTACACATTGAAATGTACATCATAAAGAACCACTAAGTTGTATACTGCAAAAAGTTGTCCCTTGAGCTCGCTAAAACCCAATATAGAAAACGAGCAAGTACTAGAAGACAGGTGGAACTTGAAGCAATGTTAGATTGTTTATTACCTTGACATTTCCAACAAAATATAGAAAAATCGAATGAAAGAGGCACGATAGGCTTCTTAGTTTCACTAGTTCAGCTCGTCAACTAGTTTTAATTTGCAGGTAGAGCTCTCAAGTCAAGGTCTAATTAGGTCACGATGACAGTAACAACAAACTCGGCGAATACCAAGCGCTATGCCGGCGCAGGTACGACCCTGAATGGATGCTTCAGGCCGGCTCACTCGCCCACTAGAGCTCAAGACCCGACAACTTCCTAATGATGTGAAGTCTCAGCCAGAATTAGTACACGCCTCGTGACTACGAGAATTTTTCATGAGACATTTTTCTAGTGGGAAATAAGAAGTTTTGTTCTTATATTTATCTAGTAAACTTGCTATAATATGTGTTGTGTGATGAAATATCTCTTACACGGAGATCATTACAAAAATCAAATTATCTCACGAAAATCAACACGAATGAAATGCTTCAAGAAAGAAAATTGCACGGAAATTTCAAAGATTTTCAATGGCATAGAAAAGTCGAGAATCCTGAGGAAAGTAAAGTGAAACGCAAACTAATTTAGATAGAAACTTGGCACATATTTTTTAAGTCGATTTAACCGTTGCAAATTATAGAAGCTTTGAACGTCGTAGACTGTTAATGGTAAAGACTAGTTAAATATAGTTTCTTTAAAAACCGTTGGGCAGGTGGAGAATAACATGCTCGCTACTAGGCGTAGTTTCATCAGGACAGTCGCGAGAACCAAGCACCTGCCTTTGAATACCATCGCACTGGGAAATTCTCGTTTTACGCCATAATTTTATTGTAATTGACTACAGACGTCTGTATCGATCGCACTATGTTGTTTATAACTAACAATTCTGTTTTGCTTACAAATGGATATTACCGAAGGTATTTCAGGCAGCGCTTAAAGTCCTAGAATTAGAATAACAAAATGCGCGGTTGCTATTGCGATAAACAGGGGTTATTGCTTCACAACACAGTGAATGTAAACGGAGTCGAGCCAGTCTGAGAAGCCAAAACTTACCTTTCTTAGGGTCCATGTTGAATTTCTTCCTGCCTATGCTCATCTGTTTGGCTTTACTATTTTGCTTGCATTCTTCTTGCCCGTCAAGGGCCTCCAATTCTGCCACCACTTCGCCGAGTTCATCTTTGAGTTGCTGTAACAAAAGAAACAGAACATGAACATCTCTCAAATCCTTTATTTCAATAGTCGTGCTCTTGCATATATTTTCATTCTATTAGTAACTTATGGAAAAAACTTAGATCGATAAAAACTTCCATCGTTGTCGCATTTGTGCGACATGGCACTGGTATTTCCAGGGTAAACCGCATTAAACGTGTACTTGGTTCTATGATGGCTTAGGAGACATGGCCAAACTAACAAAACTTTAAAGACTGCTATCATCATCTTATCGTTTATCGATAATATTTTTGAGTAAATACAGGAAATAGATGTATCGCTATTTATAATTTATGTAAGTACTGTACGTAATGTATACGTGTTCTAGTGGCTTATATATTGGTGACGAAGTTTTAGGTCGCCTAAAGGCGTCCAATATGACTTACCTCCACTGCTCGTATACATACGTAAACATAATGACTTCTCACCTAACAATTATGCTATTACGACTTTGAAACTAGTCTCGAATAGATAAACTGGTCTCGGCGGTGGCGAGTCTGACCACAAGGCGAACCGCAAGTCAACACATTCTATACTACTACCAACAATGCTACTCCCTGGGAATGCACTGTAAATGAGATCAGAATGTGTCTCACGCGACTGGTGCACTCCTTAGGATGGCAAGTTTTTATACAGATCAGGTTCTAGAAACTGTAAAGTTTCATAGTATTATGATTAAATGGATTAAGTAGCCTTCAAATCGTGCCAATCGTAAGGACTACTGTGTATTGAGTACAGAATTTGTCGTGCTTGGCTACACTATGAAAAAAGGATACTGGTTTTTCCATATAAATATTAATTGAAAGATGTATTGAACACACACACTTACAAACACAAATATGTATCATAATTTTTTAAACACTGCAAAAGACCCAGAAGCAAGCTAGCAAGTTTAGTTTCACAACTTTTCGGCTTAGCCTCGCTATAGTTAATTCTATGTGCGTAATCGATTAATTAAAGAAACGAATAAAACAATATTTGTAAACTCTAGATTTACTTTTTTTATTCGATCCATTTAATCACGGTCAAATCAGAATATTAAGCTTTGCCAAATTATTGAAATAATGAGAGTCAGTGGCATTGTGTGTATAAAAGCACATACGAGTAGTTATTCAGTAAAAGTGCTTTCCCTATTGCCCATATTTTTGTGTCGGGAACAGCGACGAAGATAAAGTCTCTCTTGAAATATCTGCGTTTTATAGGCCTCATCAGCAGAATTAGTTAACGTTTTCTGTTATCCGTTGTACTAGCTGGGGTTATAAAATATATAATATGAAAACTGGTTGTTTTACAAAGTAAAGTAATAAAGTAAGTAGGTATGGTAGATAGAGGCATTGTACATTTCCGTACAATACATTGGTGCATAGTACAGAAAACTAAAACATAAGAAACCAAACAAATGAAATAGTCGATGCAAACGTGCAATATCAAAGTGGTGCAACCGGCTTATGACATCCACCATTGAAGCGGACAAAATTATTTTAGCACAAAACCACAAAGACAAGCCATTGCGAACAATGACCGCACAGGCGGCGACGTTTTGTTACTTTTGTCGTTCTTTCACTGTAGGCACAAGCAAAACAAAGTGGGAACCTTTTGAGATACTATTTTCTCGTTTATTTGTGGAATTTCAAATTAGAGTTCGCAAGGCTTTGAAAGTGCAGTGAGCGTGGTTGCACTTTTCATAAATAGCATGTCTCTATTTCAAAGGATCACAATTTTGTAAGAAACTTCTTAACGTAATTAACTATTTGATAAACAGGCATTGTAATGTTTCTGCGTCGGAGTATTAACCCCGTCGTCAAGGTCTAGTGAGCGGTGCCTTTACTAAAGCAGATCAATCTAAATGCTCAGCTGATCAGTAAATTCTGTCAAAAACAGCTGTGAACTCTGCTTATAAAACTACTAAATGGATAATATATTTACCAAAAGCAGTTGTTACAATGTAACGTAACGTAAACCCGGCTCGAATCGATAACAACGAGGTAAAACAAATCCCACTTGGAGCATAAAAGATGCCAAAGCATCCATTTATCGAGGAGTATAAAATAAGTTACACAACGATGAGCGAGTAGGTGGTACAATGCCGCTTGTTTTCGCTACGGTCTGGCTGCGCTAACATCATTTGCGGTCCGCTACCTATTTCCCATGGAGACATGATACCGGCCTTCCTAGTCTAGACTATACCGCATGGACATGAAACATACCTTGTTTATTTAAGTGGCTGTCGAGAAATAAGTGAATTAAGCCTGTTTTAAGTACTTTGACTTCATAAACGAGGGCTTGCGTGCTATGCTGAAAACACGAATCGATTTAAGACGACCTAAAGTTATTACTTTATTTATAGTTGTTTTATGTGTAATATTGTATTAATCTAACAGTCTATTAAATATTGAATTCATCGCACATGTTATAAAATTCCTTAAATTATAATATTTTGCTATGTTAAAACCTACACCTTTTAAAATAAATTTATCCTCTTATTATCACATCCAGCGGGTACACTTGTTCGCTAACGAGGTTATTTCAACAAGGGCATGCGAGGAGGCGCTTTCTGAGCCGGATTGTCCTCACCCCCGGTCTGGGTCTGAAACATTCAGTTTGAATGTCAACCACTTCACATGAGGGGATAAGGTTGACAATAACTTGGATGCTGCATTGCAATCATCGATACGCAGAAACATAGGCGTGCTATCGTTAACGCCGTCTAGACGGGTTTTTGCACTGCAAAGGCGGCAGGTGTCCGAATTTAAAAGGAGAGGAAAGCTAAAAGCGCGGTTTACTTGGATCAGTTCAGATTGTTGGTTTAAACTTTTAAAGCTTCTCATATTCCCCCATTAATGTGAGTTCAGGTGTTGAATTTTGATGTCGGAAATAACGTTGAACTCATGACTAATCGGCTGTACGTATAAAACTGTAGTATGCACTTAATTAGTGTGGAAAAGTCAATGCTCGACGCTATTCACATTACAAACGTGAGAATTGCTGTTTGTATTACAAAATATACGTCACAACTGTAGAATTCGAAATGTAAGCAATAAAAGTATTAAAAATGCAATATCTCAATAACAATACTAACATACTTTCCCTTGTAATACCTTTCACTAATAATGAGATATGAAAAGTGAATGCCACGAATTCATCGACAACTTATGAGACATTCTCATTTTTAAATATCAATTTCCGATATGTATGGGCATGTACCAAATATGTATGTATTTGGACATACCTCTGACTACCCCCTTAGACATCTTCAAAAGGATCTAAAATTTCCTAATGATCTGAAAGAAATGTCTACCGCTCCCGGGATACAGTCGTGATCATATTTCATTTCATTTTCATTTTCAATTTCCGATAAAGTTTCCTGACTTTCTAGTCTAGTCGTATGTGTTTAGTTGTTCTAGTTTCTTTTTAAGTTTTTATCATGTTGTATTCTATTGTCAATGAAGCCCGTAAAGTAGATCTTAAGAATTGATAGCTTGACCGATGGGTCGTCGAAGATCGAGTGTTTTCACTATTAATTGCGCATTCGTCGTTCGATCATGAAGGCTTAATCTCGTCTAGATACATCTTAGGGATTGTGTGGTAAGATAGTATTAAATTTTGCTCATAAGTTTCTTGACGATGTAGTGTGCGTACTGCATGTTGTGACGCCATACTCATTAGAATGCAATACGTGCGAAGCCCGTAATGGTTGGCGATTAGGGCCCGTAGTGTATAAATAGAGGCAGAAACTGCCGACTGTTGTAACGATTGTGAGGAAAATGACAACACGTGATGAGACTCTGGAACCGCATGTGAAGATGGTGTTTGCATGTGGATTTAACTTACTATAAGACGAGTCAGAATAATGAGTCAGATGCGGACACCATTTGAATGCTGGTTATTGAAATGATTAATTTGTTGTGTTCGTGTTCGTGTAGTTCCATTATAACATTGTTAACGCAAATGTTTGTTACTCTCTCACGAAAAAACTACAAAACGGATTTGGTTGAAACTTGGTATATACATAATTTCTGACTTGAAATAACACATATGCTTTACTTTTTATCCGGTCACTTATACGCGAGCGACGCCGCAGGCGGATACTAATAATCAAAATACTTAATTGTTAAATTCTCATGTCTCTCATTCATTCTTGAATCATAAATTCATTAGAATAGTAGGTACCTAAACAAAAATTTACAAAAGTACAAAATTAATAGATGGATTAGTTTTACAACAATATAAAAGTAAATGGTTGTTTTATTTCGTATACCTACATATTAGTTTTTCTTAAACTTTCGCGATCACAATTCATATTTATAAATACCTACATATTTTTCTCCAATTCGGATGTAAATTAAGCAATCAGTTAATTAAAAGTAAAAGTGTAACCAAAACATTGGTCACGTCATATTACATCATATTCGCAACTTTCTACAGAATAGATTATAGCTATAGAGACTTAGAGATAAGACAATCTATAAATCACTAGAAAAAATAAAGCTCTAAAAGAGGTATAACTTATTTTTATAGCCCGTTCACAGCACAACAATATCGCGCACCATACAATATTATGGACAGGACACGTTCAGACTTCACAGTTCGATATATTATACTATATTGTCTTATTTGCTATACTATATATCACAATAGTATAGCGTAGTCTGAAAAGAGCTTTGGTCTTCTAATAAAAAGTACAAAGGTTCAATTTCATCAATCGATTGCGTGATTGGAACTCAATCTACTAAAGGCAGAGATCAATGGAAGTCGTTTAAAGGGGAATGACAACCTACCTACTCAAAATGAGGGTCAACCGGCAACCGAAATTGATATTAGACCTGACAAAACATTTAAAACATGCTCTAAAAACGTAGAAAAGTGTAAGGTTTACACGTCGAAAGCAAAGTTATTTTTTACAAAGTAAAAGCATTAAATCTTTTTATAGAAATACCGAAGACAGATGGCAGTTACACTCATGTTTCTGGATTATTTTAAGACTAATTGCTCCGTTTAGTTAAGAACGTCAGTTCAAAAATAGCTAAGTTTAAAACATACAAAATAACGTGAGCACTAAAGCGGATAATTTTAAATATGCAAAAACTATTTTTGGTCGCTGCAAAAAGAGATAAGACTTTGGACTTTGGTATTTATTCTGGTCATGCGTCAACCTCACAACTCTATGGGTAAAAAAATCGATAGACACATAAGAAAATATGAAATTGTTGGCTATCACATGCATGAAAAGGGATGGCGAGGTGCACGTGACCCACATATTGAAAACTCGAATATCTCCGCCAGTGTTCAAATTAAGCCATTTAAACAACATGAGGGCATTGAGGGCGTATCAAAAGCTTTAATGTCGCATCGATCAATGACTTGTTAATATCAAACGCAAGCATAATAAATAGCGACCCGCCCCACATTATTGCAACGTTTCACTTTAGTTAAATAACCAATTTTATCTAATTGAAAGCACATTAACAAATCACATGTTCTATCGGTAAACATATTTAGGAAAAATAATAGTAAAAGTAATAGCTTTCGTTGCGTGCGATTTATATTTTGTTTTATGATTTTACATTCACTTATTATACGATAGATATAATATTACAACGTACTATACTTACAATTAGTTACCAAACTATTTAGCAGTTTGGATAGTGTATTAAACCTATAAAAAAATATTGAAAGTGTTCAATTCAAGCTAGAAAAACTAACTTGCTTCGTTTGTAAACAGAGGCAAAAATACCGAGTAAGACCTTGTAAATCGAATAAAATCTGAGCAAGGCACAAACGGTACCAATTGTATTCCCTGCGCAATCATCTTCATGAAATCTATTGAGCGAACAAGCTCTATAAATCTACATCAACACTGACGTTGCAAGCAATCATATAATTCAAACTGCAAACTTCCATTTGCAACTTTGCCAATTGCTTGCGTTTAGTAACTTGCTAAATTCGTGATTGTACTCATTCATTCGTTATTGAAAAAGTATATAATTAATCTTTTATGGCAATACGTATAGATAGAAAGTCTATAAGATGATTAACATTTCAAGTCACGGCTTAAGTTTAGCAAGTAGAGTGTGATAATGTTACAATTAACAAGGTTACTAAAAAAACTGGGTTTTATAGAAAATAATCGTAACAAACCACCCCATCGCATCAGTAATATATCTAAGTTCTTTGTATGGGACATTGGAATCACGTAACGCAATGAAAGCGCCACGCGAATCCTTAGAGACTTTCCCCGATTAATTCACTTTCCCATTTCTGTTTGGCTTCAGTTCCACGAGATATAGAAATGTGGATACTCAATTCGAGAAACAGAACAGTATGAAAATTGTTCACATTTATCGGCGCTGATTAAACTTTAGACAGGTTTTCAATAATTGAAACCAGGCCTTTACAATTCAATTGAGATTCAATTTCAGGGAATGTGCGGAGGAACTGGAAGGCAATAAATTAATAACAAAACAAAACCTAAATTGCTGTTTAACTCAAGCAATTTTAGACGTTGTATGGACCTTCGAATCAATTTAAAACAAGGCAGATCATTCTACGATCAATGGCTAAACATAATACATGACATCATTGTCACAGTAGAGAAGATAAGCTAAGCATATCATGGTGCGAGATTTGCTATACAATAGATATTTTGTAAATCTTAAAATGTTGACGATAGAATTGTTTACTAAAACCATTGTCGACATGGGAAAATTCTCGGTAAAATCACATTAAACTAAACTGTCGAGGCGCGTGCAAATATGTACATTGTTATTAGCGGTACTGAAGCTAAAGTTCACAATAAGCCGCATTATGTTCACCCCGGTCGAGTTTCAGGCAATGAACGTGGGTGCAAGTTCACGTGAGCAAACAAACGGACATGAACCCCACTACGACGGAACGACAAACTTACTCATGTGGTGTGGGTATACAAATAAACTGAACAAGCATCCGCAGCTTGAAGTGGTGATGACCCTTCTGATCATATCACTATGATAGATATGTCAACTATCGGAAAAGGGCACATTACATTACATGTATTCCGTAAACGCAAAATACATTTCAAACTTGAGAAACGAGTTCCTCAACCCACTTTCATCTACTTTCTATCCAAAATAAACGAAATATTTCATCGAAAAAGTCGCAAAAAACATTTTTTTATACTCATGCCATTTGTCAAGTGTCTGAACACCGTTTCCGTCAAAAAATATTATGTACTGGGACGTCTTACAACCCGATAAAATTGTAATGGTATTCCGTGAGGGGTGGTTTTATAACGGGAGCTTAGTTTAATGGCTGCTCGTGTTTACAAACTTTCCCTCCTCCCATCTGACAGCCTAAAATATTAACGTCATTAAGGGTCAGAATATAAATTTAGCTACAAGATATCTCTGGATAACACATAAAGTTGCTGTTAATAGCTTATTAACAGCTATATAATGTGTTATCTAATATAAGTTTCAGAACTAAGAGTTTCAATAATCCGATAAATGTGTTTCAGGGATTGAAAATTCCTAATAAAAAACAACTCCAAATATGTAGACACAGTGAATGTAAACATACGGGATAAAGCAAAATAATGAGTTTTTTTTTAGATCCAAACAAAAAAGACATTTTCATTATGAGAGCACTAAAGTATTTAAAACGGCTTTTGTTGTATAATGAAAATATCGTACGCCAATAATAGATTTTAGGTCATCGCTCAGCCCTTAACGTAGCGGTCCATCGGCTAATGGGCTAGCTAATGTGTGCCGAGCTATAAATAATACAGCCTACTTTGAAAGCAAGTGAACCGCCAGTTTCCGATAAATAGGTAATTAGAAGTTGCGCTACGTCGAAAATTTTAAATTTTTTAACAATGACAAGATACAGCAAAATTGATAGCCTTTCAGATGCTACATAAGAGGAATAAATTCTTGGTTCAAACCTATGTCGTACATATTCGTTTCATTTACATTGTGGTAATTAGACATAATAAATCGTACATTAAAAAGACCGGTTTGGTTGCACCGCACACCGTTGTTCACCGATCGCCTCGTAGCGAAATGCGTACAGTATCTGGCAATCTTCCCAACCGCACCACAAATTACACTATTGTCATTGCACAGGCTACAATAACCGACCTTCGTACATACAAGAAGCCGGAGAACGTTTTAGAGCAGAGTTCCGTTAATTTCCAAGATGCCAAGTTGATTCAATTCACACTCAGGGTTAGCGCTGCGAAAATGTCGGAACTGTTATTAATTGGATATGATTTGTTGCAAACTTGTTGTGTGAACGAGTCATTAGTGGTGACGACATCAGCTGTAGGAAACTACGGTCTACTTGATGACACGACAACAAAAACGTGATGCACGGAAACACTTTCGTCTTTTTAGGTAAATTATTATTATTTGTCAATGTTTGCTAACTTTGATTTGTGTTCTTAACTAGTACTTTCATGGGAATAGGAATGAATTGTTAATTATCTTCTTCTGACATTTGTATTATAAATATGTCAAATGGGCACCGAACATTTGGAGAGCTTTCTTGTGGCCTACTGATATTTGCCATCGCGTGCGGCGCAGTGCTATGTCTGCCAACTTTTCTATTCTTGGACCTACCATTTTTGGACGAACTCTGATATTTAAAGAAATATTGTGCATAATATATTAGTTTCAATGGACATAATATAACGAAATGTAGGTTAAGAATAGTCTATAAACTTAGGTTAAGAATAGTCATATGATAATGTATAACACTGTAAAATACGACCAATATATCCGTGGGTGGAATTACTGAGACTTCCAGCTCGCAACGATATTTAATATGAGGTCATTTGGTTGAGATCCTTATGCAGATGATGCGTTCATGCATATTATTTATTTATAAACGTACCTGAATATACACGTTTAAATGTTAAGATTTCTAATGTTTAGTAAATAATTACTTCAATCCGGCACGTCTAAACACTAAAATTTTAATAAGAAACTCTAGATTTTATTATTTCCAGTTTTGTTGTGTATAATTGAAATAAGAATGTAAATTCTGTCTGTTTGATTCAATAAAATTGAGGCCTAATTTCACTTTGGATTCACCACTTGAATATGAGCCAAATTGTTCAGCAAAATGAATTGCATTCGCAAGTAGCGCTAAGGAATTGGTTAGTTGGTTATTCTACTGCTGCTGTTCGCAACACTACGGAAAGCTATTGAATAATTGAGAACACATTTAATCAGACTATCATTATAATGTGGCGTTTGACCCCGTATTAATTCAGATTTTTTTAAAGTAAAAGTTCAAGTAGTAATTTAAATGAATTTACGGGACTAACGATAACGATGTTACTACTTGTATTTGAACTGTATAGTGTCGTTTGTTACTTAATTTAAAAATGTCAAAACAAAACAGAATCGAACCGTTGACATATTGTAAATATTTCGCTCAATATTCATTGGATCAATTTGCGTCGTACAACAATGGTTAGAATATTCAATTGCATTCCAAAATGAAAGCTATATAAATTCTTGTCCATATTGCAATAACCCAAATGAGTCAGTTCGAAAACTTACTACTAGCGAAGAAACTTGGAAAACTTAATCAAGTACTAAACAAGGAGACAATTTTACTGGCGGAACTGGTCCAAGGCGGAATAGCAAAACTTGAGATACCTTTCTGGATTAACGAAACTTAGTTTACTGACCGTCGCCGTGGAAGAACTTCTCATTTCATAATATTCGCGCCATTTACCTTCTAAATTAGAAGGAAAAAGGTCTAATGTCAAAAACTAATATTTTGAAGACGTTATGTTTGTTTGTATGTGAATGAGCTGGAGCCAATCTCGGCAAGTACTGATCCGATTTCAAAAAATATTTTACCAAATAGGCTGTCTAGTAATATTACAAAAGCGAAAGTTCGTAAGGTTATATGGATGTTTGTAACTCTTTCACGCGAAAACTACTGAACGGATTTGGCTGAAACTTGGATTATAGGTACATAGTTTATGACCTGAAATAGCAAATAAGTTACATACTTTCTATCCAAGTAGGTACCACGCGAGCGAAGCCACGGGCAAGTAAGCTAGAAGGCTATATCTTACGTAAGTATCTCGCGGGGCAAAGCCGTGGGTGGAAGCTAGGAACAAATATCCTGAAGCTAACTTAAACTGCAATCAACAAAAACCTATAAGGCCAAGAGAGAAAATATGTTCCCTGTAACCGTTGTGCATAAACACAGCAAAAACAAAGTATAAATACTTGTGGGGTGTTGTAATTGTTAAAGAATTTCCGATCAACCACATCATCAGTATGACAGGCTGACCTTCAGGTAGCAAAGTGCGACGTACAAGGCAAATCAAAGTGGTGACGTAAATTATTTGCAAATCTTTTATTTTTTCTAAGACACAAAGTAAGTATTATAAAACGGATGAATAACTTAGAGCCGGCTTTGTTAGGTTAAGTACTCAATTAAAAATAGTTATTCAATTTACATATTGATAAATGCTAAAGTACTTATTAGACGTTGAGAGATGTATGTAAGTAAGTAACCTATAAATATATGTTAAATTTATTTCACTGTGCGTCTTATTCTCATATGAGACGATATATTATGATATATATAACGTGTTCTACAAATATTAATGTTCAATAAACTAAATAAAATAAGTAGGTAACAGTTGAAACATCCTTTCGATAAATATACAAACAATAAGCAATTTCATTTCATGTTTATTAGTACAACATTATATTATGAAAACATAAAACAGATTGATATAATCAGTAAACCTAAATTGGAGTTATTGGAGCATTGTAATACAAATACGTACCAAGCAACCACGGTCATAGAAAAACAAAATTCACAATCAGAAAAAGTTATATTAAGCGCGAAAGTTGCCATTTACAGTTATAGAAGCATCAAAACATTATATTAAAAAAAAAGAAGAAGCATTTAATTGAAATCTACAAATCTCTGAATCATCAGTCAGAGCGAAACTATCTCAATTGCATTTTGATGGGTAAATCTCAGTTGAAATCAAGATGCAGTTTGCGGTGTTTCAATCAATGATGAGATGACCTGGCCAACCTCAATAAGTTACTGCCGCATTCTTGACCTCTGCTCTTCTCTCGGTAAAAATAAGATATTATCATTATAAAGACGAAGAGAGCAGGTAGATTACATTCACATTATCCAAACGTTAAGTTTATGCAATAAAAATATACTTGCCATAAAAGTAAACAGAACCAGAAACGAAATATTATGAACCGATATTTGGTGGCAATGAAACGGGTTAGTCATCGAAAATTCCAATTTTATCTGCATCGGGCGGATGCTCAACAGTAAAGACCGGTTATCACGACAATTTGCAAGCTATCCCCAAACGACACAGATATTATTTTGTTGACATATAATACATGCAGCAAGTACAGTAACCAAGTTCCGTGAAATTGTAAATATAAATGAGGCTGTAAAATGTTACATGACTGAAGCAGCGGCAGTAGTCCCTGGGTACAAAAAGGCAGTACAATGGGTTCATGTTTCCGGCCGCGCGGTCATGGAACGAGTACCCACAGAGCAACTCGTAAAGGTTCTCGTTTCTCTAACAATCCGCTTGTAAATTGAGGCCGATTGTCAATCTGGCGACCAGCCAAAAGAGAAGAAGAACGGAGACACATTAGTGAGATTTAGCCACTATGCCGATTGGCGATAGAACCGTCAAAAAACAAAATGTTGTACTTACCCTACTTTTTGCTATTATTCAAATTCAAACTCTCGAACCGAGACATTTACTCAATTTAAGCGTAATAATGAATACGTAAATTTTGATTCTAAGTCTAGAGAGTTACAAATCAATAAACTTTCCCTAATACAATTATTATTCAAAATAGCTTTCATCGTCAAATTAATATTTAAATCACGAAATGAATTGTATCCTTCGCTGAAATGTGAGACCTTAAAATAAACGTCGAACATATTTCTTCGAAGCCACTTACTACCATGAATGACTTAAATGACGAAGCAAATAAAAATGTGAACTTCATTTCAATTAGCGGGGCGAGCAGAGCTTCCCAGCAAATAAAACAAGTTGTATGTTCAAAGTTCGACGCCATTACACATCACAACGATCGTGGTAACTCCAGAGGGTCAAACGGGAGTCGGAGCAAAAAGTTAAATGTGAGTGAACTAAAGAGAGACATTTATGTGCATCCAGCCAGTGTCTACTTCCTACACAGTATTGGAGTTTTATCTACATTTGCTATCGAGATCCTCATTTTAAACGATATTATATTAAATCAACTACAAAAAGTTTTGATAACAAAAATGAGCTTTTAGAGTATTTAACGCAAACAAAGAAGAAAGTTAACAGATTTGCAAATGAATACAATAAAATTATACGTCGGATTAGAGAATTAAGTAACAACGGGAAATGCAAAGTTTGAAGAAGTCAGGATTTCACATCCTTTACACAATACCGTAATAAAGAGAATACTTATTCAAATACCTACTATGCTATTGTTTCTAATGACAGGTTTCTTGAGCTTCGGAATACATTTCACATCAAAATCTCTGCAATTATTTGAACTCTATTGTAACTTGAAAGCCAAAGAAGAGCAGGTTCGCATACATCTAATTGTTCGTTATCTAATGCACCAGTAATTAAAGTAATCGACGCTATTTCTTATCGCTCCAGATTCTTGAAGCTTTAAGACGTTCCAACATAAATCATATCACAAAAACATTATTCTCCCTTTATAAAAATGAACACAACGTAACTTCAATACGATTATAAGTAAACGTGTGCGTCAACACATCAGTGTAGCAGGTCAATAATCCTATAAGCCTGGTAGGTCAACTTAATATTATTTTAAATAGTTATGGACAAAAAAAAGCAAGGCATATATTATGTAGCTTTTGTAGAATATGAATTTACTAAAAGTTTCAAAACAGACGTGATCTTTGAGCGTGAAATAACAAAGGTATAAACTAGCTTTGTTCTATTTAAATAAAAGGTGATCCAATATGATAACTTTGTTTTGTTTATCTCCCGAACGTCTTGTTTCCTTTCAAGTGTTGTGATAAAAGAGCCACATGGCCAGACACATGTTCAACTACATATTGACTTTTTATAACGGCCATGACCGTGATGCTTTAGGCTCGATACCTGAAGATTTATAACTAGTATATCATGAATTCATGCTGTTACAACCATGACACGTAGCAAAATGTTTATTATAATTCAGCCCGTATCATCCCACTGCAGGGCAAAGGCTTCTTTTCCCCCATGAAGATGGTGGAGCAAACTTGACAGTCTGGCTCAGATGGCAGTTGGTTGGTTCAAGACCGGGAATAAAATAATGACTCATTAAAATGACAGAACAATTATGTTGTATAATCAACATTTAGTTAAAAAAATAACAAGGAACTAACCCTCAAGAGACATGTGCCGGAAGAGAATATAAACAAACGACATAGAAAACATAAAAATAAACAAAGTGTAAACAGAACTAAAAACAGCACACGTAAGTGCAATAACGAACTACCTACCTGCATAACAGCACCACTTGTAACAAGATGGTCAAGGACATAGCTGCAAGTACCTATCTGTAAAGGTTGCACAAAAAATGAAGATACGAAATAGACACAAAAAGTCAGCCCCTAAACAAATGTGACGACGGGCGGTCTCCGAATAAGGCCAATTACGTCTTTAGAGGGATTTTGACGCGGTATTAACCAACCCCATGGGAACTACAATTTACTCCACATTTAAAAGAGGCTGCACTTAAAGTGCTTCACTTTCATGGCGGAAAATTAATTCCTTAGCTTGATGAAATGCCACGAAAAGGGATTGTAGCACAAATGTAATAATCTTTGAAATACATTTTTGGAGTTTTATTTGTATTTTAAATCTGTGGCTAACTGGCTACTTACGTATAAGTACGCATACGTAGTACTTGAATATTTAAAACGAAGTTATTTGAGTGCCATGTATTGTCCGATTTTATACTGTGTATTTTGTAACAGAATACTTTTTAGTCGCTTGATGAATCGCTATATTTAATTTCCAGATCTTAAAATGCTAGTTTTTCTTTGGCCTCCATGTTAGAATTTTAGCAAAGTAGAAAGTGTAGTCACGCAAAAATTTCCGACATAAAGTAATTTAGGTAAAGTAGTTTCAGATAATTATTACTTTGACACGTAAACCTACAAAACATTACAATAAAGTAATTACTAAATATCACGCGAAGCAATCAATTCAAACATGGTAAGAAGAAGTAAAACCTAGCGGTAGACACTATTATTACCACAAGTAAAATCTGCAATAACAGTACATATTTTAGTACTTGTAGTTATCAATCTTAACTATGATCAATTTTTGACTCAATTTTTAATATTCATACACCTGTAAAGGTAGGTTTTGGTAGAACTATTTATTAACTTTATGATCTAATTATGTAACCTAAAACTTTATGAATAAATGATTATGATTATGAATCCTATACCTCGAAATAATGTAGATGCAGACTTTGTTAAAAGAGAGGTGGTAAGTAACGTAACGTAACTAGACCCTGAGCCTCCATCACCATATACTTACAAGACTTTCAAAGTAACAGGAGAAGTCACTTAAGAAACTGAACTTTACAATGGAGCTAATTAACAACGAGTCAGAAAAAATCATTTGAAAAGGCTTCAGACAGTGTAGCAGGGTTGGACTTTCTTTAGAATACTTTTTAAAATGTAAGAGACAAAGGGTTTTTTCAATAAACATTATTGGAGTTAAAAGTTTTCAATGTTTAATCAGGCACGTAGTTTACGATTAAATGTATATAAAATGTCTTCTACTAATACCAGTTCTAATAATGACATTCATTAGGCAACTGTCCACTTTATAAACAGTTAACCAGGCGTTATAAATCACTTAATTTTGAATGTATAGAAGACCGGCAATTTAAAATGTTATGGTTCACGAGACTAATCATAATAATCGGCAGTCAAACTAGTCGGACGAGTCGGTGACCGTTCTGCGTGCAGTCCAGGGCCTTGCCTCCCACCTCACCTCGCAAGGTCAAGGCACCCCTCTGTCTTGCTCTGACAAGCTATTCCTGGAACGTCCCCATTCAGAACCGGTGTTTAGTGTTGATTTAAACCACTGCATTCGGTATTCCCCAAGTCCCCAAAGCCTGTTATAAAGACCTTGGTGAGATCACTTGAAAGTACCAATGCAAAAAGTTAGTATACGGACCGACAGACATCTAAAAGATAAAGCGTAATAATGTCTGATTTAATTGTTTACATTCTTTTAAAAGAACAATAAACGCTATAATATGACATAGGTCGCATACTCATCGATTCGCTCATGTCATATCACAATCGACATGCGACCTAATAAAATTCACACCAAGAGAGTTGGGCATGAAAGTAGATCACGAGAAAATTTGCAAGCTTGTGACAATGTGACAAGCATAACGACCATGGCACGCATGCATGGTACGACTAATAAACTGCCTCATTATCACAGGTGACGCAAGACGACATAGATAAGGTCAACCTTTTAATACGCCAAGAGATGCCATAACCGGAGCAAAGCACGGAAACGAAACAAATTCACAAATTGATGTTTACACAACTGCTCAAAAACAGAAAATACGGAGCGAATGCGTTTTACATTTCGATAGAAACGGTATCGGCTGACGTTGTTGTTTTGCAAGACAAAAAGCCATTTTTCTACAAACGCAGCATATTATGCAATCTAGATCGTGTATTGTTATGTAATGGCCATGGTCGGAGCAAACCTCGCTATCCTATACGAACGAACCATTTTATTTCAGGTTGTTAGTTTAAGGTAGCACCGAAGAAAACTCACTTTACATCTTTATGGCTTGACAGTTTTAGCGCTACATAGTTGATACAACCAATTTACAGACATACCGTTAGCCGTGAACTGATTTTAGCACAACAAATTGAATGTACCTACTTTTTAACTAAAAAAAGTTTGCAGTAAAACATTGTTTAAAAAACAGTTCATAGGCAAACTATGTTAACAGCATTATGTGAAAAAGTGCAAGAAAATCAGAGAAAACACGATAAAGCGAGTATTCTGCCCTTTTAAGAATAACCAAACGTTTGCAAAAACTACTATTCAAGTAACCACGATAAGTTTTATTTTGCAGAATGCATTTGTCTGGAATGTTACATTTGATGGTAAGTACTTACGTACATTTACATTTAAAAAAATAAATTTTTCACATTTATTCTGCTAAACTATGAACAAATTTAAAAGATATGCTGTTTTTTAAAAGTTAAAAAATGTTCGTTATTCTAGTCTAGAGGATGAGTTCGTGTAATTTCCAAAGCGATTCTATGCAATGTTGTTCGGTGGATGTAAAGGAAAACATGCATACCTATTGAAAGTCATGCACGACCGGATCTTTTATGTGGGATTTTTATACAAACCAGTCACGGCAAGCGAATGCGTCAATGTTCATACTATTGGTTTCGTCAGTATAAAACAAAAACGAAATTCCGATCCTAAGTTTAGAGTGGTACGAGACAAGTTGTACAGTGGTAAAACTGCACGACAGACGCCGACAAGAGAAAAAAAAAATGAAAAATCTAGAAATAATGAGACTAACGTAGGACCATTATCACAACCACATATTTGCAAAAGACAAGCAGAGTAAACAGATTAATTGTGTAATGTTCAGTGTTCCTAAGTTAACCACGTAAGAAATACGATTAATAAGTAGGTATGATTAGTTTATTAAGGTCCATAAAATAGGAACAACATAACGGGAAGTAGTCGAGGGGTTTTATGTTCAAATTTTACGATCTCTTCGACTACACTAAGAAGAGTACAAAGTTTACAATCTTCTAGTTCTAAAATTGCGATATAAAAAACAGTTAACACTTAAATGAAAATATTTTTATTTCAAAACGCAAAATAATGAAAATATTTTCATTTTATTTGAAACAAGAATTATAATATTATGTCTACAGTATTTATTGCACGATAATAATTATCTGTTCGAATAAGTAGGTTACCGTTGACATGTAGGAATACTTTCAATGTTTTAACAATGGATATATTTGCATGTAATGACGAAGAAGAGTGGCAGTATTTCCATGAAATGAAGACACAACACACACAAGACATAACATACGTTATTATGAACTACAGACACAACAAATCCGTAAATTGTACATACTTACACGTATTTATGTCTTGTGTGTTTGTGTTGTGATACAAATACAACTAATCTGTAAATTGGAGGTAAAATCAGTAGTTTCTGATCGCAAAGATAGAACATATCTTCCAGAGAAACTGCTTAGGTACACACGACGGCGATGCAAATTACATCTGACTCATCAACATTGCCAATGAGATTGTGTTATTTAAATACAAAGAAAATTTAATGTATTTGTACAAATGTTACGATAGTAGCATGATACTATTGATACCATCTGTCTCGGCTATTATTGTTCTCTTCCCTTTATGAGAACTATTAGGTTGAACAAACAATGTTTTAGTTAAACATACTGCAGCCATTAATTTTGTTCAGTGATGTCACAGCGAATTCGGACTTAGAATTGCCGGCCAACTTTGGAGATTTCCTCGTTTGAGCAAGTTTTCAAATGATTTGTGTTATCAAAAGATGTATCGAAAGTTAGACAATGTATTATTATGACATTGTCTGACTTTTACAAACTAAATTCATTTGGTCTATAGCTGGACACATAATCGTAACTTCTATAAATACTTTAATTAATGGATTACGAAAATAAGCTGTTATCAGGACTATAAACAAATTCAATGTTTGTAGTACCTACCATCTATCTATAGCGAATATGGCGATACGCTAACAAACATCAAGAACTACAATGATAAGGAAAATATGTTTTATGTAGGTAACTGGTTTTGGGTACAGTCGGAGCGTATAAAACCGGCTTGGAATGCAATTCAATAAAAATTATGCTTATATTGCTCGACATGCGATTTATATAGAAAAAATAGGATAGCTTAACCTATTATCAACATCGGGAAATTGCTTCAATTGTTAAGAAGTTTGTGACGAAAAATGTATATGGCCTGCTGGTCCGACTTTGGAGCAATAATGTGTACCTATCAATCACGTAGTGTTTTAAAATGTTTGTAAACAGTGGTTCCAGCGATTTCCCTCCACAATCAAACATACACGCACTTCATGATAGTTAAGATTTCAAATATTTAAATATTTTTTAAATAAACAAGTTTTGTACAGTCAAAATATTATTGTGAGGTGAGACTGATATGGATGTGAATCATATGCTTCTCCACAATTAGAGCAATATCGACGATAAATTTTCCGTATCGAATAGTGTGCTATCGCTGATAAAAAATACAAAAAGTTGCAACGTTCCAGAATTCAAACTAAATTAAAAAGTAACATTAGTAAAAATTGTGCAGTCATTTTGCATACAGACGCTAACAGCGTGATCGATCCAGTGATTTGGATATCCGCCAACAGCAGAGTCTCCAGCGAGTTGTCGTTGTGGCATATTGTACGATAAAATCAAAACTTCCAAATAAGATACAGACCAGTCTCGTGACGGTGGACAGGTCCCAGGCAGACCTCGTCTTGCCCCGTGGCTGTGGGCCATCTTTCCGCCTGCCCAGAGAACCGTAATTTGACGGCACAGATGTCTCCTCGCGCTTGCGGCGACCCGCACCACGTCTCAAGGACGAGAACCAGTTGGAGACAGATCCACGACGCTCTTGCTGTTCGGCCGCTGCCGACCCATTTTTGATAAACATAACTTCACAGGTGCCAGAGCACTGTGCACATTACACTTCAATACTTCTTAAACTTCAGTATCACGCGAACACAACAATATTAGAGAAGCTGCAGCACAAGTTACCTATGAAAAGCCGCATTTTAAATAATTGCCAAAATAACAAAGCGAAAAAAACTGGAATGTGGATGACTGCGTTTCGTCGGACCGTCGGTCGGCGTCGTCGTGACCTACGTCGAAGTTGTTGCCAAAACAGAGCGGGTGAAGCTACACAAAGGAGGTTGGGTTGTGAGGTGCACAGCAAGCAGCATCGCTGATGGCTTGAAGACACACCTGTTCATAGTCGTCGTCGTAGCTGCGGGTTGCGCGCGCACAGCGAACCAGCAGCGGCCACCACAAAGCTCCACACAGCAGCCGAAAATGTAAACACATCGCGCGCCATACACTTCCCTCTAAGGAACGCACTCGACTGAAGATAGTCGCGGGCGCCGTCACCGGTGCTTGGCACGCTGACAATACAATACAAACTATACATATAGATATACTATACATACAGTTTTATCTTTTTGCACGCACGAGACAAGGACGTCAATATTGTTTACCTCGAACACTTTATAAAACTTCAGTATTCTATGAATTTAAGAATTAAAGGAAACTCTAATATAAAACTGGTTTTGGGATCACAACATCGTCAAATTTGATACTTAACTTCTTCGGTTATGAACATCTAATTAGTAAAGGTCTGTTGACGATATCAAAGTGTCAAAGGTCTTTAAATAAGGAGTTAGGGAAGCCAATGAACTTTAGGATACCGAAACAATCAGACCGAAATTCAATTAGAGAAGTTTGTAAACAGGGTGTTTTGAGTCATGGTTTTATTGTTGCGAACATTTGTTGCAACTGGCGTGTGAATGTGTATGAATCAGAGGGTTTGTTATCGAAACCAGCAGCCACAGTGCGGAAACGGCAAAGGAAGTCTGATAAAACTGAAATAAATCGCAAACATTGTCCAGTTCGAAGGAACTTAGCGCGCCGTTTGAGATGGACTGTTATACAGTGACAGAGACATGGGAAACGCTAATTATGCTCTAGATCAAAGTTAATGAGACACATAATGATGATATTGCCTACTCATTTGGTCTAGTAAGATTCGGTAATTACTAGATATTTTCTAAATGAGTCCAGTAATTAGATAATTTGGTACAAAATATTGATCAAAATCCAAAATTAAGAATCAAAGTATAAGTAAGGTAATATGATTAGTTTCATCGTGTGCCGAAACAACTTCGAAATGTTATTACAAGAATATAAAAAACATACTTAGATGAGGCGAGCGAAGGATCGTGGAGATTGGCACACGCAAAGGGAGGCCGATACCCAGCAGTAAATAAAGTCAGGCTACGGATGATGATGATGAAGTAGGTACAGAAAAGTGGGATACTTCGATCATACATCATGAATTGAACATTTTGGAAGTGACTTTAAAGAACGGTACACTGTTGAATTAGAAGAATGTGGGTAGTTTTAGTATACGGATTGAATAATAGGCCATCCAAGGATAATAAGTTAAGTATTTAAATTTTCCTGGTTTCATCAATCAACGCAAACACGTATTTTCCACTAAAACGATGAGTAATGGTTTGGTGTAGTAAATAACACTCAATGAATGTGAAAGTTCGGCAAAAATCTTCAAGACCCAGCTATTGGGAAACAGACAGATCCTTTCAAATTCCTATACAAAAGAACCGGCATTAATGCCGAATCTAATGATAATACAATAAACACGACGTCCGACGAACGTAGTATCCACATATTCCGTTATCACTGCAAAACTTACAGGTGAGCACTGCACTGGAATTTATGAATGAAAATCTGACACTGAATACTTTAGTCACAAAACGTGGTTATTGTTTCGGTAAACCCCTATTGTGGTTATTGTAGAACGTCGCGCGACGGACAAGACGCGTGTCGCCCGTGCCGCAACTGGGCTCTCACTGGCTTACTACTCAGCAATACCAGGCTCGGTGTGAGTAGTAAACCCAACCCTAGCTGTACGCTATACATTCACGGCTTACGTCAGAGTGGTCCGCATCGCATAGTATTGAATGAAACGAGGGGAGACGACGCGGTTGCGGATTGCTACACCGTTAATTTAAATCTATCGGGACTGGGATGATTAAAAAGCTGTGGGTAACAGATTACCTATATTGTTTACATAGTGTTGCAAAGGTGTTTAGGTAAATGTTTTTCTAATGCGTTCATTTCATGGTTTGAGTCTGAGATCTTAGCACTTAGAGGTAAACCAGTCATGGTATTTTAGAGTAGCCAATAGTGGCTATTCGGAGTGTCGCAAAAACTAAACAAAATTAATGCCAAACTTTTTATTCGCATCGCTATGAAAGGGACGGCAACATTTTTATTTAGTTATATTTAACTTTTAAGAGCGATACTCCGAATTGCCACTAATAACTACATACAACCAAAAGCAAAACATTGTGAATAAGATTACTACCAATATAATACCTATATTTTAGGTATTATTTACGAGATTTTTACAACACAATGAAAGGCATTAAAATTTCGAAATCTATACGTATTTTTTCCAATTGTGGCTTACTTTTAAATTAAGCAGTTCAGATTCGTTTGCAAATTAGTTACTAAAATGACGTAAGTAGGTAATCTTACTAAGTATAGAGTAAATAATGGAACAAAAACTGTAAGGCAAGCACTCATTTGGTTATCATAGTCTTTGTCTTTACTGAGGCACAAGGGATAATTAAATTCAATATGATCACAACTGTATCCCAGGGAGAGGTGGCACAAGGGAATGGGTAGGATATTATGAATATGTAATATATTATATGTATCATAGTGTATATTTGTATTTTTGTATATCTGTTAATTGAATTAAATATGTATATTACTTGCTAAATGCACAAACCGTGAGAGGCCAAAATTAAGAGAAAAAACGTTCCTTAGAATTTGTCTTGGGAGGCAAAAGGAGTTAAATTTTGCAAGATTGTAGGTACCTTATATTAAATAGAACAAAAAAAGATCACAACTGTAATCCCGAGGTATGGTAAACAAACACTCTGATCTTTATCTCTGATGGTTTATAGATACTACAGATATCTAATAGGGTATATTATCATATTGTTTGTCACATTGTGAGTTATTCAAGTTATTATTATTCTTTATAATATAATATTATTATTACAACCTAGCCTTGTGCTATTGAGGGCCATGCTTCCGCAAGTTACTATCATGGAAGAACCAACTTTAGGTTCTAAGATTTATGTACTTAACTGTTTGTAGTATAATAAAAAAAAATGTTTGCAATATTGACAAGCATTCATTCAACTCCCAGGTGTTGAGATACTATAAATCTGTAGTTACTGATATCAAGCTTATCCCACTCAGCTGCTTAGGAAAATTTCCGGGAATCTGCCCATGTTTTAATATTTATTATGTGCTAACCATTCTTAAAAAAGATTAATAGATGAACCAATGAACGAGGTATCAGTAGTTCTTTTCTCGGATCTTGAGTTATTCAGGATTCTTTGAATATATATTGGGGGCAATTCTGAGTGTCGCAAAAGCTAAACTAACCTAACTAAAACTATTGCCATCCTTTTTATTCCCATCGCTATGAAAGGGACGGCAACAATTTTAGTTAGCTTAGTTTAGCTTTTGCGACAATCAGAATTGCCACTAGTATGTACTTATATCTAGCCAGGAAATTAAAACATTCTAGTCTTCTAGCCTTAAATCAAGTGCATCAACCATGACTTTCCATAGAGTTTTATTGTAATGTGAGTAAATTGTAAATGCATTATAAAGATTATCAAATATTGTAATCAATGAGTCTTGATTGAATGGATAGAATTGATAAACCAGTATGAATTCCTTGTCAGTTGAACTCAAAGTATTATCTCAATAATGATAGCATTTCTGATAGGTGAAGTGGATATTGCAGTGTATTAAAGTAGCCTGAATATTTGCTTGTAAGCACAGGCATACTTTTATGAATTATTATACTTAGGTATATAAGCCTGATGTTTCCTACTGCAGGGCAAAGCCCCTCTTCCTTTTTCTCCTTTTTTAGAATTACAATAAATACAAAGTATTAAGACAATAATAATGATACATTTACTTACATGTAATCATGTTTTTGTATCTACGTCAAGTATTCAGGTGAAACTAATCATTTGTCAAATCTGGGCTAAAATACCCTACGACTTGCGAACATTATCAATGTATTTACTTGGTTCTACCATAGTCAGCCCGAGGAAAAGCATAATTACAAGAAATCCTGTGCATTCAAGCAAGGTTTTAGCATACCTGGATTTCTAACAGCAATTCCGTCTTCCGACGTCTGATATCAATCAAAGTCTTCTGCTGGTCAGGCGTCAACTCTGAAAATAGCAGTAGTGACCCTATAAATACATCAACATAAAATTCAAGCCATTGAGGTCATGATAGTAATTGGAAAACAACTTGTTCTACGTCTACAATTTTCATCAAGTGCAACAACTAACCTGTGTGAGTAAATGGATCAGCATGATTACTAGCAGTATTGTTTCCTCCAAGGGACAAATTCTCAAAGTCACTAATCATTTCTTCTAGTTTATTTTATAAACAGTAAACAAAGTTTACATCGTTGGAAACTTCAAGGCGGCCATATTTATTTTTATTTACGAAAAAAAACTAGTCTTGCCTTTGCCTGCCTGCTGCCGTCAGGCCGTCAGTCAAAGTGCCGTCAGTCAGTCAGTCAAGTCAGTCAGTCAGTGCTGGCATGCTGTGTTGCCAGCTGAATACAGTTAGTTTTGTTTGAACATTTTTTAGAAAATATGGCTTGAGTTTAGAATAGGATACCACAGAGTACTCAATTACTATTGTTTAACTGAAACTTATAGGATACCTAGCACGAGTTGGAGGCTAAAAAGGTTTAGCTTCCCTAAAGTAAAGGCTGCTAGGCTTTACTTAGATTAATAATTATAATAAAATTCGTATAATTCGGACAACTTAATCCACAATGAAACTTGTATGACTATAATGAAAAACTTAATGCACTAGTTCTATGGAAGTTTAAAAATTGATGATACTACATCGCGACATAAATAATGTGATATTGTTCATAATAATGCTGTTCTTGTTTTTTTTGTGTTTTTGTATTTATTTTTTCTTTATATATTTATAATATACATAGTCCTTTAGTAATTAATATTATTTAGGTAGGTACCTACTTATTAATTTAGACCCATTAAAGGTTTAATGTTTGATGTTCCTGTAAATTGTTTAGGTGACTTTATATTTCGACTGTTTCCGCTACAAAGGTCGTATAAACCATTTTGGCCAAATTGACTTAAGAATGCAGTCCTATAGCATTTTTTACGCTCTATCGATTGGTATATTTAGAATTGCGCTAAGTCCAAAAAAATGGCTTTTACTACCCAACATTTGCATGCAACTGAACAACACTTGCCTGCAAAAACAAGGCGTATAACACATTTGGTTAGGATTACGAAATAAGACTTGACGTAACTACAAATTTTTCTAAATAATAGGGGCGTAAAACACAATCACAAAATATTATGTGACTTACACCCAAAAAAATATAATTCTATTTCAATTTGCTTACGCTACAAAGGGCGTAACTCACATTAAAAGTGGTAAGTTGGTAATTACGTCTATGTATACATTTTTTAAATTGTTCTCTTTACGTCGTATATCATGAGTCATAGTCATAATCAATCATCATCATCATCTCAGATATGACGGTAGATCATAGATCTTCAGTTGTTTCGGTTAGAAGAGGCATGCTGCATGCCTCTCCTAACCTTCTAGCCACTAGTTCACGGCGGATGCATGTTTATTGTGAAGTAGCGCCTAACCTTCAAGCTAAACGTTGAAAAACCCCCAGCACATAGGGTGCTCGCGGGATCAGCAGAGTTGGAACAGGTGCTATCAACAAAGCTGCTAGGTTTCCAAATCGATAGCTCAAAACTCGGCCGGGCTTTGTTTGCGTTGCGAAGACTGGCGAGTACAGGCACCCGCGAGGTAGTGCGTTCGTGCTATTTTGCAACTGTCCACAGCACACTCACATACGGTGTGGAGCTGTGGGCACACGCAAGTGACGCCGAGCGAGCCTCCGTGATGCAGAAGAAGGCTATTCGAGCTATAGCTTATTTCTGATTTGATTCCGTAGAAAAAATCCGAGCCATCTTCATTATTATCTCGTTGAGCGACATTTAAGGTTTCGGATCTGTAAGTCATTACCTACTGGTTCTTAACACACACCGGTTGAATACCTTCGTCTTCAGGCACTGAGGTATGTAGGACGAAAAGACGTTACGAAGTTTCCCAAACGATTCCATCCAAGTTGAATTACACGATTGACCTCTTTCTTGAAGATGGACTTACCTAATTAAATGGTTTGTCATATTATTAATCTCCTAGAACTGGAAAACAGTTTATAAGCATGACTCAGATGCGAGATGGATATATTCCTAGTTAATAGGTAATTTAATGTGATATCACTCTTCTTAAAAGAACAGTACCACCACGGTTACCTTCGAGCAAAACTAAATTGAGAGCTTTTGAATTCTGTCCTCCCTCACCAAGAGCCATGTAGTCCTTGAAGCTGCTTCAGAGCCAATCTTTTTTGGTACAGGCTGGTATCCGAGATAATTATCATAAGACCCAAGATCCAATATTATCCGACACTATAGTCGGATAATATTGGATCTTGGGTCTTCAGTGACCGAATCTGAGAGCTTTTCAACTTCCCTTAACACTTGTGCTTTAGTCAACTGACGCTAAAAGGAACATACTTTGAGCGCTTCCCATTGCTGAAAATGCTGGCTCTATATTTTTGTGCCACTACTTGCTAAATAACTAGTTTATTGAACGGAGATAAGGTAGAAGATGTAATATAAGCCTTATTATGATGATTATACTAGATACACGCACCTTATTACTTGTTACTAACTAAGAAACACTAATAAACTTTTAGCTATTATTAAAAAATCTTTCTTTCTTCATTTTCAGCGTTTCTACTAACTCATTATTAAAGAAATCATTAATTTAGGATCAATACATTACATTTATGGTACATTACGTAGGGTGTAAATGCATTTTTAGTAAAAAAAATGGTCTATACGTTACAAAAACTATACTCGTCTGTACACAAATGGCAATTACAACTGACGCTCGTGTTTAGATGAGTTTTTTTTGGGGCGTATAAACCATTTTTTTTATTTTTCAGTGGTGTAAGTCCATGCTAACTTTTTAAATAAAGCTCCGACACTGTTGTAATTAAGTGAGGTAGTGCACGGTCCAAACACAAGCATTTTTTTTATTGATCACAACTTTATAACTATAAAAACAAAAAAGTTATGGACTAAAGTTTTTTTTCATTTTCGTTTTTTGCTCATTGCCAAAAGTACGTATTTGGTTTATACGACCTTTGTAGCGGAAACGGTCGATTTGTTTTATTTTTAACTTATGCTGTCCCACTGCTGGGCAAAGGTTTCCCCCATTAACTTCCAAGCATTTTGATCGCCGGCTTCGTCCCACCAATCAGCCCTGAATTCATCGAGATCATCACGCCCCAGTGTCTTCGAGGCCTGGAACCATTTATATAGTGTATTATCTATGCCTGGAACTAAATAGTACCTACCTACAATAAAAAAATGTTTCTCTGGTAAAGTAGGCAAGGACCGTCTTGCCGCGAAACAAAATTACCACAAAATGTCCTTGATGGACGATTTACGTTCTTGGTATAGGTATAGCCTTGCCTGAGAATTTTGTCTTGTTTAGTTTTAGGGTTTCTACGAAAGGTATTTTGTTTTTCTTGTTTGGTTTTCTGTTGTTCTTATTTGTGTGTTGTATTTTATTTAATTATTGAACTCAGTAGAATAACGCTTTATATATAAGTTCTGTAATGTTATTCGAATATAATTTAATGCATACGTTCTTGAGGGTACTAAATAAATAATTGAGATTGAGGGTGTGTAAAGGTAAAGTCTACTAAATAAATGGCTACATACAACACTTACTCCAAAGTTGGCAGCGCATGTACCAAAAATTAATGTAATTTTAGCATTAGAGTGAGTTAGTCAATATGAGATATGCTAGTAATAAAAAGAAATGCACGATGTAATAAGAAAAATAATCTTAGCATGACTGACTAAGTGGTGTTCCAGGTTCAAAATTATATTTTGCTTCTTTGTTGATTGTATTTTGCTCGGTATTTTGTTGTTTTTATGCCCCATCCTCACTCTTCAGGAGGCGACACGAGGCTACGCGAGCGGAGAGTGAGGACGGTCCCCTCGTCTCGCCTCCGGTCGCCTCGCGCGCGCTCCGCTTGGTGTCGGTTATTCGGGCGCGAGTCAAAGGACACGAGGGGGCGAGGCGAGACAATCATCCACACTCTTCAGTGTTGCCAACCGCTTAGGGCCTGATGTCGCCATTTTTTACATCTTAAGTAGCTTAATGTACTTAGCCCAATTTCAACTTCTGTTCTGTAGCCCAAACCAAACGCCAAATTTTCGCTTAAATAAAATAAAACGTAGTAGGTATAAATCAATTTATTTATTCATACCTACTTTAACCTATCATACAATTATGAACAAGACACAATTTCAAAAAATAAATCCAGTCTACCGCAATAACTACACGACATAAAATAAAAGTAAAAACAATTTTGAAAAATGTACCTACAATAATCGCCCTTTTGTAGGGAAGTCTTATCATGGTGACTTCAATTTTATTCAATTAGATTTTATTTTTCAATTTTATTCTAATTTAAATAGCTTGTCACTGAAGTAGCCTAATAGGCGACCAGTCGCCTTTCAGATTTTTTCATCGCCGATTCTCATTCTGAGTAGCCTAAATGGCGACAAATCGCCTACGTTGGTCACACTGAACTGAACGGAGTGTGTGGATGGTGGCTGCTCTCCGACCGCGCGAGGGTCTCGCTCGCGAGGGTCTCCTGAAGAGTGAGTACGCGGCATTATATCTTTGTCTTTCATTTCGCTTCGTTCCGGGACGATTCTTAGGATCTCGTTCGCTCATTTTGCTCACTGAGTTTTCGTTTGGTACTAGTTAAGCGTAGCCCTAACCTACTCTATGGTACGAGGCCAGAAAGGGAATCAACTTTTTTTTTTGCTGCGTTTTCAAATTGCGTTGCGTAGCGAGCGCAGCACTCGGCGTCAAAGAGCATGTAACTCGGCGTACTATTACATGCTCTTCTCTTTGTCGGCGGCGCAGCGCCTCAAATAAAAAAATCGCGTAACTTTTTATTTCAGCGTTTTTTTCTCGAGTTGAACACGCCCTGTTTGTTTGGTATTTCATCTGTTTTTGACTTATTTTCTTTGAGTAAACACCACGAAAATCTAAAATGACGAGTTATTTGTGAATAGTGCCAATATTATCGATTTAAATGTGGTGATTTAAATGAAGAAGAGAGAAGATTTTAAGCACTGATAAACAATAGAATCAGCCGGTTTACAAACTTTAGATTTCTTACATACGCAAAGCTAGCAACATGAATGATAGTGGCTGCATACACTTGAATAATTTTAAGGCAGCAAAAGGTACAAACCCTTACAGAGTCGTACATGCGTTTTTCGTAGCATGCACGTCTTCGGAAGCAAGAAAATACAAGGTGAGTTAGCTTGTAAATACAAATTCTTTTGTGATTAGGTTCATTGATTTTTGAGATGTTCCATACTATATTATTCATTAGCAATGTGAAGTCGAGTCGTTCACACGTCCTCACACGCATAAATTTATTCAGATTCATCATTCCAATTCAGTAAAGACAGCTGAGCTGTATGCAATTGGTAGGTAATCAGCTGTTATACTGATCTTTGACCTCAAATCAGCTGTTGCTGGAAATATCTAAACAATTGAATATCATTGATCATGATCAGTGATGATCTGATCACTCATGCATGGTACAGCTATGTAGTGTTTAAAACATATTTTTATAAAGATACTTATTTAAATAGGTACTTACTTAGATAAAATTTATGTACTATAATTATGTGTGTGTGTAATATGTTTGCAATCTTAGAACCTAATAAAACATTTTACAATCAACAAGAAACATCTTTTTGATGTTCTAGTATTTTGGTATTTTATCATTCGTAAAATAAAGATTGTTAAGAATTAATCTGTATGAATTTTGAACACTAAGTAAATAATAATTTATTTGGCTCAAACAAGACATTACTTATTATATTTTTTTAACTCATTTATGTACCTAATTATCCCTCTTAAAATAAAAGTGCAAAAGTTTTTATTGGTGTATGTTTGTTATTCTGACGACCTCTGTGGCGCAGTGGGCGAAAGCCCGCCTGAGACGCAGAGGTTGCGGGTTCGATCCCCGCTGCGGGACAAATGTTTGCATGATCTGCAAATATTTGTTTTGTGTCTGGGTGTTTTCCATGTATAATATGTATGTATTTACAAAAAAAAATGTATCTATGTAGTTTATCAGTCATCTGGTTACCATATATAACACAAGCATTAAATTGCTTAGCTTGGGACTAGATGACGCCGTGTGAAATGTCCAAGGATATTTATTATTATTTATTATTCTTTCATGGAATACATAGATTATGTCTTGGAATAACACATATGCAACTTTTTATCTGGGTAAGTACCCTGCGAGCAAAGTTGCAGCCATGTTGAGATTGTTTTAGTTTATTAACAAAACAGGAAAATTACATAAACGCTAAAAACGGGATATTTGCCTACCATTATTCATAGACATGTGCCATAATCAGACCTTAGGGTGGCCTAAAAACTCCGTCACCAGAGTTGGCCACTTGCTCATATGAACTTACTTTACTTTATGTTCTAATGTTCAAAACCATGATAGCTTAAAAATTCTTAAGTACCTAGTAAGTGTTGGCAAATCAAGGCCACAGCTTTCATCATCTCATTAATACTAACTGCTGTGATTTCTAAGAGTTTTTTATGTTAATTTGTTACCCTAAGAACAGTTTTGAGATGTTCAAATAAACTCTCTCTGAATCTGACAAGACTGGCAGTCAATTTTCACATTTTGTTTCCTTTCCAGGCAACAACATGTCTTTGCTTTGCATGCGGCAAGACCGGCCCTAGAATGCACTCCTGCATGCATTGCATCTACTTTGCTTGCTACAACGGCCACATCCAAGAACATGCCAAGATCAAGAAACATTTCCTGCACATTGACCTGAACTACGGCAATGTGTACTGCACACAGTGTCAGGATTACATCTATGACCGAGAGCTCGCTGAGATTGGAGTGTCACACAAGATTCTACAGGCAAAGTAAGAACAGGTCAATTTTTGAGCCATTTTATTTTATTTTCATACTGCTATTTAAAGGATAAATTGCTTCATAGAAGGACGAACTATGATTACTTAATCTATGGGATTAAATTTACAAATACTTTGTTATGCTTGTTTATGTTTGTTTTTTGTTATTTGAACTGTTTTTTCTGTCTCTTTACGTGTGGCTTTGGGTTTCTTCTGTTTTATACAGGTTGTTTGTGTGTCAAACAAACTTATTTCTATTTCTATACCTGTGAAAGACAATTTTATTAAAATATAAAATTGTATAGACTAACTTTATATAAAATTATCTTTGATACCTACTGATATTAATAGCTACTTACTAGGTACCTTTTAATAACAAGTATGATGGTGACAGGAAATTGATCATAAGATAGAAACAGTAGCTTTTCAATGGTTTTTTTATTTTCTCAGGTCTCTTGGTATCAGCGTGCCATACATGCCATGGCTGCCTTCTAGTGAAGAGGCGATGGCGCTCCGGCGTCTCCGCAAGCGCCGCGTGATCAGTCCACACACCACCATCGGGCTTCGGGGACTGCAGAATCTAGGCTCTACTTGCTTTATGAACTGTATTGTTCAGGTACTTTAAAATCATTACTAGCTGAACCGGTAAATATTGTTCATGTTCCCTTTCAGTCAGACGAGTATTTTTTTTTAATCCAAATTAATAGTAAACAAGTTGCAAAATTAGTTTTTTTATTCAACCGACTTCAATTTCGTAATGAGAGCAATTTTTTGCATTCTTGAGGTGCATTTTTGTTCATAACTCCGAAGATGCTAATCGGATCCTCAAATTTTTTATGGCACCAGCTCGGGAGTATACCATCACAAACAAAAAAAAAATTTTAATCTGTCCACTATTGACGCAATAAACGGAGAACATACATAAAAAAAACATACAACATAGAACCTCCTCCTTTTTACAAGTCTGCTAAAAAGTATTATTCAATCCATTCTCAAGTCATGAGCATCTTGTCATCCACAGCCCGACTTCCGCCACTGCACTATATAATATGCTTCTCCTTGTTTACGCCATTTTTCAATGTATTGTGCATTACTCTTGCTGCTGCGCGACCACGTTTCTGTATCAATGTTTTGGACACCAACGAACATTTTTTCGTTGCTTCCGTTTTAGATACTTCTAAGAAAATACCTATCTAATTTCTCTATAAAGTATTCAAATATTTATAATGAAGTAATCGCGAAAGTATATAAGGACTTTAGTCTGTATAAAGGTATTTTTATGCGGTCGCTCCAAATACAGGGTGTGATCACGTTGTCTTTTATGAGACACGTGGCCTTGGTCACGCGGTAACGGTTGCGTAACACGCAAACGTTATTATTTATTTCTAGCTACTGCTTGCGGCATTGATCGTTTGGTATCTAGATAAAGCGTAGCAGAAGGTATAATGCAGCTTCCCTACTGAAATAATCTTCATAATTAGAGCACTATTTCAGGGCAGCCTAATTCCTTACAATATTTTTATGCAAGGCGTTAGATAATGTTATCAATCTATTAAGAATAGAGTCACGGCAATAGATGTAGCAGCATTCTGAGCTCTAGAAGGCCTCTAAGTCCATAAATAAAGGTTCGTTTTAGTTAAGAATTACCTAGCATGTAAGACGAAATTGAAGTGATCCTAGAGGTCCTACCAAAATAAATGATTTTTCTTTCTTTCTATGAAAATATTTTGTATATATTTTCAGACGCTAATTCACACGCCTCTTTTGCGCGACTACTTCTTAGCGGAGCGGCACAGATGCCGGTCGCAAAGCTCCGGGAAATGCCTCGTGTGCGAAGTCTCTAAACTGTTTCAGGTAAGTATTATGTGTTCATATTGTTTTAAAAACTGGTGGAATAGGTTTCAAAATACAGTTTTTTAACGGAACGGTGACTCATGTCATCTTGTACAAGCAGACATTTCAATTTTTTTTCAAGCTATGTTGGAAATGTTATACAGTAGAAAACCTTGCTGTTGGCCACTTGCTCATACGAACTTACTTCCTTTAGCCTTTGAACCTCCTGATCTTTATTTGATCAGTCTTCTGAGGAAAGAATAACATTGTTTTTATTATTTGTTTTTTCAGGAGTTCTACTCGGGTGCGAAAACCCCGCTCACTCTCCACCGCCTCTTACACCTGATCTGGACTCACGCGCGCCATCTGGCGGGCTATGAACAACAGGACGCTCACGAATTCTTCATTGCCACTTTGGATGTTCTTCACAGGTATTTGTCTCATCATAATTAATTAATACAGTGATCGGAATAGGTACTGCAATTTCGAGAGATTTCGTGACGTTTTCTTAAGGTGTATGGATGCGACAAACTAGCGCCGCCTCCTATTTTATTTTATTATTACGTTGAACAAAGGAATTTTAAGAAACGAAATGTTCAGTTTGTGAAACCTATCATAAGCTATTTTTTAATACCTCTGTAATAGTTTTATTTTGTATGGTGGAGAGGAGTAGCGAAGTTGCACTTGGTGGCCACCAAACTCTGTTTTCGCTACTCTTCCCAAGCAATACAAAATAAAACTATTACTACGACTGTCGTACTATTCGGGATTTATACATTTTTAGAATAGGCTTGTCAATAAGCTTTCAATTTGTTTGCTACAGACACTGCATGAACGGAGTCGACGAACAAATCCGACCAGAAGAAAAAACAGAAAACGGCAACCGGTGCAATTGTATCATCGACCAAATCTTCACCGGCGGCCTTCAGAGCGACGTCGTCTGCACCTCATGTTCCGGCGTGTCCACCACTATAGACCCTTTCTGGGATATAAGCCTCGACGTGGCCGGGCCGGGGTCACTCCACGCTTGCTTAGAACGATTCACACGCGCGGAACATCTAGGATCCGGCGCGAAGATCAAATGCTCCAACTGCCGCGCGTACCGTGAATCCACCAAACAATTGACGCTCGAAACTCTACCAATCGTAGCCAGTTTTCACCTCAAACGCTTCGAGCATTCCTCGCAGATCGATAGGAAGATATCAGCGTTCGTTTCCTTCCCCGCGGAGTTGGACATGACGCCGTTTATGTCGTCGCATCGCCGCGCGGCCGATGTCGGAGCTGACAACAATAATGCTCCCGAAGGATTGTTTGAGGATAATCGGTATTCTCTGTTCGCGGTGGTGAATCATCTGGGTTCGTTGGACGCGGGGCATTACACTGCGTATGTGCGCCAGATGAAAGGCAGCTGGTTTAAATGCGACGATCATATGATCACTAAAGCGTCGCTGCGTGAGGTGTTGGAAAGCGAAGGGTATGTACAACTTATGTTATGGTTAAACGGACCCTTGATACACTAATCCCGTGAATATACCCGTGTTAATGTAATACCCGTGATACACTAATTTAATCACCATGAGTAAATGTATTTACCCGTTCGTTGTGCAATTGAAAGATTAAAATGAAAATTATATTAACATTGATCAACCTTATTGCAACAGCACATGAGTTATGTTTGTTACGATAACTTTTCCGTGATTATGTTCTTTTCAATATATCATCATCAATTTCGCATACAATCTTAAGAAACACAATATATTTTTATATTCTCTTTAACTGGATCTCTTTTTTACAGGTACTTGCTTTTCTACCACAAGACTGTACTGGAGTACGAGTAGACCATCGATAGTCCCAAGTAGTGTACCTATATTTATATCTGAATGTCCAAGGGTCTACACAAGTCACTCGATGTTGTGTAAGTCATTTCTTCTCGTGATACTAGTGTTAGCTGTTTGATAAAATTATCATCTCGGTGTTGTCTGAATCATTCACGAATTTGTTAGTCTTAAGCTTTACTGTAAACTAATTAGAGTTCAAAATTGACTATACTAATCTGTTTTCTATCTGTTTTTGAAGAAAGGAAATTATGAGTTACCTGAGTGACTCGTTGTCTTTAGGTTACAACCTAACATAAAAGTATAGTATTTCTACGCAACACCTCAATTGACTGGTAGTTAGAATTATCCAGAAGAAAGTGGAAGTGGTTCTTTAAAATAAAACTATGCAAGTACCTACCTATGTGTAAAAGTAAGTTATAGGTAGTATAGCACAATATTTGTATACTTTACTTGGCTCGTACAAATCCTATCTCAGACTATTTAATGATAAGCTTCACTACTAATATAGACATAGACATACTATTATGGAACACGCAGTATCGTATCATTCCTAGTTATGTACGTGTTGTCTTTTACATGTACAGGGCTTGCCTTGACAGAACCACTTGGAACCAGATGCAACCACATACATAAGTCTTATTTTATGATCATTATATTATTTGACGCGTTAAATCTTACTACGAAATTATGGTAATTGCTCGACCCGTAAATCGTTGATAGAATGCAGCAGTGTCGCTGATGTTCATTATTCTGCTTCAAGCTATCGTTGAAATCATGACACAGTTAAAGCAAATCGTAAGCTTATTCCTGACACTTGACTGCAATTGACAAAAACTTGCTCTGGCTGGATATTAAATATGATAGGAAGTTATAAAAGGAGATCGATTGAAGTAATGGGAATAAACCTACAGCCGCTCTATGTTTATATCTATACAGAATTTTCCTATAGAGTGGTCCTGTTTAGCAAGCCCCCTTAGCTGGACTACTGAACAAACATTTCAATCTACCTCGTTGTAACTTGTTTGCATTTCACTTGAGCCTCGTGAAGAAATGTTTGAAGATTATGTGGAAACCGCTTCATATCGTAAGGGTAAAATATACATGAGCGAGTTCAATGAAACTTGCACGTTTTATATATAAAATCTTGACTAGGTACTTTGTATTGTAATTATTGGAGTGCTATAGTGTTATACAGTCATAACAAAAGTTAAGAGGGAAATAGTTACTTGAGAAAAAAAATGTAGGTATTTGTATTCAACTATCTTTGTGTTGTATTTTTATAAATTTTACGTTTTCATACAAATGTCTCTATTTTATATACTTAAATTCATTTCAATAATTAAAAAAATTCTTACGTGTAGGTAAAAATACCTCGTATTTTTTTTGTATTGTCTTTGACTTATGATGATAGTAATAGGACGTAATAATTGTGTTCTGTTTTGTGTGTTCATGTAATTATTTGTGTCGCTCATGTTTATTTATAATAAAATAAGGCTTAGAATAGATGACAGCTAGAGTCGTGAAAAAAAACCACAAAGCGTTCAGTCGTAATCGTCAGTGGTATAGGTCGCGCCACGTAAAAAGAGCGTTGCTGGCTGTCAAACTGCGCAGTGGTCGATGGTGAATGATGAATGGTCCATTGATTTAGCGAGTGCTATTGGTTCGTCAGCGAGTGAAGACAGGCGCAAACATACCCCCACTATATCCCCTCAGCGCTCTTTTTACGTGGCGCGACCTATATTGCCTGCTATTATAATAGATAGTAACTATGAAGAAACACCATTGTTTCTTCAAGCTGTCAGTCTATCTCTGCCTGAGTGGATAGAGTAGTATGTAACTATGACTGAACTGACATTAGCTTAATGTGATATTTAATATTTATGACTTGTATTAAAATGTAGTTAGCTGTATGGATTTTACATCTGAGTGTAGTTATTAATTTTGTTTTATTCATGTACGGATTGCTAGCGAACGATCAAACGTAATGTTCATTGTTGTTCTTCACGGTAGGATTAGAATTTTGGATATGTGAGGAAATGGCTTTATGGTGATGTTGGTAGTAAATTGCACAAAATATTTTCAATACACATTTGAACGTTTGCTAGCAAGACTGGAACATTAATTTGCATTTAATATTTTAATTTTGTAATATTGATCCGAGCCTGTTGTCTGATCGTTAGTAAATACAACAAAAGTTATGTGATAGACACAATGTCGCTTATCTATTTTATTATTTTGTGGCTTTTAATCAAATTTCATTAAAAATTGTATACTATAGATCAAAATTTTGGTGTAAGAATCATAATTTTTTAGGTTTTCAAAATCAATGCAGGTATTCAATCAATTATTTTAATTTAGAATTACCATTATAAATGTTATTATGTTTATTTTAAAACTATTTGACTGGTAAATGATCAATATTTGTATTGGCACGTTGTGGCAGTAGGCATACGTGTAATTTAGAATAAAACTTTCACTATCCATACATAAGGCCTATTTAGTATGGACACAACTGTATTATCACAGTTATCGTAGACAAATGTATTTAGAAGAAAATAAATAATTCAATATATCAGTGGATAAGAGTTGGTTAAGTATGAGATATAAATCTGCTAAAAATCTTCGTTAGAAACCAACATGGCCTATCAAAAAATTAGAATACTTACCTAAAAGATTAATGGTGTCAATTCAGATGTCGCCAAAACTAAACTAATTTGACAGCACTAAAAATGTTGCCGTTGTCCATTTCATAACGATCGAATATGAAGGATGGTATCTAGTTAAGTTAAGTTTTTTCGACTTCTGAATTGACACGAATGTGCCCCTAATCGCTATCAAAAAATATTTACTGAAAATGATAAAAAATGCAATCCACGATAGCTGATTTAATGCCCAATGCTTTCTGTGTATTCAATTTGCTGTTGCATAAGGTTACAATTAATTCAACAATAAAAAACTTAACTTTACGACAAATGTCACTATCAAGTTTGTTCCATCATAGAACTGTTAATGGTACTAGTGTCAACAAACAATGCATTACTGAAATGAATGTTATACGTTAGTCTTAGTGCTTAAAACCGTGCCCACCATACGCATTTAGTATACTTAAATCGATGTTTCGCTCCCAATTATAGTTTAATAATTAATGTCATACCAAATGTATGGATATTAAATGTGAAAGAAAATAATAAACATTTATGATATTACTGAATCCTTTTATTTACTTACTACAACTGCTTTCAAATTTTTAAGCCAACTAACGCACTTATCCGACCGGAAACGATGAACGAGCAGACTAGAAGCTAGAAACGAGTAGGTAATGCGGCGTTTACACGGGTGACTAGACGGTCGATCCTCATACATTTTCCAGTCGCCTCCCAAGCAGCACGACGAACATGTACGAAGATACGACCGGTGACCGTGTAAACGCCGCAGTCGATATTCGTAGGTACCTACATTTTCGCCGAGCAGTTCCCTACTCGCACTAAGAAAACTGGTACTGGTTGGTGGTGGTTCGAGTTGGGAAATTAAAATTAATATTATTTTCGTTCATCATCTTGTACCACTTTTATATTTGTATTGAATTTATTTGTCTTACACTCAGCTAAATATGCGAACTATCATAATAATAGAGTTCGCTTTTTAGGTTTCTGTAATGCTAGAAATGAATAGTAACGGCATTCAATAAAAGTAAAATGAAAATCAAACATTTTTAATTAAAAAATATCACAAGAACTTAAACATTGTCGCTTGAAGCAAACATACAATAATAAACATTTCCATTTATAATAATATCGAAATAAATAACTATTGTAGGTACAAATTACAAATACTACGAAAGAACTGGGACTTATCTCTATCCCAAATCAGAACAAGTCATTTTATGACAAATCAGCTTGCCCTTGAGTATATCAAACGAGTCCAATTACCTACTAGCTACTTGCCTCATAATGTCTAATGACAATTTAAATCAGTACTCATTCATTATTGTTCAATCGTATCTATCACATTGAGGTTATCGCCATCAGACTTCTCTATTCAGAGCACGTAGACATTTGCTTAAGCGTCCGGTAACTAAATACGCTGAGCGCCTGATGTGTAAAGTTTGGTTTGTTCAAAATTTGGATACGTAAAAAAATTCTAACTAAACTGAGAGTGAGTGGCAAGTCAGTAGTTTTTATGTCGGTAATTTTAGGTGATTTAAATGTGACCTAAACTACACTACTATTTTTATTAAACACTCATTAATAACTTCATTTTTCATTAGAACACGTTGGCTCAGGCCTGAAATATCTTATTTCTTAAAATGTATTTATCCCAAAATGTCTGCTTTTCCGACTATTAAAAATAAGTGCTGACATTATGGAAAAGCAATTTATTTTACATTTTAGGAAAAAATACATTTCAGGCTTGAGCCAACCGTCTCGACGGAACTAACAAAACTCTAATCCATTAAATTTTATATTAGTTTTGTTGTATGAATAAACTTTGGACGATGTCTACGCATTCTGATTATATTCTAGTTTTCATTCTATTGTAGAAAAGACTAGTAGCATAGTAAAACAAATGCACAATTAAAGTCAATATTAAGCAATGAATAGAAACGAATCTATTCGCCTGAAAAACTGGTAAAATTTGTGCTTATAGAGATTTTTTTTTAAAATTACAAGCGACATTTACACAATAGCTATAAAAATACTGTACTTTACATAAACAGAAAAAACTACCAAAGTAGAGTTACCTAGTAGAGATTTTAACATATTCCTCAAATAATTCAGAATGTTAGTCAGAACAGAAACCAACTATATAATAACATCTAAATCTAAATACAAGAATAATTTATTAGTACCTAATCTAAATGTTTCTTGCGGGCGACGATACATGACGATAAATTTTGATTTGCAATCCAAAATTTGAGATCTTTTTTCCGAAATTATCTTCTTGCCGGCACACATTGGCTTCAACTTGGTTCCAACATTAGAATGGCCAATGGCAATGTGTCGAATAACCGTAAACGGAGCATTGTCATTGGCTATTATAATGTTGGAACTCAGTTGAAGCCCATATTGTGTGGTGCCGGCATCTAATGAAGTGCGTAGAATTTACTTTTGTTTAACTGCCGGCACGGGAGCTTCGTCGAGAATATCCTCGAGTTGTTTGACGTCGGTAACGGGGAGCGAGCAGGCGTATCTTCGGCAAACATAGGCTGTAGGCACATCGTTTGTCTTCCTCGCACGGCTCAGCACTGTAAAGGGAAATTATAGTTTAAAATCGGTGACGGATAAATGCTATAAACTAGAGTGAGTTTAAAGCGTTATTCCGTATATTGCGCAATATCAGGAATAATTTATGGAATAAACAGCGCCCCTAGCGGGTCGTTTTGGAAGCTTGTTTCAGTTAAATGCGTTGGTTGCGTGTGTGTGGGTCAAAATTTATCTTATATCTTTCTAATGAGAAAAGATGTCTTGTTCTAGGCTCTAGTGAAAGTAAAAACCTAACTATTATGTAGTAACTTCACGAAATAGCTTAAAACTCACACCACGCGATTTTAATTGCAATGCATTTTTATGCATAAATTCATACAACACAGGCTTTTAGTATGGATGTAATTTAGCTTAACTATCCTACAAAGTGATATTACTTACAATGCGAATCTAGACATAGGTACCTGGACATAGACACTAAATGACGAGTGAGCGTAAGTCAATGCTAGCATATAAACAGACCTACGACCTAATTTTGTTAGTATGTGGTGAAGAAAGTCGAGATAAATGGTTGTTTTAATAGTAGATCCGCAGTGGTAGCCCGTGAAGTTAAAATATTCTTGCCTTTCGGCAATTTGCAGGTTAATAGCAGCGTTTTACCTACCAATAAAACGCATATTATTTACTTACCTTATACGAACCTTATTAATTAATATGAGATAGGCACTACGTTTCCCGCCTTGCTTTACCTTTAATACTTAATGAATTTACTATTGACTTCCGGCTACTTGCTTCCTGTCTGACGTCACTTCCACCTACTTGGCAGTGGGGCGCGCGATGGGCGCGGCTTCAACTTTCTTGTTCATTGAGTCGAATATCACCAGGCAGAGTTTAAAGTGTAAGGTTCGTATAAGGTAAGTAAATAATATGCGTTTTATTGGTAGGTAAAACGCTGCTATTATTAACTTGACCGTTATACGAACCTTATTAATTAATATGAGACCTGTTTGTTATCGCCTGGTGGTGGAAGTGACGCCAATGTGATACATATTAATATACAATATTTATGTATTATCTAGTATTGTTATACTTTGTAACAATTAACACAATATACCAGTAGCTCGGATTTAACAGCAAGGATAAGTATATCGAAAACAAATATCAATCACTTTTATGTAATAGTCTAAAACCTTATTTCAGACAACAAATAATTTATGAGTTTTTGTGACCAATAAAAACGTTGCCTCTAATATCGAGTAATGACATCTCCTAATTTAATTTTTAGGATTTTTAAAAATCTGGTAAACACTAGCTCGAATTTACCTATAAAATTTTTCTTTAACCGAGGGCAGGCCCGACGGTAACCAAATCATCAGTTTATTGTAATGCTCAGCATTAATGTAGGTATCTTATTTTCTTCGTTATTGTCTTCGCACTTTCAGAAGAAAATATATTTTTTTAATTGAACATCAGAGGCCTTTGCCCAGCAGTGGGACACAAACAACTGAAACTTATAAAAATAAACAATACTAATTAATTGTAAAGAGTAGTTACTAAACATGAAGCGAGACTTCAATACCTTTTCAATTCATAGATTGGTATGAATAAATAGATTTAAGAATAAGTATGCGATACCAATATAATTATGTAAACTAAATTGTTCAGTATTAGTGATGCAAGTGACTTGCATTATAGTGACAATTTGTGAACTAGTGAAAAGTTTAAGAATATGACCTATGCTACCTTTCAGATAAACTGGGTCAATGTGAGCTTTTTAATGAATTACGACCAAATAAGCTATTTTTTGGAGCTCAAACAACGGAGCTCAAACAACGTCACCATTTTCACTCGTCAACTTGTTCACTGTCAATTTTATTTCGACTCACTGCTTCAATTAATAATATACTTACACATTTGCATATTCTGAGAACCTGAACTTACATGGTACCTGCGTCGTCACCTTTATCACGACTTGAAACATTGCAAGACATTAAACAACAATAATAGATTAGAGAAACAGGTAGGCTAGTAGTCTGCTACCCAAATTATAAAATGTCTAGACAATTTCTTTCACATATATTATAATAATTCATGTCGCAAAACACCTTTTCCGACAGTTTTCTATAGCATTGGGTAAACTGGGTTACCACCGGATATGAAATGCTAGGTACAGTCGGCCAAAAATGTGGTCTATCACCCTATGGTTGAGTTTCCTTTGAACGTCAAGTAACAACAAGGTCGATTACCACTTGTACTTATAACATTATGAAGTGACAATTGTTCTCTTTACTATAGGTACCTACGTCATGCAATGCAATGTGTCAAGTTCAAATTCTCGCTAGAAAAATAAACCGAATTGACAATTAGAACTCACAAATGCTTTTGTCAAAACATGGTAAACCACTTTCTTGGCCGACCGTACTTGTTGAAAGAATGTTAGCATCTACAAAATGAACACACTAGTTCATTATTATGAAATACCAATTCTCACCAAAGGTAGCTTTAGACCCACAGAGGTCGATTTGCTATTAAATACAGTAAGTTAGCTCGTATGAGCAAAGATTATTTTCATCGTACTTGGTATGAACTTGTGGCCAAATCAAGCGACGGAGCTCTTAGGTTGCCCCGTTATGGCTTAACGATTTTAAAAGCCGGGATCGACCATATAACGAAACGTAACCTCCGAATCACAGAAGCGCTCAGCCGTAAAATTGAATGCCACTTGCAGCCACTCATCCAAATTGGGACAGCTCAGAACGTTATTATATTAATATGCTGTGCTTAGCACAAAAATTCAAGTAACATTGTACTATCGGTAATAGGACGGAAGGTGTAACGTATGCCGTGAATAAGTAGGTGTCGTAATCGCTTACACCACAACAGAAACACTCTATAGGTAAAGAGGTGTATTACTGAAACCTCTGTCTGGCAAAAATACTTTGTTTATCTGGTCAATGCGTACCATTCGGGAAATAATCAAAGCTTCGGTAAGGAACCGGTTATTTTTAAATTATTTTCTTTACAGTAAAAGATTTATTAACCTCAATTGGATTACACCACTTACATTGGTACATACATAATACTTACTTGCGAGTGGCCTGAGCCGAAATGCGATGCTATTACACCTACGTAAGAATGTTTAGTTAGCTTAGAGCTTTCTTATTACAAACAACTCAAACGAAGCACTAACACTTTCAAGGTTTAGAGGTCCGACAAGACTTTTTGTTTTACTTTTATGGTTGCTTGCTGACATACGTGAATAACGAGTAATTATAAATTTGTTGATCATTGTAGCACGAGTGTGGAATTCTGGATACTATTTAGAAATATATAAACACAAGATCTTTTATTATTAGGTAGATAAGTACCTTGTTTTAATTCCAATTCGAATGCAAGGTACCTATGTTTCAATAAGCATGGTCACAGAGTAAGTAAACAATACGTTTGATTGAACAGACTGGAGTATCCGAGTTTCTTTGTAAAGCAGTGCAAGCTTTCACAACTACCCTCAATAATCTTCAGATTTTGGATCAGCTAGATTTACACTACACTAGCGTTATCTTGACATGGAAAGGGCTATTACGGCGTGTATTGCTGATTAATAAGATTAATAAGAAAATTATAATTCTTAATTTATTGAAATAAATTTTGTTTTTGAAAACGATATTTCTTTTCCTTTTAATTCTTAATAAAAACTGTGATCGCAAACGCTTTAGATGAAAATAGGATGCTGTACGCAGGTTAAATGGGAGACACGTCAATGTCCTGTAAATGCTTCTTCTAAGCATAAACATCATAGCGAGTGAGAGCAACACCGTTATGTACAGTTGCTTGCACTTAGATGTATAAGAGTTACATTGGACAAATTTCAAAATGTTGTCCTGGTAAATACTAAACCTTTGAATAAATCTAGTATTATTTTAAATAATATGGAATGAATACACTTTGGAGCTAGGTGACTGTAGGTGCTTCAGAATAGGCTTGCGACACCGCAAAGTCAGTCTTGCGTTTAATAAAACATCATCCGAGAAAATGTTCAGCAGATGGATCTTTTCAGTGATTATAATACCTAATATAAATGTTAAAGACTAAAATATAAAATGTGCAAGCAGAGCAGCTACTCTTATTAACCAGCTATACTCTTGAGCTGTACGTACCCTATCCAGAGCACAATGGTTTCTTATTGTCGAACGTTAATTTCGACGCATAAGGAAAGTCTGGGTAAGCGATACCCTATCTTGTCAATAGGTACTCATCTAATCTCTCTCTGCTCCTGATGTCGATCGATGAGCCATCACTGTTTTTGTTACTATATGCTACCATGATTCAATGCGACCGAACACAAAAAGTGCTATAAACTGCTCTGCGAGAGCGACAGACTGACTTACCAACAGGTAGGATGCTTATCAGCATTATCACACAAGAAGTTGTGTCTAACAACCCCGCGAGGGTTGTAATAGTTGTGTGCTCCTGCGAGGAGACACCCGACTGTAAATACGAACAGTCCTTTGAGCTGTGCCCTGCGAGAGCGACAGACTAACTTACCAACAGGTCTGATGCTTATCAGCATTATCACACAAGAAGTTGTGTCTGACAACCCCGCGAGGGTTGTAATAGTTAGTGTGCTCCTGCGAGGAGACACCCAACTGTAAATACGAACAGTCCTTTAAGCTGTGCCCTGCGAGAGCGACAGACTAACTTACCAACAGGTGTGATGCTTATCAGCATTACCACACAAGAAGTTGTGTCTAACAACCCTGCGAGGGTTGTAATAGTTAGTGTGCTCCTGCGAGGAGACACCCGACTGTAAATACGAACAGTCCTTTAAGCTGTGCCCTGCGAGGGCGACAGTCCAACCCCGCGAGGGTTGTAATAGTTAGTGTGTTCCTGCGAGGAGACACCTGATTGTAAATACTAACAATCCTTTGAGCTGTGCCCTGCGAGGGCGACAGTCTAGCTTACCAATAGCAAAGGAATTCATCAGTATTACAACACAAGAAGCTATCTCAGAATACCCTGCGAGGGTTTCATAAACGTTTTGTGTATTTTTCAGATTTCAAACTGCAAGGTAGAGGTTCGACCCTTCTTAACGTCGCTTTAATAAGCGGATCCATTGCCAGTTTTATCACACAAACTCATCTGCATCACATTTGTTTAGAAATCACCGCTTAAGATTACTGAAAAGCTAAGAGCTTACAATCTAAGGTCTTATTATAAAGGATTAAATTTTTTTATATAACTGTTGGAAACTAAAAGGGCATACAACCACAAAGTTAGAATGGAAAACACTTAGACTTCTGGTCTAAGCCAGGAACTGTAATTCCATCAGCAGCATGCACAATTTACTTCATCATTAAGGTTAAAAATAATGATAAAACTACGAAAGTTACTCACACGATCTTTATGTTTGCCCCCCCCTTTTCTTACACACTGACCACATCAACGTAACGCTGATATGCATGAGCGTGTGGGAGTACTTTATTGTTACTGCTGCTTTTTAGGCTACACATACATGAGCTAGAATCGTCTATTTGAAGTGATCTCCTGGCAAAGGACCAGGGTTTGCACATAAACTAGCACACTACAAGGTCAAATATAAATATTTTTAAATGACATATTTTAAAATCGAACGGTAAACCGTTAAATAATTAGGAATCAACATTTAAAATATCAAAACGCCTTTAAGTCGTTTCGACATTGCATTTCAATTTGAAACACTTTTTATATTTGACCTCAATCCACGTGTACAGACACTGTAGATATATTTAAAAACAAATATATTTTTTTCACGAATACCCTTTTCTGCATTTTATAGCAGAAATATTCGCATCAAAAATAAAGGAAAATAAAATAATCACTTACGTGGTCTGGAACAAACTCACTTTGATTTATAAAATGATTTCCTTTAAAACACAGTTTTATTCAAATTCAAATGAATAGAATAAATTTTTCAGACGTGATTGCACTTTGCAAAGACACGTCCGCACTCGGCGGGAAACAAGACGCCAATGAACAAGAAAGTTGAAGCCGCGCCCATCGCGCGCCCCACTGCCAAGTAGGTGGAAGTGACGTCAGACAGGAAGCAAGTAGCCGGAAGTCAATAGTAAATTCATTAAGTATTAAAGGTAAAGCAAGGCGGGAAACGTAGTGCCTATCTCATATTAATTAATAAGGTTCGTATAACGGTCAAGTTAATAATATTCAAAATATCATAAATACAGTTCAAATTCGTTTGACTCATTACACCGGTTAGTTTAGCAACGACTATTTATCTCAATCTCATTAGTCATTACATATTCATGCACTGTTCTAGCGGCATGAAGGTTTATAGGTCTATGTTAAGTATTGTATGCGTTCACAATCTATGGTGTGAAGTTATGGTTTTCTCTATGTCTGAATTAGCACACTATTGCAATGCAACTGCTCGTGATTTAAATGTGGGTATTCTTACTGTCCCCCTCAGCAACGCTGGTTTCTATAGGAAAAAGTAAGAACCAGTTACTATACATATTTGACGACCTCTGTGGCGCAGTAGGCGAAGGCGAAGGCCCGCTTGAGACGCGGAGGTTGCGGGTTCGATACTCGATGCGCGACAAATGTTTGCATGTTCTGCAGATACTTTTTCCGGGTCTGGATGTTTTTTTATCCATAATAAATATGTATTTTTGTATTTATTTGGTAGGAATATCTTATCTTTGCTGCTTCAATCAAGCTGCCTGCACAGTGAACTATGTAACCACTCGAGTCAGTTGCTTTGAACTGAAAGTTAGGCACCTTCGTGTTGTTGCCTTATTTTTTGGTTGGTTTGTTGCGTTGTAACAGGCAGTAAAATTGCGTTGTAACAAGCAGATGTTTGAAAGTATACTAATACAAACTTATTAAATAAATATTTTTTGTCTTTGACTGCATGTATTTCGATCACTGGCTAACTGCGAAAAACATGGTGCGCATTAGGCTCTTAAACATTTGTTTTGAAAGTGGTATAGGTAACTATCCTCGCTACCGAGTTAAGTATTTCAAATGTATGAAATGATTAGTTCATGCAAGTTACCGAGAGCGGCGATGCATTCGCATAAATTTGTAACACTTGACTCGGTGTCGAGGATAGTATTCAATACTACGGTGAACTGGTGATAGACTAATTGCCCAAAAAGATCGGAAAAAACTGTCTACCGCTCCCTGGGATACAGTCGTAATCATATTTAATTATTTTTTTCACTGGTGATAGACCCCCAGTATGGTGAGTAACCCCGGGGTTCCCATATCCAACGTACGGATGACTGTAGGTCGGTCGTCATAGCAACGTTGTTTATTCAACACAAAATGTATGAGACTTTTTGACAGATAACAACGTTGCTATGACGACCGACCTACGGAAATCCGTTAGTTGGATATAGGAACCCGGCATAAGTATAGATAGTATAGCGAGTGTGACACTCACGCATATCAGACATACCGGTCTCGCTGGGCGCGGCGGGCTCGGCCACGCACAGCACGCGGCCCGGCAGCAGCCGCGAGCGCACCACGCGCACCAACTCCAACGTGCGGGGGTCGGAGAAACCGCCAGATATAAGCACCTGAAATTAAAACAAATATTATACTTTTAATACATACATAATAATCAAGTCTCTTTTTCAAAGAGGTAGGCAGAGACCATGGATTTCCACTTGCCACGATCCTGACATACCTCTTTCGCCTCATTTACTCTCATCACATTCTTCAGACAAGCTCGTCGGTTTAGGGTACATTTGACCAGGCCCTTCTCGCGTACCTGTGTAGGAGAATCATTGTAGAACATCAAAGCGGACATCATCTCTGGTAATGCAGTGGGCACGTCAAGCATTCTGGTCGCAACGCAAAGGCCTGCAGTAGCTTCCTAGCTATACTATTATCTAATGACTAAGCTAGCTTAGCTACACCCACGCCTAACTGCGGGTTCAGAGTAAACATTACTTCAGGGTCTTACCTGTGTAGGAGAATCGTTATAAAACATCAAAGCGGACATCATCTCTGGCAGTGCAGTGGGCACGTCGTGCATTCTGGTCGCAAACGCCTGCAGTATCCTCTTAGCCATATCCCGCTCTGCGTCTCCGGCCGGCGAGCCACTCTTGTCATAGGCGGCGAGGCGGAGCAAGTTGTGGCAGGACACACTGTTACCTGAAGGCTCCGCACTGTCTTGATCTGAAAACGTTTCAGATTTTGTTTGCTGTGTCTGTTTTGCTGTTTATTTTTATGCACGTTTTGTCCTAGCAGGAGCCTGCTCAGATCTATTTTTGTATTAGTCCTTGTCCAGGTTTTTTTAGAAAACTGGTCAGACAGGACAAAAGTGACCTTCAGTGAGTTCAGAGCAAACTTATTGGATTTCAGATAAAAGAGTAGGTAAGTACTTTTGACAATTTATACAATATCTTTTCGTGTAGGTGAATAAGAACCATATATAGTAAAGTGAATAGGCAGAAAATTCAATATACCTTCCTTCAACCTCAACACTACAGTTTTATCATCAGCCGAGCAGGTGTAGTACCCTCCATTCTCGTTGTCCCAGAACAGCTCATTCTGTTTGAGCTGCAACTCGCGCGCCCATTTCAACCAGCGGGAGTCCAACGACGCTTCGTACAGATCCAATAGACCTTTGATCAAAAACGCGTAGTCGTCTAGAAAACCGCTTATTGGTTTCTCCCTGAAAATAAGAAAAAGTCATACATGTTAATGAAACTGTAGGGGAAGAATACTGAATCAAATAGAAAAAGAGTCGGATGTGAATTCGGAAAGACGCATTCAAGGCAGAATGTTCAGTAGTGGAAAATATCAGACTTTGGAATAAGCAAGAATTCAAAACAGTCGAATAAGAGTATCACGAAATTAATAAATTAAAAGCTGATGTATGAAAATATAATCACCTACCAACTCTACTTAGTGTAGATGTTTAGTAGAGACCATGAAAATGACGAACACACTTACGTTTGAGCCACAGATCCATCATCAGCTCTATAGCAGGAATGCAACAGCGTCTTAGTAGATGGATTGTAGAGATGTTTTTTAATGAATTCAGCTGTTTTGATGGCATCATCTACATACTCTTTTTCACTTAATCCTTGGCCGGCGCGCGCAAGCCCAGCGATCATTAGTCCGTTCCATGAACAGAGCATTTTGGTGTCCAAATGTGGGCGAGGCCTCTTTTGGCGCTCCTCATACAGAATCCCTATACACTCCGATATTACCCGGTCAAACTCTTCCAACGCCAAACCAAACTTAATAGCAGTATCAGTTTTTGTTCCGTAAATAATCAGAACATTCTTATTGGTCAATTCTTCGTGAGGATCGCTCTCTGGAGATATATTCCCGTCGACTTCTACGCCGAAGTAATGGGTGAATATGTCCATGTAAGACATATCGTTAATTTTCTTTTCACCTAACAGAGATTGCAGTTCGTTATACTCCCAAATGCAAAATGCTCCTTCCTTTTTATCCTTAGCGCCAACGTGAGGGTATGAGTCTGCGTCTTCCGCGCTGTAGAAACCTCCAGATTCGTGGCGCAGATCTCTGTTCACATACTTTAGTATATCACGAACTACATCTGCGTAGAACTGGTCTTTCGTCGCAACAAATGCGTCGGTGTATGCTACAGTAAGCTGAGCTTGATCATACAACATCTTCTCGAAATGTGGCACGTGCCAATCGTTGTCTACAGAATAGCGAGCAAAGCCACTCGACACATGATCGTGGATTCCGCCCTTCGCTATTTTAGTCAATGTATGAAGACACATTTCCAGGCATTTCTTTCCTTCAGGGTGCGTTTTATCGCGCGCGTAATAATGGAAGAGAAAATTGAAAATCGAAGCTTGAGGAAATTTTGGGGCTGTTCCGAATCCACCAAATTGCGATTCGTATGACGACATGTATCTGCGGACGCATTTATCCCAAGTAGCTTCTCCAGGCACCGAGGAAGTATTAGGATCGACAATGGCAATCTTCTGTAAAGCCTCCATTATATTTGTGCTGGCCTCCAAGAACTGTTGTCTGTTAGCGGTCCATTTCTTAGCGAGAGACAGCAAGATAGATTTGAAGCCGGGTCTTCCCCATCTGTCTTCAGGCGGGAAGTATGTTCCGCCAGTTACAGGACGCAAATCTGGAGTAATAAATACAGACATAGGCCAGCCACCGCCCCCAGTTGTTGCCATCACAAATAGCATGTACACTCGATCAATATCTGGTCTTTCTTCCCTGTCTACTTTGACATTAACAAAATGTTCATTCATTATTTTGGCAACATCTTCATTTTCAAATGACTCTTTCTCCATGACATGGCACCAATGGCAAGTGGAATATCCAACAGATAGGAATATGAGTTTGTTTTCCTTTTTAGCTTTGTCAATAGCCTCCTGGCCCCATGGGTACCATTGAACAGGGTTATGTGCATGTTGCAATAGGTACGGAGACTTTTCGGAGATTAATTTGTTGGTGTGCTTCGGAGTGTCTAAAGGTGTATCAGTACTTGATGAGGCCATTCTTATTCTGGTTTCACTGAAGCTTCTTGTACGTGGAGGTATCACCAAGTTGTTATGACCATATGTTGACAGTCTGAGAACACAATGATTAATTAAGTTATAATCTAAATAATGTACAGACCTACTTGATTGTTTACATAATTATTTAAGCTAGTGTGTGTGTTAGTTTATTTAAACTGGATTTGTCTACAAGTGTATCAGTGAATACAAGGAATTAAACATAAAACAAGGAAACAACTTTAACCTTATCAAATATTATGGTTGGATATGACAAGGTCAAATCTGATATTAGTTTGTTAGTTTAGTAAATAAGTTCCAGTAAAATCCTTTGACGTGAATCTGCAAAAAAATTTGATTACAGGCTTAGGTGGATGGTGGTGGCTATGTGGTTTCAGGGGTGATTTATATCCACTTGTATCTATTTTTACAGGATAATCCTAATGCAATAGAGTAGCGGGGTGATAAATCAATCTAGCTAGGATATATTTTTTAAAATTTATACTTACATATTTTCAGACAATGAAAATCGTGCAAAGCTCGGTCATCCAGGTACTAGGTTCATAAACAGCACTATGCAAAATGCTGCACAATCACGCAACACATACTTGCAAAGGTGTAAAGACCCTTTTGAATTATTCATAATCGATTCTAATAATTCCCTTCTCATTTAACAACACACACCCAATGACCTAACACAATACCAGTAGTAAAACACGTAGTATCTCTACTGTGGTAGTAAACAGCATGCAAATCAAAAACAAGGTCACAGCTTAGCAGTTAGAGAGAAGCTAAAAAATTATTGCTAATTGGCCAGCATCATTTTGTTGTTAGCTAAGAAGGTACCTACTTACATTTTCGCTAGCCCCAAATCCCTGTGATTGCAGGCCGGATTCGCTAACAAAGTCTCCTTGTTAGTGTTTTGGTTCAAATTCAATTTCAATCGGTTATCTCCCGTCGACAAACGTCGCAGCAACAATACAGCTCTGCCAGTAGGCATAATAATATGCAAGCCGAATGCTATAGTTTAGCAGTCAGTAAGTCCGTGAACTAAACAAACTTACATAATTTTATTTTAGGTATTCAAGTCAATTCAACCAATGCGTAATGTCATGTCCAAGACGTATTTACATTGTAAAATGAAAACAAAAAAGTAAAAACAAACGTCGCTGATTTCTGACTTTGAAGTTTGTCGTGTCGTGTTCAATCAAATCAAAATGACTGACGGACGACTGGCGACGGACAATCTGACATTGTTATTTATTGACATTGGCAGTTAAAGCAATTCAGTTCATTCTTCATTCAATGTTGTCACACTAGGAATGCACTAGGATGTACAACCGACACAGACTAATAAGATGACAACCGACAACGTAGTGTTAAAAACGTAGTGTTGTTTGGTTCAAAGTTCAAAGAATAATAAATTGTATGAAAAGTTATCTTTACTGACGTTGACTATGACATGACTTTGACTTGATTGACTTTAATAACTTGAATTATTTTGACATGGTAGTGGCTAAATGCGTGGCAAACAAAAGCCGGCGAAGCCAAAATAAAGAAGAAGAAGAAGAAGAAGTTTATTGCAAAGCTAAGTAAAATTCTAAAATTCTTGAAAATAAAATCTCTAGTCATACTAGGCTCGTTCATTTTTCATAGTGTTTAAAATATTGCACCTTGCTCACCGCTTCCTGCATTTAGAAACAGTTGGTGAAAATAAAGGTAGAACTTTTAAACTTAACTTTTAACTTATCCCAGGTCAGGTCGCGGCATCCAGTGTGTTCTGGATTCGCAATCGCTTAGAGCCCCTTCGAAGGTATAACTCTATCTACGACAAATGCATCATTTCCAACAATTCCAACAAAATGATCAAAGCCCAATGACAACAAACAAAGCATTATAGGAAGGAATATAATTTTGATTTTTGCTAGTGAACAAACAGGAAATACCTACAGTATAAAGCAAACTATTGTATTCTCTGGAAGGAATGAAGGATCTTTGTTTTTTATCTTGAAAGAGGACTGGTACCTACTGATGTCTGCTACACAGTTTTCAACTTCTGTAGACGTCATTGACTTTGACTAATTTTTGTATCACTTGTTTATCTGTTTCAACACCTACTTTTATTAACTGCACTACTTGGCTAACTTGACCATACATATTGTATGTTCCAGATGGACAATCCCCTTGTGTCATGTCCATACAACTCGGCTCACCAAGTACTGCGTTCCCGGATACAGGGACACATAGTCAAATGTGAGAAGAAGTACCCGCCATTGGAAATATGTCCATACAATGCCACTCATCGCTTCCCTAAGAGTGAAATAGCACAACATGTAGCTGACTGTCACCACAAAGAAGTTGAAATCAAAAAATACCATCCGAGACTGATGCCAACAAAGATGGCAAACCAACATTTTGCAAAGCCTTCAGACCCAGACTATGAATGCTGGGATTAAGTATACATTCAGTTATTCTATTTTCAAAATAGACTTTAGCCCTAAGAAAATATTTTAGTTGTTTTTGTGATTAAAGCTAAGTTGTTTTTATAAATGATACCTAATTAGCATTTGTGCCCAGGCATAGATTAATTGCTATTTTTCAATAACAATTACATGCTTCTCATTATTTTTTCAGTTTTAAATAACAATACCAAGATGACTGGTAAAGATAAGAAATAGGTAGGTATGTATTTACTTAAAATTTTGGGTGAAACCACAATATGCCAGTTTAATGAGGGACTCTGAAGCCTGCAATACATGTTAGGTAGCACGTGTCTTTGCATCAATTTGCCGCCGACTAACATTGTATTGCAGGCTTTCGATTTAAATGTTGTGCGAGTTGAAAAATGTTAATAGAGATTTATTCAGAAAAAGTGTCAATACATATAATGTATGTTCTCTGAATAGATGATAGTTAATATTAACCATAAGATAAGTAAGTAAATAAGTGACATTTAGAATTGATTTAAGATTGACCATGCAATAAATGTAAGGTTACCTTCTAAAATTTAACTGTTGTTATTTGATTTAATTCTATAACTATAAGCTACTCTAATACATTATGTGGATACTATGTACTAGTACCTATGTACTTGTACCATGGATAGTAGTACATGGTAGTATGTACTATAATGTTTATTCAAAAGTGACAAGATATTCTTCATATTTGTTTATAGTTTTATACTTCATTATTTTTATTATTCCTAGTTGGAAAATATTGGGTTGTATTATTATTTATTCTGTGCACAAGCAAGCAGCAACTCAGTCTTCTGCCTCGTCAGAGTAAATAATATGTTCTGTGGTCTTCTCCCTACCCTAAAGGTGGGAGGTAAGGGTGTCAACTTCTTTCTTTGCCTTGGCTTTTCGCCAGGGGCGGCTGCCCCCAGGGTCATGGGGTTTCGCCCTAAAGGGCGGTACAACCTGTAATTTTTTAAAGTTCCTAATGCGCATACTTACTTACGAATTTTTATAGTTTTATATATTTTTTGTTTGTTTTATATATACTTATACCTACCTAGTAAGTACTTATTATTATTTGTTTTTGTTCTTTTATTTCTTTAGAACAATATAAGTACCTATTAAAAAAACGAATATGTAAGTACCTAAATAAATAATTCTTTTTTTTTTGTTATACTTATGGAGAGAAGGAAGGGAGGCCTTTGCCCTGCAGTGGGATGATCCAGGCTAATAATAATAATAATAAATAATACTTAGTGCTCAGAATACAGAAAAAACTTTTTCTGTATGTTTTTTCTGTATTCTGAGACTTAGTGATATTTTTTTTACCACAGTGATAACTGTGCCCTAAGGCTACCAAATGCCCTGAGGTAGAAACTTTATTTTTGTCTTTTAAAGGTTAGTAAAATCTATTTCACATGCAGTTTCACAAAAAATTTAACCAGTAGAAAATAAACTATTTTTAGGTACCTACTTACCTATGTGGTTGTGGTTGTTGATAATTAGTAGTAGTATTACAAAAGTTAAGTAGGTACTTACCGGCGTAAAGTTAGTACTTAGTAAGTAGGTACCTACATAATATTGGTATTATTATTATTTATCGAGACGCAAATGTTTCTTACTATATAGGTACCTACAACTGTAATATTGAAAACACTCAATTTAAGTACTTATTACATTTTTGTTTATTTAATTAGGTAAAATGTAAAGCTGACCTCTCAAAGGTAAACAAGTACCTACCTACCTTGTGCCATCTAGGGTAAGCTAGAAGGAAATAAGGCTATGTTCACAAGGACTGAAAGCCAGTCGCCGCAGGCCACTGCGGGTTACCCTACAAAGCGCATAGGAAGGTAATACTGCATATTTCATGATACATCCATGCATCCCTCTTGTTTTGAATGGGTGTTAGTTCACGCATGCGCGAAAAGCTGGACGCCGCAAACACTTTCACTAGAGTGCCAAGTGTTTTGACGTATAGCCAAATGTCCACCGCGTTGCTAGGCCTAATGTGTTCTTGACACGAAACTTTGCGATAATTTTGAGAAATGAAGCCACGTGTTATCCCCTATTTATGATGGTGAAGTGAAATGATAGAGAAATTTTGTAAAGGTGAGTGATTATTGGTTATGTTTGCGTAGCGCATTCTCTCCCGATTGTGGATTAATCTACAAGTAAACAAATGTAAATTAATACATACAAATTTGATGCTACTGTCTACGAACAGTAGTCTTAATTATTAACTTCAACTTTATAATTAGGTATAGGTACTTTACTTTAGAATTTAGATATAAAGATGGTACGTACCTAATTAATTCAAAGGAGGCTTAAGTACATACCAATCTAGGCCATAATACCTGCACTAATTTTATGAATACAAGTACCTATAGGTATCTACCTAATACCTACAACATTTAGGTACCATTTTATTGTAGGTATATGTATGAACATTTTCCTAAAAATGTAGGTACCTACCTCATAATATCAAACCTATGTAGTGTAGTTAATTGCAAAGCAACAGTATGAAGCAATGCTGTCATTTATATTTAATATAAGGCTTGTGCCACACTGCAGAATTGGAATCACGTGTTATATCTTGCAAACCGAGATCCGTGTTAAGTGGGGTATATAATTGCGGTCCGTTGCTATGGCGACGTCAAGAGGGTTCAAACCCTCTGCTCTGTTCGCTCACGTTTTGCTCCCTCAGCTGATTGCCTATCTCGGTGCTCGGAATTGCATTATGCTATGAACCTCGTTCATGCTGAAGTCACCTATGCTTACCGCTAAACATTTTTTCTTGATAAAATGTTAATGGCTACATAAAGGCAGCTGTCGCAGAAGTCGACGTCAAGCCGAAATAGGGTGATCAGCGATGAATGTTAATTAGTAAAATGTTTAAATTGTGCACCCAGTAGGTAGTTACTTAAAGTTTTGTGCATATTGTTTGTTTCAGATAAAACGAAGCAATACAAATTAACGGTGCCTTAGAATATTTCTCCGATTCTCTACAATTTTATACTCGTTACTAGTTAATAGATATTGTCCACTTTGTTACTGTCCACATCTTGTCCAGGAGAAATAATCACAGACCAAAATCGTCCAAGATTTTATTCTATGTCCAACTGTATTTCTGATCACAACGAGGCAAAGGAAGACCAAAAGTATTATTTACCTCTACCTAAGTCATAATCTGTCCAGTCCTTTAACGGTACTGACTAACAGGACCTAAAGCGAAGAGAGTAGTTTTATTTTACCAAAAAACAATGCTGGATGACTTTCATCAGGAAAAAGGAGTTACGAAACTTAGTTCCCAATGAACACAATATTATACCAATTTATATAGTGTGAACTGAGTAGAGTAGATCCCACGTCGTGTTGTGGATGCTGTTGCAAGTGAGATGTCGGTATGGGTGGGCAGTCGGGCGGGCGAAGCACGCCCTCCTGTTACCACCACCATGCTGTCCACTAACACGTCGATGGAGTCGGGGATCGAAGCTGGGGTGCTGCCGACGGTCACAGGGTCTCTGGCATCAGCAAGAGATTCCCTCGGATCACTGTCCCGTGCGGCTGAGCCGATGTATGACACAGACCACACAGACCTCGGCTCGGAGTTGGATGAGGCAGAGATACGGAGAGAGTTGATGCATGATGTGAGTACTTTTTGTAAAACTCTACAACGCTGTTTTAACTCTTCTGTTCTACGCATTTCAGAGATTGTACCTATGCTTATTAATTATGAAGATGATAGTTCTTCCCAGTTCTTCCCGTCTTCGCATTCTCTATAGGTTACTAGAGTGTATCTCAATACAAAAACTCCTATTCAAAAGATACCTACAGGATGACCAATAGATGGCGTTACGTATTTCATTTCAGAATAACGTAGAGTTCCGTTTGTTCGTTTCTACCAAAGACGATTAATATCTAGAAGACAGACAAAGGCCATACCTACACAAAATCGTAACCCTAAAAAATAGCCTGAAAACTCTAAAACATCAATTTTATCCAAGAAATTTCAATTACTTTCTAGTTAAAAATGTTTAAATATTGAATATTGTTGCTACCTACTACTAAGTATTGAAATTTCTTGGATAAAATTGATGTTTTAAAGTTTTCAGGCTATCTGGTACTGCGGGATCGGGTTACGATTTTGTGTATGGCCTTTGTCTGTCTTCTAGATATTAATCGTCTTTGGTTTCTACTTACATTTCAGTAGGTAGGTACCTACTTTTATCAACTAAGTAATATTTTCTCGTTCTTTCAGAAATGGCGCCTCCTCTTTGACCGTGTAAGTACTTTGCGGTAATATAATTTAATTCACGCGTTAAACATTAATTATCTTTATCTCTGAAAAACAACTTAACGATTTGGAAACAAATTCAAAGAAGGCTTTGACTGATTAAAATGTACAGAAGCAGGGAAGGAAGGTATCTATAAAAGTTTTTGTAAGTAAGTACCTACTAAAATAAATAAAAAGCGGTAGCGCCGTGGATCAAACGTTGTTTACGGATGATCATGATCACGTAGAGTCGTAGACCATTGAGATAATCTGTTGTTCAAAGTCTTAAGGCGCTATTTTTTGTAATGCCAGTTTTTGGAAATGATATTATTAAAGACATGTGTGAAGTTGTAAGCTGCGCGTGATGTTCGGGGTGCTACGTGGAATGGCTACGTGATATTATAATTAGGGAGTACGAAACTTGAAACTTCGGTCACGTTTCACCCCCCAATTATAATATTACGAGTTTTATCTACTGCAAGCTTTATATATCAAAGATTTGCAATGATGTTAGTTTTGTAGTATCACGCAAACCTTACCACTTTTTCAAACTTTCAAGTCGGTACTTTGCACTATGAATACCTAAGCACTAAAAAAAAAAGGAATTTAAGAGACACGAAATCAGTCATCGTAAAGTACCTACCTACCTACCTACCTATGTTGGGAAGGCCAACAGCTAACTTTAATAGGCTCAATGAAACATTAATTCGAAACTAGAAAATACTTGGAAGTTTGAAAAGCTACACTATAATTTCAAATCTAATTCATTTTTTCTAAACACATCACGTAAACTCGAATGAATTTGTCCTTGTTTCAGTTTGATCCAGAAGGGTTTGGCGAGATCCCGTGGCCGGACTTTATCCAGACAATGCAACATCCAGACTTTATAGCTCAAGTTTCACATCATAAGCGTGAGGTGAGTATTCCACTCTTCACTAAGTAGGTAGGCTAATTTACTATCATCATGACTTGCATGGTCTAAAGTTTAGACTCTAAACTAGTCTAAACAATCATGCTTTCTTACAATTATTGAACGTCAATAAAATTAGATGAGCGTAATTATTGCATTCAAATATTGCTCTGATACGTACTTACAAGAAAATAGCATCATGTAGGTAAATGATACACACAGCAGTTAGGTACCTTAAACTCTTGTACTAAGTTAGGTATATTAGGAGTAGGTACCAGAAAACAGGAAATTTTCTAGGCAATATTTTATTTCCTGTCTCTGTGTCTTTGGTCTGAAAATAATACATTTAGTTTATTATCTCTTTTTCTTCCAGATTCTTCTGGACAAGGCGCAGAATTCGTCTAGTAACGCAATCACCTTTCAAGAGTTTGTCAATGTGGTGAGTGAGTGTCACATAATTTATTTCTAACCAAGAGATTAGGTACCTACAGAGTTTTGAGTTTTGAGGATTTCAGAAGGCAGGGCAAAAATCGAAAACTGTTGATAAGTACTTACTTAGGTCATTTTATAAGGATAATCTGCCATTGGTATCGCCAAAAAACCAGCGAGAATTAATAAAGTTAGGTAGGTAGTATAATCCAATATTTGAATTAGTTAATCGTTCTTCTACCAGATAGATTTACAAAATAAAAATTCAAGGCTCTACGTCTATACGCTTATAATAGTGGCAATTCTGAGTGTCGCAAAAGCTAAACTAAGCTAACTAAAATTGTTGCCGTCCCTTTCATAGCGATGGAAATAAAAAGGATGGCAATAATTTTAGTTAGTTTAATTTAGCTTTTGCGACACTCCGAATTGCCCCCAATATAGAGTCAAAACAATATTTATCAACATCCATTTACCCGACACGCACACAATTAGGCTAATATATTTTTACGGTGCCGTATACAATTTGAACACCGGCGCGCGGCGCGGTCCGTAGTGGGTTAGGTTATGTCCCACCGACTCCCACAATACAAGACAACTAAATTAAGATGCAACACCGATTAAACCAGAGCCGAAACCACGCAAGTCTCTACCACATAAACCACATAACGTACAGTAAGCCTTTGATATAACAGTAGAAGGAAAACGTAAACTTTTGCGTTTAAGCCCATCTTAAAGGTCCTCGCTCTTATCGGGCCCTTACTGTCGGTCGCGTCCGAAATAAGATAAGGCCCGGCACGATTTATTAGGTGGACACTTATTTTTGTATGGTTAAATATATTATCTTAAATGCGTATTAACACTGAGCACTGTCGTTTGTTATTTGGTTTTATTTTGTTTAGATAAAACGAAGCACTAATTAAGAGAGATACTTTTTATCTAAAACTAAGCCCGTCGGTTTAAAGAGATAATTTTGATTGACTAGAACACATAGGTGTTTCATTGTGGGTGGGATTTTAAGATTAAGGTAGGTAAGTAATACTTTTAAGTAGGTACCTACAACTGACCACATAAGTTGAGAGCTTTTAAGTAATACCTAAGTATGTAGGCAAATGTTTAAACTTTTACTTTAAAACTTGTAAGTTGTGTAGGTATCATCTTGGCTGAAAACCAGAACTAACAATTTCAGCCTCCAGTCGTGAAAAAGCTCTTCTAAACCTAAACTAGTTTTTATTGATGCTGTAGGTACCTACAATCAAATAAGTAAAGTTTTTACTTGGTTTTTACCTACCACCACCTACGCGTTTCCAAAAATCAATACAATAAAAACAACCGAATAAAAATCACCTTCGAAAATTTATTTTATTCGTAAGCTGTTTAGATAATTAAATGATCTTATTATCCCTCATTTATCACATTAGGGTCCGATATGACAAATCCAAGTGTACCCCCAATTAATTTATTCAGGTGATACTTAACCAATAAATAAATAAAAATACAATATTTGCATAAAGGAATCTTGAGGAGCACTTTAGGTCCTCATAATGTCATGCGTGATTTATTTATATGGACCGTGCTTTAACTTATTAATGAAGATATTTGAGAGGGTTTGTTTACCTACCTGAATCTTTGATTACCATTGATAAAATCGTAAATATGTATTATGAGAACTGTATGCATTTGAAACGAGTTTGTATAACTTTATTCAGTTCAACTGAACAAGGAACCAGCTAGCTTTTATAATCGATCGATGGGCTTGCAACCAGTGTAGGTACTGTTGTACAACCAGAGTTGGCCACTTGCTCATACGAACGAACGAACCAGTACTGTAATATAAGGGATATTTAACTTCTGAAAAATGTGGGCATGTAGGTAATCAATAATATTTACACTTACCCAAACACTTACCTCTGACTCCCCCTTAATCATCTATAAAGTGCCTAGCGGTTCTGAAAGATGTCATCTTCACCGTCGTAGAAGCGCTCGTGGCAAAGCTTGCTGACGTTCTTGATAGATCGTTGAAGTTAAGTTGTCAGTCCCTGCTTTTAAAGTCGTTTAGCCATGATAGCCATGATGGCGGCTTTAAGCAGCCTAAAAACGATTATCGTAGAAATACAGCCGTAATCATATATCATTTTATATTCGCAGTAGTATAAGACACATAATCTCTAGAAAGGTGCGCTGGCACCGATGACGTGTGTCGTCGCATCTCATATTCATTCCGAAATTTTTACTTACAATTGTGTGTATGGCCGTAAATCAAAATTAAATTCGACGTATAAAGAGACAACGAGGGACATTGTGGCTCGTAGGCGTTCTGATGCAGCATTATTATGCTAATCCGGGCGAACCAAAGCCACGGTCACGCAGCTAGCTTGTCAGAATATCAAAAGCTGGTATTCTTTGCCTTCGCGGCGCAGTACTTATCTAACTCGTTTATTGTTGGTAGGTATAATGATGATGATGAGTTAAAGTAAGCTTATAACCTTCCTCAACAAAGACTTTCAGATGCAAACATATTTTTTCAAATCTGACTCTGATTAGTTCTTCATACAAACAAAACTCTTCAATCAATTATTGTCAAAAAATCAAAACAATATGAACAGTTAAAGCTAATTATTAAGTACCTATAAATATTATGAAATACAACAATTTTATGAAATGGTTGGCGACATCATTATGAAGCGATTTGGTATTGATATACCTAGGTACAAATAAAAATCCTAATAGTTGGAGACACTTCGTTAATTTACGTCAGCATAAAATTAATGCTCTAAGATTTAAATTTAAATATTTAGGCGCCAGTGTGTGCTGCCAGCTTTCTATACAAACGCGTCTTCACGAACGGGGTGGGCCAAATTGTTATTTATATTGTCACCTCACGCTTTTTTGTTCGGAATGCACCAAACTGAACTAAATTACTGGCTGACTTCATTGCCATTGCCACGGGCAGTATCGTGTGTGATATATGCTGTTGTATCTGCGTTTGTTTGCATTCGAAATAGGAATACATAATTTGTAAACATATATTTAGGACTAGTTTGCGTGGTGCGCGTGCTGCAAGCAGCACGCGGTTTTCTTTTTCCATGTTTCTGACAGATGGTAATACCCTTCTAAAATTTTGAGAATCCATAGGAGATTTAAAATATTTAATAAACCGCTATGGGAAGCCCTAAATCAGTATGAAAACCCTTTAGGAGCCCTAAAGCATTAAGAAAAAAAAAAAAAAAAAAAAATCCCATGTCGTCGGCCCTGAGTTACGCTTCACCCACTCGACCTTCGTTACGCTACGGAGGTCGGCGGCTCGCTTCGCTCGCCACCTCCCCCCTCCGCTCCACTGAGGTCTCGTAGGTTCGCTCCACTCAGGACCTCCGACCTGTTTGATGTTTGCGTGGTGCGCGAGCTGCAAGCAGCTCGCGGTATTTTTTTCCTATTTTTGACAGGTAGAAAGACCCCTATAAAATTTTGAAAAAAAAAAAAAAAAAAATTAAAAAAAAAAAATATTAAGAAAAAAAAAATTTATGAAAAAAAAAAAAAAATTAAAAAAAAAAAAATTAAGAAAAAAAAAATTTATAAAAAAAAAATTTTACCCTCAAGTTTCCAAGTCGTCGGCCCTGAGTTACGCTCACCCACTCGACCTTCGTTACGCTACGGGGGTCGGCGGCTCGCTTCGCTCGCCACCTCCCCCCTCCGCTCCACTCAGGTCTCGTAGGTTCGCTCCACTCAGGACCTCCGACGCCTACCCACTATAATATTTGTTCAAACACCTAATGGATATCTCTAACCGTTGTGAAGTTACAGCCCTTTCAATTTTAGGGGAGGTTGGGGAGGGGGGGGGGGGGGGGTGTTTTGAAAATTATTTTTACTAATTAAGTTCCCCTTTACAAGAATCTGAAAAAAAAATTGTTCCAAGTCTCATAACTTCCGAGATCCGCAAAAGGGGGGGAGAGGGGGGGCAAAGGGGGCAACACTGAAAAAAAATTTTTACTTCCCCGAGCCTCCTCTATCCGATTCCGCAAAAAAAATTGTTCCAAGTCTCTTAATTTCCGAGATCCTCAATAGGGGGGGGGGAAGGGGGGCAAAAAGGGGGGGTTTGCGATTTTTCCCGAAGTTTCCAGACGTACCTCTATACGAATCCGTAAAAATATACCTACCTCCCCATCCACCAACAGGGAGAACAATTCTGTCAGTGAGTGAGTGAGTGGTAGTCTAAGTTTATATATTATAACTAGTTTGCGTGGTGCGCGTGCTGCAAGCAGCACGCGGTTTTCTTTTTCCATGTTTCTGACAGGTAGAGAGACCCTTATAAAATTTTGAGAATCCATAGGAGATTTAAAATATTTAATAAACCGCTATGGGAACCCCTAAATCAGTATGAAAACCCTTTAGGAGCCCTTAGCCATTAAGAAAAAAAAAAAAAAGAAAAAAATTTACCAAGTCGTCGGCCCTGAGTTACGCTCACCCACTCGACCTTCGTTACGCTACGGGGGTCGGCGGCTCGCTTCGCTCGCCTCCTCCCCCCTCCGCTCCACTCAGGTCTCGTAGGTTCGCTCCACTCAGGACCTCCGACGCCTACCCACTATGATATTTGTTCAAACACCTAATGGATATCTCCAACCGTTGTGAAGTTACAGCTCTTTCAATTTTAGGGGAGGTTGGGGAGGGCGGGGGCGAGTTTTGAAAAAATATTCTGACTAATTAAGTTCCCCTTTACAAGAATCTGAAAAAAAATTTGTTCCAAGTCTTAAGGCTTTCGAGATCCGCAAAAGGGGGGGAGAGGGGGGGCAAAGGGGGCAACACTGAAAAAAAATTTTTACTTTCCCGAGCCTCCTCTATCCGATTCCGCAAAAAACAAAAATTACGGGTCTCCTAGTTTCCGAGATCCTCAATAGGGGGGGGGGGAGGGGGGGCAAAAAGGGGGGGTTTGGGATTTTTCCCCAACTCACCCGAGTTACTTGTTTATGAATCTGTCAAAATATACCCACCTCCCCATCCACCATCAGGGAGAACAATGATGTCAATGAGTGAGTCAGTCAGTCAGTGAGTGGTAGTCTAAGTTTATATAGTATAATTTCATTCTTTCGATATAACCTCGGTGGCGGAAGGAGTTAGCCATTATTAAGGGAGCAAGACATTGGTACCTATATATACACCATCAGAAAACAAAGGAACAAATATGATCACTGCTGTATTCTCAAGGTGTGGTGGACATTACTATATCATAATAAAATCTTTTTTAAAGATCCTTCAAAAATTACTAAGAGTAGGCAGAGGTAGGTATGTTCAAATATATATTTGATATACATGCCCACATTCTGCAGAGGCTTTCATTTTATTTGTAACAGGTTGCATTGCAAGCCCATCGCCGCTATTAAAAAGCTATTTGGTTTAGAATGAAAAATCCACGAATACATGACCGGGATTTGAACCCACTTGGCCGAACACAACATGTCTCAGCAACCAATAAATAAAATTGAAAAAAAAATGGTAAATTTAGAAACCCTTGCCAACATGATAATATAATAAAAATTACACAACTTAGTTATACCACAGATAAAAGAATACGTTATACCTAACAATATTTAAAATCTTTTCTTAAAGTGTTTTGAAAAAAAGCCCTATTTTCCAAAGAATGTTGATGCTTTGAATAAATAACTGCAGATGATTAATGTTCAGAAGGTGACTGGAAGGCTTTTAGGGAAATAGGAGTCGGCGAAGCAATTTCCTTTAGGAAATTAGTTCACTCCATTTGGATGATTTACAAACTTAACGCTTAAAAATAAGTTTCAGAGAAACGATTTATCGAATACGTTTTTTATCACTAGTTCTTGGAAATCTTCCTACCGTTTGTGTTTTTATATCAGTAATTTAAATATTTTAAGTCAGTACATAGGTAAGCTATTAAAAACTAAAACAATGTATAAATTTTATCACTAGGTAAATAAAACGTCGTTTTAATAGGTACTTTGATAAAAACTGTTTAACCCTGAAATGGCAGCATTAACTTATTAAATGTGTAGTCAAATCAGAGTGGCTCGAAATCTCTATGGATGTAAGCATAGAGTTTTCGTTATGACTCCTAGTCATGATGGAAGTCATGGTGCTTGCGCTTTAAAAAACTTTTGGTTACTTCTTTTCACTGCATGTAAACGACAATAGAGTAAAAAAGTACCTAAGGGTCTCTGTAGTTTACCTTTAATATACCATAAATGATAATAAGGATTAATGTTTAACTACGGTTTGTTATTGAAGGATATAGATTGGTTTGTCTCTTGTTCAAAATATGCTTTAATCATTTATCAACCAGGACTATCAGGGAACTGATTGCGTAATTTACAGCGTTTTATGTCTCGACGTATAAGTTTCTAAATTATTATTTTATTACTATGAAAAAAAAAATAAGTTTATCTGAAATCTAATACTTATGTACATATATATTTAAAATATTATCCAACCAGATCATGCAAGTTATGAAGGATTGTATCAGTTGTTTATCTTTAAGCTGTGTTACCTGTCTCGCGCCACAAAAAACTTTTGACCGTCGCCGCTGACGTGTTGACCCTTAATCAATTTATAGGGTGCTAACTGGAACACGGAAAATGTATTAAACCCAGCCCAGCTCGGTGGGAACAACTCACGCCAAACATCTTTGAACTTAGTTACCTACATTCCTACCACGAGCGTGTTAATAACATGCTCGTGTGCTCATGTTTGTAGAAAATGAAATTAGTTTCTATTTCAGGTACGGTTTTTAATACTTATTACATAAAAATCACGCACTATGTATTAACCAGCGACGTCCAATAAAACGAATTTTGGTGTAAAATCGACCGAACCCTAACATGCCTGAAAAACTTTATTGTTTACAAATCAGAACATGAAGCGTTTCAAATCCACATTGGAAACAAAAACAATTACTTAATAAAATACACCTCAATCAAAATTAATTGCTTTACGCATTAATCTCTTTATCTCAGAACAAAACAACGTGTCCGTCTGTGTCCGCTCTGCAGGTAATGGAAGCAATCATTCGAGATAAGGTCCCTAATGTGAGAAAAGGTATACTCCGTTCGGATCGTTAATTTAATTTGAAATAATAAAAGTTATATCTATCATTTATCACTTTCGACAAATTTATTTTTAAATGCCCACTTTGACGTCCTTCTTATCTGTGACTGGTCAGTGGGGTGGGAGAAAAAAGGCTAAAAGTTGGGTAATAAATAGGCGTAGGCGTGCCTCCGAGGAGTTGAGCCACCATGTCGCGCCTTCGACCGGGCCCTACGCGTAGCGGCCGCACTAGTAGGAATTCAGGTTTCAAGTGTGCCAAGGTCGCTCTCTATGCTTCAATTAATTATTTTGTCTTTGAACTGAACTTTATCTAAAAATGTCGAGGTGTCATTAATCCACCAGCGGCCGACAGAAAAAATGCCAGAAAAGGACTAAAATAATAAGGAGGCATCTGTTATTAATATTGTTGCCGTGAAACTACATCATATTTGACGACCTCTGTGGCGCAGTGGGCGAAAGCCCGCCTGAGACGCAGAGGTTGCGGGTTCGATCCCCGCTGCGGGACAAATGTTTGCATGATCTGCAAATATTTGTTTCGTGTCTGGGTGTTTTCTATGTATAATATGTATGTATTTACAAAAAAAATGTATCTATGTAGTTTATCAGTCATCTGGTTACCATAACACAAGCATTAAATTGCTTAGCTTGGGACTAGATGACGCCGTGTGAAATGTCCAAGGATATTTATTTATTTTATTTATTTATTTATATTGTGTTCAAGCTAGAAAAAAATGTTTAACGCCACCAAAGGGTTAAACTGTTTGAAAATGAACCTATAACCCGCATGATATAAAATTCTCGGTCATGTTCATTGAAAAAACAGTATTTTATGTTTTGTAGCTAAACTTTAATCACTTCCCCTGTTGCCCAAACTTTACTCAGGTACTTCCAAATCATGAAAATTTTATCAAAATTTTCCCAAAGCCCAAAACTAAAACAAACATAACACCTCTAAATTCTTATAAATTATATCGCACCAGGAAAAAACCATTGTGAGTATCCAATTCGTTAGCGGGTCCTGTCTTGCATTCCACCGTCAAGTAAGTTTTCATGTTCTGTGCTGTGGCCGTCCGTAACTCACTCGTATCGGTGCCATCTAAATTGAGATTTTATTGACGATTACTGTTCTAGTGTGGGTATCTTGCGATCTTGGCGCCTGACGGCCCCGATTGATCCTATCCCGATTGTTTTGATTTTTTAGGTGTGATAAAAGGTAGCTTTAAGTAACTTATTTAAATAGGTATAAGATTACTTACCTACCAATTCAATGTCTAGCATCTGTGGGCTAACCCTTGAATCTAATCCTAATCTCGATCCAGTTCTAATCCGAATCAGTTCCAATCTCACCAAACGTAAAATTGCCACTCTGGAACAAAATCGAGATTGAAATTAGAATCGACTATGAGATCGACTGCTCATTGTAAATAACAGTGGCAGAATGAAATATCACGATGCGTAAGTACCGGCTTAGAAAAAAAACGGCGGGAAATTACAAACGAGTGAAACAAGGGTCCCACTTTTTCAAGTAATTTAATACATTCAGTTTTGCAATTATCAAGGTAGCTGTAATCTTTTTTATTGTACGAGAATCCAAGTAAAATGATAAATTACTACTTTAATAAATTTCGTCCATTCCAATTGTTAAGATTTGTGGTGTTGGTTGAATAAAATACTGGATTACCTACTTGTATACTCTTACATCGTTTATTGCACACACAAAATTACAATTATTATAACTGATTATAACATTAAAATAAACATTATAATTTAAAAGTTTATTATTGGTTATCAGCTGATTCTTGACGGGATGTCGGTTCCAGACAAAGCTATCATGTGTAGCTCCTCCAAACGAAGCATCAACACTAAGTATGTTGAGGTCTGCATCACAAATCTGCAAGAAAGAACATAGTTTACTTTTAACAGAATGATTTATGGCAAAGAGATCCGCTATGGGTTTCATTTTTAATACTCACAATGGAGGATTTTATGTTAAGCTTATTAGACTATTCATAAATAGTGCCTATAACTATCACACATTAAAATAATGGGTTCATCAATTATAATAAGTATAAAATAGGGTAAAGGAATTGTATGTATTTACTGAGTTCATAATTAATACAATACTCTACTATGCTCAAATAAGAGAAAAATACTAAAATATAACTAGGTAGGTATACCTTCTTTTGATGGAATCCCGTTGTTGTCTTGTCTGGGGGAATTTTAGCCATTTGTTGAGAATTTCTTCATTGTTGAGTGCCGCTGTAACTTCTTTTATTGCTCTTGAAACCGATTGTTGGGACATCATGGTGCCAGCCATGTGTTTTACCCACTAATCGTTGGTAACTTCCCGTAGCGTAAAATGGAAGAGCCACCAAAATCTAGAAATAAACCAGTCTAGATTTTAACAAACAGTTATTTACTCTACAATTTTCATGAAGTTTTTCGGAAACAGATGGTTTTCTAGTAGGTACATAGGTAAACATAACCAAGCTAGCAAGCCTACATGACTGAAACATTTAGACCTGCAAAGTGAAAGTCCCACTACAAAATACCACGCATGAGAGTTCAACTTTGTGTTTACAAACCTTGTAGTATCTTGAGGTTATATCACTACGACGCGAAGGCTTTGGCATCAAAGGCACTAAATCGGTACATAAAACGTTAAAAAGGCTTTTGCTGACCCTGTAGCACTTTATGAATTCGTTGTCGGTCATGGCAAAAGCATTTTCTGAATACCGGGCTATTCTTCTTGTATTTCGCCTTTGCCTTATGTCTTCTTGATGAGCATTGGTTAAAATATCACGTAAATGAGCCAAATGTGCCATTTTCTCCTTTAAAATCACTCTGTAAATCACTAATATCCTCGCACAATCGCTAAAAAGTAAACTTTTGGCAACTGTGAAATTTCTATCGCAAACTCGATTCCGTTCTGAATACGAAACCTCAAAATCGCGTCAAGAGTGCCAAAAAAGTTGATAGTTTCGAGAACAGTCGATTTCATTTAGTTCCATAAAAATCCACCAATTTCGATTTCAATCGTGCGCTAGTTGCGCGGTCAAGAGTACCAAATGGCGTGATTTCGATCCTAATTTCAAATTAGGATTGGAATCGAGTCTCAAGGGTAAGCCCACAGATGCGTTTATTGTAAAGCTTGCCCTTCGAGCCAGCTCTACAGTGTTCATTGGTTGAGTGAGAGGGCCTTAGCCCTGCATAAGACTGATTTAAAACTTCTACGTGCGCGTTTCAGGATAAAAAAGAATTCTACTTCTTCTTTCTCATTTATACCCAAGAGCATTAATTCTCAAACTAAGGTGAAAAATTCTATTTAAAATTAGGATCCAAAGTCGACTATTCGGCGTAATGAGGGTTTACCTACTCTTCTTTCTAGCCACATCCTACCTAACACGACATTTGGCACTTATCCTAATTCTGAAGTGGATAATGTTTCATAATAAAAACACTTTGCACGATGTTTTCCTTTGAAAATAAAAATTTAGATAGGTACATAAACTTAGCGATAGTAGCGTATTATATTATCTTGAAATCGTAAAGTGTTTCTAAAACCAAATCTTGAACAACCTTACAAATACGCATAGAAATGAGTTTTAATTCTTATCTGTAGGTATGCGAATGATCGTCATATGATAAAGTTTTTACTGAAAACCTATGGAGTCAATCTAATTGTATAGTGATATATCTTGGTGGCGTCTGAGGCTGGCGCCACATTTTGACCCCACTTCTGGTTGTATTTCTCTAACCATTTGACAGACAGAACTAGATCTATAAAATAGAATTAGAAAAATAGATTGACTTGAGAAGAGCGCTGTTTAAGTAAATGGGTTAATGTTGTGATCCAAGATGTTATGTTGTTACAGCTAATAAACGAAGACTGACACAACTCGAACTATATTTTGTACACACAGTCAAATAGTGTGATATCATGAATATCACAACAAACAATGTTTAACTGCAGTTTAACTTCATTTTCTTCATTTTCATACATTCGGTTTTTGATAAAAACTTGCTTAACCCCTTCATGCAGGGAGGTAAATGATGATGGCGCGGAGGTGTCCGTGCCGAATCGTCGGCGGGGGTTGATGGTTCGTGAAATCGTATTATTTTTTCTTAGACCACACCGAAGCAAATTTACAGTGATTTCACGGTACTGCGTTCACACGCACCTGTGCCCACAATGGGTTTGTTTACGCTGATGGTCGGTAAAGGGTTAAATGTCTTATTTTATCTGATAATTAAGAAATACTGGCTACGGTTTGCAGTTTCAGTCACATGGTAATTTCCACTGGAACTTTGAGAGATGAAGCTTTCTATCATTGAAATAATTATGCATTGCGGATCCAGGATTCCAAAGATGACTAAAAAATAACTATAGATTTCTTTCTGAAGATCATAAAATCATAAATATAACACGGGGACTTTGCGGAGATCGAGAAACGACATTGCGACACGTCACAGCTGTATTTCTTAGGAAAAAAAACATAGTACTTACCTACTAAAGAGAAATAGCATCGTCATCTTATATAAATACAGTACCTAGGTACCACAGTGTATCGGAAAAGTAGGTAATTAGAGTACCTACCTATCTGCAAAAAGTAAACATGTTCCAACAAGACGATACCAAACGGAAGTATTCGCTGCTTCCTAATGGCTTACTAGCCCAAGGCTAACAATGCCTTTGATGTTACATAATAACGTCCACTATTATGTCACTAGCTCATGCAAATAATAATGAGCCTATTTGAATATAAAGGCATCTAGTACATTAGGAAGGAAAACCCAGGCATTTATCGATTATTTATTCGGTGCTAGGTACCTACTTACAAGCCACGCGTCTTAATATCAACAGTACGGATGATAATAATTAGCAATATACTTTCGGTAAAATATATATAAAATAATATGAGTACAATATCAATTTTCAAAAACATAGTGAGTCTGTGAATTGAATTACAAGTATTCAAAATGGGAAAATAAAAAATATCAGGTAGGTAGTTGAACCCACCCTATGAGAGAGGGTTTAAGTTGGTGATAATCATGAAACTTGTTTCTGTTCCATTTTCCGGTAGTACTTTTTTTCCACAAAAGAACATTTTCTTTAAGAAAAAAAAGGTATTTAAACAATTATGAAATCGAACAAGTAGCTATTTTTTTTATGAAAACCGATTTCTATTTCGTAAGAGAGCAATTGCTTGCACGCTCGAGCGAGGTGCATTTCTGGTCATTACTCTGAAAATTTATCATAAAGATAAAAAAAATCTCCCGTTTTTGAAATCGGTTGTCACCATCTACTTAGTTTAGTTTGTTGTTGACTGTACGTACCTAAACTAAAGTAACCTTCACGCACTCGCACCTCACCATAAACCACAAGTGACATCCTCAACAATTTAAGCCGAGACAATGTCTTTGTCTCATCACAATTATGAGGATGCTCAGATCACTAATAGATAAATCTGTCAAAGTCAAAAAACATATACTCGGTAGAACCCCTCGTATGACAATGAGCTATACTACTGTTCCTACGCGACCTACCGTGAAGAACCAGGGACTGTAGCCAAGTGACAAACGCTTCATATTAATTATATTTCTATCAACGCTATTCCTTTGATTTGATACTTCTGATCGCGTGACTTTTCGTCCTGAGGCTCTAGCCATGTTACATTTCGACAATCGCTTTCGATTAGAAACTAAAAAAAATGTATAGGAATTGACATTCGATGACGAAAACTCGAGCGATCAGAAATTTCAAATCAAAGGTGTAGCGATGATAGAAAATCGAATCGCTTCATAGCGAATGCCGGTTGGCTAGGCCCTCTGGACTGTCAATTCCAACACTTTTTTTATCTATTCTAAAGCGATTGTAAAAATATAACTTGACTGGGGTCAAGTTAGATTTCTACAATCGGGCATCAAACACGGTTTGAGGCCTAGCCATTACATCTCTTTGGCCTAGCCTATGCCTAGCCTAAGTTGACAATGACATTCACTTTCCGGTGAATGAACTGCGATCTGTGGAGGTGTCGATCGTAAAGATTCCAAAACGGGCCCCCAATGACGGCATGGATCCACTGTGCCGGTGACATCACCCATAACAATACTCTCAATAGACCGGCAGACCACCTTCCCGATGCGAAGCAAGTGCCATTTAAAATAAGAATTTGTTAATAAAATGTACCAAGAACGTATCAAGCTATGCTTGAAAATGGGTCCAATTCTTATGAAAATACCAAGCATAATGCTTGGTATTTTCATAAGAATTGGACTTATGAAATAGACTATAAGAATTGGACTATTGTTTATATTTGTATATTTTTTTACATAAGTACATATATATTATATATAGATAGGATCGGATAGTCGTTTCTCCCTAGAACAAACGTAATTGACATGATAAAGGTTAATTAATCGGTTTCATACGTATAAAGACCACCGTTGTTTTTATTAAATACCTAGTATTTTTCTAAATATTTCTAGCAAGAGAAAGATAAATACAAAAATATCGGAGACCTTATAGACTTCATAAAATCTCTATTTCGAAACGCAATACCCCTATAAAGTTATTTGAGTGAAGAATATTGGTTTAAATGTTCAATGATGCGTTTTTTAGATCGAGTACCTAACCCTAAAAAAGTATAATAAAACAATTCGACAGAACAAGGCGCTTCATGGAATGCTGCTCTCTATATTTAGCGATCCCGTTTGCTTTGTCGAAATGAATTATTTTGAAGAGAGCTTATATTAGCGAGATAGCGACATTATACCTACTACCTGCCTACTATACCGATACACGCGAGAGCTGATTTAAATGCATCAACAATAATAACATGTGTAATTTATTGAGCCGTGTTGGCCTAATGGGATAATGCCTCGACTATCAAACCGAAGGTCGTGGGTTCGAATCAATCAGCCGTGTATTGGATTGAAGCTCTTTAACAGTGAAGCAAAGCATAGTGCCATCGCGAGGAAAGTAGTTGCGACAATGGGCTTGCATTCTGTAACTAACTACTAACTTTGTCGTGATCATGATTAGTTTTGTCTTTATGTTTATTAATTTTTGAAAATCATAAGCCGTTATTTTCCACTGCTTGAATTTATTATTCATAGTAGAACATCGCTTTTTAAACATTCCGACTTAGGCCTGGCGCGCACTAGGCAGCCAGGCTGCGGCAGCCAGGCTGCGGCAGCCAGTAAAACATATGACGTTGTATAGGAGCCCGCGCACTAGGCAGCCACGAAATCTCGGTTGCAGCAGCCAATAAAACGCGCCTGTTTGCACGGCAGCCAGCTGGCTGCGCGCAGCCAGAACGTGTGTAGGCGAATGTATGTGGCTGCAGTCAGTCTCCGCGCACTAGTTGTAGCAGCCAGACGTATTTTGCGTTCCGAACTTTGACAAGATGACTTTCGATACAGAGAAATTTATTCGGTTTTTATATTCGGCTGTTATAACTGGCTGCGCAAATATTCTGGATGCCGCAGCCTGGCTGCCGCAGCCTGGCTGCCGCAGCCTGGCTGCCGCAGCCTGGCTGCCTAGTGCGCGCCCGGCCTAAGGCCGGCATGTGAGACCGGCAATTTCACGTATTTTTCACTGATTTCATTATGCATTTTAAATCACAATTCAAACTGAAACTATTTATCCAAAGAACTCTAAAAATGTTAATGCACTGTCAAAGCTCAACTTTAGAACAGACATGGCATGTTTTGTATTCGTTATCCCGATGCCACGTGTATATACGTAAATAAACAAGATTGCGCTGCTTTCAGGAAGTTGGTGGCACTTTCTAATCATTTACGGTTGCATCCAGTAAATGTACCGATAGAGATAAGAAGGGTGTGCCAGACGCATAAATATTTACAATTTACAGTTATTGGGAGAAGCCGTGGCACATCTTTTATTTCTACACCAAACAACTAAGATTCAAACAGTTTTAAACATTTTATTTTCTTTGAATAATAGCATTAATAATGGACTTGGTAGGCTTCTTAGATCTCAGATAGGTAGCTTCTAAATCTGATGCCGAAGAGTGACAAGAAAAAACAATCACTATGTTGAAAAAATTGTTATGAATAATATTTTTTTTTATCATTCAAAAATCTTAAATTCCTATACTTACCTATATATTTGCGACAGGCTATCTTGTGGTAGGTTACCAACATAGTCTTTCATGAGTTCTCTTTTCTCATCAGTTCTTGCTCACTTACTCTCTTTTATTCCATATTGTACTATTCTACGATACAACCTAAGAACATTACTTTCCAATCATTGCAAACATGTCTTATATACTACAGTACAGTAACAGCCGGGAAATGTAAGTATTTAAAGTGCGAGTGAGGAAAGGAAACATAAATAGTGCACGTCTCGGACAGATTCGTTAGTTGTTAATTGGACGCATCATGTACTTTAGTTATAGTGCCTCGTAGCCTACGGTAGCCATCTCATAGTCATCAAAGATATCAAATGCAGTACGTACCTAAATGTTTTGAGATAATGGCTAGTCAGTGGCATAGATATTATACCGTTTGCCGATGCTGACAACTGAGTAATCAAATCAAGCTATCGTGGTCTTATCTATGTATATATGATATGATTCGTGTTTGAGCTTGAGCCCATATAATTGTTAGTCTGAGAGTCACATAAATACAGGATGGGTACATTTTTGCCCTCTTTTAAGGTAGCTTTTCTTTTGTAGTTAGAAGGTTCTTAGGAACCTTCTGTTTTATTTTGAAGAAAAAAATATTGTCATTTTAAGATTTCTTCATAAGATTTTGCAATAATTTTAAAAAAACATTCCCATACAAATTCCATTCCATACTTCAACAATGTTGCAAAATAAGAAAAGAAAGCAGGAAAGAGTCATTACTCGAAGCCAAGCAGCGATCGAGAATGCACGCGAATTACCCTCATAGCTATGCACATAGAAATATAGGGTAAACGCCCCCATCACTGCTATGCAGGCCTACGCATTAGGGTAACGTAATAACACGGTGTCTGACAATTAAAGTGCAGTTCTCAGGCTCGAATTATAACAAGCAGTGTACAGAACCATAGGAATGTCCGCTGATTGGTAGCGATCTAGGAAAGTGTAGGGATCTGCCCCCTAGCCAAGTAACATTTACAATCTTTATGTAGATCTACAATAGAAACAATCACAAATGTTTAGGAATTGGAATTCAATATCGAAAACTTAAGCGATCAGACCCGTGGAATAGCGATGATAGAAAATAGAAAACATACTTAAAAGCGTTTGTCCACTTAGCTTTATTTCAAACGTTTCATATCAAATCTATCTATCGTCGCGTCGCTAATCCTTTGACACTTTTGACCACGTTATCGTAATCGAATGCCAAATCCTATACCTACATTTTTTTTATTAAAGAAATGTAGTGCTATAAGGCAGTAGGTATACCTTCTAATGCGTCAAGGTACGGCAACGTTTTGTAATGCCGATGTTTCTAAATCGTTTACTGTGAATTTGTATCTTAATAACTCATGCCTACTTATTTCCCTCAATATTAAAAAAATAATCAGAATCACAGTTGATTGTTTTGCGCTATATGTATTTAAATGTAATTTCACGGTGGATGAGCAAGGCAATTAGTCACTCGGACGTGAGAGGAAAGCCGATAACATCATATAGTTACTTTATTCTGAAAGGAGGGAAAGTAGGCGTCGTCGCCAGTGCCGCAGTTAGGGTATTAGTTGGGTCACTACCAAACAAACGTTTAAAATATACGAAGATTCGTCCCTCATTAGCACGATAGTTATTGATCTAATTGCAATGTAACTCCAATGTCTTTACGATATAATTTAAAAAAGCCTTTAATCCAGATAATGTTTTGCAGTCCGTTGCAATCAACTAAAAATTCTTTAGCCACTTTCCAAACATTTAATCGCAACCTTTTTTTTAATAAAAAACTATTTCTGCATGTTTATTTATCTTTTTATTGTATTGATTGCTTTTCTGATAGCATCAATGTCAGCAACAAACAACAACATTTTTGGAAGTCATTTTAAATCTATAGTGGGTCTAAAATGTGAAAAATCGTGAGGAAACTAACTTCGCTCGCGTGGTACCCAATTTCCCCGAGATCACGAGAGCTATTGCATTTGAAACGTCGGGATATTATAAAAGTAGCTACCTAATTACGCGATTAAGTCCCATAAATTCGTTATTATCGTGTTGTGATATGGCTTCGCTTTTTATTTTTCATGTCATAGTTGTGGTGTGGAGACTAAATGTAGACCTACTGTAGAGTAGATGCTAAGATCGCTAACTGCCCACATACTGAGTACGGTCCTGAGTGTCAGCGTTGGTAACACTGCATGCGCCGGTAGATTAGGTGGTTCTCACGAGCCAGAGCTTTATCTATAACTGTATGCTCATGGAAGTAGGCTTAATTGTTTGGAAATTGCATGAGTATGCTTTATTTTATCGCGGCTCTAGACATAATCAAGTGATACAAATTGCCAATTAACTGAAAGTCTTTATGAGATCAATACGACTAGTATATGACGCTTATATATAACTAAAGAGATTCCAATTTTGCTTATTTCACCATCTACGATTGAGGCTTTATTTATTTATTTATTTATTTATCTATGTATTATCTGTGGTCCACTGCTCTGCAAATGCCTTCCTTCTATTCTTCCAGACATCACTCTATCAGATCCAATTTCCCACCGACTTTTTCCGAAACACTGGAAAATCTTGCCTTCTCGCGGCATCTCTATGATCATTATTATCTTTTTCTGTGATTACGTAATGAATGTAAAAAGGTTAGCACGTCAGTTTTTAGCGAAGTCAATAAGTGGAACAGTAATCATAGGTGTGAAAGGAGCGGGTCGCGTGTTTGAGCAGCGGATTAGCGGCGCGTAGGCCTCCGCCCTGGCTCGTTCTCACGCCCACTGGACCGTTCCTCTTGCTATGCACCTCACCCGACTTGGTTCTTAATCACTTAATTTTTTATTCACCGAATCTTTCATCACATATATGTTATAAAGTGTAACCTGCTTGCCTTTGAGGAGGTTTTCTTAAACGTAATGAGGGGGGTAATAAAAAACATAAATAGGTAAACGATGAGTGTTCGTGAGTTCTATTCCCTGCTTAATTATCACTTATAAAGGCACTTCCCTGTAATAATGGTAATAGTGGAGGCAAAGCAGCCGTAGCTTCAGAGTGAGCGCGATGAAGTGGCCCGTCCAGGTTGCAGGTGACTAGTTCAAGGCATAGTCAATCACTTATTGGTTTTCGGAAGAAAAATTCGAAAAGTTCGAACAACCTGACACTTGCATTTTATTTACAAGCTGGAGCTTTGTTCCAGTCTATGAGGCACTCTTATCTGGGTACCTACTTGTAAAGTTATTTATATGCAAATGTGCAAATAAATTCTTATCTCTTAGCAGATGAGACTACTTACATTTATTACGATAAGCTAAGGTTTATATTACAATACAACTAATTAAAACACTTGTTTACCTACATGAATAGTTGGAATCAATAAATATTTTAGGCAAAGGTATGGATAAAAATGTTATTGATATTTATATACCAGCCAGGCTGAAATGGGATTGGGCGAGCCACGTAAGCAGTATGCTCCCTGAGAGGTGGGCATCGATCGCCACTAAGTGGGAGCCTAAAGACGGCAGTGACCGAGACGCCGAGAAAAGTCCAAAAAGCGCTGGCGTGACGACATTAGTTGCCTTCCAGGAGAAGTGGAGGGAATCGGTGATCGTGAGGAGCGGAAGGATATGGAGGAGCCATTGCCATTGCCCAGCCGTGGGACACAATATAAGTACTTAAATATAAAAATAATGTCAATCAGTATTAAAAGTCATAGCCGCATTAATCAAAAGACATATTAAATCACTGGAATTACTAAGTCGTCTCAAGAGGCTAGGTGATTCTATTTACTTCAGTTCTTTCACGTTTTTTACCGAGTAGATGAATCAGGCCTACTAACATGGCTTCGTATTCAGAGACCCCACGATTCGCTATAAATTTTAAATAAAGTCTCTAAAAGTTTCTTTATATTTCGCATTTGCAAAGATTATTTATACCAACATCCGAAACGGAACTTAGCATTATCGCCACACAAGCGGCCCCCATGCCCCAATACTAAGAAAACGTCTGGAATAAGCCTCGGCCAATTGTCGTTACTAATGTGTTGTTTACCTTACATTTAACATCTAAAGGAGTGAAACGAAAATGTCATTGAGGAATTCATAAAGGGCATTGTGCTGAGTAAAAATCTGCATTTACTTACGTCGGGTCCGGTAGCTAATCCGGTAATGCGAGGATTATGCCAGTTCTGCTTTTTATGGATACTTACTTCCTTCAAAGGATACTCAGTCTTTGAAGGAAGCAAGGATTTGTAACGTTCTTTCGTGTATTCAATAGTTTTTTTCATTCATGCATAGAATTTACCTCCATTGTGCCGTGTACCAAAATATTGATAAGAGTAACTAAGACCCTATGCCCACGACGTTTTTCGAACGAGCAGTCACTGCGCGTTTTTTGTAGCGTGTCACCTGCTAGCGTTTTGGTAGATTGCTTGCGCTTGTATCGATACAAACGCAAGGATCGTGTGTATGACTCACATCACAGCTCGTCGACTGCCTTGCGTTCGCTGCGCGATACGGTCCGTATTTTAGCGGCGCGTTTCATAATCAAATTATAAGGAACATTATCATAATTAATTAAAAATAAATATATAAATCAAACAGCCAATTATTGTGACCATTTCTAAATCGGGAAAATGTTTGTCTGTATCAGATCACGGTGATCTCCATGACTACTTAAACAGACTCATCATGTTATAATATTATAGCGCTGCCTTTATTGGGTTATAATCTCGATGGACCTTCCAATTTAGATTTCGAACCACTTTTAGCCAAACATACTTACAGTTATTTGTGAACATAGGCATTATATAGAGTTGAAAAATTTAAGTAAAAAAATTTAGTGATTTTTTGTTGATATAGTTAGGTACGTTATTATACAAACGAAGTCGCAAGCCATGTGAAAGCTTCTAAAACTGCATGCTTAATTTGATACCATAGGAAACAAAGAGCGAGTTAAAAAATTTGAACATCCGTGTACTAGCATAATTTGCAACATACATTGTGATAGATGGTGTATGACGTCATCTATCCTCGTCACCTGATTTTACATTTCGCCAATTGATTGCCCTTGCAGATCGCGCCGAAAATCGGGTGATTCGTACAGTTCTCTCAAGTTTTGGAAGTGGTTGTTTTATTTCCCTTAATTACCTAGATTCTGTACGTGACGTCATGTCTCCTAACCGTCTGGTTTCCTTCATGTGGGCAGTGGGTAGACAATAGTTGGGGTGTGGGTGGCGCGACAAAACGCAAGCCTACACGGTCACGCCACGCCATAGGGCTGCTAATAAATAATCGCAATTGACCTAGAAAGTTGTTTTTATATGGGTGAAAGCTATTAGCTGGTTCGGTAGAGCCTCTTTACTTTCACAATTCTCATTATGGTAGAAGTCGGAATTATAAATCTTTGGATTCAATTCTCACCACCCCCGCATTATATGGATTCATTGTCTTTCTTGCTGTGCCTCGTTTCTTGGTTTGGTTTTCTATTTCCAATACGTTTTAGCCGTTCAATAATGTTTTGAATTTTACTAAAAACAACTAAAAAGTTTATCAAGTGTTCGTTAGTGATATGTGACATTAAAATGCTGACCTGTCATAGGTAGGTATTTGTAATTTTTATTTTGTAATGGTAAAAAAGTAAGTTCTTCTGAGCAAGTGGTCAAATCTGGCGTCGGAATTTTAGGCCGCCTTTAACCCTGACATGGTTTAACAACTTTAAAAACCGGGACAGACAGTTAAACTTGCTCTCCGAAGCACGGAAGCGCTCAGCTGTTAATGCCACTTGCCCATCCAAGTTGTGACCGCTCAGAACGTTGCTTAACTTCAATGATCTATCAATAACGTCTTTTAGCAAGTTTCGTCACAAGCGCATAATATTTATTCATATAATTTAGGGTTGTCTGTGGCAAAGGGAATTATTAAAAAAACTTAAAAGCTTTATCGTGAATCCTGTTCACTTGGCAACCCTAGCTGAGACCATCGACCGACATGACCCTGCGTGTTGTTATTAACAGATTTACATAATATTTTATTGATTAATTGCCATCAGATAAGGTACTCCAGATAAAAAAGCTTTTATGCTGGAAAATGAGGTCTAATCGGAGCCAAATATTTGGAGGGGAACTTTTATACTTAGGTATTATTAAATTTTGTTGAAGGAAAAGTTATAGCTTTTATGAGTATTTAATTTACTATGGACATTTTTGTTTTTCCATGTATAATATGTAATGTATTAAAAAAAATAATGTATCGATGTAGTATATCAGTCATCTGGTTACCATAACACAAGCATTAAATTGCTTAGCTTGGGACTAGATGACGTTGTGTGGAATGTCTAAGGAAGGATATTTATTATTATTATTTATTATTTTAGTCCATGAAAGCTGATATCAATAATAATAATTGATTACGAAAGATTAGGTAGAAATTTACTGGCAAAGATCTAAGATAATTGGGATTGTTACGAAATATAATAGAGAATTAATGCAATGCTCTAAGAATTTTAATAATGTTTATTAATATGAAAGTAGATAAATAAATCAAATTACATAGACCACTCAATTCAATATTACAACGAAACAGGTATTACGACTGCATCCCTGAGCGCCTTTTTATACTAGCTGTGCCCCGCGGTGTGGAATACCGTGATCAAAAGTAGCCTATGTGTTATTCCCGGTCATAAACTATGTATTTTCCAAGTTTCAACCAAATCCGTTCAGTAGTTTTCGCGTGAAAGAGTAGGTAACAAACATCCATCCATCCATCCATACTTACAAACTTTCGCGTTTATAATATTAGTAGGAGTAGGATTCCATTGTAAAAAATAATGTTGTCTCCCAAGTATTCGGACCCTATAAATACTCGTACTTTCTACTAATAAAGAGGTAGCAGTAGTGTGACATTATTGCCGCTGTGCTGTGGGTCTTCTGGCCCCCGGGGTCTTTGTCGGCGCCCCCCGGGGATCGTCGCCTCTGGACTGGCCATGCCACACTTACGGACAATCTGTTTCATTAGTACTGCGACTACTGAAAGAACAAATATTAGTGAATATAATTAAAATTGGTGTGGTGTTGAAAAGGTCTAACTCAGGAAAGTCAGACAAACCGTTACGATAATTAGCAATATAAGAATCATGTGTTAACACCATGATTCTGGATTTAAAAACCCAAACGTAAGTCGATGTAGAACTTCACCGACAGTTGGTTTGTTGTGATTGTGATTGGTTAGGTTAGGAGTCTGTCGTGTGGCCCGTGGTTTAGGTGAAAAATTACCGCCATAACCATACAAGTGACATCTCAATACATTTATCGATATTTTTATGTGAAGTTTCTTAGTGTGAAACTTATGATAGTCAATAAAGAAAACCCTTTGTATATGGAAGACTTTATCCATTTATCCATGCCTTCTTCTTTGCTCCGTATTACCTAAAGTACATATAAAAAAAATGTTGCTTTATCATTTTCTCGTATGCTAATACCTACAAACGGCAAGATAGTTAAACGTTAGTTTAATTGTCTGATTTAAACAAATCTTTACCAATATCATAGAGCGGAAGACTTTATTGGTTTGCTTACGCACTCTTTCTTTTTTGCATTTGATAGCTCATTTCTCAACAAGTAAAACCATCGAGAACAGCTATGTAGCAGTTATGTAGGTATTATTATAGTTTCGAGTTTATTTTTTTTCTGATTCATGAAACAACGATTCTGGTCAGGGCTCGCTAGATAAGCTTATGTTGGTACCGGATAAGAAGATGTAGGTATATACATACTTTAGGTACCTACAGATAGTAACTTATGTACGAAATTGGTACGAAGTACGAGTTTGTTTCACTGATTGTGAGTCGTGCATAGAGCGGTATGTCGACACAATTTATAGAGTCGTCAACGTGAGATTGATTCGTCAACGGTCAGCTGTGATACTGTCTTCAGAAATGGAGCTAGATCGGGGGCTATACGAAACTTTACTGTTGGCTCTTGAAACTAAAAAAATATATTTATTATGTGCCAATTTCCGTGGTTCAGCTCATGGTGAATGATTGAAGCCCAATTTTAATCGAAATAACAAACTCACATGCCTAAATGTGACTGCCTAGATTGACAAACTGTAAATACCTTTATTTAGTGAGTGCAGTTGGTTTAGCTAGGCTACTAAACAGATCCAAAGGTTTTTCTCTCAAATCTTGTGTGGTCGAACACTTCTCGGACGTGGTCGATTTTTTGCTTATAAATGTACGCGCGCTTATCACTCGCAACGAGAACCCTCGCTGTAGTCGCTCGACAGCATTTTATCATACTTGATGTACAATAAGTATCTGTTTATTGCCGTCATGTTTATAGTTATTCTCCTTTATATATTTATTTGTATTTCTTCTATACCAGATCATGCCCTGACTAAGTCTCTTAGTACGGTCCTGTTGACACAATCGTGACAGCAGGTGGGACACGCCAGATCGGCGCCGGTAACGATCCGATCGATTATTTACAAATAATCCGATGCTCTCGATACTACGGTCACGTCTGATATCGAAAAAGTTGAGAATATAGAGTAAATAGATATTTATTTCGATTATAATAAATATAACCTAGCGGATATAGTCTCAGCGAATCCCTTAAAGTATTCAAACTTTTTATAAAATCACTAATGTTGTTGTAGGTACTGTGAAAAGTGAATGAATTTTCGTAACGAACTTCTTCTAAATTATCACTATCTATAAACCATTAAGTTCAAATGTTGATTTTCTATTTTTAGTCACTTAATTTCATGCCCGTAGCATGAAGAAGAAGAAAATCAACTAGCTTGAATAATGACTAGCACATTGTTTTTGCTCAAGGATCTTAAAATGAATTAAGAACGTCGCGTCGTGCGGAAAGCATAACGGATTATTTCCCGGAATATAGACACTGAATTTAATTCCTTATATTCTACCTACTGAGTTTATTCTTCGGGTGAACACAGATAAATATTCGTACAACTTATTTAGGCTCATCAGCATGCGATGCGAAAGCTCAGTCGACGATAAATCAGCCAGGTAGTATAGTGCCGTGACGAGAGGGTCGTTATCGATAAAATATGAAATCGTAAACTGTCATGCTTTTTGTTACAACGATCCTAAAAAAATTGCTGAATTTGTTTGGTTTTTCATCACACGAGTGTGTTTTTTTTTAATTGAATTAAACTTATTTACCTCATGCTCTGTTGCTATGTTTGTGTAGGTATTATTTTTTTCTGATCACACTGACAGTAGGCAAATCAGTATCGATAAATTAAACAACTAATGCCTAACATGTTTCCATCCCCTTGGACTAAGCCCCATTTATAATAAGTTAATTTTTGACAAGGCTCGTAAACCGATTACTGCTAACAAGGTGGTCCGCGCCGACGCCATCTCTTTCCCCCACACTTGGAATAAATTGTGTCCTTTTGTGAACGTGATGATGCACTGTAAACACAGCGAGATTCCGAGATTGCCACCTTCGGATGCTCCTTTATAATAAAGGTGTCTGGCGGAGACATCACATTCATTTTATTATTTACATTGTCCTTTGGATTATTGTTGCCAGTTCCGCCACGGACCCGGCTATAAATAAAAACATAGGTACTCTTATACTCGAGGAATTTGCGGATACTTCAAAGCAATGATGCGGAGTGGTGCCTAATGTAATGTTACTCATCACTAATGACTCATCGCAGATTTGCAGCTTAAGGGGAGCGACCGTGAATTAGCTTTTAAGTGTTGATTGCCATTTACGAACGCGGTGGAGTATCAGTGGGCTATTCGCGTCTTGTCCCTGGATAGCGGTTCTCGGAATGCGACGGAAGTCCCGGGCGGATCCCGCGGCCGCCTCCTTATTAATGGCCTGTTTAGACGAGCTCCTTTGTTACTCGCTCACGTCTCGCCACTTCAATGCTCCACACTTCTATCCGTGGAGGAAACATCCGTTTCTGCTTTTATTTTAGTCCTGGATTAAATGCGACGTACTAAAAAAGTAACGGACAGTGTGCCGGTGGAAATATACGCTGACAAAAACAATAGTGCTTCGGCATTCAGTTCTCGGTTTCGACTAGTTTAAATTGACGTATCCTGTTGTCAGATTTCCTGGCGTTAATCCTTGGTGTTTGAATTAGATACGAGCGGCTTCACCCCTCTTTGATGTTCGATTGGGTATTTGTAGCATGTATTTTTAAAGCTATTGATCTGTTGTATGTGGAAGGAAGGTGTATCAACCTGTAGTGCAGGTAACTAGTGGAATGTTCTGGTTTTTTGGCCGTGAATCATTGCATGCCTCTATGAGTCAAATCCGGCGACATTCGCAAGGTCGGCTCTTGTCCCTTGCGTGCTAGCCTTTGCATCCTGTACATACCTTAGCCTAGTTGATCGTTGTAGAAAACAATACGTATCTTACCGCATAATATGTTACTTGATATAGCGTACCTATTTTTGTAGTATACGAGGAAATCGACTGATTTTATTTTGTAACATATACTGATGTAATTAAAATTAATCAATATCTAAACAATAGAGTAATTGGCGATGATAGCATTTCTTTCAACAACATTTGATTTTACAACCAGTGATAGCTTCTTTGGTAACGCTTGGAAAAGGAAATAATAAAAATTGATTCCCAAAAACATTAGTACTGTAAAGATGACAGTAGAATTGCAGATATTTTTTGTAGCACACAAGAGAAATAACAAAGAAACCGAGAAAACAGCAAATAAAATAACCAAACAACTGGAACAAACAAAACAATAGTTAAATTTTCATTTATACGTAATGCGTCCGTCGCTTACCGCAGCGGGCTAGAGTAGATGATTGCTCAATTACGAGGACCTCCTTAGTAGAATCACTGACAGAACCACCAAATTACACTTTCGACTTTATGACATTGAGATAAACGCTTTTTTGTGTCGTCACATTAACGATCTCGTCGGCGAGCGCAAAAGATGGCTCGGAGCCCGCGCCTTGTCATTAGGCCTCAATCAAATATTGTGTTTAGGACTCGCCGACAGCTTAACCTGGGTTTTTCATCCATTTCATAATTTGTTATTTCGGATTATAGGGAGCGTGCCGCAGAGACAGAGTAAACATTAGCCCGCGGCCCAGTGGTTACATTGGGTGATAATTGAGCATCATAATGCTTTTTACTGCATTCGGTATGCGGTAGGTGCACGCCGCGTACTGCATTTGCATAGGCATGTCAATATGTCATTATTCCCTCACTTTTTCAAACCTGAGTGCAGTTCATTGTGTTGTTTCCTTATTTGATATTTCCTGGTTTACGAAAAACTACAAAAAATTCTCAAATAAAACTTTAAGTGCTAATTGAAGCTAATTTCATAGCTTTCTCATCATAAAAAATAACTACAATTAAGTTAATAAATGGGACCAAATTGCATTGCATTTAACAGGGTCACTGACTCTCTACGGCTAAATTAGTGGGAACCTGGTTGTTTAATGATTTAATTTTTCCCAGAGTTTAAGGAAACAAAGAATACTGGTAAATATTCTACTACGAGATGAATGTAATTTATTTTAATAGGTAATTGCTTTGTTTTGATATATTTATTAATCTAATAACGTAGAGTTTACGAAGTTAATGCATGCATTAATTAACGCGCTACATTGTATCGTTTACGAATGAGACATCAAGCTTTTTGTAAGTCACTCACTTAAATACTTCTTCGAGTTGCTGATGTGTGAGAAGATCTAAAACACACTTTTCCCTTAAATATCAAAAATCTAAGGCATATGAAAAAATATGACACCGCAATCATTTTCATTTAACGACATGACTTGGCAGTCGGAATGCTTAATCTTTCCACACAAAAACAAATTACACTTTTCCAAATATGTAACGGTCTTTACACATAGAATTTGAGCAGCTTGCATCAAAAGGTTGCATATAATCGGAGTGTCCGGCACGGTGATACGGTAAATGCTAATGCTTCTATCAGTTCCGCCACATACCACCACCATAGATTATAACCATAGTTAAACTGACAACGTCGCAGATTACAACACAGTTTGTAAAACCATAGATATTGTAATACGAGTACGTGCTGACCACTCGGTCTTCACGCAACAGTCACGGTTGACGACGCCGTAACTACTGTTTTTTACCCTCTTTTCTGGGATCTGCATATTGTGAGAGAAATTTTACAATGATACTGGAGTCATTGATAAATTCCTGATTAGACCAAGGTATTGTAGTCTTATCAGCTTAGGTTAACTGTATTGTACCTATAGTTACACTGACTGCACATGTACTTTACATCGTGATACCTTCTGCGATGTGCTCTGAAAGAGGAAGTCCGCCGGTCGCCGTTAGTTTAATAAATCGAATGAATATAGAACACTCTCAATGTTATGAGATAAAAAGAATACCTACGTAAGTAAGTATATCACTGATACTGGTACTTATAATAAATGTACGATTATTCATAGAAGTATTTACTTATGTGTATATGCCTCTGTCTACCCCATAAGACATCTTCGAAGGATTTTAAAATGTCTAAAAGATCTGAAAGAATTATGTTCAACCGTCTCTTGGGAATACAGTCGTGATCCTATTTCATTTATTTTTAATCAGTATTTACGTAGTTAAAACCTGGAATTGCTCGATTGCTGCCAAATGAAGCATGGCATGGCAACTTGTATAAAGAGTTGGCAGCCTTACAATGTGAAATAATAACATTAAAAGGGTTCTATAGAATGGGTATTATTGGATTTGTATGATACAGCTATTAGATATGGATAACTGAACTCACAATCCTTTCTTACTACTTTAACATGTAAGTCAATTTGAAGGCATGTTGCAATACGTTTAATGTTTTGCTCCGTACATTTTTACGGATGATTAGACTACCGATGAGCAAACAGTTATATTTTTTGCGTTTATAGATAGTATATTTATTTGAACAACCGTGTAATTGTGTAAGTGATGTTGACCCGACAATAGAAGTAAAAAAATCTATTGCAATTTCAATGCGTGCAACCCAATTGCCCAAAGCGCAGCTGATGGGTACCGACAGTTATTGCTTGAAATTGGCGAATTTGTAAACATAACTAATTCGAAATAATACGAACAAAGACGTACCCGGATCTAGGACCTTACCTGCGGCTTCCGAAATAGCAAAAAACATAAAATTGATTCACTGGGTTCAACAAAAACTGCATTGTATCTGTCCCTATATTTAGTGATGCCGAATTTGCTGGACAAATAAGGTTACATCGCGCGGAAAAAATAGTTGAAATTCGAGTCCAAACGGAAGGAATATCTAAGATGCGTTTTTATTGGCTATCGACCCGATTACCGCATTCTGATAATATGGGTCAGTGTTAGGTTGCTAGGCACAGTATAGCACTTCAAGTAGTATTCCGAAAAAGCTAATTTTATATTAAAAAAATGTATGCCAAATTGTAACATGGCATTTTAAATCATAATAATTCTTCTGCTTATTTTGAAATGAAGTTATTGCACAGTAAAGGTGTTTCTTTATTCGCAAGTATGAGATAATGCCCATGTTTCAGGACTTTTTAAAATTAATAAAACAATCATAATTTATTAAATAAATAACTTTAAGTTTCTCTTCTGTATCATTAATACTGCGCTAGGAGATGCGAAATTAGTCAGGATGTGGGCAATGAGACCCGGATGCTCAATAACTACGGCCCACGCGATCGGTGAGCTACTTAAGCAGCGTTATCTGTATGTCTGGACCCAATTTGACAAAATTACAAATCAACGAAATATTTTGTATGTAGCATACACTTGCTTAATTCCTCATACAACAAAGGGCTTCAACAAGCACAAAACAGATGTCAATGGAAAGAGAGTAGGGAAGAGAGTAAGTAGGATCTACAGTGGGAAAGATCAGGCTTGTAACGAACTAGCTGCGCCACGCGGTGTTACCCGCAGTAAATTAGTTTAAGTATACATTATATTACGTCCCGTTCTCGTTGGAATACTGGGATCAAAAGTAGCCTATGTCTTGGTACAAAATTTCATTCAAATCCGTTCAGCCGTTTGAGCCCGAAGGTGTAACAAACATTCACAAACACTTACACACAAACTATAAGTAGGTAATGTGATAATAATAACACTCGCGGAGTCTTATATTAAAACTCTGATTGCTAGCGGCGCACATGGTATGATATATTGAAAGACAAAATATTTTCATAACGAAGAGATCGCTTCTACGCGATTGAGAGCCCATTGTACAATTATATATACCTACCTTATATAGGTTATTTAAACCTATAAGTTACTGTAAGAGTGTACAATAAATACATTTTCAGTTAAGTATTCATTCTAAATAATATCATCCATACATAGCTATAATAAATCGATAAAATTAAATCAACGACACAAAACACGGGGTCTACATACAAAGCATGCAGCGGCACCAAAAAAACATTGTGATGTCGCCTGCATTCTTCAAACGCGTGCGGCAATGAGGAAATGCCTGGGATGTCTCGTGTGCATACAATTTGACGCATACCTACAGATAAACCTAGGAAGAAGTTACTTTCATGCTACTTCCCTCACTTAGGTACCTACCTACTCTTTTTATTTTTAGGTGGGTAGTTTTGTTTTGCCCCTCGTTACACTTCAATATTGTTCACTCGAGTTCTTTAAGTAGATGAAGTTTTTTATTGCCTAAACTTTGTAACTACAATTAATAGGTATTCCTATTATTGAAATGTCATATATTTTAAAACTAATAGGTAGTTCCTAGATAAATTTCACCTGTGAACTTATTCGGTAAAATATTTAGGGAATCACCTTTAAATTATTGAACTCTAGATCAGGATTTCCGCATCATGATCTCATAAACTTGACCTGTAGGACATTTACGAAGTTCGGAAGTTATCGGCTTTACGAACTGTGCCAATGCTACTACAGTATTGTGCTGTATTGTGAGTCGATTTGGCGCATACGTCGTCTTAACACACGATTTGATTCACATGCATGAGCATAATCCATTTGAGGCTTGTAGGGAAACCACACTACTTCAGCAAGCTTCCACAGAGTTTAAGTGAAATCAGATACTTCGGGAAATCGATGTTTTGATGGAAAACACACCGTTATCGTTGTCGGGAACGAGTTTTTTGTTAAGTTGGTTTAAAAGACCAATGGGGTAACTATGTAATGTAATTACGTTTACTGATTCTCATAATAACAACTATAGTACTAACTATGTTTTATTCTGTGAATAAAGTAAAATTTAAATTGTTATCTTATTACTTCGTCAATCTTAGCCTCACGTATTGACCATTGTCTTTCCTGTGGATGTGGCCAGTTAAGCTGAGAGGATGGTTTAGGTGTTGGTGTTATTGCTGCTGTAGTTACTATTCCGAGAATATTTGAATTGTACCTATACTGAGTTAACTGTAATGAAGTGTGAAATCTTCTCTGTAGGTGGATAATAATGGTAATGATGAGCAATTGTGGTCTTCCGTAGGTTGCGTCGCGGCGCCACCGATCATTCAATCATAACTGCTAGAGTTGCCAGTTAGCAACACATAAAACTATCGATTGACTGTACCATAGTAACATTATTATGTAAAAGTTTGTTAGTAAAATCTGTGTGGATGATGGATTTCAGGTATAATAGGTGTATTATAATACGCAGGTAATGTTTGAGGCTCGGTCTACCAAGACATTTTCGATCTGATATACTAATGTAGTACCTAGGTAATATGAAGTACGAGTACATTTCACGTCAAATCATGTCGAGTTTCAAATACTTACACACAACTGTAAAATAATAATTTATGTATCTAAGTGTAAACAATATGTGGTGCAAAATGTCTAAGGATATAAAAAAAACAACTTGTACCTATTTCAAATAGAATAAAGGATTGTAATATAAAAATTTGCACAATGCAACGAAGCTGTCAATGCTTTTAATGTGAGGCAGTAGTAAGCCTACACTGAATTATTAGCACTGGTATTATACCAGTATACCAGTGGTATCCAGGAGACTATAATCACAAACCTGAAGAAACATCGATAACAGACAGCTTTATATTATCGAATGAACATGATTTTCTATTCACAATCAGCATATACAATTAGGGCAGGAAATTACCGATATTATTCGACCTTACTTGCTACAAAGCGGAGGTCGGCGCCGGGTTATTGGAAGATGAATCCTGCTGGGCCAATTGAATGATTACCGCGCGTGGCAGCCGACTCGTGATAGGCAAATTGGTTTCGACGAAAGACACGAAAAACGTAAACAGGACGTGTATCATAGAATAATTGATAGGAAAATATGGATTTTATCCTTATTACCCTTCAGATAGCAACTAGTAGGTAGTTGGGAGGTTAGCATGAACAAGAGGGCAACTCTACTTTATAATGATTTTTAAGCGGCTTCGAATCTATACCCGGAGTTGAAATCAAATCCCTTATCTAGCATCATCACTATGCAGGAGTTGGTTTTAATTATAGTTTGATTATTAAGTACCTATCTAAATAAATAATAAGCTAACACGACATGTCCTTCTAACCCCTTTTTCCTTAATACTTTTTTTACCAAAAAATCCGAATCCCTACACCTTTTTCAAGTGACAAGCTTAGGTAAATTAAAACATATAATTTTGATTTTATAAAAAAACTTAGATATTTTTTAAAAACCATTTCAGTAAGCTATACTTACCTAACTCAAAATTGGCGACATGCTCATACGTTACTTTATGGCAAAAATGTATGTAAAGATTATTATAATGGTATGAGTATAATGTCACGGTCGTCTGATTCCACGTGAATCCATCCAATTAATGGTAATGAATGGATTTGTTATCTTTAAAGCGCCATGATTGCAAAAAATAACGGTGTTAGAAGTTCAACGGTCTTAAGTTGCTGAAATAGTTTTGTTTTTTCCTAAGTTATTGAACCTACTCAAATAAGAATAACTTTTTTTCTGCGGGTCATTGTTAAGTGAGGAAATGAGTTGATAACGGATTTTGTTTCTTTGAAATGTTAGCTGGCTACAAACTGATAATATAGGTATATGTCCAAGGGGTATTAAGTGGCGTTAAGATAAACGATGGCTAAAGCTATATTCTTCAGCCAGTCTCAATAACCTACCTATCTTTGGTTTTGCTTACTGTCAGTAGCTATTTGACGTTTTTGTATGGAAGAAATGTCAAATATCTACCCGCAGTAAGCAAAACCAAAGATAGATAGGTTATTGAGACTAGCCGTTAGAACCTTAGTAAAATAATGTTATCCATTCTCCAAATCTGAAAAATTCTGCCCAAGTATATACGTTCATCTCCTGAGTATATAGTATGATTACATCATTGCAAACACTATATTATGTGAAAGGTGCATATTCGGGTAAACCTTTTCAATTAATTTATTGCTTTCCCACTATAGCGACATTATATTTAATTCTAAGACGTCTACCGTGCTAGAGGTTTTTCACAAACAAGTAATTAAATGTTTAACACCTGGGAAATTCCCAAATTGCCCTGACCGTATCGGCTTTGTTGGCTAATTTTATAGACGGCATAAGACTACTGCTCGATGTTGCGTGAAAGAAGTATTTACCTCTTTTGCCCGCTATTAAAGCCGCGACTAAAATTATTTGAGTAGGTTGGTAAAATCAACCTCAATAATAGAAAAACAAAATACTTTCTTTAAATAATTTCATCGCACAGAAATATTTGATTTTGTCGGATGAAACAACTATTTCTGGCAAGATTCCGTAGAAAACTCTTCTCTTCTTTTATACCTAAAGTTGATACAGGAGTAAAACAAGTGCAAATATCTACTTCTTATAGCACGTACAGGGAGGCAATTCCCATAAAAATCAAACACTAAATGTTGACCGAGCACAAGTTCGAAGTTTTCCCATAAACTAAGAAAAATAGTCTTCAACACGTCTGCTCAACCAGTTTCCGTAGGGCTGCCATTCGCCAGACCCGGGGATTTCAATATATAATTTGATCACTCTGTTTTTTTAATGAATTGTAATATAAGGATGACGATAAACATCATTCACATTTTGTAACCCATTTCTAAAACTGCCAATAATTTCAATATCTGATTTACCACAATAATTTTCAATACCTAATATATTATGTTACGATAAAACGTTACAATAAAAAGCTAACTACTATACCTACAGTTTTGCAGATCAACTGTAAAAGAACTAACAACCAAATATATTACCATGCTGTACCTACGCTATTATTAAATGCAATATTATAAGCTATAATATAATTATGACAAGACATGCTAATGCATAAATAACAGGGTTGCTACAACCCTACCCCATTCGTTGGGAGCGGCAAACAAGTGGTCAAATCCCATAAGTAGCCACCGGGTCAATTAATTTACTGTGAGCATGCATAGGTTTCCCACGGTTCGTAATGGAGAGGACTCGGTTACAGGTCACACCCCTAGCTGTAGTAACTGTGCGGTAAACTGTGGTTAAGGATAGCTCTGTTTGGACAGTTTCGATGACTGTACATAGAGAGTTTACACGACTGTTTTTAACTGTTTGTCTTTCACCCTTTGAACTTTGCTCAGATACAACTTGATTGTTTTTGTTTGATCACTCTCATTTATCTACAACAATGAGTTGTAGGTACTTGTACTTGTAGGTGATTTAGTACCAGGTATCATCATCATTTCGCTCTTGTCGGCCCCTTCAATTCTCTTCATTTCGAATCTATATTATACTTATAATTTTCTATGCAGATGTGTATTTTTATTTAAGAACCTTTATCTTTTCAAATCATAATTAAAAAAAAAATCTGAAAGTAACGCAATGACTAATAGCAAAAAACTGAAAGCACTGTCCTATGCCTAATTGCGTGGCGCAAAAAGTCCGTTAATGGTCAAACAAACCGCACACAAAAGATAATCAAAGTGTGATGAAACACAATGCTGTTGACAATAGGCACGGTTGTGGGAATACTACAGATAAAGTATAAAATGGAAAAAGCAATAGGTAAAATTTTGTACGACAATAATATTTTGACGATTACAAAGAGCTAAGAGAGTGTAGAGAACTTGTAGAGCTACAAGTAACCTCATATAAACCAAAAGATATCCTTCATGTATGTAATTGGTAGATTTTGATAGTAATTTAGGAAATGGAGGTACCAGTGGAACCAGTTATGAGGTAGGCTAATAAACTAAGATTAGTAATTTTGTGTTTACAGTAGATATCGTGTTGGTTGAACGACATTGCAAATTAAACTGTTAAATACAAAAATAAAACTGCTATGAAAATTATATATTTGCCACTTTCGTTATTTGCTATTGTTTATGGTTTTCTCGTTGATATTAAATATCCCACCTAACCGTGCATCCACACCGCTGTTATTTTTTGTTTAACAAAACGTTAACATTTGTAATTCTAAATAAAATATTAAGTTTTTTTTATCGTCTGATAAGGTTTATATATATCGATAGATTGTGAGTTAGACCGTGTACCTAGCTGTATTTGTAGCAACACCTAGTTTAATTACGTGTACATTGCATGTTGAAATCCTCTAATAAGAGATCGTGTTGAAGTTTATGCACAAATTGATGCAAGGCTGTTTTTGTTTGCGCATTGCTGTGTGAAAATTGGAAAAACCTTACCGACATTATTTTTTTAGTAGAGTTTAAACTAGATGTGTGTAAGTTAGGATAGCTGTTATGAGTACCGTTTTATAAGTATTTGCTGTTATAAGAACAAAAAGTCTATGTTTGTTGAAAAAAAATATTCATTACTTAATATTAATTTTAATTTACGAAATGGAACAATAAAGAAACAATCGTTTTCGATTTGTATTGTATATGTTTTGGATACAAAGCGTACAAAATGTTTGAAAGTTATCAAAATCAAATATTATAAATGTCCCTGACAATTCTCTAGAAATCATCAAAGATAATCAAGAATTGATCTATTTACTGAATTGCATAACCCACACAAACAGTAACTGTGAAGCAATTTTAGCGCCAATTAGGATAAACCAGTCACTTCATAATAACTAGAAGCTCAGCCGGAAGGTGCTAAACAAAATGTAGACTGTTCTGCCATGGGAACAGCCTTCACCATGTTTGCATTTCTCATCTCCAATGTCCTACCAGCATTATCGCAACCACATCCTATGGCATGCTGCAAAATATTTGCATGTGCCAAAAAAGTATTTAGTGATACTTCTGATTAGGTACTTTACCTCGTAGACATCTTCATAGGATCAAACAAGTGAAAAAATTAATTGCGGGAGTACACTTTTACAAACAAAAAATAATCCATGACATACCTAAGTACGTTAAAAAATAATAAGATCTAAAAAAAAAATTATATCTACCGCTCCCCGGAAACACAGTCGTGAGATCATGCATATCGAGTGGAGTGTTTAATGTTTTTGCATCTACTAGCGGCGATAGGCTTTGCAACGTATGGAATGCAAACTTCAAATATTTACTTTGTCAGACCTCTAATGACCCTTCTTCAAAGGGTGTTCAAAGGGTTGCCTAAGATCGGGAGAATATGTTGATCATAATATAATAATACACGAGAATTTCTTATGTAGATAATGTATATTTATGTAGGTACTTTTAATTATATTATATTCCCATTTAAATATATCTTTTTATACATTTAAATCCTCCATTCTGTCTCTGAAAAATAAAGTTAAACATTTAAAAAACTCGTCATTGTAATTAATAATTTCCTTGGCACGGATGCACTTGATACAGTGAATCGTGAATGGTGGACAAAGGGAGCGACGACGACGCACCAAAACAATAACAATGCCGACAACGGCGCGTGCGCAGCGTACATAACGTTATTACAAGTACTTATCGGTGAATACACAACGTTCTTACAAGTGTCAGTGAATGCAATACCTAATGACATTAGAAAATTACCTTTACCTAGTTTTACGAAAAAATTAAAGTTATGGTTGACAGAAAAATGTTTTTACTCAGTAAAGGAATTAGTACCTAGGTTGACTTAAAAATATTAATTACTATTCCCATTTGACTCTTAAAATGAATTTGTAATGTTTATTTGGTTATTTTAGTTTAATTTTGTTAATTATATTATGTAGGTAATTATTTTTTAATTAATGTAATGTTGCATGACACATATTTTAATTGTCTATCTCTTATTATAATTACCTGACATACCCAATTATTGTACACCGACCTAAGTTGGTAACATAGAGGCTCTACTTATATTGACCAAGAACTGTAATGTTAACCTATGTTGAACAATAAAATAATTATGAATTATTAATTATTATGAAACAGCTAATGAAAATTCGATAAAAAAGATAAACGTTATTTTCAGAGCATTTAACAAATTTTAGGTGGTCGCTCTGAGAATAACGGTTTTTTAACATATTTATATTTGATTTACAAAAAAACGACCGAAATACATAGTTAGGTACTTAATAAGTGGCAATTCTGAGTGTCGCAAAAGCTAAACTAAGCTAACTAAAAATGTTGCCGTCCCTTTCATAGCGATGGAAATAAAAAGGATGGCATTAATTTTAGTTAGTTTAATTTAGCTTTTGCGACACTCAGAATTGCCACTATTATATTGTTTAAGAAAGCCTAATCACGTCGCACACGTTGGACACTATAAAAATAAATGTTTTGGATTTATTTCACATAAAACCATTATTATCTATAAGTCTAATTCAGAAATAAAGCACTTGAAAATCTGTTCAATCAACTTTGGGTGTTACATAAATAAACTGTGTCAGTTCATTGATAACGTTTACCATTCATTACCTCTTCTGAATCCGTGACGAATTATGGGAATTTCATTGATGGTGTGAGTCACACCGGAAGGCAGTGGGCCGGACGGACATGCTGACGTAGGCAGGCTTCGTAGGCAGAGCACTGATTTGTGGCAGTAGACGCCGCATTCACCTCTGTCAAAGAATAAACACTAAAAACAAACAATACGGTTTAAAACTAAATAGTTCGTGAAATGTTTTATTTTATTTTTATAACTGTTTTATAATGAAGTTATAGTAGCAATTTTTTCCCATTTTCTGGTTTCTTAAAACCGGTTGATTGAAACAGCTGACATACAATTAAAAACAAACTTTAGCTTTGAAGTGACATTATCTCCGTGATCCATTCTTTGCCCCTTACCTTTCTCTCTTTCACGCGAAAACTACTGTACGGATTTGGCTAAACTAGGAATATACATAGATAACATATATATATAGCTGGATATATATACCTGGAACAACACCTAGGCTACTTTTTATAAAGAATGGTACCACGCAAGCGACACCGTGGGCGAGTAAACTAGTGCTGTATTTATAGTAGGAACTGTGATTGCGAATGTTAAAAGAAGATATATCTATTGTTATTAATAATATATAATAACATAATAATAACTTTTGTGTTATAAATTTTCACAAGACAACATTTTGTCCCTTCTGTAACACACTCTTTGCCATCAATATCATTTTACAATGCAACCGGTCTCGACGGTCGAACGTGACTGCACTGCTCATACTGAATGCTATGAATGAATTCATTCACAACTCGTCACTACTCACTACACTGTGACAAACAATGACAGAGTTTTTACAAACCTTTTACAAACATTGATACCTTTTGTAAATTGTTTTCGTTAATGGAACAATAGTAAACAATTACACCTTATTGACAATAAGGAACGTGAGAATTTGGAGTAGAACAGTGTTATCCTGAACAAAGTAATTTTTATTAACGTAGCTGAGGGAAAACAGCTGGTTACTCTCATTTTGGGACCACGATGCGATAAAAAAATCTTTGATATTTAAGACAACAAACAATGTAATTTACTAGAAATACCATTTTTAAATTAAATATGTATAAGTACTTTCTATATCCGCCTATATTTAAAGATTAAATAGTCATAGACAGTATATTTTTTTTATTTTACATTTTCTCATTTTATATGGCCATCATAAAAGTTACCTAGTCCCGGAGATGTTTCCTGTTTTTTCATATAATCTGCTAAAGACAGACAAACACCACGTATTTATTGTGGGCGGCGTCACAAAAGGCTGTAAACAATAATAAGCCATTGCTATTGATACACCTAAGCTGCCGGACTTGCATACAATCACGTAATGAATTTTGGGCGTAAAATGCAATTGTTGGACCCGTGGGAAAGAATTGGCGTCGTTGGTTTAAAAATGACACGTTTTATTGTATTGGTATTCAAATGTGCATTTGGTGACAATTTTCAATATTAAACAGACAATGGGGGCTATTCTGAGTGTCGCAAAAGCTAAACTAACCTAACTAAAACTATTGCCATCCTTTTTATTCCCATCGCTATGAAAGGGACGGCAACAATTTTAGTTAGCTTAGTTTAGCTTTTGCGACACTCAGAATTGCCACTAGTATCTGGATAACCGGGTGCTCGGTGCTTTTTCAGATATTTTCTAAAAATAAATCCTAGCTAGGTCGATTTATCCCCCCGAAAAGTCGTAAAAGCCGTTTCCGAGATTTAGGTAACCATATTATATAAATACATATATACAGGAATTGTTCGTTTAAAGGTATTAGATTAGATAGATTTTAAGAACTGTGTACCAGTTGTCGGTAATTATTAGTCGCTAATTAATGAGGTCGTGCTGGTTTGGCTAGATGTACTGAAGAAGTTAAGTGATGAGCACAACTACCAATGTAATTTTAATTTTGATTTCCAATCGCTGTGCGGTCTGCATCCGGCGGACACGCTTCCGTCCTATTGTCCTCATCCCTATCCCCACAATGAGCCCTTACTCAGTTTAAACAGTAATTTTCTATGCTTCGTACTCGTCCGTTTTGAACACAGTAATAATAGGTCATACTATCAACCTATGATAGTATTACCTATTCATTAAAATGTATCGTCTAGTCTAGTATCTAAGGTGATAGAAAGGTTTTATTAAACACACTGAGTACATAGAGTAGTAAAGCTTTTACTGTATATAATACAGATAAGTAAGTGCGTAAACTCAATCATAACAACAGAAATGTATATCAAATAAACATTAAGTACACTTTTTATTGCAAGTATGCAAAGTATGGTGTAATGTTTTTGAAATAAGTGTTTCGATTCAGTTTATTCCTTCTAACACTTTTGTCACTATGTAGTCAAATATCAATTATTTATCTAGTACAAAGTTACAAAATCATTTTCCAATACACAATAAAAACCAATAGGTACTATGAAAGTATGTATTTACCATCTCTTAGGCAATAAAGTGAGTCTGTTTTTTAAATCGTTTTATGCATTTCGACAATTTTTTTGGCAAATCGAGTCGGTTAATAAAGCCATGAAGACTTTAATTGCATGAATTACATCATTAATGTGTAAAGGGGTTGTAAAATGATAATTAATTCTCGACATCTGTTGTAGGTACTTAGTTTACGCAATCTATGGATCAGACAATTTATTGTTACAATGTTTTAAGAATGTGTAATTGTCCTGAACAAAGCACACTGGAGTAATAATATGTGGCGACCTGAAGTTTGTAATTTAGTGGTTTTAAAATACATAGTTTCATGAATACATTGCAAATATTTCTAAACTAAACAGAGTCTTTTTAATGAATCTCGATCTCAATCATAACTTCATCGGGAATTTCATGACTATGGGTTAGTTAGGATTGAACTAATTTCATGTTAACATGACTATCTAGTCTTTTATAAATTATTAATTCACATCGCAAGCGTAACCGCGACGGAAGTAAATTTTGGGATAAATATAGAGCGGATAAACCTTAATTATCAGAGCAGTTTTTTCCTCGCGACACCCCTTAAAGACAGGTGCGCAAACGCACGTGCGCGCGCAGCTTTTCACCCTCCGGGGATCAAAATTTGAATAAAAAATATATTCAGATTCTTATAATTACTTTGTGATACTCATCGCATTATTGAGTCCTTTGATTATTGTGTTAATTTATAACCGCTTTCTTATGTCCCTGATAGATTTTAATAGACGCTCATTGATAAAAAAAAGAATGTATCTATGAAAACGAAAAACAGATTATATCGCATCACAAACTTGTTTTTTTATGTAGAAAATGAGAGTAAAACATGTCATGAAGAATGCAATAATAGTTTTTTAATTTAGCTTAGGCAAATGACATTTACCAAAGCATTTCCTGACTCCATCATCTGATACTATTGAATTACATAAAGGCTTATCAAAATTATGTAAATTCCTGCATTCCTGATCAAGTCCTTTGATAATGAAATTAGCTAATTTTACTAATTTCGTCATCCTTAAATCATGAAGGATAGGAAACGTCTTTTAATTAATTTAAATATTTCCTACACCTAAAGCCAGAAAAAAAAAGATGTACCTAAGTACACACAAAACATTGTCTACACAATATCGGGTATGGACCCGAAATGGATGTGCTAATGCTCCAAGACTTAAACCATTTTCATGCCTTATTTGTAACAAGGAATGCAGTTATTGTTTTCATTAACTGCATTCCATATCCATATGCCACAACACCAATAAGGTGCATTTAAATTGGTGACCACAAAATACAGGTGGGTGTAGAAATAAATGAATTTGTATAGAACAGAAGTCGATGGAGAAGTTTTTTTATATGTATAAACTAAACTATTTTGTTGCTGTTTGTAGTACTTCTGTAAACAGTTTTGGTAGGTAAGTATATCAAACTTTCTGTACTGTTATGACGTTATTAGTTAGTCTTTCCTTAAGTATTACAATTTTATTTTTAAATTCATCATCATCAGCATCTCAGCGGTGGACATCCACTGCTGGACATAGGCCTCCCTCATCCAGTTGTTTCGTTTGGAAGCGGCCTGCATCCACCGTGAACCTGCAGTCTTTACCAAATCATCCGTCCGTTTATCTCGTTGTTGGACGTCCTACGCTGCGTTCCCTCGTGACCCTCGTTATTCCACATATCTCCTCATTTCTGATTCGATCTCGTAAATAAACCCCGAGGATAGCCCTCTCCATAGCTCGTTGAGCGACTCTGAGCCTATTTATAAAGTCTATAGTGAATATTATAAATATGAGTGCGCAAACGTTTTTATGAATTGCGAGGCACATTATCACCTCCATAGAGTTTAAATACCTATCCCTTTCATTAGTCGCAATTATAAAGGAAAAGAGCATCCGAATAGGCGTCATTCGCGTCAGTATACGTGACCTTTCGAAACCACATTGCGGCCGCGGTAGTGCACTCGCTACGCCTGCTGTAATTTTACTTTACACCTGCCGGATTATTTAACGCTCCGGTAGGAATGGTACAGGCCGACCCAGAGTTGTTTTATGTGCTGCTAATGGGCATCAGGATTAATATGAAAACTATGATGCACATTAAAAAACGACAAAAATGAAATAGATAAATAATTGGTGCTTTAACCGAAATATTATCTTACTGATAGTTTAGTCGTCGGCGTCATAGGCTTCGTGGCCGAGTGGTCAATGGCAACGAATTAGGTTTAATTTGTTGCCCAGCAGGTAATTAGGCCTGCTTTGAATCAGGCTTTTAGGTGCATATTTAGATTTCATGTTTAAGCTTAAATTATTTCTTAACAGATGAATTACTCAATTTCCATGGAGAACTTTAAAAAACCGATAGGTACTTGATCTAAGATTAGAGCCAGAGTGCAGGTTGAGGTTAGGAGTAGTTTTTTATATTTGTTAATTTGGAAAAACTCTATAACTGTACCTTCTAAGTTGTGTCGTACATGTATACAAAAATAGTAGAGCGAGTCATTACGGGATGATGCGGAGTTTTTGAACCTATTACATTGTTTAGCCACCGGCCGCGACCGGCGTGTATGAGTCGTGTGAAAACGGGACCATTACCCTTTACAGCGGAAATAAAGTAGACTAAATTATTTCCATAACTCGAATAGCGAGAGACTACATGGACCTGACAATCAGTAAACCATGAAAATCTAGAAAACTGGTTACTAAAAGCCAAATCAATATCATTTTGGCAATTTCTGTATTAACTGTTTGTTCACGTTCAAAATTGTTACTAATCATGGCAAATACGATAAGAAATACGCACGATATTCTTTTTGTTACCGATCTTTTTAAGCATGTTTCACTAGAGCTGAGCTATACAATAATAGCTTAGCTCTAGTGGGAAGCTAATCGAATAAAGTGAGGGTTTTGGACTAGCAACGTAGGATAGATAAACTTATCTCAAACACTTTCCATATTTAGAGGCGTTGTATACTTCTCACACACCAGTTTTGTTTTATTATTTGCTGTGGCTTAACCTGACGTATCCATGTAAGTAATACTCCATGATAATCTCCACGGTCCAAGCACATCTAGTTTGCTAGACAATGCAAGTTGACAATAGCAGTAGCACCGTTGCTCAGCCGTCATCCCAGTCGACAGCATTGTACTCCTATATTTCGTTTGACACACAGCTAAGCTTTAAACAATCGCAAGAATATTCTGTTATTATAGAAGAGTGAGTTCACACTTGATAAAAGGAAGTAATCTTGCCGTTGACATGGGAGAAAAAGAGAATGTCTATGTTTGGAGAATGACTTTTACAAGCCTCAGCTCGTCTGGCTCTACCGTGTTTGTTACCTTGATTCTTCATCGTGTTGGTCGCGAAAGAAAAGCTGAAGAATCTACTAGCTCCTAAGGCGTTTCAATGTGATCCTAGAGTTCCTACAAATTAAATTATTATTTTTATTTTGTCGCAACAATGATTGTAGACGTCATGGCGTATCTAACATAATGTATTTTAAACAGTTAGCTGTATGACACTGTCACTTGAGACTCTTCAAATGAAAATCTGACTAAAGCCAAAGACGATTAATATCTAGAAGACAGACAAAGGCCATACACAAAATCGTAACCCTAAAAAATAGCCTGAAAACTCTAAAACATCAATTTTATCCAAGAAATTTCAATTACTTTCTAGTTAAAAATGTATAAATATTGAATATTGTTGCTACCTACTACTAAGTATTGAAATTTCTTGGATAAAATTGATGTTTTAAAGTTTTCAGGCTATCTGGTACTACGGGATCGGGTTACGATTTTGTGTATGGCCTTTGTCTGTCTTCTAGATATAAATCGTCTTTGCTAAAGCATACATTAAATGACTAACAAGTTTGTAGATTAATTAGCAGAAAGATATAGTCACAGATAAATTAATATAAAGTCAATACTTGTTTAGTATTCACTTAATGTCCAGAAAATATGTTTAATAAAAAACGGACATCTGCTTACATTACCGTTACTCGATCAAAGAATAAATTCAGCTGGATTATTTAACCGCAGAATTTGGTATGTCAATTCATGTCCACCCTAAGTGCCCTTAAGTGAAGGAGCAAGTACAATCGACCGGAAGCGGAAGGCGTTTCGCGATCTCTCGGCGAAATTCGGGCGGCAGCTGCGCGTGCGCTCACAGCTGCTATATAATAGATTATTTCCGTTTCGTACTCAGTATTGATCGGACGTCTCTCTAGTTACATCATTAATAGAAAATCACTAGGTAATCGGTATTGGTCTTGAAAGAATAAAATAAAATTTTAATGTGATGAATAAATGATTTTGTACTTTAACTTTGTATTGCCATCACTGTTATTTCGTGTCTATTATTAGAAATATACTGTGGCTCTTTCCTACAATCCCCTAGCAAATCGAGTTATTTATTTCCACTTTTGCATCCATATGTTCTTCTATTTTAGATATATAAAAAAGTTATGATATAAAAAACTGAAGGTTTTATTTTTAAATACCCCGTGGGGGACATTTGGCTTCCGTCGATTTATCACCTGGATTTAAAATAATGATGTTTTAAGACAACCAAATGCGAAGGGGATTTGAAATTAAGTCATGGTTTTTAAGAAGAGCGGCAATTGACGGCAATTGTATGTTAAGCCATTACCAACATCTGTGGTGGCTTCATTGTGCCAATTTTGCTTTTTCGGAAAAGGCGCGCGGCTTAAACAAAAATTTTAAAGTTTTTTAATCACAGAAACTTCATAAAAAATTCAAGTTTTTTAGATGTAGGAGTGACGGTTTTAAAAAACATATTTTAATCAAATAAAAAATGACACGGTTTTTACGTTCGCTGTAGATTGTTTTCAAAACGGAAGTGTCTACAGCTGCTTGATTTTTTCTTTGCGTCAAAATTAGATCAAGAGGAACGTAGTTTTTCAAGCTTCGGCGTTGACAAATGGATACTTCTGTGTATTGATTATGACTTCCATAAGTTGCCGACCAAAGGGAGTTTTATAGCAATATTTATGGACTTTTACTTGCTTTAACAGGAAGCATAACTTTGTTGGAAGTTGTGGTCAATTTAATTTATAGCTGACAAAGTTGAAAGAAACACAATTAAAGTTCAAATGATTCTATTTGAACTTTTGTTGTGTTACTTTAAAGTTTGAAGGGTGCTTTGTACCTTGAAGGTTTAAATACTTTAACACAAAAAAATCTTAAGCTTTCGGAATACACATGGAGAGCAAAATCAGTTCAGCAGTTTTCTTCACGTAACATATTTATATCACAAAATAATTACAAATTTCAATTCACATAATATTCACGGTCTAGCCAACCCTATGTCACCAAGTACTAGCAGTAAAGCCATGGCGTAATCTAATCCTTGGCTAGCTGTCAAGTTACAACTGCCGACGAAACCCCTCAACGGTTCACAAAAACCCTTCCAAAACTGCCTTCCGCCAACCTGTATCCGGTGCAAATAAGGACGCATTCAAACGAGGCGCTTAGCTTTTATTAAAACGTTCTACTATTCGTTTAGAATATGATAGACCTCATTTTAATTTGCTTCGGCCTTTATGTGAATTAGCTCAGATTAATTAAGTAAACTAGGCCTATTATGTTTACTGGAAGTTTAAAACAATCCAAGATACTGTTTCATTATGTCTTTCTAACATAAGTGTTAACATGGAGTCTGTATTTTTTTAATAAATTAATAATATGAATGTCAAGAGATAATCGATTACGTACACAGTTTTTTTTTAGATTGAATAAGCTTGTTTAATTTATAAAAGCTGAAAAAAATACCTACAACACATTATTTTTAATTGTAGGCCGGCAACAAAAAGTTTTTTTGCAATAAATATTTTTTTACGTTCTTTTTAATCTATGCTTTCTAAACCAATCGAAGTCACGCACACGGCTTGTATAGTGAGGATCACATTCGCAGATGTTATATGTATCAACAACCTTTTGGGACCCATCAATAACTAATTTGGAAACGAAAACACTTGAAAAGTACCGTAACATCTGGCAAACTGACGAAATAACTACACATTCTTTAAAAAAATAACTCTTGTTACGTATGCATAAGATTCAAAAAGGTATGAGTAACAGTTGGTTAGTTCTATAGCAAAATTTTGGTACTATTTTTGTCTGACACATCGTAAATTTCAAGTTTGTTTACAAATGTCGTGTGTGTTTATCCGTAAGATTATTATGTTTGACCGATATCAGTTTAATTAGCTCCTTTGAAGATTGTTTACATTCCAGAAAAGTCGAATTGTTGGTTTATTACCACTTTGAATTTTAAACCTGTACACCGCCCGGTAGCAATAAGTATTTAAATGTATGATAAGCTCAATCTTTTTAACTTTGTAAATAACTTCACATTTGTTTTTTCTTATGCATGTCTAGTTAAATATCTCCAAAATATTGTATTTAGCTGTGCAGCTTTAGTTGATGATCAGTACCCACTGCATTATATAATACCCATACCCCTAATCCACTACCCAATGCTAAGTAATACCAAAGACGATTAATATCTAGAAGACAGACAAAGGCCATACACAAAATCGTAACCCGATCCCGCAGTACCAGATAGCCTGAAAACTTTAAAACATCAATTTTATCCAAGAAATTTCAATACTTAGTAGTAGGTAGCAACAATATTCAATATTTAAACATTTTTAACTAGAAAGTAATTGAAATTTCTTGGATAAAATTGATGTTTTAGTGTTTTCAGGCTATTTTTTAGGGTTACGATTTTGTGTATGGCCTTTGTCTGTCTTCTAGATATTAATCGTCTTTGGTAATACTTAAAAAAAAAATGTACCATAAATACAGAACTGCTTATTATATACCACACGAGACAGAAGCTTATAATTTTAAGCAAGTATTGTCTACGTCTCTTTTGTCACAGAACTTCGATTTATTTTGAAGATAGGACTGCTTTATAATCTGTGGTAGCGCCATGTAATCTTGTTACAGTTGCAGTGTGAAACGAGATAAGCCGCACTGCTACTGTGATAAAACACAGCTTAAAGAAGATGGCCAAATATTTAGTTATATTTCACTAAAATGTCATCTTAAGAATAATAAGTTATTTAAGTATATTGAGGACACTATTTCTATAGGTAAGGTGCTAATGTAAATAGGCTTTCACAATTACAGTATCCTACAATCGGCGATCTTAATAATGAGATGCTAAGACCGCCCATTGGACTTCATTTTAATTATTCTTAGTGTTTGTTATTTAATGTAATGTCTATGTGGTGTACAATAAAGTGTTAATCTATCTATCTTATCGCTCATGGCGATTTCATCCAGACAACCGTAAAACTATTATAGTCTTTCCAATCGTTTATTTAACTTTTGACAGATCACGCACATGAAGTTTTGTAATAATTTTTGATACAATGTACTACAGGGAATACTGTATTTCATGGACGGGTTCCGCCCACTTAGAGATGTTCATTCGTAATTAATGACCACCGACTATAAACTGTTTTGAAATAAATCGATTATCGATTATATTAGTAACACATAATTACAATAAAATTATTGTGATTATTTTTATATCAAATCACGTAAAACCTTTATTATTTTAAAATGCCTAGATGTCTCTGTTTTAATGCATAAATAATTTGCGTAATGAAAACAGTTCGTACTCGTACCTAGTAATGGGATCGAATTTATTCGCTGAAAATTAATGAATCTAAAAATGTAGTTGGTTCAAATAAAAAACATATGAATGAACTGCGGTACCTACTTGTAATGAGCAGGTGCAAAATGTTGAAATTCATAGTAAATAATGTGTGTTAAATCGATTAAAACTCCTTCATGAATAAAATCGATCGATAAAATAAATCGAATCGGTAACGGCCTGACCCGTCACTATTTGAGTCAGTATTACAGCTGTCAAAAGTTAAATAAACGGTTGGAAAGGGTATAGGTACTAAGGAGAAATGCCAAACAACACTCAACGAGTTTGACGCACGTTAAGTATTCACTAGCCCCCGAACTAAGGCTCAACTCACACCAAAATAGCATCGAAGAGCAGCGAAGCGGAGCGCAGTTTCAGTGTCATACGAATTTCAACTTTATTTTCATTAATTTAATACTTATTATCGCATGAGAAACTCGAACGAGTCGCGAGGATGCCCGCGACTTCGCGGGAATTCCGGTGAATTCCAATACGCGCGCCTTCTCTACATTACTACTATAATAAGTAAGTAAGTATTATAGTAATGAAAATAAAGTTGAAATTCGTATGACACTGAAACTGCGCTCCGCTTCGCTGCTTTTCGATGCTCTTTTGGTGTGAGTTGAGCCTAATTAAGAAACTATATCTCGGAGGCTCGCTATACACACATACAATTTTTCGGTCTTCGTGACTATTTAGATATCAGTGTGTATGAATTCTAGAAAAAGAAATTCAGAAGATAATATAGGCAAACCCAACCATTCACACTAACTTGATAATTTATAATCAACAATGTGGGTACAGACCTACTTACCTATTTACCAAATATGTATTTATACACACACACCTCTGACTACACCATAGACATAATTAAAAGGATCTAAAATGACTAAAAAAATCTGAAAGTATTGATCTACCGCACCTTGGGAATACAATCGTGAAGACATTGAATTTTTTTATATTAAATTAACGAGTTCTAAGCTATACCGCTATACCAGCTGTTACTTCCTAGCTGTGACTGTGATGCTATATTCTATGATCCTATTGTCAAGCATTGTTCAGCGGAAACTTATCTATCGACAGATAAAACAAGATACGGCACCATTCAACTAAGTAACTTCTAATAGCATTATCTCCCAGTTTAGCTGTATTCGTTGTAAGCTTATTGAATTAGGTGTTTGCGATCTGATAACGATTACAAATCAGCTCTATAGAACTTTATCCTGATTTTATTATGTTTTTTTTGTAAAGTTTTTTTATTTTGAAAAAGATGAGAACTTCGGATAACTACTAGAAATATTGAATAACAACACCTTAGTATTGTATTGTACAGAGATTTGAATGCGAGAGTATATAATCATGTGACTGTATCAAATGATTTCCTACTTTGTATTTATGTTTTACTCTTATTGTAAGTTACAACTAATAAAAAAAATCAGTAATAAGTATACCATGAAATATATTGTTATGGCTATGTATTTTTGCAAAATACTACGAGTATATAATCTAAAGGACGAACATTTCGGTTCAGCTTCTCTGGCCAATGCCAAAGACTATTAAAATTTAAATTTGTGAACAATGGTGTCCCTAAATAAACACAGTAACGCTTAAACTCCAGAATGTCCACCGTTATATAATGACCATCACTGGGCTATCTTAATTAAAACTTAAAAGGATATCCTACTCAACCTCGGCACGAAGCGCAATATCACATTACGTCACTTTATTGTCTAAGCAGAACTGTTTCATCAATGAGTTGGAACGTAGGCGGTGTGGACAAAGCGAATAGACGATGAAGCAAAAATGTCCACGTTTTCTACAGATCAATTATTAAACTATTTTTACATATACAAAAGTATTTTGACCTCGATTCAGTTATAGGTACTTCTGGTTTGCTAAAGTATCGTTTGGTTTGTCAGGACCTGTATCATAATAAGGAGTAATTTTAATAAAAAAATCAATTTAAAATTATATGAAGCTCTAATTTAGCGCAATTACGATAGTCGGTACTAGTATTAAATCGTCTCTCCAAAAAGGTTTTTTTTATAGATAACTGAAAATATGATCTTCACCTTTCGTGAACCAAAATCTCTGGTTTCTCAAATGATTTTGTACCGGATTTGGGGTGGATATTCGCGGAAACAGCACCTAATCCATTACATTCACGATAACATCTGGTCGGCAAGGTGTCTGTGCAGTGTGCACGTTGTAGCTATTCTATTGCATGCACACGTGTGCCAGAGTATGTACTTACCATAATGTTAGTAGTTATAGAGAACATATTCGGAAATCATGTCCGGAGCTTAGACTTCTCAAATGTTTTAGACATTTTGATCAGATTCAATCGTTTCCTTTATGGTCTAGATTTCGCGATGGTGAGTCTTACAAATTACAAGCTATCAATATCTTAAAAGTGACTTATTCACTGTCCACCAACTTCGCTGCTCTCATTTAGAAACTTTATAATGATCAATGTTGACTCTCCCTGCGCGATAGAAAAGGTTTACATGAAAAATCGAATCACCTAAGCACTCAAACGAGTTTTTTACTTGCTTACTTTTTAGTGAGTTGTAAAAATACTAATTGTCGCTTTTCATTTGCAAGAAAGGGTCGACAAATGTCTTGTTGACATTTTATTTCAGTATTCTTAGGTAGTGAACTAGTTTGGTGTGTTTTACGAGAGCAGCTACTATGCATCCATCAAGATAATAGACAACATTCTACTCGTGGTTCCATCAGTCCGTGGCCTTATAAAAACCACTTAAGGGTGACCGCCGGCAAGGGTGCAATGCATTAGCCGGGTGTTAATGCCTTTTTTCTAAGACATGTGCTACCGATAGCTAATTCGGAAAAGGTGTGCCGTGATTTGCTGTTATACCTACGCACATTTAATTTTGTTGCAAACATAAGGTTAGGATACCATCAGCTTGCCGTTTGCAAAAAAGTAGATGATTTTGAATTACTGTTCATATTGTGTTGGCCTAGTGAAGTACTTTCATCTTTTGAAAGGAAGATTGGGAGTTCTATCCTACTAATATCACAAAACGGATTTGCCTGAAACTTGGAATCTTCATAGTTTATGACCTGTAATAAGACATAGGCTACTTTTAATCCGAGTTAGTACCTACCACGCGACCGATGCTGCGGGCGGAGGCTTGTGAATAATAAATTAATGTCTACAGTCGCTGGCGTGTTGACTGTGCTTTTAGTTGGTTTTTGATCATATCAAAATTAAGTTTTGAATGGATTAACAATGAATAGCTTGTACCTGAGAAAACTTAAAGTGAATCAGCTTTTGGAGAGTAAAGAAACTTCGAAATAAAATTGACCCGTGGAAAAGCGAATCTTAATACGAAACAAAACTAATAAAAACTAGGAAGTTTAGATGGAAATTAAGCGAATGGTATAGCGAATCAACCTTATTATTATTATTATTATTACTAGCCCGAATCATCCCACTGCAGGGCAAAGGCCTCCCTTCCTTCTCTCCATTCATCTCTATTATGAGCTATTGTACTCCATTGTGGACAGTAGGAGTCAAGCTCGTCTCTCCACCGCCGCCGCGGTCTGCCGCGTAGTCGTTTCCTGTCCCGTGGGATCCACTCGGTGGTGATCCGTGCCCACAACTCATCCGACATGCGACAGACGTGGCCCGCCCAGTCCCATTTCAATTTGCCAACTTGTTGCCCAACGTCAGCGATTTGTGTTCGGGAGCGCAGTTTACTGTTTCTGATGCGATCTGTCAGCTTAACACCTAGAATACTGCGCTCCATAGCTCGCTGACAAACCCCGAGTTTGGACTTCTGCAGATTCGTCATCGACCAGGTTTGTGAGCCGTAGGTGAGGATGGGGAGAATGCATACGTCCATTAGCTTGCGCTTAAGCGTGAGAGGAAGGTTGCCCTTCATCAGGTTCTTCATAGACCAATAGCTCTTCCAGGCATTTTCCGTGCGTCTTATGACTTCAGCATCTTGTCTGCTCTGGAAGGATACTAATTGGCCTAGATATATGTAATCAGTGACGTACGCAATCTCCTCATCCCCTATCTGTAACCTGTGCTGAGTGGTGTTCGTCATCGCTTTTGTCTTTGACATATTCATGCTGAGTCCAACTTCGAGGCTTGCAGTGCGAAGCGAAATCAACCTAATTGTAATTTTCCCAAACATCATCATCTCCTACCTATTTAAGAAACAGCAAGTTATTCTTTACAGCTATAATAAACATATCACCCTAATCTCATTCGTTATGAAAAACATAGGTAAAGCAATTCACTTAACTTCCTAAGCCGTGGCAATTCAACCGTAATACTCCATACAATGGAACCCCATGACACAGCGGTCATAAATAAAGAGTAAGAGCTTACGATACTACAAACTAAACCCGACTCTATTACCAATACATGAAGATTGAAAAAACTTTTACTGAAAAGTATGGGGAGGACTAAATAATGCCTATGAATGTGGAGCTAGGGGGCTGTGCGAGTTTTATTGACCAACAATTTTGCAAATTGAACAAGTTAATCTTTGATTATGAGAATATGAGGGAGCTGTTATGATATTAATCAAATTGTATAAGATTTATTTCCAATCCTATATAGTATGGTATTCGAAAGTCTAAAAATTGCGTGTGTTTTGGACCAAATCTATCAATAATTTGGTTTGTACTAACAAACAAAGTCACTAAATTAATTGTTGAAAAATTTAAAAAAGCAGAGGATCACTAATAGGTTCTTAGTTTAATATTTAGGCATTTAAAGATTCAACAAGACCTAGACCATGACCTAGACATTGCCTTTGGAGTCACAAAGATGTTTATTGTAGTTTAGAAAGATACGATCCAAAATACATCGGTCTATATAAAGGGTAGCAAGTAGGTAAAGCAATACGACAAATATACAATTATGGTCCTCGCAGCATTTACCAGTTGTAAAGCAACTCAACCGAATATAACAAAAGTCAAACTTAGCGGAAACGATTCAGAATTCAAAACATCTATTCATAGCTTTGATGATTACACGGTATATTAAGCTACCTCAAAACCGCCCTAAATTATTATCACAATGGGTACAAAACACAATCGTACTCGTAATTGCTTTTAATTGGACCTGTCGCATGTTGGACATTTCCTTTACTTCTTTGAGTAACATGCCTTTCCCATTGGCGGCCACAGTGAAAAAGAGTTTTAATGCGTTTTGTAAGCTAAAATTCTCGAATGCATTATTTCTTAGAGGGTTATTAGATCGTTATAAAGCTTTGTTTACTACACGAGGTCTCAAAACTTATATTGTGCGATAGGTAAAAAACTTAGCACCATTAGTTTGAAATGATTTTCTTTTAAATTCTTTGCACAGTTGTGTAACAGCATTTTTGTTTTGTCAAATAAATGTTTTCGCAATGTAAGCGTAGCGTAGTTGGTTTTTTGCGACAGAACTCCTGGCGCCGCGGACGGAACCTAGCGCGTCTGGCCACCATAGATCATTCCTTTCAAGTCGTCCTAGATACGTTGTCTAATAAAATAGCTTTTATGGGAAAATATCACACATCCTCCATTGTCGTACGCTGGCTAGTAAGTTTCCCTAAAACACTTTAGTTAAGGAGCTGAGTCCATCGATTTTATGTTATAATTATTGAATTACATTTATAACAAGTTAAAATTATAAAACCGACTTAAGTTTTGTAAAATCAGAGAAATTTCCTGCTTCCTCTCGAGGTAAATTTATGTTCATAACTTCGAAGATCCTCATCAGATCCTCAACATTTGTTTATGATGCTATCTCGGGAGTAAGTATACTTTTTCAAACATAAAAACAATTTTTAAATCGGTCTATTAGTGACGGAATAGTCGGTAAACATACATAAAAAAATACACACAGTAGAACATAAAACCTCCTTTATTTTATTTTTAAAAAAACACAATAAATGAATAATACCTACAAAGGGTAACAATATAGTTACCAACCTTTGAGGTTAACTAAAAGGCATTTTTTTCACATTTATTACTACGAGACATAACCTTATTCGGTAGGTCTCTTTGCTAATGTCTAAAATGACCGTCAACCATTAGGCAAAGCTAAGGCTATCGTTAAACGTAGTGGTTATATTCTCTTCGACTATCGTCTTATTTAAACAAAAACAACACAATATACCTACTATGTGAACATCTTGAGGCATCCCTTAAGATTTTTAAAGTCAAGCGTCATAAAGTTTGCTCAATACATTCAACTCTTCGCTACAATAGTCTCTACACTGTGTATATTTCCCTGTTTACTTACGATGAGGATATTCTTATATTCCCTAACCCTTGTTTCCGAGCATTTTTCCCGAGATACCGATTATATCCCGGATGTATTATGCATGAGATGGGATAACTCCGCGGTCAGGCACTAAACAAGCTCCAGCTAGGTTTAGCGTTATGCGATAACGAAAAAAATCAGGAGTTGATCTCGCTACTATAATACCTGTTCATTGAAAAATGCTTGCCTGTGTCAATTTCAACTTTTAAAGACTACTCAGCCGTTTGAAGATCATGAGCTCGAGCCATTTAGAAATATACACATTAAATGCATTCGTATAGAACTTACGAAAAAGCGCTTTCGTACTTCGCTAAGGAACTTGTCTCACGACAGATCGCTATTTTCGTGTATAACAAAAAATGAAATGGCGGCAACAGTTAATGAATCGCCGAGACAGACCGGCGTCGGGGCGTCGACATTACAATGTTAATGTGTGTTTTGCACTGACTAGTATCATTTTATCGCGGTTTCTAAGTATCGTTAGAAGCAAAGTAACAAACAAAAACTATAGAAATAATATTATTTACTTACCACTAACAGTTGTTGCTTTGTTGTTGTGTCTTGTAGTTTAAACCATTTCCATACAATACAATATTTTAGTGATCTTTTTCTCGTGTAAATGATCAGTTATAAAACAGTGACCGCTAAGGAATAAGTACAAAATGCCATATCAATATCAATTAAAATAAAATAAAACACATAGCGATTAAGCATTGTAATAGCATGTGCCAGCGGTTCGCTAGATCTTCCACTATTTTCCTTTAAAAACCCAAAAATTTCGCAGACAACTACAAAATATATAAAGCTCTAGACGAATCCCATGAAATGCGGAGTACATTAGTTCCCCTACGTCCCCTCTCCCCCTGAATTGATTGCAATCCGATACATATTAACCCATTGGCTTATGCATAGGTTCCTAAAGGCAAAAGGCAGTATCTCCCATAGTTTAGAAATGATAGTAGGATACTTAAATCATGAAAAGTCAAATTTGGCGGCTTTAAAAATTGCGCTTAGTTTAATAATAAAACGATTTATTTACATTATGATGTGATTATGATAAGATATCAGAGTTTCGTTTCATGAAAATGAATATGTGTGAAATCTCTGTGTGACGGTGACACTAACCCTGAATTATGTACTCGTACTAAAATAAGGCAGTATAGTTTACGGGCATAGCTTCTCTAAGATATTGAGTCTAATGAAATCGCGGTCATCAAGCGATCATCATAATAATTGATCGATGACGTCACCGCTGGTAGTCAGGGGCCATGCGACGACCCGTGGTCACGCGTTTCCCCCATTTCCACCAGCACGTCAAATACTGTAATAAACAGTCGTTCAGAACATGCAAGACCTTATTTGAGGTCGTGACACCTGTTACCGTACATTAAGTTTTATTTTTATAAAGATCTTTAGTGTTTTTGATAAAAGTTTTATTAAACATTTAGTTTTTTTAATTGAATTTTTTCACGAGACAATTCCAAGATAAGAAAGTTCAACAAATATATCTACGTTCTGCAGTTAGGTTTTACAGAGAAAAAAGAACATAATAACGAATAAGTTAATTAAAAAAAAAACAAGGAATCGAATGCGTGAAATCGAAAGTAGGTACATTGAAATTAACACATACTATAATTTCCAGAAATGTCTACCGCAACTTGGGAATACAGTCGTGATCATATTTCATTTCATTTCTATACGCGTACTTTGATCGAACCTTTCTAGTCCTTTAGAACCTTTCTATAAGGCTGAAACTAAGAAAATGGTATGTATGCTGAATCAAAACCTATTTTTCCTTAGCAACTTTGAGCCAGACCACGTACTACTTCTAGCTAGACCTTTGAAAAATTCACTAATGTAGGTACATCATTAGTCAAAGCAATGTTCGAACAAAATTATTCGAATTACGTAACATAATTAGCATGTTCATAGCCTTTTCCTAGAATATTTTAACAATAATTCGGAACAAGTGGACCACATCACGAACATTACGAACCGTAATTGCTATGGTGGTCCCATAAATACTTTGGATAAAGATTAAGGAAAATTCAAATTAATTAGGTATGCGGGCTTTTAAAATATTACAAGCGATAAACCAGTACAACTAAACAAACAATTAACTTGTTTTTTAAGTGAATTATGTGATTTTTATTGTAATTCCTTAGATTGCGTAGCCTTTACACGCGTGACTGAGGACCTATTCTCTAATATTATTGCAAATACGTGCATGTACATACATAATTAACGCCCTTTATTGAAAAGGCAGAATTACGTAATTTTTTTATTGTGCTCAAAACAGAAAAAGAAACAAAATCAGATACTTCACTTTTTTTAGAAATAAAGAGTTTGAATACAATCGTATAAAATACAGAACGTTGTCGTCGTTACTTCCATATTTTTCCGATTAGTCGCGGATAACGCTCGAAACTCTTTCGCAGCACTTTCATCGATTATGCCATTATTGTCGATTCGTTCTTATCTGGCAGTGAAAGCTTCCGATAAAGGAAAACGTGGGAGCCCCCGCCAAGGAAAGTACCTGCTTACACAATATCACAATACTGCATTCAATTACGCTATTTTCTAGTGATTTACCGTTTTTTGACGCAATTAGTGCAATTGTAACTAGAGACTGCTGATGGAGAAACGTGGAATATGCAGCTAGTTTCTGATTTAAGAATTTTGATTACGCTTGTTGAAATTCATAGGTATTCAGTAACTGAATTTAATTCCTGTTAAGTGGAACTAATCGTTATCAATTTTAGTAATGAGTGCATACCCTATTATAAGACATACTATTTATGAACACATATGAAAATGTAATTAAATAAAATGCCTGAGATAATAATTACAATCAATAAGTAGTTATTTACAACTATATCACATTGAACTAATCAAGAAAAAGTATATTTCTGGTTTTGCAATAATTCAAATACACAATAAGTTATGAAAAAAACAACAAAATTTTACTTGAAAAAAATCTTTAAAAATATTATTAAATAAATATTTAATTTATTATAATGTCTAATACAACTCACGATAGTTTTGAAATTTAAAAATATTTTTCAAATAAGTATATAAAATTAAATTCAGTTTCGATTGTACTGACATACAATCATTAACGTCGCCAATAAGAACTGTTAGCTTAATTCTTAAAGGAAATCGTAAAAACAAATCAAAAATGCACGCACCTGCAAATAACGGTAACATTTAAGTAACAAAACACTGTAAATCTGAAGTGCGCTGTGCAACAAAAAGTTGCATTCTGTTGCGTGCAGAATGTTGATACACGACATTATGTTGCACCTGTCGGTAAGACGCGTGCGGCCGTACTTCGTCCATTTACTGAGCTATACACAAGCAAAAAATATCACGACTGGACTCGTATCCTAAAGCAGGGTAGACATTCCCCAGATCTTTAGGCGTTTCAGATCCATTGAAGACATCTAGGGGAGTAGACAGAGGCCACGAAGTCGATAAGCTATCGAGATACTTGCTTTTAAACCCAAAATTACCATCCTGCATGTCTTCGTAAACGGACCTACTGGAAAACAATAATTAAATAAACTTAAAACATTGATACGGCAGAAGAAGACTTACCTCTATTCAATTTACTCACAGCAGGCTCGCATCTTCGCTCACATGAATCCAACATCCCACAGATTCTTGACACTCATGGATTCTTCCCACTTAAAGACTTCTATCAAAATATTTTGCAGCAAAAATTAGATGATAACAGCTTTTTTATTCCATTTAGTATTACAAAGTATAACTAAACTAAGTATAAAATAATACAAAAACCTTTAAAATATGAAACATAACTCATTTATTCATACACTTGACATCTTACACCATGGATTCCTCGTTTATACATTGCTACTGAAACAAGAACGGTCTTAAGCACGATTATCTGTATGTCTGATTTTAATGTAAACCTTCCCGTGACATGCTTAAGAACTACATAGGTGTACTACATACCTACTTACAAAATGTGCACACGCATTGTAATGTACATTTGGACGTTCCTGACAAAACTTGACATATTTAAAGGTATACGACCGACTAAAGATCTAAGTGTAGGTCTATTGCTTCTGAGGTACATTTATAAAACCTTTAACGTTAATGTCTATAACGATCCCAAATCATCAAAAACGAGTGCTAAAGGTACAGTGCGCGAGCGCAGCTCCAGAGCCAGTTTTTACTCACATTGCTTTCAGGCTGTTCTTTGTTGGTCCTTATGACGTGAAGAGCATTAATTCTTATCAAGTAGGTTTTTATAAATTCATTGATGTTTTACACCTGCAGTCTGCAACATCCTCAGTTTGTTAATAGCAATAAATGATCTTGAATCATCGTATTTACCTACTAGTTTTTCGTAACCACCTCAATCGGTCTCTCGATGCTGAGGATCGTGACTCTCCGACGTAGCACATACTCAGTTTTATTTTCCAGAAATTTCGGTTTATCAGTTACCTCATTAGATTCACTGGTCTCTCCAAATTTTCTGACACCTGATTGACCATTGGGAGCTTGTACTATTTGGCTTTTTGCTTTTCTCTGTGCCTGTTACCACCAGTATTTTGTAACTTAAATATACCTATAATTATTAATAAGTGAGGTGAAACCTGATTGAATATCTCTCATCTTCGGGGAGAATAAGTCGTGAGTGATATATATTTTTAGAGAGTTTATATTTCTGACGAAATGATACTTGTGCTATCATCATAAAATCCTACAACTCATACCTACTAAAGCAGCGACCACACAATTAAACCCTCGCCGTCACGCTTTCTACCTCACATTGTTATGTAAATGTTACGCATTAACGTAATTTTAATCCTATAACGAAACCATCAAGCGTTTCAATTAGTACTTCGGTGCTACACATGCTGAGTTGAGATGTAAAAGGTGGTACTTAAAGTATCTTGAAACATTATCATCAATAAGGTATAGACGTCTCCAAACACTTTTCAAAATTGATCAAACTTTTCTACACTCAACGCACTCACATTACTCTTTTTCTCTCTATCTCTAATTCCTTGCTTAAATGAGAAGTTGAAATTGAAAGACTGGATTTAAAATAATTTTTTTTTGTTCTGAAGAATGTTTTAGTTTTGGTATTTTTTTTCTACTCTGACCCTATTCATACTGTAGTAAACTTGGCGAAGTTAGTATATTCTTGTCACTCTTATATCAATGAAAAGAGTAGACAACATAACTTGTATACCAGTACACTAACGGTCTCATGCATAATCAATTTTGTCCATTTATCACGCAGATCCAAGCTCTCTAAAACATTCTTTAAAAATTTACCATTCATAATCACGTTTTAGCTCTAATACCTAGATTATCAGCGTTGTAAACTTATCAACTCCAATACCCTACTTTATCTCTCTAATAGCGTAAAAAATGGCCGATATTAGATCGATCAGCTGTTTGTCTTGCTGAAAATTTTTGTTGGAGAAAATATAAATAATGCTTTGGCTGTGAATTTCACTATTGAAGATGTAAATAGTTGTTTTTGGAAACGAATTATGATATTGATAGAAAAAACTTTATAACATGCAAATCTTGCGATTTACATCATCAATTTCACACCATAGGAAGATGAGCTAAATTATCCGATTACTTACCAAAACTATACTAAACAATACCTACTACCTACCAGCTAAAGAGCTGGAGGCGTTGGATCGTCATGAGGTATATGGCTACTAGGGTAGGTCTAGTCTAGGTAAAAAATAGAAGGTATAAGGTATCTACTGAATATTATATAGTATTAGCAAAGAGCATGTAATAGTAGTATTAGGGCAAAATCTAACCATAGGTTTAATTATTTGCTATTTATAGAAAGATGCTGTCGATCATCACGGCTTATCAGCCGCTTCTACAGCCTCAGTGGAACAAATAAAAAATACTGCCGTTTTCCAACTGCAAAATGTATTTATTTATTGTAAATAAGAATAGCATTTTGAATAAACGTTTTTTAACAACTTGTAAAAACAATAGAAATGGTATTTCCCTGCTATTGTAGGTAGGTAAAGTTACTATTGATAAAGTTACAATTTGTTCAAAAAAAAAGCTCATTCATTCAAATTGACTCAATGGCACACTAATTTCACTTTGTCCAGTATTTTACAACTTCATGGCTTCATCTGTCGCTTGGTTGAGCTGGTCCCGGGTGCAGGTGGCAGGGTACAGTGGGCAGGAGAGCAAGCATGGCATAGCCTGTGTGCAGGCTCCATACTGGCATTAGATTTGCCTATTGTTGATTGTTCCCCATTTGTTGGCTTCCAAAGCAAACAACATGGGCAGCCTATTGAGTGACTTCCACGTCTGCTACTGCAGGTCGTGCCGGAGGATTGGAATCCAGTGGAGGGATTTTTATTCATTCATTTTTAGAGATGCTTTGTCCAGCTTCTTCCTGCAATTTCCGCAGCAATTAATTCTGCAGGGGTCAGTTTCTTTCATGCTGAAACAAATCAACAATCATGTTTAGTTTATGTACTTTATGTACTTACATCAAAATGGTTAGTATACCAGTACTATGTATATAAATAGGTAAGTAAGTACTTACCCTATTATATTCAAGCCAATATCCACTATGAGCTCTTTTATTTACTTTCGTTTTTGTTTGTTTATTTCATACCGAAACGAAACGAATGGAAAAATGACAATGAAGAAGATAATGTTTTGACATTATGTACTTCAAAACCACAGATCAAAAACAGTTTATCTATCGAATCCTCTTTTACTGGCTTGTAAAGCGTGATCATGCAGAATTTTAAACAATATTTTCATTATAATGGTAACATTTTGTTGTTATAAATCAACTTTAGATATGAGAGGTTTACATTTTGATTATGAATAAAATTTTTCTTAAAACGTTCTGTAAGCCTAAAATAGATTTTAGATGCGTATTAGTTAAGTCATCAGTAAAGCTGTAATAGCTCCTTTTTATGCATAAGACCCTAAACAGTTATTTCACAGTTATAGACGTTGCAACTGGTTGCAGTTCGCCTAGTAGACATATACAGTAAATCTTTCGTCATTCAGGAAATTTTCTTTGTATTTCCTTGGCCTAAGCCCGTCGTGGGAGCAGTTGAGTGAGTGCGTGTGAACTAACTGTGACAATAGCCTCAGCACACATGATTTACGTACTAACTGGTGGTGAAGCTGTGACTCTCTACAGATAGTAAAGAGGGCTCTGATTTAGAGGAGACATTACGACGAACAATGCCGAATCGGAGTGCTGCAATCGCACTATAATTATGCCACAGTCTAGAGAAATAGCTTGAACAGTTTCATCTGTCTCATACGACCTATTTCAATTCACTATCAGCTATTATATAAAGTGACTTGAGAAATAGAGTTATCAAACAATTTTTTTTAGTTCCCTATGAGGTTTTTTTCTACACTTGAATTTTCTTTGTCGTGGATATTAAAAAGTACGAACATAGTATCGTATTCAGTATATTTCAAATATCTGCAGACCGTTGCTTCGCTCACAGAGCTTGAACATCCTCTAACTAAAGGGGCGCAATTATAAATAGGCTATCTTCAAAAAGGTTTGCCTAGCTGTTTCCTCTGTGCTATGTAGTTGCGTAGGACGCATGGGAACATATCCTCTGCGACTCGGTCACAGGTGAGCAGTACCCGACGCACGCACCAATTACAGCTGATTGCCGGTTAATTAGCGTTCTGCATGCAAAGCGGACGAACGATTACCGTGCTCTGATTCTTCATGAGTTCGACGTTGAAACTTTGAAAGTAAGTGAAGAAGTGGTTGTAAGCTTCTTTAGAGGAAAAATATGTATGCTTGGATCTAGCACAAAAGTGGCTATAATTTCAATACGGAACTAAGTCTGTGTTTTTTAACATCGTTCGATGCAAATTAGCTTTTCTTTAAGTTTGTTACATTATTTTATTTTGATAATAATTTTATAAAACTGTTTTCTATCTTATAATACCGCGGCTCAATTACCTACCAATTAAACCTGTATCAAAAACACTCTCAGCCATACAGTCTAATAGCACAAACAGTTTGCTCTAAGACGTGGTCTTGCAACTCTCCATTGTCGTCTGCCATTGCACCCACGTGACGTGAGATTACATCTGCGTATCTTTCAGGGCGATCCATCATCACAATCTGGGTTGAAATTACTAAACTTATGTGTGAGAAACATTCAGAAAAATATTACAAAACGTAATATTGTGTAATAGGTTAAGCTTGTGTCGGTTTTAATGAGATCTAAGAATTTGACGCGGATTCCTCATCGAATTTTTTTTATGATAACTAGGTATATACTAACGGTCTCATGCATAATCAATTTTGTCCATTTATGACGCAGATCCAAGCTCTCTAAAACATTCTTTAAAAATTTACCATTCATAATCACGTTTTAGCTCTAATACCTAGATTATAAGCGTTGTAAACTTATCATCTCCAATACCCTACTTTATCTCTCTAATAGCGTAAAAAATGGCCGACATTAGATCGATCAGCTGTTTGGCTTGCTGAAAATTGTTGTTGGAGAAAATATAAATAATGCTTTGGCTGTGAATTTCACTATTGAAGATGTAAATAGTTTTTTTTATGGAAACGAAAATGATATTGATAGAAAAAACTTCGCAAGATTTACATCATCAGTTTCACACCATAGGAAGATGAGCTAAAATATCCGATTACTTACCAACCAAAACTATACTATACAATACCTACAACCTACCAGCTGAAGAGCTGGAGGCGTAGGGATCGTCTTGAGGTATATGGCTACTAGGGTAGGTCTAGTCTAGGTAAAAAATAGAAGGTATTAGGTACCTACTGAATATTATAATAGTATTAGGGCAAAATCTAACGATAGGTTTAATTATTTGCTATTTATAGAAAGATGCTGTCTACCATCACGGCTTATCAGCCGCTTCTACAGCCTCAGTGGAACAAATAAAAAATACTGCTTTTTCCAACTGCAAAATGTATTTATTTATTGTAAGTAATAAGAATAGCATTTTGAAAAACATTATTTTAACAACTTGTAAAAACAATAGAAAATATGTATTTCCCTGCTGTAGGTAAAGTTACTATTGATAAAGTCTCAATTTGTTCAAAAAAAAGCTCATTCATTCAAATTGACTCAATGGCACACATAATTTCACTTTGTCCAGTATTTTACAACTTCATGGCTTCATCTGTCGCTTGGTTGAGCTGGTCCCGGGTGCAGGTGGCAGGGCACAGTGGGCAGGAGAGCAAGCATGGCATTGCCTGTGTGCAGGCTCCGTACTGGCACTAGATTTGCCTATTGTTGATTGTTTCCCATTTGTTGGCTTCTAAAGCAAACAACATGGGCAGCCTATTGAGTGACTTCCACGTCTGCTACATTTCATAAAAAATCGAATTCGAGACTTTCTATTTTTATTCATTCATTTTTAGAGATGCTTTGTCCAGCTTCTTCCTGTACTTGATTTCCGCAGCAATTAATTCTGCAGGAGACAGTTTCTTTCATGCTGAAACAAATCAACAATCATATTTAGTTTATGTACTACATCAAAGTGGTAGTATACCAGTAGGTACTATGTATATAAATAGGTATGTAAGTACTTACCCTATTATCTTCAAGCCAATATCCACTATGAGCTCTTTTATTTACTTTCGTTTTTGTTTGTTTATTTCATACCGAAACGAAACGAATGGAAAAATGACAATGAAGAAGATAATGTTTTGACATTATGTACTTCAAAACCACAGATCAAAAACAGTTTGTCTATCGAATTCTCTTTTTACTGGCTTGTAAAGCGTGATCATGCAGTATTTTAAACAATATTTTCATTATAATGGTAACATTTTGTTGTTATAAATCAACTTTAGTTATGAGAGGTTTACATTTTGATTATGAATAAAACTTTTCTTAAAACGTTCTGTAAGCCTAAAATAGATTTTAGATGCGTATTAGTTAAGTCATCAGTAAAGCTGTAATAGCTCCTTTTTATGCATAAGACCCTTAGGGTCTTATGCATAAAAAGGAGCTACTGCATGGAGGAGAATACTGCATGATCACGCTTTACAAGCCAGTAAAAAGAGAATTCGATAGACAAACTGTTTTTGATCTGTGGTTTTGAAGTACATAATGTCAAAACATTATCTTCTTCATTGTCATTTTTCCATTCGTTTCGTTTCGGTATGAAATAAACAAACAAAAACGAAAGTAAATAAAAGAGCTCATAGTGGATATTGGCTTGAAGATAATAGGGTAAGTACTTACATACCTATTTATATACATAGTAGGTACCTACTGGTATACTACCACTTTGATGTAGTACATAAACTAAATATGATTGTTGATTTGTTTCAGCATGAAAGAAACTGTCTCCTGCAGAATTAATTGCTGCGGAAATCAAGTACAGGAAGAATTTGGACAAAGCATCTCTAAAAATGAATGAATAAAAATAAAAAGTCTCGAATTCGATTTTTTATGAAATGTAGCAGACGTGGAAGTCACTCAATAGGCTGCCCATGTTGTTTGCTTTAGAAGCCAACAAATGGGAAACAATCAACAATAGGCAAATCTAGTGCCAGTACGGAGCCTGCACACAGGCAATGCCATGCTTGCTCTCCTGCCCACTGTGCCCTGCCACTTGCACCCGGGACCAGCTCAACCAAGCGACAGATGAAGCCATGAAGTTGTAAAATACTGGACAAAGTGAAATTATGTGTGCCATTGAGTCAATTTGAATGAATGAGCTTTTTTTTGAACAAATTGAGACTTTATCAATAGTAACTTTACCTACAGCAGGGAAATACATATTTTCTATTGTTTTTACAAGTTGTTAAAATAATGTTTTTCAAAATGCTATTCTTATTACTTACAATAAATAAATACATTTTGCAGTTGGAAAAAGCAGTATTTTTTATTTGTTCCACTGAGGCTGTAGAAGCGGCTGATAAGCCGTGATGGTAGACAGCATCTTTCTATAAATAGCAAATAATTAAACCTATCGTTAGATTTTGCCCTAATACTATTATAATATTCAGTAGGTACCTAATACCTTCTATTTTTTACCTAGACTAGACCTACTCTAGTAGCCATATACCTCAAGACGATCCCTACGCCTCCAGCTCTTCAGCTGGTAGGTTGTAGGTATTGTATAGTATAGTTTTGGTAAGTAATCGGATATTTTAGCTCATCTTCCTATGGTGTGAAACTGATGATGTAAATCTTGCGAAGTTTTTTCTATCAATATCATTTTCGTTTCCATAAAAAAAACTATTTACATCTTCAATAGTGAAATTCACAGCCAAAGCATTATTTATATTTTCTCCAACAACAATTTTCAGCAAGCCAAACAGCTGATCGATCTAATGTCGGCCATTTTTTACGCTATTAGAGAGATAAAGTAGGGTATTGGAGATGATAAGTTTACAACGCTTATAATCTAGGTATTAGAGCTAAAACGTGATTATGAATGGTAAATTTTTAAAGAATGTTTTAGAGAGCTTGGATCTGCGTCATAAATGGACAAAATTGATTATGCATGAGACCGAGATTACAACCTTAGTTAGAACTTGAGAAACTTATTATGTCGCCTGATGAATCGATACTATTTAGCGTTAGACAATTCCATAACTAAGGTGCCACATGACTAAGAATATATCAACCTAGTGATATTTTCCGAAAATATAAAAGCCTGAAAAAGTAAGGCAAAGGAGAGTTAATAACTAAAAGTTATAGCACAGAAGAGGCACAAAAGGCAATTATATTTGCAATTTTAATTGTGAAATTTAAAGCTACTTTGTTAGAACTATGAAAACATAGTAGGTAAGGTAACGGTGTCTGCTGTGCAACGTAAATTTCCTCTCCAACTATACATTAAAGCTTTGAGTGCAGAGTCAATGCCCAAATCCAGAAGTCCAACGGTCCCCCACTGGTACATTAATTTGACAATGTTGCCGCATCGTGGCGTGCCACACGCCAACATTCACTAAGTACAGGCTAAATGGAAATGCATTGAACGTTACGGCTTATGAAACGATGTATATCAGCCCTTTCAGACGTCTCAAACACGAAATGCTTCAAAGACCGCAGAAATAACATATTTATTGATATTTACTTTGACAGAAATACGGATTCGTGTAAAATCAAAACTGGGGCAGCGGGTCAAACTCTTATTCTGCAGGGAACTACAATTTATATTCATGATATATACTTTCAAATAAATACGAGTTCCATTTCCGTCCTAGAAAACAATCGAAGTAAGATGAAAGAGCATCACTGATCGCATGATTACTTTTACAGATGACTACATAAATGAGTCGACACTGTAAACTGGAGAAAACAGAAACGGGAAATGGTAAACAAACACAAGAAAGAAACAAATGAATGCGAGAATAGCGATATGTGTTTCACAAATGCGGATTCGCAGACTGTTCATGTGGAGACAGAAATCGTATATAATTAACCGCCCGTGGCCTACAGACAGCCGTAAAATCACAAATAAACAAACATTACTGGCTGCTCATTCAGATTAGATGTGTTGAAAATAAGTATGACACACCTTTTATATATGGTTCCTTATAATTAAGTCTCTGAAGGCAGAAAGATCGGTAGATTTTGGCTTGTACCAAAGTCAGAAAAACCTATTTGCCTTTTATTTCAAACTCACTTAGCAAATATTAGGTGTTATTGAACTGCGTACTTATTTAAAGTTTTTTTATGAAAGTTATTTTAAGTTCAACACATAATTATTTAAAAAAAAAATACGAGATCTTATTAAAAATGTACCAGCAGTTTTGAAGCTGCTAAATGACTCTATTTCTGCAAAGAGGCGAAAGAGTGACACAATAATTATGGTACAAGACGTCTTCCAACTGCTGTAAAATGCGAAATTGTAAGCACCTAGCGCATGGCGCCGCGACGCCTCGCTGAAAAGAGAAAACGTTTGACCGCCGTCTAAGAACGCACTCCAGCTACCTATCCAGGGAATAAAGATTAAGAATCAAATATTCTTTTAATTAATGAATCAGACTCTTGATATATAATAACAAAGTGGAAATATGTATTTCCAAAAAATATCTTTGAATAAGAGACCGAAAATATTTCGATTCGTCCGTAGATCGGTTTCTCCGATGAATCGGAACATTACCGGTCAACTGACCGCTGACGCTCTCGGACGCTGAAAAAAAATTACTTTCTGTTAGCTGATATCCCGTATTTTTGAGAGAACAAATAATGTTAGATTAAATATACCTAGGTACTACTCGTACAAGTCTTCAGTCTTGCGGATGTTTATTAGAAAACAAAGGCATGTCGGCTCTTTTATTATTCTCAGCACAAACACGCCTGATTGGATTCTTAAACTAGGTAAGAAATTTCGAAGCCAAGGCTTACAAAGGCTAAAAACATTTTATTTGTGCGTTGAAGCTAGTCTATTCTGTGGCATTTTGTAATCATTTTACTGTTCCTATCGTGAAACAAAAGCGGCTACAAGTAGTTGTAGATAAAGCTATGTTTTTGAGTGTCACTTCTAATCTCAACCAGTAAAACTTAGCGGATAGCTCATGCAGGCTTTAAATATAGGCAGGACTCAGGACTCATCTCTAAAACAGATTGTTTATAACATTAAGATTAAAAGTGTCCTCCTAAGTGCGTCCTCCGACGGCCAGACGCGGATGTAGCCGCTTTTAGACGGAGTGCGAAGGATCTGCGATGGCCTGAGACACCGCCCATGCGTCCGAATTATGCTGGGTTTCTGGTAATCAGACATCTACTCAAACGGGATCTTTAGACGACACTTCCAAATCTATTCTAGACGAAGAAAGCTAAAAAATATAAATTAGGTAGCTTACCACTAGTGACTAGTTTGACAAGTGACTAGTCATTCCCCTCAATTTTATCAAACTTTAGAACCGTACCTCCGTACAGGACAGTAGAATCGTAATTTTTTTTTGAATTTTCAGTATTTATTACATTCAGGATGTTTTACTAAAAACTCAGGTTTCAGATATTTCGTGAGAAACACAGATAACCTACCTATCTGTGTTTCTCACTAAGTATTTAGCTCTCGGTTCAAAATAATCTGAGATTGCTTCGAAATGTTCGTCGGGTACAAATTTTATCAAAAAATTACTAGTAAGTAAGTAGGTACCTATAAAATTATGTCAAGAGACAAGTTGAATGATTCACAAACACGTTTGAAGGAAGAGACAATGAACGAACCTCTTATACTTAATTTTATAAGCATTCACTAGCCTCCTACGAATAGAGTTTCAATTTCGAACAAGTTATAACATGAATTGCAGTAGCTAAGCTAGGAAATCTAGTTCCGTAATATATTAGCACACCCAAATGACTCAATAACCAGTATCCAATCCGAAAGAGTCCTTGAACCGTTCGGTGCAAAGGCCTAGACATTATGAGTGTTACCAACTTAGCTACTTTCGCGCAAGTTATAGCAAATTTTTGCTAAACTGGGTACAGTTCGGTTACTCTCTGAAAACTTGAAACATTTATGTTTTTAAATGTTCTCGGCTTTTGCATTGTTTTTTTGCTGTTTAAACAAAAAATGATTTTCTTAAACTTCAGATTATTTTTAGTTTCAGAGGCATTACCATTTTAGTTTTTTTAAATTTTTCCATAATGTTTTACGACTGTAGCACCTTTTTATAGGTGCAGTTGGCTACAGTGGCTAGTGTTAGTAGCGGGCTGGCCTTGTGACCTATTATCGGCCTTGCAGTTGCAGTATGCAGGTGCTGCCATCTACAATACCTGTTTACAATAGTAGCCATGCACTAATTACTATTGGAACAAGGCAGCAGCTTGCTCAGGTGCATTTTTACATAACCACGCATATTTCCTAGTGAAAAAATGTGGCTTGCAAATGTGCAATGTGCATTTTGTTTTATGGACGGTCTATTTTGGTTGTAAAGAGTTGAAGTTCCGGTTCTTCTTCGAGACTTATAGAAGTCTTCATTATTTTAAGATCCTACCTAGTTGTAAAGTTGCCAGGTGCAATACTCTACAATACTATTTTAATCTATGGTTATTTTATCTCTAGCTAGGGCCACATAAATGGATTAAAGGTAGGTACCTACACATGCATTATGCAAAAATAATTTATCTTTGATGTTCTAGCTACTTAGGTGCTAACAATAAAAATGGTCAAAATAAACCAGATGATGGTTCTCGAAACATCTTAAGCGCTGTACTGCTGACCCTACAGTGCCATGTCTATTGTCAAACCTTTTATCATAGCCAACAATTTATTGGTACAAATAGGCCGATAGATAATCGATAGGCAAACTACACTTGTTCACGGAAACACAAACACAATGACCGCGACTTCACTTGAAAATTTAAAGATAATACTCGTCGCGTGTCGAAGATGGGCTACAGACTGAGATACTCTATTGAGTTCCTGCCAATTTTGGCTAAATTTAAGACCTCCCTTATTATGTAAGTGGTAAGGTTAGTTATACCTTGGTGTATGGTAAGTATATGTTGGCAGGATAGTCGGTTCTGGTTCAAACAAGAGGTGTTTGCGGGAGATAGCGGCTATCGCCTGAGAACGTCAAACAGGCGGGCCCGTGCGTGCCACTGCTGACAAGTCACAACTGAGGAAATACCTCCCTATATGGAGATACCTGAATCAGGTGTAGGTAGGTACCTACTATGCAAGTTAAAAATAATAATTATGTTTATAATGGAATAAGAGCTTCCTAGAGCTCAGATGGCTGCTAAAATGTTATATTTTATATACCTACCCAGCAATGAGGGTGGTGCTGAGCTAAAATAGGTAATAATAAATTAAATTATTGTAATTCTTACTTACCACTTCCATGGCTGAACGAAAGTTACAAAATGTTTGTCGGACAATTCGTCAATACGACCAAAGACGATTAATATCTAGAAGACAGACAAAGGCCATACACAAAATCGTAACCCGATCCCGCAGTACCAGATAGCCTGAAAACTTTAAAACATCAATTTTATCCAAGAAATTTCAATACTTAGTAGTAGGTAGCAACAATATTCAATATTTAAACATTTTAAACTAGAAAGTAATTGAAATTTCTTGGATAAAATTGATGTTTTAGAGTTTTCAGGCTATTTTTTAGGGTTACGATTTTGTGTATGGCCTTTGTCTGTCTTCTAGATATTAATCGTCTTTGATACGACATTGACGAATTCTATTTGGATGAACAATTATACTAAATAGATAGTAGGTATGTGTGACTTTTAGACCCTAGGTAAATATTAGATAACTAATAATATCTTTAACATGTTTTGTTCCTTAATTTCTGCGAAAGTCATATTTCGAAGGTCCTTTAGATATAGTAAACAACATAATCAAAACAAGCTCGAAAAATGAATTTATAGGTTTCTGCGACTATAACTAAAGGGTAAAATGGATCATAAACATAAAAGACGCAAAATAAAATTTACCATTGAAAATTTTACGAGTGTTTCCAACTTAACTAATTTAACAGGTTATTTTCACCGCACGAAACAAAAGTATAAAATGCGAATGTGCTGTTTCAACTATTGTGAAATCGGTATATTTTTATTATTTTTGCTGCAAATTGTGGTATGGTGCGTGATTTAATTTGACGAGTGTCGGAACTTGGCCCGTTTGGTATGCGCCACGAAGCGGCTACATCCGTCCACTGTACACTGTAGGTAGAGTAATGTAGTATTCTACAACCAACATTTTAATATCTTACCATAAGAACCTTAGATAATCTTTCCGTTTTATAATAGGTAAATTAAGCTAGTATACCCTACCTTCAATACTATTTTTATTAAAGCCATGACAATTTATGAACTATTTTAATTTCCCAGACATACTCGTACAAACAATCTTAAAAACTAATTTAAATCATGATCTTACTAGATATGAACCATTTAACCTAATACTGGCATAATCTGCATAATATTCTCTGTCCATAAAAGCCCGTTTTTAACTTTGGAGAGATCGATACCTTGCGTTATGCAAATAAAAGAAATGGTTTACGAAGATTTTTTTAAATTAAATAATATTTAATTCGAATTATTTTGAGATGTTATATAGGTAGATAGTACTTATAATGTAATACTGAATTAAGGTTAACTATGGTCCGCGTCCGGCGCCGCAAGTTAAATGACGTAAATAGATAGGACACAATGAAACGGAGTGGTTTATTATAATATTTGTGAATAATTACATATTACTACGCCAGGGCATATCCGACGAATAAATATATTAAAAAAAACCTATTATCATTTAGGTAGGTATCTCCCAAAAACATCACTTATTTTCGTCGAAGGTTAAAAATAGGCAAAGCTTACCCCCTAAAATAAAAACTGTCATAAAGACTAATTAATTATTTATACTTAGAAATGCATTGTTTTGTGCACTTTTTCTAACTTAGTTTTAACTGAAATAAGAAAATGTATTTCATAAACATGGAAACATTTAGGTACCTGTTTATTCCTTAGCGGCTAGACCAATATGGATAAAACATGGAATACAAGTAGACTGAGATTATGAACGAAGCCATGTGTGGACGCTAGTCTAACTATAAGAATGCCTGATTATTGTATCAAATATTGCAATCAGCACAGTACCGCTCATTAGATACAAAGTACTATAAGCGTGTTTATTCAAGCATCGATATTATCGACTATCAAGCGAGTTGCTCGATCGAGCGGAATGCAACAATCGAAGCCACTTGGCACTAGTCTAAGAGTCAACTGCAATTAAAACATCAGGGTAAATAAATTGAAAATGTTCAAAACCACTATGATAATTAAGTCAATTGTCATTAATTCTGCCTATACTTCAGAACGTTTCCCGATTTATAAATGTAAGACTGTCAGGCACAGTGGTGTGTTAGATGGGTCAAAGTAAAGGATACCAGTGGCCAGCTTGAACAAAGATGAGATGTAGGTGATGATAACTGTGTTTCGTTTAGTTTTCTCAAGTCAAGTTCCTATATTTTTATGTATGATCTAGCAAGAAGCTAAGATTGTGAACTTGTTACCGATTAAATTACCAGCTAAAACTGTTCTTTCTTGTCACTCTTATGACAATAAATAAAAAATAAAATAAATATATAAAAAAGTGATGATGGGCTCCTATACTACATAGAAGTATTCGAAGCACAGGTGCTGACACACCTGCCTCGACCCGTGCGGTGACAATTCGCGGCAACTCGATTACCTCTCGATAACATCGATTAATATGCTGTTTTGTGTAATTAATCTCTTATGCACCTACTCATTTATGTAGGTAGGTACACCATTATCATAAAAACTTGAAAAATTATTTTACCATGAGCGTCCTTAATACCCGTAGAATAGTAAATAACAAATGTCAATTGTTATAAGTAGATATTTTATTTAGTCTACATTCCGATAAATATTTTCTGGCACGACTTTTTGTTCCAACGTCAAAGAGAATAGACGAGATAAAAGAGCAAACAACGTGGATAATCAACAAGATGAACAGTGTCATTGACCTCTACAAACTAAAGGATCTAGGTTTATCGTTTATCTACCCTCGAAACCTTCGGCATGCCGGATCAATGGTGACGTCACAAACAAACAATTCTGTACTTTACCATTGTGACCATTTAGTACTAGGTATTTACTCCGATTTCCGAAAAAATTGTCGCAACAAAAACAGAGAATGAAATGGGATTCCCAGCACTTAGTTTTGGTTTTCCGCGTTCATTGATCGATTGAAATCGTTGTGCGGCATTGGATAAAAAATGTAAACGAGATTTACCCCGTTTCACACATCAAAAAGAAAACAACGGCAAGCATTCTTACAAGGGTTATTGTCAATACCTATAAAACGGTTTAAAATACAAGTGTGTCTTAAGATGCGTCAACTTTTTGTTCAACTTTTCAATCATTTTTTATCTAAATTATTGTATCATTTTTGACACGGCTCTAAATAGTAGTTTTTCTTATAAAAATTGTCCTGCTGCGTGAATCGAACTCGCGCTTGCCTCTCAGCCAAGTTTTCATCCGCAACAATGTCGCAGTGAAAGCACATTATAATAAATATCCATAAAGCATTCGATTCTCATTCCATAGCGATTTATCATGAATCTCCAGCGCGGCCAAGCGCTAAGTAATTGGTTCTAGAACTCGACAGCATCGATTACTGACACAGCGAAGCGGATAATCGCTCGCATTGTGCTTCCGACTCGGAAACCACAAGCATTCCATCGACATTAAACCTTTAGACGATAAAATTTAGACTAAATATAGTTTTTAAACTTCGCGACATGACGACAACAAAGAGGCATGGAAAAGTATTTAAAAACAAATTTTGAATAATTGAACAGTTTTTTTTTTAATTTTAATTTTGTAGACTCATTTGATCCTAACTTAATCGTTTTATTTTTTAAATAGGTACAAAAGCAAGATCAGTAATGTCAGAGTGATTTATTTAAACATGTCTGATTGTCTTGTATATTTTTAAAATACCGATGGTGGTGCATTTATAAAGTTTTGACAAGTAGTTCACAAGGTCAGTTATATCTTATTATAAGTTGTCATGCGTTTTAAACTAAAATCGAGTCCAGAAACTGAACCGTTTGTTGGTAGTAACGAGAGGCAATAGTCGTAAGGTGTGTCTAGACGATCGAAGCTGCGGTCACAGTGACTCGCAGACTTTATTGGCCAATTTGTGTACGAAAGTTTCTTCTCATAATATTTTCGGCACAAGTTTTTATTGCCTTAGTTAGGCAGTCCCAAATCTTTGATATACTCATATTAAATGGTTTATGTCTAGAGCTAAAAAGATAAAGAGTCCAAACAAGATCCCATTCGGTCAATACCTACGGCTCTTTTAAATATTTCAACTTTTTTTTATATTTTAGTGTTATATTATCTATTTTATGTATTCGGCGCCAGGGCGCCGGCGCTGGACCGTGAGAATCCGCACTTTGACCGTGACAACGGAATCCACGCAAAAACGTGTGTCACGGGAATCAACAAATCGATTGTCAACGTCATGACTAGATCGATATCGATCGCGCTCTAATCGATTACGCGTTCAACTTGTGACAAATCTGGTATGTCTCTACAATAGTTGTAGAGGGGACTGTATGAGTATGGAATTATGGATCGGAAAGTATTCGTAACATGACTGAAAATGTTAACAATTGGTATTAACCGAGGTTATTAAAACACGGAATCCCAACTCGTGAACCCATTTATGTAATTTTTTCTTAGTGCATTACCAAAGGAAATTCTTATTACGTAAATACTATGCGAGTTCTAAAGATAACTTACAGCATTTCTAAATAAATAGCTCCAAATCGGATTTAATGCCTATTTTTTTTAACTCATAAGTCAGTTAGTTAATTTCGGAACACCTTTGAAACAACTACCTACTGAAAACTTATTTTTGAGCAGTCACTCTGGCTGGACTTAAACTCTGGAAAGCCATCGAATAACCGTGATCATCATAATAGAACTCTTTCATATTGTCTTCATGCTTATATGTTCCCATTAAAAGCCAGTGGTTAATCGTAACCATTCAATTATTAGTTTAGTCGGCAGGTTAACCCACCAACACTTTTCAAGACAAGTGGTTTGTTGAGGTAATAGGTTGGGATCGTTTCTGGCGCCGGGCGCGCGGCAATCGCTTCTGTAGTCTTGGACCTGTTTCACTCGATTCGGCCATTGTTGTTGAGGTTAACTACGCTAAACTATCTGCATTAAGGCTAGGTTGAAGCAACCAATTCGATACAAAATGAGGGTTTGACAATATGTTTGCTCTTTGAATAAAGTTGCCTTTTGCAGTCAATGTTGCTATTATTATTACATCCTCATATCCATGTATTGTAAGTATCAGGTAGTATCAGTACCTCATTCAGGGATAACCAAAAAGTAGAGAATAATCAATTTAAAATATTATGTCAATGAATGACATTATTCACACCGAAAATGTTTATTTCTGCCACTCTCCTATAGATAGGAGGACTCGAAGAACAGCCTGTCCCAAAAGCCTCCTCAAAAACCCTTGTAGCTGAGTTGGTTTTTCGTATAGCTTTAGTCAAAGTCACAATCAGTAGGATCTCTGGGATCACATGAAACGTGGTGTAGTGGTACAGGCTTGGACATTGGAAGGCGGTAAGGTGAGGTGATTAAATCCGGCGCGCGTGCCCCGCGGCGGCGTGGTGGGCCCGCCCGCGCGTATATCACATTCCAATATAAATTAGTTTTGGACGCCCGTTTATGTGCCGAAATATAAGCTTCTTCGGTAACCCACATAATAAGCACCGTAACTATATCGTTAAAAAAAGGACAGAAAAAATACCATTTATAAAAACTTTGAAACTTCTCTCGTTTTCTTTTTTTTCTGCTCCAACATCTGTCAAACACACTTATATCCTGCATTAAAAATCGGCTAATTTTGATCCCGGTATTCTCACGGGAACGGGAACTATTAACCGCGGGTAACACCGCGGGGTGCAGCTAGTATATTATATGGACCTTAGATTAAGTATTTTACATCTTGTTACCTAACTAGCTATAGGTTGCCTGAAATAAATATTATATTATTATTATAACATTTTATAATCTTTATAAAGCCAAAACAAGTCTTTAACAAAAGTTAAAAAATATATTGAAGTCTTGTAACAGGCATTGATTAGTCGCATTGGAATTTACGATTGGTAAATTGCAGTTTGGAGCTTTCAAGTGCCGACCAGCCGACCAGCCGGCACGCGATGTTAGGTGCGCGCTGAAAACTGCGCAATTTCTCGTTTCTTTCTCCGTTTCGCCCGCGGCCATCGCCAAATTATAACACACGCCGCCAGCGTAATTGCCAGTGGTTCTTTAGGCACAATAAAGATCTTGAACAGTAGAAATGGTGGTAAAAAAATATAATTTGCGTATCGATGCGCACCGTTTAGTCGATATTGCTGAAAATGCAAATGAAAGTTTTGTAGACCTAGACGCTGTCATTTGATCAGAAAGTATGAGATAGATTTTTTTGTCAGAATAGAATCGTTTTACATACTGTTTGAAATCTACATTGTTAAATCTGTCTGTAGACGCGTGTGGGAACACCGACCGATTTATTAAGATTTAATCGCGGCCAATTAAAATACGCCGCATATTACAGAATACAAAAAGCCTATGCAAATTCTCCGTTGTTGTTCGGCGCCGCGTCACAGATGCATGTGTAGTTACAGACGCTACGGAGAGCCCTGCTACGCCGTAGCGTCGTAGCAACTTGCGTAGACGCAGTAACTATCATTATTACTAGAAGAAACTATTATTACTTAGTACAGTTATTTTTGCTTTAGGTCAATTATGAATCAACATTTATTAGATGTATATAAGTATTCTATCTAATGTAGTTCTAGCAACTGTTTTGCATTTGTGTCAAATAACCGACAGTACAACAGGGATTTAGGCGGCCTAAAAACTCCGTCACCAGAGTTGGCCATTTGCTCATACGAACGAATGAACTGGACTTTCAGGCTTCCTAATTACAATAAATAACTCGTGCATATAGAGGTGTATTCTTAATGATATTTACAAATAAATGCGTCTGAAAGCTCCCACGAGACCTCCCCAGCGTGCATATATTAGGTGCGTATTGTCGTCAGATGGACCGCCCCCTCCCCATACAGGGTAGTGTGCAGTGTAGGGGTTGTAGCTCGTGCTATTCAAATATTGCCCAGAATGGAGGAATGCCAGTGTCGAAATAAAAGTACAAATTTTACTTAGAGATTTGCGTAGAGACTATCGGAGCTCAGATTTTTGCAAGAGCAAATCAACAATTAACATTTATTAAATTTTCAAAATTAAACAAATTATAGGATCTAACTGTTGTAGGTAGGTAGGTACTCCCAAAATTGAAATGTTTCATTTGATTTTCCTTATCTTTCATATTAGCAATTCTTGTATGTAATTTAATTTTGTTAGTAACCAACTCTGGCCATTTTTTCTTAAACTAACATTACTACATAGCCCACATAAATACCCCTAACTCCAGCCCTGTACATACTACGACATATTCTGTGTCTGGCCACACGCACGATGCACCTACACAAGCCCTGTGACCAATCGGATCTTGCTATTAACATCTCAACATCTCGCTGTTTCGGCACTAGTCCGTCATGCCGATTGATTTGACGCCTCAATCAATATTGACGCACGTTTATGGTAAAGTTTTATGAGGTGAGGCAATCAGAATACTACTTTCGTTTAGTAATCAAACGGACCGCGTTGTAGTAGCTATGGTTTGATGGAATTTAAGTTACCATTTTGTATTTCATCATTTACAATTTTGTGGCGACATAAAATATTTTTGAATTCTGAATATGTAGGAACTTTCAGGGTAAACAACCAAAACAATCAACATTAGCATGTTAATTACTAGATAATAACACCAAACAGGATTCCAACTTTATGCCCAAAGAACTAAAGAATAACTCCAATTACATTAACCTTCAAAAAAAAGGTAGAACCTCATTCTATCATACATTCACCTTCATCTATAAATAAGCAACAAGAAAACTTTATTTTAGAAACCTAAACAGTATTTTTTTTTTCGAGTGCAACGAGAGGACAGCTGACCCAATAAGCATTCCACCCAGATTCAGCATTAGCATGTTAATGAAGGGGCGTGGCCAGCGCTCACAAATCAAGGGCCGGGTGATATATGCACTTTTTAATAACCAATTACATTGTCCATCTTATTCTTGATACTTTGTTGGGTTAGTTAAAGCGGCAGAAACAAAGGTAAAAGCTCTTAAGAAGTGCGACGGTTTCGTTTTTTTATTTTTTGAGATTCTTGGTATCCTATCCTTGCCCCAGTTGTTTTTTTGTATAAGTATAAAAAAATTACAAAAAAAAACATCAAAAAAGTTTTACTTAAAATCATCGAAAATGTATAAGAAAATTTATAATAAATATAACTAACTATAAATTAATAAAAAATACAATTACGTATGTTCTAAAAACGTACCATGTAATAGATTAGTTGCATTTTCAATAATCAGATAACCTAACTGATCCAGATATCAAAGTCATCGTAATCGTAGACCTTTCTATAATGACTATGCCCCTAAAAAACGATTTTAAGGAACTAAACGTAATTTGCAAAAAAATCTCCAATGTGTTTTTCCCACAGTTACAAATTATTCATTTATCGGAGTCTATTTATTTTATCATCATAAAGAGATTGATACTGGATAACCTTAATCCAAATACCGAAGATATTCAGTTCATTACGGCCCAAATTCCTGCATTTATTTATTTTCGGGGCGTGTACCCGCCTCTTCGTTACTATGTTAATTTGTGATGTGGTCCTACCAACTACTCCTGTGAATCAACAAAGACAAATAATAGATAAGGTAGTAATAGGATAAGGATAGAAATATTTAAAGTATAGTCGTATTTTTCTATAATAATAGCGATGATTTCCTCGTGACAAAGTGCATGTAAATTTTCCAAAAATAAAAAATCTGTAAATGCGCAACCTGGATTTAAACCTCCTTTTTTAAGTCAAGGTATAAACACAGTACGTTCTTATGATCTAATAAAAACTCTACAAACAACAGGTGATTCGGTATCCATCAGACTTAATCTTGGGTTTTTGCCGACGCGACCTTAACCTCTTTAAATTGAAGCGTCTTTATTATACTTGATCATGATCATCTTTACCTTCTGTCATTATACAGGTAATCCTCTAATTTACACATGCCGCCCAATTAATAGGATTGCAATAAAAACATTTTTATGTTCGCGGAATGTAAATTAAATCTGCATCTGATAAATTATAACTAGGATCTTTAAAAGTTTATATACTAAAAGGAAAAAGAAACAGGGAATATATTCTCAAGGTGCGGCAAACATCCTTCAGAGCTTTATACATTCAAGATCATTTTTAAATTCGGTAGGATATGCGGTATGGTTATATGTCAAGTCACATAACTTTGAACAGATAGGCATCTTTTTTTTTTTTTTTCTTTCTTTCTTTCTAATTTTTGTACTATGTTTCGTAAGTCACTATCTGAGGTCCCAGGATCTATTCGATATCCAATACCACAATTTCATGAAGATACAATAAAAACATGATGATACTAAACAATATTGAATACAGCTTCTTTTAAGTAGCCATTAAGTAAAAATTTAACTTTCAAGAAGCCGCAATGATTTAACTTTTTGCATAGAATTTGCAGAGAATCCAGATGTCTTAATAAAACATTTGAGACGTGTGTTTACTTCGTTTATTGGTCTGCGGGTCGTGCGTGCTTGGGTGGCATCGGCATTTGTCACTGTGGTCCGTACACGGAATATGTAGGCTACATGAACCACCGTCTAGATTTCGACTCACAATATTCCCTGAGATATTTGACATTTTAAAAACCACGAAATACTGTTACCTCCGGTGCGTTTACGCTACCGATACTACAGACTTGGGTCATAGATTCAATTTCAGTAATCTTAGGTAATTCAATTATTTGTTACTCTCACAATCATTGTTGTAAATTATGAGTAAGGCTCAACGTAAGTAGATCCTAAATATAATTTATTCAATAAGAACAAAATTCGGTTAAACGATTTTAAAAATAAAACCAAAAACCGAACAAATTCATACAAAAGACATAAACGCGCTCATTCAAAGGAAACTGTTGACCTCATTGGCAGATTACTCCTTACAATGAGTATAAAAAAACCTAAGATATAGTATTCCTATTATACATAATATACTATAGTATTGGTTGATAAAACAAAAAGTGTGCCAATATGAAGCACATTTTCAGTTTTATCGTATTCCTTATCCAATCGTTCGTATATCCAAAGAAGTCGCGGTGGGCAGCTATCGCGGCACACATCGAGGACTATGCAAATGCAGTTTTTGCTAGCGACCAATTGAGAAGCAAGCCAAGGGATCCTCAGGGTGGCCGAATTCACCGCCAAAATATACCTTATTGCTCGGAAATAAGAAAATTCAGACAGCTGCATAATAGACCACCATAAAGAGCAAATCTGGAGAACCTAAATGTCATCATCATCACCAACAGCTTGGTTTCATCTACTGTTATAAAACATATGCAAACGGGTATTTATCACGAATTTTACCTTTTTTCATCTACTGTTGGACATAAGCGTCTTTTTGTTTGTGCCATCTATCATAATCTTGCGCTATTCATATTCATCAACGGCCTATGACAACAAAACTACGACATACGTTCAACTGCCTATCTCCCTGCCGCACACATTCAGAAATATCTCTAGGGTCTATTAGCAGATACTATTTAAAACAAGATCAAAAATCACTCAGGTTAGGTTAGCAATAAATTTTTTATATTTTAAATATTTTTATTAGTATTAAGTAGGCTATTTTGTGTACCTAGTGCAGTGTATTTACTCTCTCTCGTACATAGAGATGGATGAAATAAATAAATGGAGTGATACTTCGCAAACAAAACACTGCCACTCGAGTAGTATCGCGATCAACTGAACAGATAGACTGGTGCCACTCTGTTCTGTAAGGAACCAAATCCATCCGAAACATCATGACATTGAAAATAAACGATTGTCAAACGTAGTCTGAAGAACGCATATTAATAAAAGTTTCGGCATATTCAAGACAATAAATAACACTAATTGTATTTCGGAGACATCCCAGAGTCACAACAAAAGGGGAACCCCGGCGACTAGTTTACATATTGTTTACATATTATTATGTTCAAATCGCTCTCGACGACTGAGTCATTCTGTCGTTAACTGTCATGTTTTGTTTGATTAGCTATTCCCGGCGGTTTCACCCATCATTTAATTTAGTCTTGAATAACCCTCAACTTAAAAACCTAACCTTTAAAATGCAGCATTTTTTTCGATTTCGACAAGTAGGTAGTTCTAATTGCCTAACTACTTTGCACCATGTGCAAGCAAACTTCTGTTTGGAAGTGCTAAAACATTTTGAGTCACATTTTAAAATATGACAATCTGTGGGGATTTAAAAAATCTGTAAGTAGTTTAAAAGATCTAAGCGCATAGACGGCGGGAGGCGACTTTGTTTTACCTACATATACTAAGTATTATAGAGATATTAATTGTTCTTTTAACTGTTTAAATTCTGAAATGCAAGTTTGCGCGTACTACATATACCAAAACAACTCAATAATACTATGCCCTAATCTGTGATTGTACCGCGGGGGGCGCCATTGTGTGTCCTCAAATGTTCACACATACACAAACACAGCTCTTCCACGCCCACACACTATCACTTATTCTGCGGCCTAATGAAGGATTCGTCGGGACCTGCAATTATGCGATAAACATCGTCCACACGGTCATGTGGACCTCCCGAGCTGTCGGCGCAACGATGAATATAAGTACAATGTCTGTATTGTGTCATAAGGTTAAATTAATAAAAAACTGGATGTCTATCATATCAAACATTAGGTTATGTGTTTATATAAATAATATAATAAATAATGTATGCATGCTAGATCAGGGCACTCGTTATTCATTTAGTAGGCACTCATATTTAGATCTCTAAATCAAATAAAAAAAAATCTAATTCTGTAGGCATCTTGTAACTCACGAAAGTTTTAAACACTCGGACTCGCAGCACAAACGGTTCCGTACCATTATGATTATCTATGCAACATTAGACACCATAATATAATATAACAAGCAAAAAACGGCACGTTTGTTGTATAGGAGCCCCCTTAAATAGTGATTTTATTCTTTTTCAGTATTTGTTATTATCGCGGCAAACAGAAATACATAATCTGTAAAAAATTCAAATATCTAGCTATCTAATTCATGAGATAGCCTGGCGACATCAGACAGACGGACAGACTGGCAGACGAACAGCGGAGTCTTAGTAATAGGGTCCCGTTTTTATCCTTTGGGTAACGGAACCCTAAAAAGTAAGCTAGTTAACAGTTTCACAGACTAAAAAAGTCGCTTGCTATTTCTATAACAGTTTACTGGACTAAAGGGCTTGGCGTGTGCGCATAGCGTGTAGCGCGCACCTGCCGCAATCATCTGGTCATTAGCCGACAGACTCCGGCAACCCGAAATTACGCGCGGGCGCAACCCTAATAGTGCGCCCGGCTGTTCCGAAAGGGGATTAGGGTTTTTGAACTTTTAAGATCTGTAATTTCAGGTTTAAGTTGTTTTTAGTAAGTAAATAAGACCCCTAGCTCGAATACTGTAAATTTTTATTATGGACCTATAGTTTGGTCCAGTAGAGTTTCCAATTTATATGTACCTATGTTCATTTTAGGCCGCAGCAAGGCCTGTATCTTGACTTTAATTAAAGCCTTTATTTTCATTTTAATGCAATATGATAATAGTGAAGTTCAAACTTAAACTAAGAGGCCAGTCACAAGCGCGCAAACCTTCGTACATTGTAAAATAATGTTTTTCTTTATGGACCAACTTTGCATTGATATTGCAAAACTATTCTACCTCCACTTACTTAAACGAATTTGCGTAGCGTGTGATTATGAGAGATCGGCACAAGGACGCCGCGTATTTTACAAATAATCATACCAAAATATGGCCAGAAAAATTTATCATTCACATTTATCAATATTTTTGTTAGCCTATAGCAACCTATAAATATATTGATCAAATGAAAGAAGGTAATTGATCCGCCAAAGTTCAGCAATTTTTACCTTAAGCAAATCTAAAACAGACCAAGTGTGAGTGTGAACTAAGTGAAGTTAAGTTAAGTGAAGTTCGATTATCACTGAAAACGCAACAGCTGTGTGATCAGATGGGCTTCACATTTCATGGTTGGATGCAAATGATTATTACAAAAAATAATACAACAGCTGTTTACATTATGAAAAAGGTTTCTATTGAAATAAAGGTTTCAGCTCCCTGAAAGAAAAAACAAATGACATTTATTTTTAAATGCCAAAGGTGACGCAAATAGGAACACGGAGTGTACCATGTTGGAATAAACACCATCGAAAAGTATTCAATAGTACCTACTCCTACATAGGTACCTCAGATGGCGAACAGTGTGGTTATTTTTCTAAACTCATTTATAAAAGTAGGTACTACCTACTACTCACTAGGTAGGTACCTAGTACCTACTCATAACTAAGTAATGATGTCGTGTTTTAAATGTATAATTGCATAAGTGATAATACTTTTAAAAAATCGCCTTTTTTTAACTCAATGGAAATTATACGTCAAAAATATATTCGTTTACAACAAAAAATCTTCAGCATAATAGTTTCAGAGGATCATCATTCTTATCTATATTTTTGAAGAGATAGGCCATGTACTGAAGATAATCCCAAAAGAGAAATCGTGCTAACATACCTACTGCCTGAGCAAGCTGTTACTGTAAACTTTTTTCTGGACCACCTGGCTCGCCCCGCGCCACATCCGAAGAAAAAATCCAAATGGAAAAAAACGTCACAATATTTGAATATTTTTATAAAAACAATTAAGGGTGCCGCGTCACCTGTCGTGGGCACGAGATACGCATTTGCATAGACTAAAATAGGCTGTGACAAACGTGAATGTATTTCATTTTGAATTGTATTAATGCGATAAAATCGAAGGTATTATAGAGTCAGTTGGGAGAGACATGAAATGAACAACTTTGAATAAAGATGTCTTTTAAAGGAATCAAATATTTTCTAGGTAGGTACAACTATCATCAGATATAATATAAAGACCTTTGAGATTGTAGGTACCATTTAGATTCTTGTAAACTCTTTGAATACTTTTTTTCTCCAAATTGTTTAATCCTTTGGGAAAACTATGAATACTTTTTCCACAACAACTCTGACTAGTTATCTAGGTCTATTTGTTTAACCCCCCCCTGTAAACCACCTGCGAGTCAATAAAAAAAACGATTTGATTAATTTTATCAACTCAGCCTTTACCATTCAGAACACAACCAATTAAAAAAATAAATTTGAAATTCGAATTTATGGTAACGACTGTGTTTTAGTGCAGTTTGACATGTCATTGTGTAGAAAAGAGCTAATCATCGGGTTGTCACGTTGGATAAATGTTTCTGCCTCGCCTATTGTCGTCGGTAACAATTCCATGTTATGGATGCCCAGCCGCTGACTACAAACCCATTCTTCTCGTTACCTATGTTTACATTAATTATTCCTTTTGTTAGGAATTAGAAAATATTATTAGTTAACGTAGAAATGAAGAGCTGTTCATGAAATGTATGTCATCAGATTTGTTAAACAATGATCTAGTAGTACCTAATATTACTTATTCATAATACTTTTTTTTACCAGATAGCTTTCTAGCAGCCGATGGGCTTGCAACTGGTCACGTATGGAATGTTGATTTCTGCAGTATGGGCATGTACCAAAATGTATTTGGACATTCCTCTGACTACTCCTTTAGATACCTTCAAAGGATCTAAAAATGCCCAAATATCTGAAAGAATATTATGTCTCTTGGGAATACAGTCGTAATCACTGATCATATTTAATTTCATTTCATTTAAATACCTACCTTTCCAGTCGTAATTGTCTTCTATTAATTATATAAAATTAATATTGCATAAGTATAGGTATTGTTATACTTAATAAAATCATACTCGTATGATAAAAAATTCTATATCAAGCCTGAAGTTGTAGGATGATTCAACGTAATTGTTTTATGATAAAGACTCTTTCATCAGTCATAAATAAAGAAATATTATGTCTTTAAGATTGGCTATAAATTATAATATTCTCATAAAATTACCGAGTAGGTTATTATTACCCAAGTTAGTAACAGTGATGCCGCGCGCACATTCCGTGGTTTGCCACCGACTCAAGTACTTGCCGCTTTGCCGCTGAAGCTTATCCAACTTACCACTAAAGGGTTTAAACAACTCCAAAGCAATCCCTCAAATTTAAACCTGAAATCTTACGTTGCAGAGTTCAAAATGATAGAGTTATGGATGCAATGAAGGCGCTATTACGCGATATTTACGAATAAGCAGGTGCGGCGGTTGCTTTGAAAGCTCTGATGACCGCTGATCTGCGCATTGATACAAATTACGTCGTTACACATACTTGGTCATCTCAGCATTACAAGATTCACCCAATCGTTCACCCAGGAAGCCTAAGTACCTACCTACGCCTAGATAGAGCTCATCAGGAAGACGATTTGTGGTTAGCTTGCTGCTCAAACCTACCCAGTTATGGATGACTATAGTATTCACCCGCGGCTTTGCTCGCTTCGTAATTACCCGGAAAAACAGTACCTAGCTATGTAAGTACCTACTTACTCGAAGTTTAAGCCAAAATAATCCGTTTTTGCTTATAATAGTAAAAAACAGCCAACCACCTAGGTACTTACTACCTATCTTAACAAACTTTCGCATTTATAATGTTAGTGGGATATAAAAAGCTTCATTTTCAAAATAATTAGATTCGAGAAATCGAAATCGGAACTAATCATTTCGATTCAGAAATAACAGTTATTATCAAAACAAAATTAGTTATTTCCTTTCCAAGCTTCCAGCTATCCATTGCTTTATAGATCCTAAAATTTGCACATCACGGAACAATAAATTAAGAAGAAAATTGGTTTGAATTTCGAACGCGTGCAATGTCGGTGCATTTCGGTAGCGTATCGCCCCGGGCGCTCGTGCCATTCGCGTTCCAATTTCGAATGCAAATTTTCTTTTTCGTAAACAACGATGCAGCGATGCGGATAGAGGTGTAGCGGTCAGTGATACCAACTACCAAAGTTTAACATTGCATTATTGTATAATGCAGTAGAAAGAATTTATAAGCTAGGTGCCATCGACATCATGATATGAATCAACAAGGCCAAAGCATTTAAAAATACCATACTTACTGAAAATGTAGAGCTTAATTTACCATTTACGGTGGTTGTTTTTGGCATGAGTTTATATAAGTAGCAGGTAGGTAGGTACTTACTAACTATATTTTTTTAATTCTACTGCTCTACTGGGTGTAATAAGATAACACCCAAAAACTACTTCCTGGTCTAACATCATTAATAAAGGTAGGTATACTTACTTACTCGTATTATAAAAATAATTAGCTTCTAAAACATTTTAAAACGATTCATTGGAAATCTCAGCTCTGAATGAAAATAATAGGTACAAATCTGCTGTCATTGTGCTTAATGCGGAGTGCAAGCCCTCTACGAGATTTACAATTTTGTTTGAAGGCCCTAAGAGTTCTAAAACATCTAACCCCCGGTTCCTATATCCAACTAACGGATGTCCGTAGGTCAGTCGTCATAGCAACGTTGTTTATTCAACACAAAATGTATGAGACTTTTTGACAGATAACAACGTTGCTATGACGACCAACCTACAGACATCCGTTAGTTGGATATAGGAACCTGGCATAAGTAAATAAGACCTCAAGTACCTTGCCTACCCGTCGGTATCCACATCCACAATGAAGTTTTAGGAACATAAACTTTTAAATGAAAAAAAAAATACATAAAAAATAAAATCATTATCATTATTATTAAATCTATTTATGTACCTACCTACTGCAGATTTCGTGATTGGTCTCTTTACACCCTTTACAGCAGTAACCTAAATAGCACATAAATAAAATGTAGGTCTCGGGGAAATGCTTCATCAAATAGTTGATTGCTGTTTTCAGTACTTCGAGTAAACTAGGCTAAGGCGAAATTAAATTGCTTATGTTTAGCGAGTCGAATACAAAAATAAAACGTCTCGAATAATGAACTGAAAATGGGGACTAGGTTCAATAAAAAAATAAGTATAATAACAAACCACTGAATTTGTAAGCTTTATGAGAGTATTGAGTAGTGCAAGTAATATGTATACTTTTAGACTTACGACGGCTTGCTCCATCGTAAGTCTAAATAATATAACTCTTAATAATATAAAATTCGTTATTTTTGTCGAACTGAAACACTTTAGGTTGGAACCACAGAAAAATAATACTTAGATTTTACATTTTTCGATGTATTTTAAAAACTTTACATCTTTGAATAAAAAGTAATACCGTTTTAGAATGTATTTACAAACAGAACCCTTGCATATGACACCCCCCTCAAAGTATATGGATAACTTTTATTTTTTTTCACCCCCTTGTGATCCTCATATCTTTACAACCCCTTGACCGATCATGCTTATTAGGTGAGCCGGGAAATCCCGTATCACTACCTATATACTTACCAAGTATCATGAAGATTGGATTAACGGTTCGACAGTTATGCCTCGACATACAAACATACAAACATAAGTAGGATATTTATTTATTTATGTAGAGATTTATCACTCGATCGATAAATCTCTACATAAATAAATAAATATCCTTAGACATTTTACACGGCGTCATCTAGTCCCACAGAGTACTTTTGTATAACATGAAATCTAGTCCCAAGCTAAGCAGATGACTGAATACTCAGATACATTATTTTTGTCATGACACCTAGTAGTCTGTGCTGACACCATTATAACAAGTTCAATGACATTGTTCACACCCAAACCGCAGATTCGTTATTCCGCTTTTCGGAGTTCAAGAACGATATGAAAACGCTTACTTATTAATAAATGTACAAGGCCGGTTGTTCACACTATCACGGATCTGCGTCTAGGTCAGTACCTACTACGTAACATGGCGTAATTTATGAATCATCGGGGATTGCTAAAGAAATGTATCAGTTTTTTCGCGCGTGCCGAGACATGATCTGATTTTAATCATGAGATTTCATCTCCCATCTATAATTAGTTTAACTTTTAAACAAAATAAGTAATGTAAATTTTAAGGCTTGTCTTTCTTACTATCATCGAATAAGATAGGTAGGTAGGTACCAAGTAAGTTCATAGTGGTACCTCTACCGACTTTACAGCATACGGTATGATGTAACTAAAGAACACTTTTCTTTAAATGGAGACAGACAGAAGCTCTACCTACCTAAATACGAAGTTTTATTAGCTATTTACCTAATTACATAAACTTAGACACGCAATACCAACATAAAGGCCAGTTCAATTCTCCAAGGACCGCAAATGATCTTTCTCTCTCTTACATTATTAGATATAAGTAGGTAAGCCAGTCAATAATAACAACGATCGACCATTGACGCAATGATCGGCTCACTCAAAATGAAATTAACGACATTATCGATTTCATTTCTTGCGAGTTTCCAGTTCATTAGGCGATAAGTAGAGCGACTTCCAAATCTACGACACTCGTAAAAATGCTATCGTCTAATGATGCTTAAGAAAAGAAGGAAACGTTATAAAATGTCCATTTATCTGAGTAGACGCGGCATTATTGCACGAGTTGAGCTCGGAATGTCCTAATAAAGGCTCTCCCGATTGGCCGTCTGCTCCAAATTACTGATCGTTTACTTTTAAGTCGTTGTAATTGCTGACCACATCAGTATCCAGATTGCCCGCGCTTACCTTACCGAGCACCGCTCGCCATCGCTCCAGTCCAATTTGTCTGTGCTACTAAATCATGGCACAAAAGCACCGCCTGATCTAAATCGATTTGTCCAAATTATGAACGATCGGTAACCTCTGTATCTTTAAATATTGATCGTCTGGACACCTGCTTCTTTCGCTAAACACACGCGCCCCTAAATAAAGATCAACGTGAAGTTTAACTTCCATTTTTTTTATGGGGAAAATGTGCTATAAATTAAGATAACCTTCGATTCTTAATAAAATATTATGTAAGTATGTAGTTAGGTATATAGACTAACGTTAAGGTCGTTGTGGATTTAATTTATGAAATATTTACCTGAGTAAGTAGGTACTTTACTTATGTGAAATGTCTAAACTCATTTTCGATATGTAAACCGTAAGGAATAGGCAACAAACACTGCTTCTGCTTTAGCTTTCTTTTTGATTATCTGAAATTTAGATTCTAATTGGTGCTGCCCACATAGGGTAGTATGGTACAGTAGGTACCCATAAGAAAATACTATGTACTTAATAATAAATAAAAGTAACACTTATAATATAAGTACCTACTTACCTAAATAAGACCGCATTGTTGTGTACTAGCAGGATGTCAGGGTATCTTGATGAAGGTGCAGTAGGTAAGTTTAACCCACGTTCAACCTTGTATTTTGTGGCACTTTTCCTCAAGTAGGTAGTTTAAATAGCTCTGCCAGACTGTTTATGAATTATCTTTATCAAAAAGCAGATAATTTGTAAAATCTACAACAGGCAACTGCCTCCTTGTGAAGTTGTGACAATTATCAACTTATGAATTTATATTATGAATTGAAAAGGATATTGCTAAAACGGCCTTTTTAACCCCCCTGGTATATAAGGTACTTACTCACAAAGAATATTAGTCTCCTTGTGAGTTTACCAACTGCCGATTTTAATTAAAACTTCCGTTTTTTCTACCGATGGAAATAAAAAGGATGGCATTAATTTTAGTTAGTTTAGTTTAGCTTTTGCGACACTCCGAATTGCCACTATTGTAGATATAGTAGAGGATAATCTGAAGCACTCTGACGCCTTCTGACATCCTATAGCGGTCGGCAACAGGCGGACCGCGGTCCGTTTGCGGACCGCGAAAGGTCGAACCTCGGACCGCCAAATATTGTAATGTGTTGTACAATTCTTGCAATTCACGAGCCAAGGGCAGATCCAGGGGGTCATGACCCCCCCCCCCCCTGAATATAGATTTTATGTACCTACTGAAATACCTTCAAGGTTACAAAATATTAATTTAATTACTGAATAGTATTATGATCGTAATAAGACCACTTTGAAACGTCATGTCCTTAAAACAAGGGATTCTTTTGCCAAAACTACGATGATTTTTCTTAAAAAAATTTTGCTCATTAAGCTCGCATCGTTTTTAACAGAATAAAAGCGACCCAAACAAAGTGCCACGTTGCTTTTATCTTCAAAAAAAGTTTCTTTAAAAATTAATTGTAAGTCTTGTATGCACTTTAGCCAAACACACAGAAAAGTGTCTCTTCCGCGTACCTTTCATTTCATACATGATATTTATAGGCGTCGCGACGCAAAACTTATTTTATTATGTAATTCCTCCTCGCAGAATGAAAACCGACCGTAAGAAAAATGGTACTTACGTTGCTTTTATCTTAAAAAAAAATTTGCTCGCTTCGCTCGCGTCGTTTCACACGGAATAAGAGCCGACCGTAAGCAAAATCAAGTGTTACGTTGCTTTAAGCTTAAAAAAAATTTTGCTCGCTAAAAGATCGACCCTTATCTGTTTTCTTTCTGGACCTCGTTAATATTTTCCCACATTATCCGGACCCCACCTAAAAATACTTGCCGACCCCATAGCCTCTTAAATGTTGCTCAAATCGCATAAATTACCCACTCTCAAAAGAAAGTACCTATCTACCTAGTAGGAGTCCCAATCGTGGAATAGGTACCTACAACATTTCAAATGAAATAGTGGCATCATGTCGAATGTCTCAAACTCAAACTAGTTACGCAATCTAGCAACAGACGTTACATTTCATTTTTAGGAAAATATTGTGCAATCATTGATATTCTTCCCGTTTATTAGAATTGGAACATGTTTCATCAAGTTTATGCGGAGGGGGAACAGACGGGATGACTGTCTGTTTTGAGTAGATCAACGATACTTTAATACGGCTGGTCACGGGCCATATTATTATGTTTGACTCGCTGGCAGAGGCGCCGGAATGACGAAACAGGCAGGAATATTATTCCCCTAACCCCTGTAGAAAAAGTGCACTTAGATTTTTTCTGTTTAAATTATAACATGCGATTCGACATGTTCTACCTAAGCTCCTAAATTAATTAGTTACTTAGCCAACTATTTCCTTTCGAAGAACTTAGGGTAATATTAGGTAAGTAGGTAGGGACCTACCTACTACACGGGTTACCTACGTCTATTGAAGAAAGTAGAATTTTTTATTCAAGCCAGCTTTTTTGACCTGTCAGAGAGTGACCCAGTAGGTATCGCTACCTGGTTCATCACGGGGTGCACAAAAAACGGTGTTACCTCGCATTAGCGCAGGCACCTCGCCAAATGGCGCCTATTATAATGATGCATTAGTTTTCGAGCGACCGCCATGTTGCGAATAAATATTGTACCAATTAGCTTGCTGTCGTCCACCTGCTAACTTACTGGCTATAATAGCATTGTGTTGTGATCCGCTGTGCCACGCTAATATGGCGTGAAATGTCATTATCTATGATCAAAGGTGCCGAATTGTCTTTGTTTGAATTGGTCCATGGTAGCCTGAAAAATTGATGCTAGCTAGATTATAAACATAACGGCAGGCATGGTTAGAGCTACCGTAGGTATCCAATTACTTGCCAACTACTGAAGTAGATACTAGGTCTGTATACAATCATGGCATTAGCAAAACTTAAATTTCAAGAAATAAGTTGGTTCCTAAAGTTTACAATGGAGAAAAACATCTGGAAGAGATTAAGTGTAGGTAAGCTAAAAGCTGGGTATTTTACAGCGTTTGTTTGGTCCACAGGTGTTCTTTCTGTAATCAACGAAGGACAATGGGTACCTACCTACCTAAATATCATAATAAAATGTTTAAACGTGGGAACAATCCTGTTATTGTGCTAGCAGTGTAAGTATAGTAAGTTAGACTCAGTAGGTAAGTAGGTTTATGATAAGGTACTCCGTCCGACGCATCTGGCATAATATATATTTATGGTGCCTAGCTAGAGGTTAACAGAAGAGACTGTATACCTAGGTAGGTACCCACCTAATACCTTCCTATAGGTAAAACTAGGTAGGGTACCTACCTATATACTTAGTACCTACCTAATCTGTTTTGACATAGGAGGATGGGTAAGCAGAAATTAAAAGTTTTGATTTCTGCTTACCTACCTTACCCATCCTCTTCCGTCAAAACAAGAAAGCCTAGTTCAGTCAGTTGTGGTTCAGTACAGTAGGTACTTACCTACAATATCCGGGCGGAAGGACTAGCGGACGGTGAGTCGGTGACTTGACTGTGATGGGTCACTCACGCACGTACGAAGTATGGTATGGACGGAATGCATGGATTTTGTTTACGGGATGGACTAGTAGCCTTTTAACCACCAATAAGATCACGACGAAACGCAATGACAAAAAATATACGAACAAAAACCAACCATGGGGTGGATTGGATGGAACGTGCGGACGAACGGAACGTACAAATACACTATACTAAGTACGTCAGTCGGTTGGAAGCGCGCGTCTAGAGTGCACGCGTCGCTCGTTTAGCTCAACACAGCTGATTTAGATCGCGAACTTCAAGAATTCTTATAAAATAATTCAAAATTACCTTCTAGGTGACTCTATATAGTGTTGTGATTGAAAATAATTACATATTACAGTGCTAGTTTCGAAATTTTTGAAAATTATGGGTAAGTTTTAGATAAGTTTTGTAATTTTATTTATTTCAAAATCCAAAATTCAAAAATAATAAGACTGATACCTTACCTAGATTCATAGGCTAAAGGTGGAAACACCTGTTATTATTTGTTTTTCATGTTTTTAGGTTAAGTACCTATGTAAATATTTTTATATTACCTAAGAATTGTGAATTTTTTGTTTTTCTTGGGAAGCCTCTATATAAATAAAATAAATTAATAATTAATTAATAAATATCCTTGGACATTCCACACGGCGTCATCTATATTACAAATTATTATGCCTATATTACTTAAAAAATTTGAGCTTATTATACTAAAATAACAAAATATTCTTATATATTGAGACAATCGAACGCGTAGCGGAGGTATAAAATGCGATTAACATGTTTTGATCCTATAGATTTTGTGTAGGTACCTATACATTTTTAAACTGCTTGTTAGATAAAATGTAGGTACTCTATTCTATAAAATATTAATATTCATATTAAGCTATGTAAATTGTAATGTACATAGCTTTTAGGTATACTTTTTGTGTAGGCACCAAATAGGTAAATAGCTAATAGGTAGGTAGGTTTTTATATTTAGGTACTCACGTATCTATAACAGCTTAGTAACCAGGTGGAAATAGTAGGTATCCGCGAATAATTAAGCTACCCACACTACACAATGTTTTTTTGTTTATCCCATTCTAGTTCACTACCTACTTGGTGCAATTTTTGAAATACCCACACATACCTATATAATTTTATTGCTTGATTACGTTTGTTATAACCAAAATCAATATTGTATTTGTAATAAAACAATTTATAGTCAAATAAATTTGGGACTAGACATTTTGTAGGTGGAAGTGTCTCTGCCCACACTGTGTGGGCGCCACTTTTGCAACAGAAACATCATAGATTAATATAATGATCAATTATAATGTATCTAATGTGTACGTACGTACATGAACGATTGAAGTAATATAATATAAAATAAAACAGGCATACCTACTATGGCCACAAACAATACTTTTAATTACAAATTCAAGCAACTGAAATCATGAATCAGAATAAGAATAGCTTAGAAGATAAAAAGAAAAAGATATATTTGGCAAAAGATATAGAAAGCAGCATGCAAGTGCTCACTTTTTAGTTTAAATAGTGAGCACTTGCATGCTCCTTTATGATGATGATTAAATACTAGTAAAGAAGAACACGGACAACAGGTACATTCAAGGGTACTAAAGAATACCTACCTAGATTATCTGTAACTCGTATGGACATGTTGCGACTGGGATTGGCGAGCAAGTATTTACTTACATTTATTGAACGCCACCTCAAGGGCACATTCCGTTCCCAAACTATACGTACATTATTTGTATTTATCACAATAATGAAGGTGGTAAATTTACCATTATCTTTTTTTTTGTTTAGGTGCCTAGGCCTACCCAAACTTTTTTTCAAAAAGATAGTATTTTAATTTTATTTTGAAATGTGTGTATGCAGGTCAGTAACTTGAAACTAATGAATTAGTATAACCATTGTCAATAAAGTTATTTGATGTTTTTTGACGTAAGTTATGGAAACCGGAAGTTCCGACAGGAAGTTTGTGCGCAGTTAAACCCGGTGTACGGTGCAGATAGTTAGTGTCATTCTTAACACAGTTGAGGCGAAAATACTTTGTCATACATAAGCATAACTGTGCATCTGCAAAATTGGTAGTAAAGGCAAACTAAGAAAGATAAGACGCATTACTTATCACACTTACATTATTCAATAAAAAATTATAAGCTTGCCAGACTCTTCTTCATTAGATAGTAAAATTCCGCAATCCATCTAACTTCCCGCTTGCAAAACGTATAATATCGTACTTTCACGGCTTTGTACTGTAATGGAAAGAGACTACAAGAGGTTAAAACATAATGGTGCGGAGGTGGGCGCGTGGGAACACTCCCAGCGTTCACGTGCCCGGCACATCATTCTACCGTACCAAATCTTACATTAACATGCTAGATTTAGATAAAACCCCCCTATCCACTGTGCAGATTCACTTGAAGAAGTCATTACTTTGCGGAGAAAGTACAAGCCAAACGCCTAGTGACAATAAGCTGATGCTATCTCTCCGATCTCTCCGACAATAGTCTTTTAATTGCTTTGATATCTATTTAATTTATCGTGTGTAAACTTAAAATCAAGTAAAAAATGAAGTGGCTAAATTAGAATAAACATTATAATAAAAGCTCATTATTTGTGTAATTTTGCAAGTTTGTTTTTTATAAATAATCCAAGCGAATGAACTTTGTAAGCAAATCAATTCATTCTTCCATTCATAAACATGCGATGATTTTCGATGCGGGCCGTAGGTAGGCTACAAATAAGTCACAGCAATAATATAAAAATAATATAATCTCTTTAAACTTATAGACCAATAAAAAAATATTTTTTGATAATTATAATGTCTGAAATATTCCATTATTTCATAATGTGGAATTTGAGCAGACGACATTGCGTTTATTTTTTTCTTCATAATATTTAAACATCAAAATTTTGATTTATAGATATTCTTTAATGTAATACTGATTGATAAGCCCGTGCAAGTTCGGCTAAAGTGAGCATTAGAACCTAGTTAGTGGTTCCGGATACGTATCGGACGTGTCGGATGTCGGTGTGAGTCACTCGGCGGGCGCCCACGCCACGCGCTGCGTCCACAATGCGCCTACAGGCGCCCTAGTGAACCTGACGAAGACTTAAAAAAGGCTCAACAAAACATCAAGTAGTACAAAATATTATATGATTAAGCATAGGTACGTTAAAAAAAATATCTTAAAAAATATCTAACGTAACTAAATTCATTTACTTTCGGAACTGTGTTGTTAAATTTTTACTGTAATTATTAAAACGCTCTTATTTTGTGGAGAGAACTTAATCGGCATAACGACAACGCATTATGACCGTAACGCAATCATGACAATGACTGCGGACAATCTTACACGCACTGTCGACTAAATTAACACGAACTATGCCGTTGCTGAGACAGATATAGCTGTGTCTGAGGCGCGTCTAGGCTATTTGTATTTAGGTTTTGGCATTGGACATTTCACAGTCTCGTGGGAAACGGAGTTGAACGACTGCAGAGACAATGCGGTTGTGTGGTATCGCGACCAGTCGGTTCAACGGCGTGAACCACCCACCGCCCACCCGCGCGACCTGCTTTATACCAAATGCCACTGCAAGACTGCAACTAATAGTTATATGTATATCGACCACATCCACATGTAGGCTAGGTACCTACTCCAAGGTCTTCTATGTCACATTAGCTACAAAGAAGAAGTGACGTGAAATGTCCATAGTATTTCGCTTTCATTTATTGAAATAAAAATAAAAGTAGGTACCTACTAGACCTTCAGGCGTAAGTACCTACCTACTTAAAATACGAAAATTAATTTAAAAATAACCTAGTCAATTGATTGATGAATCAAGAATTTACAAAAAAAAATTAAGGTGTCTCAAGGGCGGGCGGCCGCGGCGGGGTTCGAGAAGTACGGCAGCGGGGTCGATAAGCGCTGGACGTGAGCCAGCCGCCATAGCCGCGACACATAAATACATTAAATACACCCTCAGTCGCGTCTGTAAAGTGGAAGTATTCATATTATCATTTATCAAATAAGCAATTTAGACTACTTTATGTCAAACAATGAATAAGATCAAGTTCTGCCTTTTAACAGTGCATAAAAATTTGTTACAACCAATGATCTAATTCTGAAACTAATAACATTTTATTATTTAAACTTTACTCATAGACAAAGACGTAAATAAGTAGACAAGTCACATATAAGTAGGTACTTATTCGGCGTAAAACAATAATTAAAAAACTTTACACAAAAAAACCATTTCAAAAATACCAAGTACCAAAACTTGTTACGCGATCATAGTGACTATAGATTACATTCGAAATTAAAAATAGTAGCATAAGGGAACGACACTAAAAAGTCGATCAAAAATTTTACTTGGTAAGATACCTACTTAGGTAGTTAAATCTGAGACAGTAAAGAGAATGTAGCCTTAACAACATCACCGCGCTTGTTTCAAGGGAATCTGTGACTCTAGCCAGGGAAACACGCGTTTTGTTTTATTGTGTTTCCCGGAAATGATTAGGTACAGGGGAGGTACCTTACCTACATGTCACTTCGCAAATTCCAGCAGCTAATTAAGAACGTAATTTTTTTATACCCATGTAGGTACCTAATAATAATTCAATATCCTTAGACATTTCAATGATTTCACACAGCGTCATCTAGTCCTAAGTAGGTATGAGTCGGCAGGTAAGTAGATACTTAACCCCAGTTATTACCATCTAATTACCGAACTTTCCATCCAATGCGTTCATATCAATAGGTCAAAAACTATACAAATGCAGCCAGCCACATGATACCACTTTTTCTTAATAATACCTACACCGTTATTGACACTGGATTAGTAGGTATATCCGATCATAATTATTATTGTTTATATTCTACTTTTATTTTAAAAAAGTCTGTAACAAAGTTCCAGATAAGTTTTCTTGTAAAGCTTCAAAAGGATGCTTCAAAAACACCGTGAGCAAACCCCTGGCTTAGTCAGTCTTGCTCAATTTTACGTTAGGCATTAATTTCTAACTCTGTTTAATTTTGAATCTTATTTTGTTGCAGATGAGCGGGAAGCGAACCCGCAGCTATAGATGCGCAGTTCACCACCGAGACCGTGAGGTCAGCTCGGAGAACGACTTCCACCTACTGCTAGAAGATCCTACATTATTTGCCAGGTAAGACTAACTTCTGAAAATATATATTTATTAACGAATGTGTTTCATTCAGCAGGCAGTACTTTCCTTATGATCTCTTTGGTTGTAAACATGACTCTGACATTGTTTCAACACTGACAACAAATCGTAAACAAACACTTGGGAAGCGATTCCCGTTCTCCATAAACTTTCTGTAAAATTCGAGTATGCCGTGACGATTCACATTTTGCGAAATTAAATTATGCTTGCCTCGTAAATTTTTAGTCGCTTTAAATTCAGAATTTCCGACTCCAAGCTAAATTCAGTGTTTAATTTGTAAAGTAGGGTTTTATTGGATCCTGTATCATATAACTGAACAAGTTCATCGATTACTGTCGCTACAAATATTTTTTATGGTCACTTGTCGTGTCACTATGACATCGTAGTGTGCTTTCGTACGATAAAATCGTTAAAATTGCTTTTATACGCCGAGAATAACATAGAGAAAGCTATTTGATCGATTACATACACAATACGGTGTAAAATAGAATTGCTGAGTTTCATTTGAACACAGAAAAACCAGGTAAACTTTAGCAAATTCGAACTTAGGTAGGTATATCGAATACGTCTCCAAGAAAGCGTGAAGTTGGTACCCCCAAAACCATTAAAAATTTCGCTGGAGCGCTGTGGTACTTATGATTACCTACATCCAAAATCTCATTCTTTTCTCTGTACCTACCTAACTATAATAATCCTATACTTCAACAAAACAGTAGAAACCTTTAGATTTACTCTTACCTATATTCGCAGATAGCTATGTGTTCTTTCCGTGGTAGGTACTATTTTTATAGCTTATCGTGTCTGAAAGATATGGTTGTAACCGTTATTTCCCTTACAGAATGGTGCACCTAGTAGCAATGGAGATGCTCCCCGAGGAGAGGGACCGCAAGTATTATCAGGAGAGGTACACCTGCTGCCCGCCGCCATTCTTCATAATCTGCGTCACTCTACTAGAGGTAAGCACCGTCTTCCAAACAATGAAATAATACTCAATAGTCTAGATTTCAGGTGATACAAAGTCTTAAAACGAGCGTTGATCCCTTCAAAGACATTTCTGAAGTCTTCAAAAAAAGGCTGTTTTACTTTAAATTAAAAGAACATATTAGATGACCACGCACGACTGCTCCCTCGAAATTCATTATTCTTTTCAGGTCTTCAGGCATTGTTTAGATTCTATGACGATTTCTAAAGGGATAGTTAGACATACATAAATACTCAATGGTGTCAATTCAGACGTCGCCATAACTAAACTAACTTGACAGCACTAAAAGTTTTGCCGTCCCTTTCATAACGATCAAAATAAAAACGTACATCAATTTTAGTCCTGTTAAATTAGTTTTGTTTAGTTTTTGCGACATCTGTACTGAAACCAATACCTACTTTAACCTGTCAAGGAACGGTTTCTACCTGTCAAAAAAGTGCTTGCACGCACGACGAATGGCGGAATCTGTGAGTCCGCGGATTTGCGATTACCTAAAACTTAAAAATTCATAGAAAAAAAAACTAGACCACTTAGCTTGTTTATGTAAAAGGTATTATAATTATGGATATTGTTTCTATGCTCTAAGCACAAAAACAAAGGCCTAACATGCTGTCATGATTTTATTTTTACCATCTAAGTCGCGCACACGCAATTTGCGCGGCACTGCATACAACTATGAACCTAAGCACCATAACAATAAAGCTCAAAAAAAAAAATGGCGTCTGAACGGGCGTGGTTACGTAAACAATAATGGTCACTGGTATTGAATTCTTCCTTGTTTTTCCATTGAAAACATGTTTAGACTTGTATAAATAGTTACTATGTACACATTTACATAACTTTTCACTGATCTTTCACAACAGTTGCTAGTAAAACACTCAAAATAGTTGAATTTAGGTTGCCGACTTTCAAGACTTGAAAAACCTATTTTTATAATGAATTTCGAAAATCTAACGTGATCGATAGCAGCACAATGAACTAAATAAGAGAATTAGCACACATTTTGTAATAAAAGTAGACACTTACCATTATATTTCGTCGCTTCATTCTTCAGTTATAATATAAAACCAGGTAGTATCGTTTCATGCTACTGGCAACTTCGCACATTTAAAAATAAAATAAAATAATTTCCTTCCTGCGGTGTGGCCTGCGACGGCTCGTCATTATTTTTTCGTGCGCGGCAACAAGCACACGCTTTTACCTTAGTACGGCACTACTTCTAGCTAGTAAAGCAAAAATTTGATAAAATGCCGAAACGTAGTGCCGACGAAAAGTTAGAATATTACACTAAAGAAATTAAGAAACTTTGTAAAGAAAATACTTTGCGTGATTGTGTATTCATCATCATTTGATTCCGATGAAAACCCAGGTGAGTTTTTTACAATTTGTTATAAAGTGAAGTGATACTGTCTGACAATCAGCGTCTATAAGCTTCCCTGGAGGATTAACTGCGGGTTATCACGATGGGTTAGCATGATGCTTAAAATAAGTGAAGTGATACTGTCTGACAATAAGCGTCTGTAAGCTTCCCTGGAGGATTAACTGCGGGTTATCACGATGGGTTAGCATGATGCTCAAAATAAGTGAAGTGATACTGTCTGACAATCAGCGTCTGTAAGCTTCCCTGGAGGATTAACTGCGGGTTATCACGATGGGTTAGCATGATGCTCAAAATAAAGTGAAGTGACTCTGTGTCTCTCAATCAGTTTCTGTAAGCTTCCCTGGAGGATTAACTGCGGGTTATCACGATGGGTTAGCATGATGCTTAAAAATAGCCTAGAGGTTCGACTGCAGGTCAACTCGAAGGTTTTCTCTTCTCGAATCTTGACGAAAATAAAATTCCTTTTTATTTATCTAAGAAATTTATTGCGAAAAAAAATTTTTTTCCAACCACCCTCAAAATAATAAAATTATTTTTCGTATGTAAAGGATTGCAATTCAATGAAAAATGCATCCATGTCGATGGTGGAATACCACCTGCACCGTCTCCTCTTACGAAATTGGAGGAGACATCAGTGCTTCCGCAAGAGACTGTTGAGATTGAGCCGAAACTCGATCCTGAGTTGTTACAGGCCTTGGGCGATGCTTTAGATGACCTCCCGTGTACAGTCATATACATACATTTATAAGGGTATACATGACAAGCTGGCCCAACTTTGGTTACCAATCCTCAAAAAAGGAATAAGTACAGAAGGAAGTAAAAGAAAATCTGTCAAAAGATTATTCAATTCTCTGTAATTGCAAACTAATAAAAGCACTCACATTAAACGCGGAAATATCCGCTGCCGTGCAATTAACAAAGCAATGAATCTACTGCTTACCAGCGATGATAAGGTACGCCGTAAAAATATTATTTGACGGCTGTCGTATACTGACAAACTATACCGAATCTCAAGTCAGAACCAAGCTTATCACTCCAGGATTGGAGAAAGCGTTCCTGACTTTAATACAGGAGCATGAAAGAGATGAAACCCTCTTTGGTAGCAAACTGCCTGAAATAATTTAAAACCTCAAAGGTTATCGAAAAACAAGGGTTGTAGATCAAAAAGACTCCTAATCCGAAGCCTTCTTCTTCGGGTACTTAGTCGTTAGCTGGCCGTTATCAACACCAGGAAAACTGGTCTACCCCCCTCGTTATCCGCCATTGAGAAGGGGGGGGGGGCGGACAGCTGCATACAAGACGACAACGCAACAACCGTACCGCCGAGCCCATCTAACGACGTCGTCGCGGTTCACGCGTCCGTCGGCGAGCTCGAGCTACACCAAACATAATATGCCCCTACCTACGCTACGGTACAGTAACGCAGGTACATGCCAGCAGATTACAATTTTATTATAATTGCTGGATTGGCATTACTAATAATAAAGTTATTTTGGATATTATTCGTAACAGTTATAGTATACCTTTTATTCGTAAGGTAGAACAAAGTTATCATTCTAATAACTGTAGTTCAATCAAAGAAAAGAAGGAAATGAGGTTGGCCATCCAGAACCTTGGCTTAGGTGCCATTACTAAATGTAAACCACAAAGAATCAATTCTTGTCACATATTTTTTTTTGACACCAAAACCTAATGGCGGCCATAGATTTATACTAAACCTTATACAGCTAATTACCTATATTATTCAATTCAATCAATTCAATCATTTATTAGTTTCTAATGCCCATTTTAAAATGGAAGACCATAGGACTGCATCGAAAATGATACCTAACCATGGATTCATGGCAACTATCTTTCTTAAAGAAGCACACTTACTTGTCCTTGTATCTACATCTGACCGCAAGGAATTTGACAAAATTACGTTTGTATTTAGTGCTTATGGGCTGCTATGCTATGTTCGGCCCCTCGAACTTTTACAAAGATAGTGAAAGAAGTTGTAGGTTCTGAGACATTGCGGATTCATATCCGTAATTTATCTCGACGATTGGCTCTGCCTAGGTTATAGTTACGATGAGTGCCAAAGAAACTCTTAAGCTACTTAACTGTTTCGGTTTCGAGGTCAATTTCGATAAAAATTTAATAAGATAAAAGTTTTCTTACAAAAGTTGTAAAAAAAAAAAAAAAAAAAAAAAAAATTAAGATTTATGGTACAACTCTGTGGATATGTCAATATCACTGCCATCAAACAAACGACGCAAAATACTTATGGTCTTATTCATAAAGAATTGACAATTTAATATAGATTTAAAGAATGTTTTTATTTTTCTTGTTACTCTTATGTCAATGAAAAGAGATAGCAACAGATTTAATATCCGTTTTAGTAGCTAAACAAGCTAAAAAGCTAAAGTAGGCTTACTGAACCAATATGCATAAGGGGGTAACTCTGTAACTCTTTTAAAACATCAAATCTAAGAAGATAAATTCAAACTTGTTGTTTCCTTATTAGCAGATTTAAAACGGTGGTCAAAAAATATTCATTACACCACACTCTCTCTTGAACTCCTCGATTTCGTTCTAGAATTTTTTACAGATGTGTCTAGAACTGGTACTAGAACTGGGGCGCATGTTGTAAGAACAAGCGCGTAAATGGTGGATGGAAAGATAGTGAGATCAATTTCCATATCTATTATTTGGAGTTACTTGCTGTTTTTCTTGGTATACAACGTTTTGCACAACTGCTATAAGTTACATTATTAGGATGGGAGGGATCCAATTCCCTCATCTGACAGATTTAACAAAAACATTTGGCAGTGATGCTAAAGGCAAAACATCTGGCTGTTCGCTTTATACCTATATTAAAACAAAAGACAACATAGAAGCAGATCAGGAATCTAGAAAAGTTAATCCGGACATTTAATGGTATCTTTCAGCATCGGATTATCAAAACTTTTGGCGAACCAGAGATAGATCTTTCGCTTCTCGCACCAACGCAAAATATTAAAGCTATGCCTCGTGGAGGCCAGACCCAGACGCTATAACGGTTGACGCATTTACTATAAGCTGGAAAAGGCTCTACTTCTATGCATTTCCACCGTTTTCACTGGTTTTGAAATGCATACAAAAAATCATTAAAGATCAGGCTGAGGGTATCCTAATATTCTCTAATTGGCTGTTCCAGCCTTGGTTTCCTCTGTTTAATAGTCTAATTTGGTCTGACATTATATATTTTACTCAAATCTCTTCCAAAAACACTCTAATTCGGTACAATGTAACCTTTAAATTGTGGTGGCAGTTCTGTTATACTCGTAATCAAAATCCTTATGTATGATTATTCCCAAACGTAATGTTATTTCTAACAGAATAATTTAACAACGGACTAGCTTACGGATATTTGAACAGTCATCGTTCAGATCTATCTTTACTCTTATGTAGTAATATAACCTTCGATGACCAGGTGAAACGCCTCCTCAAAGGTGTCTACAAGCTCAGACCAGCTGTGCCGAGATACACCTCCGCTTGGGATCCACAGATAGTTTTAAAACTAGGTCACGGGTTAGATACCCAATTAGGGATCTACTCTTAGAAAAAATCGCCAAGAAATTTGTCATTTTTTTTAGCATTAAGTACTGGAAATAGAGTGCAAACACTCTCCTTGATAAATTAGAAAATATTTTGTTGATCCCACCGGCGTTAAGATAGGTATTCTGATGTGATCGAAACATGAGTAACCAGTATTGTTTTTACCTTATTTTTAAGCAAATAGAGCAATATGTCCCGCTACTAAATAGTAGAGGGTTACATACATACCTACCACAAATACTATCAGATCTGACGCTTTTAGTCGTATAATATTAACCTACAAGCGACCACATAAGCCTGCATCTGCCCAATCGATTAGTAAGTAGATGGATTAAGCAGGTGCTGGATACAAGCGGCGTTGACGTGACGCCGTTCGCGCACAGCACGCGGCGCGCCGCCGCATGCGTCGGCGGCGCGCGCCTCTGGTCTCTCGTTGGATTCTATTAGATAAACGGCTGGTTGGACTAATACATCGCAGTCTTTTGCAAAATTTGATCATCTAGCTAGTAGATGCAAGACAATAACTTTGCAAGATCGATGTTATTTATTACATAATTACATAATTAACTAGAGTGATTGATTGTAAACAGGAATTTAGTAAATATGTAAAATAATAAGTATAAAACCTGTTCTAAACTTATCTAATTTTATGTTCTAAAGCCTGCTTTTTCTTACACAAAATTTTATCTCTAAACATCTACCTGGTTTTATATTATAACTGAAGAATGAAGCGACGAAATATAATATATGATCAAACGAACTTACAAAGTGAAGTTCGATCGATATTATATGAGTACGCTTCATTCGAAGTTATATACACCCTCCCACCCAATACCCAAAGAAAAATTTTGTGGTTCTTCTCTAAATATAATGACGAGCCGTCGCAGGCCACACCGCAGGAAGGAAATTATTTTATTTTATTTTTAAATGTGCGAAGTTGCCAGTAGCATGAAACGATACTACCTGGTTTTATATTATAACTTCGAATGAAGCGTACTCATATAATATCGATCGAACTTCACTTTGTAAGTTCGTTTGATCATATAATATAAATCACAATTTGCACAAATGAAAACACTCCCGTCCGTTGCTTGCTTTCATTGGAATGAATGAGTTGGATTTTATTTTTTATGAAGCTACTTCGTTTTTGCAATGTTGGTATCATTGACAAATATATCTAGCTTGGCTCTGAAATCAACATGTCCAAACAATAGACAACTCTATCTAGGTCGAAATATGGATTCAAGTGGCCTGGGTGAGCAACGACCCCGGGGTCGTTCCGCCGGTCAACGGAATTTTGTGTTTTATACCTAACGACCCCGGGGTCGTTCCGCCGGTTGACAGGTTAAATGAATTAGGTATATTACTTCAATAAGATTTGATCTATCTCTCTTATATTCCCTCGTAAAGCTACAGACTTCGTCAGCATTGCTCAAATTGCGATATAGCTTTATTAGAAATGGCACAAGTCGGTAACTCTTGTTTCTGTCGGATGAGCAATGACAACGCAATAGTGTGTGAGCAATCAACACTGCGGTTCTTGGGACACAAAATGTTTATCATACCTACCTGAGAGAGAACAACTCAAAGGTTTTGAACCTAACTGGTCAATAGTCTTACAGCAACACATTTAGTATTGCACAACCTATTACAAAGAATATGTCGCACCTTTAGAATAGAAGTGACCTAATTCAAAAAACTTGAAAAATGAGTTTCGGGCGGAAAATGACCCTACACAACATTCTCTACAGTTCTGTAGTTTTAAAAGCGCCACTTTTGGGCAGGAACAGGTCAAAAATATATTTCGGTCTCTTACATATTCAAACAAAACAACCGTCTGCGTCGGGACAGAAATGCCACTTACAGGATTGTGCTGTTTTACTGTGCGAATAGAAGAAGAAGAACGTTGTACAAATAATAAGACAGTGACCGAATTTTAATTAAGCCATCTTTCTTATAAATTTTTCGGTAAGTTCACTGAATGGTTTTTTAGTATTAAACTGACCGATTTATCTTTGGTACTGTTTTAACTCCGATACTACCGGACATTATTGTGACTCAATTGTGTTTATGTCATTTTAATATTAATAAAATTTTTGTTATCTTTACTCAATCAGAATTGAGGCATTATTTTATTTTGCAAAACCAAAATTTTAAAATCAAATTAAGTTAAATAGTGACTCTTTAGAATCAAAAATTTTTTTAATATAGAAAAACATGTTGTTTCTAATTATTTATTACACCAACTAATTGCTAAATGTTTATGTTCACTAAATCGACTTGGTTTTTTAAAGATTTTTGAGCTATTTAGCAGCAATTAAAAAAATAAGAGGATAGGGTCACACATTATTTCACTCTTTTGTCAATTCCCAAAATTTAGTTTTTTTGGATTAAGTCACTTCTATTCTAAAGGTGCGATGTATAGCGTGAGATCACAATATTTACCAAATTCTTTTGCGTAAAAGCAGCAAGGTCAATTTACACGACCTCGATTTGGATTTAGGGCTTTGTTAGACTGTAAATTTGTCAGATCATAAAACTAAACCTACGTAAAAATTTTTCCAAATAATATACTAGTAGAAATCTTTACAAGTCAAAAAGTCTTCGAATGTCATCGCCCATACAGTTGTACACAGCGCGTGCATACAGAACGATCACTTTCTACGAGCGAGTACCGCTCGGATCCCGCTCCAATTGCTGCGCTTAATTAAAAATTATAATAGCGGATTTCACATCCGTGCAAACAAGCGGTTTACGTGAATCATAACAATCGGGACAGTGCGCGTGCGCCGGCCGTCACACGTTGATTCACCTTACGCTCACGACCACAGAATAACGTTATCAGTTTCACTAATTTGGATTCCTGGCAGTCGCGCGCGTCTTTTGCTCAGGTCAGGATTGCTCATTATGACATACCTACTCCATTCATGACTTTCGTTGGCTTCGTTGGAAGTTTGCGAATTTATCGATTCGCGTCACGTCCGAATCGTCCGATTGGTTCTTCCATTGAGCTTCTTAAAAGCTGTGTGTGCTGAAAAACTCCTTGAATTGGATGCTTGCATAAACGTGTCTAGAAATCTTAAGATCGTATGTAAACAATTTATTAAAAATAAAGTGTTTTAATTAACAATATAAAAACATTTAAGTACTTACTACCTATATAAATAAAGAAAATCGGTTAAAATATTCTAATATGCGTCGATTTTGCAACTTGTCTCGTGAATGTTGGCACGTAGCCATTTGTGTTTATTGGCCTTGCCTCTGACTAGCTCCAGACATCTATCTCCATAGGATCTTGAGTGCCTGCAGATCACGTAATCTACCGTAATTACGATAAGTAGTACTTAAATCTTTCATAGTTTGTACGATTTCAAATATCCAAATTCAAATATTAAAGTTACTCTGTGGTACTTAATTCCCATAAGAAGCGAGCGCCAGGTGCGGTGCTAGTTGCAATGCAAGCTAACGGTTTTCCCTAATGCTAATGATTAATGCGGTTCAAACGTCACTACGTAAAAGGAATAAATTAATGGCGCAAATTGATAGGACTACGAATAATTTTCCTAATTATTTCCGCTGACCAGAAAGTTAACTGGAAAAATAATAAGTATATAAGTAGGTACTAATCTAACCTAACCTACCTAAAATAATTTACTAAGTAGCAAGTTTTCTTGGAACCCTCTGTTATTTATTCTGATGGCACAAAGGAGGGGGTATGCCCTGTAATGAGGGTAGTTGAGCTACGGATGGTTTCCCCTGTGATTTCATAAGCGAAAATCCCACCCGATTCACACCGAATTGAAACGAGGTACCAACTATCCCAATCAGCCAACGCGGGTAGCGACAAAGCGTGTAATTCAAACCGTTGTTCCAGCTGGGCGTGTTCACATGGTACGCGTGCAGTACAGGCGGAGTCTCGGCGGCGGCGGGCCCCGTGCCGGTCGACTCCCCGCTCGTGTACCGGCCCGACCGGCGGCGGGAGCTGTGGCGCTTCCTTACCTACAGCGTGGTGCATGCCGGGTGGCTGCATCTCGCCTTCAACTTGCTGGTGCAATTGGCTGTAAGTACTTTAATTAAATATGCAGGATATTTTACTACTTGGTCAAGAAAAGCAAGTTTATCTGCTACTCCACATCCACAGTAAAGTTTGCCCTCTCTTTTTCTCTCGCATCAATATGCAACATAGCTTTGTCTTTAATGCGTTCAACACTGATCTGTCGCTGTTGAGTGAGCTGTCTTTTCTATGATTGATAAGATAACATTTCTCCATGGCATGCATGAATATTATTAGATACTAGCAGCAGGTGCGCAGGTTTCACATACGTAGTTCCCGTTCCAGTGGGAACTATTTCCTCAAACATTGTGGTGTCCCAACGGGGCTCTTGTTGCGACCAAACCTAATTTTTAAGACCTTATGTGTACCAACTTGAAACAATAAATAAATGAATATGAATATAATACCGTGATAAAATATAGCATGTTACTCAGTGATGTAGCTTTTTAATGGTGAAAGAATTTTTTAAATCGCTCCTGTAGTTTTCGAGTTTTTCGTTACATACAAAAATACAAATCTTTCCTCTTTATAATATTAGTATGTACTTATATGTATAGGTATGATTTCAATGTATCTAAACTTCTCTTTTCTTCCAGGTGGGTTTACCTCTAGAAATGGTGCACGGAGCTCTCCGTTGTGCCGCCGTCTACCTCGCAGGAGTGTTAGGGGGTTCCCTGGCTGCCTCAGTCCTGGACCCTGACGTGTGCCTCGCGGGCGCTTCGGGTGGAGTGTACGCGCTCCTAGCCGCTCATCTAGCCAATGCATTGCTGAACTTTCATGCGATGCGCTATGGGGCGGTGAGATTGGTCGCGGCATTAGCAGTGGCTTCCTGTGATGTCGGCTTTGCGGTCCACGCTAGGTATACTAAGGTAAGGCTCATTGTATCTTGCCATTAACGTTTAGTTATGTAATGGATTCGATCGCGTCATCTGGTAGGAGACAAAGGATAACTTTTTAGATTTTTAAAATATTTTTTTTGTTTGTACCCATCTTTTGTTAGAGCTTAGATATTATTACAAATATAATTTATAATACTAGGACTTGGAAGTCGAGACTTGGCGTGACATGAGTCTTGTAAAATCATCATCTTTCTCCTGCCCTTATCCCACGCTAAGTGAGGTCGGCACATCAGTCTTGTACAATAACGCACGTAATTCTTCTACCCTTTAATTCAGTTTTTCCTCAATAACTGTTCGTATTTATTTGCATGAGAAATGATAATTCGCGTTACACCAAATCGCAGTCACAAACACTGGCTTTTCATCATCGCGTGACGCTTTGTGATATTATGAATCTGAATATGAAAATTTTCATTTGAGCAGCTGAAATCAAGAAATGCTCAAAACTATTCCAAAACTAAGCAAGAAGTAGACTAGGTACTTAATCTTTAAAGATGTTGCTGTTTAACTATGCTATTATAGAACTTTACAAGTATTATATGTACCTACATTATACTCGAAAAGCGCAATTAGTAGATCTCGTAAACACTTAGCTAAAAGCCATTGTTTCTTTGTCAAGCAGGAGGTGCCTCCTGTTTCATACGCAGCCCACGTCGCCGGCGCCCTGGCCGGTCTCACCATCGGTCTCCTAGTTCTAAAGCACGCGCAACAGCGGCTCTGGGAGCGTCTACTGTGGTGGACGGCCCTAGGAGCCTACGCGGCCTGCACTCTCTTCGCAGTACTCTACAATATCTTCAGCGGTCCCGTGGATGAACTGCACTACATGCCTCCGGACCCCCCGCCCGATGTCGGCTTCTGACCTGACTGCTCCGATCGGTCCGCTCGCATACTGTGTATGTGGCCGGCCTCAGAATAACGGCAGCGAATCTTGAAACAGGAGTCCAGTGCTTGAGTAGTCTCAAGTGTATCCAGTTGAGTGGTTCGCCGCCGCATCAGGGTCGGCTAGGCCCCGACTCTCGCCTGATTATTTCCTAAGTTTCCCCGCACCAGCGTCGAGCCGGTGCGTCCACTCACAACACGCCTAGTCAATTTACCTTAGTGTGATTCGCGATAAGTAGTATTAAAACGAGGGGCCTCGCAGTGTTTACAGTGTATCCCTGCCTCGTTCCGTGCGCTGAGGCCTCCTCGCGATACTTAATTGTTAAGTAGTAGTAATTATATTGAATAGGTGAACTATTTTTGTACCTATCAGCGTCCGTAGTGTTAGGATGAAGGCGTTACCGCGACACAACACAATATGTTCCCTGTGAACTGGCGGCGCGGCGGGCGCGGCTTAATCTTAAGGATAATACAATAATAAGTAATCGCTTTAATAACAGGACGTAGCGTCGCGCCCGCCCGCGGGCTATCGTAGTTATGCCCACACACCAAAGATTAGTGTAAATCTGGCTGGAACCATGTTTGGATGGTGTTTCTTCTTTCCTGTTTTCAATTTTAATTGTTGTGAACTTCATAGCTCCATTTTTGCTCATTACGAATCGAATACTTTAAGTATGCCTCAATAGATGATTTTAAAAGTGATTGTTATGTAAGAAAATTGCTCAATCGCAATTATTATTATTTTTAATCAGATTATGATTATGCTCAAAAGTGAGTGTTTTATTTTATGGGATCAATTGATTACTAAAAATTTGATTATATTTTGTGTGTAATGTGAATTCGTCCATTTTCATTTACAACTAGTTTGGTCCATTGATTGTCCTTTAACTTGAACTAGTTTGGTCCATTTGATTGTCCTTTAACTTGTAATACTAATATCTCGCTGCACTAGCAAATAGTTTATTAATAATGTGCCTGATTCCTATTATTATAACGTTAGTTTGATTTTTAAACTTTAATTATAATCAAATAGCGTCACAAAATGACTGATTTTTGTATAAATTATTGCAGTGTTTCATTTAATTTATTTGAAAATTATTTTAAGTATGAATCGGAATAACTATAATTATGTGATTATAATGAAGAATGAGAATAATTAAAAAAAAATATTGAAAATTTGCTGTGTTTGATTGTACGGAAACCCGAAAAGATTTAGAACTATTTATTTCATAATTATTTTTATTGACCCATAAGCCCATAACAAATAAATTATTAACAAATCAATCAGATCAATTGCCAAGCCGAAATACTACAAGGTATAGAAAGCTACATTATATTTGCTCGTTAATTGGTAACTAAACATTATGAGTAAAATAATACTTGGTGACTATACTACGAAGACCATGGAATAAGTACTTTCTTTCAATATAGGGATTCAAAGTACCTAACTTAGTAGCGCTACTAACGTGCTTAATACTTATCATTATCGTCAGTTAATATCAAACAGTGGTCTCTGCCTACCTTTATTAGATAAAGGTGATGATTTAAGTATGTAAAGCTTCTATTATATTCATAACCATGAGTTTCAAAAGTTTTATGTAAGTAAAGCTTCTACCCGCGGCACCAACATATTTTGAAACTGTCTTTGCTAGCTCTCAATCCATACCTATTGCAGGTTTCAAATTGGTCCACTGGTTAAAGCGTTGAACTTGATTTATAATAGGATTAGAAAAAACTAGGGGCGTAGCGAGGTACGGGAAGGGGGGAGCTGCCCCCCCCCCCCCCTAAATGAGCGGTTGGTCTTTGGTGTTGGCCGAGAATAACAAAACCATTCAAAAGTGAATGAAATGAACGCATAAATAAATATTCTTGGACATTCCACACAGCGTCATCTAGTCCCAAGCTAAGCAACTTAGTGAATGAAAACTTAAAATTCAGTAACAAAAGATGAAACCCGCACGAATTTGTTTGAGGTAGGTACTCATAATGTTAAAAATCATGACTAAAATAATGTAGTGTAGGTTTTTCCTTATATTGTCTTTCTCTGCATAAAATCCTGGCTACGCCCTTAGAAAAGACTGTCCTGTGTGTGTACTTATTACACATAATGAAGAGAATTAGAGTACAGGAAATAGGAATTTTGCTCTGATTTCACCATTTCTGAGTAGGTATGTTTTTATTTGCCGAGTAACGTTATACAATCTCTAAAGATATCTTGTTCGATCCGGATATGGCAGGTAGAAATACCAGTTAAAATGCTCAAATAACAAAATTTATTTATTTTTTAAGATATATTTTTATTTTCTTACCATTTTTAGAATCTTAAATATAACACCCGTCGAAACGTAGGCAGGTATATAAAGGTAAATTCGCGGTAAATACCCGTTTGTCATCGAGATGTATTATAGAGCCACAATCAGGCAAATAAAATGTAAACGCCAAAACTCGGCGCACGCTACGTAGTGCGCCGAGTTTTTCTTTTTTGCGTACAAGCGACATTGAACATTAAAACAAACGATATAACGTCTACATTCAAATGTCAAATGTCATTGTAGAACATTGAATTTGCTCGCACATTTTTTTAATTGTTGTCAGCTATTAGATTGTGACTCTTTAATACATCTCAATGCCGTTTGTCTATATTTTATAATCTATAGCACTTTCACGGATCGGACAAGTTTTTATTATAAAGGTACTACAGAAACTAATCAACACTTAGAAATGGTGAAACAAGTTTTGTATGTAAGACGTTTTAACGATAATATAAAAAGCTATAGCGATTAGAAGTAAGTCCTAAACAGGCCGACGGTGGCTTTGACCCAAAGTGGCGTCTCGCGTTTCTGAAGCTCCTCACTGCATTCCGTAGCGTGGTCGTGGAGTAACGTCACTTCCTTATGTAGTCTCTCCTGAAAATAACAAGAAACGTGGGTTTATAGACCACTCAAAAAGTCTATCATAGCTCATAAAGAAAATAATATTAGAGCACGCAGTCAGAAGTTCAGAGTTCACAGTTGTGAAACGTTAATTACATACATAATTAATACTAGCTTAAATTGTGATTTCAGTTGTTATTTCTGATAGGTAATGTGTACGATCGCCCAATTTTCCGCTTTACCACCATAAGGGTGAATTTTCTGTGAAGCTGTTAGCAGGTACCGCTTCGCCATTTTCGAACATCAATCAACAGCAAAAGTATTTCGGGGCTTGGTCATCATGTTTTTTTTACAACAGACGGCGACGACTAAAAGTACCTAAGTACATAATTATTGTTTTTTCTTAATAAGACAATTTATTTAGTTATTGTAATTGGTGTAAACCGTATTAACTTCTTCTTCTTCTTCCTGCCCTTATCCCACATTACGTGGGGTCGGCACAACATGTATTCTTCTTCCATTTCTCTCTATCAGCCGCCATCTTAACATTCACCCCTTTCTTACTCATGTCAACTGTCACACACAGTCCATCCATCTCTCCCTTGGTCTACCTCTACCCATATATCCATCCACATGCATATCAAGCACTCTTCTATTTACATGCCATGTACATGTAAACCTTGTACATGTTCACTTGATCAATTAAACCGTATTAACTAAATTAAATAAATAATAAGTTAAGCACCTGTAATTCCGGTGAAGCTGTGAAGATAGCGGCTTGAGCCTCCAAGTCTCGTCGCACCGAGCGCTCGCCGAGATTAGCGGAGCCCACCACTGTCGCCCACGGGACGCCGCTGCCTGGAGGGTAGTACCTATAATATAAACAAGGATTTCACTCAGAATCAGATCGTTCGTTCGTTCGTATGAGCAAGTGGCCAGCTCTGTTGACGGAGTTTTTAGGCCGCCTAAAGGCCTCCGTCATGGCTTAACGACTTTAAAAGCCGGGACCGACAATTTAACGTACACTCCGAAGCAAGGAAGCGCTCAGTTGATCAGAATCAGATAAATATAACGGACTAGTAACCAGGACCTATCGTTTTTATGGTATGGAAGTAAAATTAATAATTGTTGACAGTTGTTTTCGCGGATTTAATGTGATTTTTGTTTTGATACAATCCGAGACAAGTGTACACAATCAGGGGGCTGATCTATGTCTAACAGCCGGTTTCTCGAACGCAGATCATCACAAAAATTTATTAATCAATGGTCAAATCACGTGACTTCAAATGAGTTGATCAATAATAATTCGTTCTTCAATATTCACTTTTCACGTGATTTGACCATTATTAGTGAATTAAAGACATGATCTGCGTTCGAAAGACCGGCTGTATAACTGTCACGTGATTTATTGCTTTTTCAAAATGTATTTTCATAAACTTGGTTAACTCACCACATGCCTTTAGCATGGAATGTCCATCCAGGTCGCTCATACTCAAACATCTGCAGTCTGCTGGTTTGGTTGGAGTCCACTATTCTTTCCCAAAACCTGAAAGAACAGGTAATTTTAAAGAATATAGAATTATCACATTTTTCTACCTTCTTAAATGAAGATGGATTCAAGCATGTGGCGAACATTGAAGTATTCGGGGCGGGTTGCTGTTAGTTTATTTAGTTCTACGAGCCTTATGTACACGGCGTATTAATACTGCGCGTTTGATATCAATACAAACGTGCGTATAATTTTCTGTATGGGCACGTTTGTTTGTTTTGTATTGGAAAGAGATGTGAAAGGGCACACATTATCGCGTTTGTTTTAATACAAAAATACGAACAGGTGTAGAATACCCTAGCCTAAAGTGATCCTAGAGGTCCTACTGAATAAATGTTATTTGAATTTAAATATACGAACGCGTAGAGGGCGCGTTACACAAAAATGCATAGTTTCTGCTCGTTCGGAAAACGGCGTGTGCATTCACTTGAATAGTATTAGTATGGACGAAACTTTGATCCGTTGTATTAGATAATGCATTATAAATTGAACTAAATAAGACGTACTTTCTTGCGATCAATGAATATGCATGTGGAATGCCACCAGCGGGCCCTGAAGCCCCAAGGAATCCATTTGCCTGAAATTAAAATATCATTACAAATCTTGGCTATGATATCTTTATATAACCAACTTTATATAAAGTGTGTCAATTGATAGCTCCACTTGAACCTCCATAATCTCAATCATTGTGAAATAACAGCAATAATGCAATCAGAGATAACAATCGTTTCTGAAATCCTGATGCCTTTGATGGATTTCTTGGACAGTAGTCCATTTACTTTGGTCTTAGACATTGATAAAGAAAGATGCATAGTAAATGCTTCTAATCAAGTTGAGCAGTCAGTCAGCAGGAATGTGCAAAAAAAGCTCATTCATATGATACAACATTGATTAATTTTTTTATCACCTTCAGAACCCAATCTTTACATCCTCTTCACCGATTAAGCTCATTCGATCAATTATCACGAAAGTTCAGGAAAGAAGATAACTTACATTCGGATGAGCCATCAGCAGACTAATATTTGCCTTGCAATTGCTCAGCAAAGTCTTTGCATAATTATCTGTCAGATTGAAGTACCCAGTAGCAAGTCTTATGTAGGAGCCTTTAGGCACTGAAGCCAAGAAGTGGTTTGTCACCTCTTCATCTTGTGTAATGTTGAAATCCCCCATTTGTATGAGAGGGAAGACCCATGTGTCATTCTTGGATGCTGAAATAAACAAAACAAAGAGTTAGGTAGACCCTTACCAAAAAGTTAAGATAATGAGAAATTTATTTATTAACTAAATAAATAAATACAGTTGTGATCTTGTTTCTTGCTTAAAGTATGGTGCTGTAGAAGTTACTTTAATCTAAGCCAAGGCATAGACTGCTTAGACCATTTACGTTTTTAGAATATTACCATTTCTCAAATAGTAGGTAAAGTCCTTTTTAAGACTTTTTATTTCTAGCACCTTTGTTACGAATTTTAAGAACTAAATTATTCCATGCTCTGGTAACTTACCTTCTTTGCTATCTAATCTAGACAATTTAGAAAGCTGTAGCTCCCTCCATTTGTAAATAAGATTTAATATTCTATTATTTATCTCTTTGGTTAGCAAGTCTTTGTTTTCATACTTATTACTATGGATTCCATCTCTAGAACAGCTTTTACTGAAGGCACTTACTTCATCTGAAAAAATAACGTATTTTATAAGTTATGAAAACTTACCAGATAAAATAAGAAAGTATTTTACTTAAAAATGTTTGTTAGCTCGCAAATAAAGAGTACAAACACAATTTATTTTAATTCTGGTTTTATTTTATCAATGACAGGGTTATAAAGAACTGAACTAAAAGAAAAAAAATGTAACAATAACTTACAGAGTCTTCATACCTATAAGTTCTTTGTAAAAGTTTGCAAGGTCAGCATCCTCTATTTCAATATATCGATCCTGACGCTGCCCAAAATAATCATTGGAGCAATTGGCTCCACTCAGCAACACAGAGTCATCTGCTATGTACAACTTCATGTGTTGCAAACCAACTATTTCATTATAACGGGAGGGCAATATCTTTGACCAAGAGCCTTGCAACCGAGGAGTCTGGTACAAACTTACTCTACACTGCTCAGAGCCATTTATGAAGTCCTGCAGCAATGTCAATGAATTCACCTCCCCACGGGTCCCTCTTTGGTAGTCAAGTAACACATCCAACTTTAAGTTTTTATTCATCAATAAATTTTCTTTGGTGCCTTGCAATAGCCTCTTCTCTAAATTTCCTGTACCAATGTAGAGACTTGCTATTGATATTCTCCGGTTGGCATTCCGAAATCTCTCACACAAAGTATCGTAAAAGTTTTTGGGATCGCTAATTATATTTATTTTCGAAGAATTTACAGGGAAACATGGTGCGACACTATACAACCAATTGAAGTATTGTAGCTCCATTTGCTTGAATCTTATCGGTATGTTGGCGTTGATCGGCATGGTTGCAGGAATAATATTCACTACTCACATCAAAATTATGTAACAAATTTAGTTCTTTGGTTTTACAATAGAATAATCTTTCGTAAAAGGCTTTTTGAAAAATTCGTGAATCAAAGATCTTCACCATCAATGCAAAAATTGAATTGACAATTTGTTTGACATGACATTTGACATATCGACAGCTTATTTTTCAAGCGAAACCATCGCGTTCTCAAATTATAAAGTCAATTGTCATGCAATTTGACATTTCAAAAGAAAATTATTAACCGGTCTATCAGGGCTTTTTGACGGGAATTCAAGATGGCATGTTGTCGTTTTTGTTTTATTTTCCGAAATTTGTGTTTTGGCGAATGTTAATATGTAATAATGGTGGATTATTAACTGTTAAGTGTTCGTGAACGTACATAAGTGTAGGCAAATGAAACAAAACTGTATATCATTGCATTTCGAGTTCTCTCAAGAAGTCCATGTAAAAAGCTGCAGTAAAGAACCCACATCTTTACTGACGCTGACTATGACTTTGACTTGACCTTGACTAAACTGACTAAAAATTTAAACACATGGTAGTGGCTAAATGCGTGGCACAAGCCGTGCGAAAGCCAAATATAAGAAGTGAAGTGAAGTGAAGTGAACCGGTCTATCATTCAAATCCATAGAATGTCATATTAAGATCTTTCTTTTTTCCCTTGTCAATGATAGATCTCTACTACTACCTCAGCAGACCATTGACAATATAAAGGAATATATATCAATATAGATATATATATATATTATATCAATATATCTTTCCTTCTTCTGAGCCTCAGACGAAGGAATTTTCCTTCGTCTGAGCTACTACCTGAGACTAATTCTACTAGAAGCTACTGTCTAGTAGAATAAAATCACTACGTTACGTTTACAAATTGAGTAATTGAGTAATTGAGCTCTAACTAACTAAAGTCATCACTTAACATCTTACTCGTAGTAGATAGGCACCTACCTACTTACCTAGTTTGTGGTTGTTAAATTTTCATTGGTAGACTTTATACTCGTAGTAGGTACCTTACCTACTTACCTAGTAATTGCCTATTGTGGTCATCACACTAATATTATAAAGGTGAAAGTTTGTGTGTTTTGCACTAGGAAGATGGATATCATGGATATTTTCTTAGATAGGTACCTACCATACCTCTACATAGTGTTGGCAACATTGAAAGAATGAAGGACGGGGCCGAGCCATCATGAAAAAAGTTGACATCTGACGTTTTGGGGAGATGTCAGAAGAAAAAAATGAAGACGAAGGGAAGTGATGTTTATGGCGTTGGAAGTAAAATAAAGTTTTAAAAGTGATAATAGATGTTTTGTTTCAGCGTAAGGGTCAATAATCATTTAGTAGATAATATCAGAAGTGAGAATGGAACCTTGCAGCCATGTAGAAACGCTGGAGTAAGCTCAATAAACGCTCCAAACGAAAACGAGTACTGGAGCACTCGTCATGTAGGTACACCGAGAACTACGGAGAAGGTATCACAAATTACTGAAAACCCCAATTGTAAGTACAAATATGTAGTACCTAATCTTACGTTGAACGAAACTAAGGTACTACTTTTCGAAATCGACTCTGAAAAGTTTTATACGATGTTACGCCAAAACCTTTGCTTGGCATGACAAAATGATCTGGTATCAAGATCTAAACTAAACCTACTAAATGGTTCGGCGAAAATGAGGTGTGTGGCTAACCATAATTTCATGTTGTGGAGTAGCTTACATTGGCTCTTGTTGAAGTCAAAAAAAAAAAAAAAAAAGAGGAAACAATACTACAATATGCCTACCGACACTTTCCTAATCCAAAACAATTTATTTGTAAGTAAGTAATAAATAAGAGGTTTAGAACAATTTTGTACAAAAGGTATTAGTTCGTTCGTTTGTTTGTGTGAGTGGGTGACCAATTTTGGTGATGGAGGCGGCCTAAAGGCCTCCGTCATAGCTTGACGACTTAGAGAGCCGGGATCGACAATGGGACGTGCCCTCTGAAGCACGGAGGAGCTCAGCTGATAATGTCACTTGAGGTCGCCCATCCAAGTTTTGACTGCTCAGAATGTTGTTTGGCTTCGGCGGTCTATCAAGAGGGTCTTGGCAAGCTTTGCCATGAGCTCTCCATAAAAGCTTTACAAAGAGTATTTATGATACAGGTATCATTGTTCATTAAAGTTAGAGTCAGCTGTGAAATTAATATTAGTATAAAAGGGAAAACATTCTTAAAATTTTTAGTCTGAATGGGGAAGAGGAGCTACTCAAGATTGTTGTTTTCTCTTGCCTTCTCTAATCTTTATGTACAGGGTAAAGAGTACAGGGTAGCGCCTGAACATTGTATTTATGTTGTAAAAAAATAAATATTATGTCCTAAGTAAGTATTTCAAAGCTTAAATCAAATCAAATCATTTATGTGTTTTTCTGGGAAACATACAGTAAAATAAGTATAAATATAGAATAATGAATGTAAAATACCTAAATAATTTATGCTACTAAATTTGCCCTATAAAATACCACTTGACTGCAATGATTTTGAAAACAAAATTGAAAATATGAAAGATATAAATAAATATAGATAATAATGAAAGATAACAGTAAGTTTAAGTTGGTAAGTCCCTTTTATTAATAAACAAAGATTAGCAAAGGACTGAAGATGCTCCGTGGTTTGGGTCGGAGTTGTATGAAATCGGTATAATAAATCAGGATTGACAAGGGTGTTAGATGATCCTGCTCTGGTAAATACTGTTGAATTCAATAAAATGTTGAAAATAATGTTGGACTAAAAGTCTAAAGAAATTATTCACAATATTTTTGTATATTTAACTGGTCTGGGACTAGGGCCATATTATGGAGAGATTCTAATTAATAAGAACATTGCGTTTAAATTATAGACATTGATTTCTTTGTGATTGTGAAGTGACAGGAAGAAATGTCATTGATCATTGTAGGTAGCCTTGTGATGGAGGTTAAAGATGGCAATAAGGGTTAAAAACATGTATTTATTAAATGATAAATATTATAGTGATAAAGTAATGGTTGACAATATTAGTTAATATTTTGTTGAAGGATGGAAAATATTCCTTATGCATACAAGTTGCAGTTAATATCTAAATGCGAACATAGGTACATACCTAGTGTTAAATTATTGAGTTAATTTTTAATGACGAATACCTATATAGGTTTATTTTAGATATTAGTTGGATTTATTGTTTGATGGTTGTATTCATTGTCTCTATTGGAGATGTGAGTCTAAAAGTATTACAATTATAATATGTGGGTGCTTGGAATTTTGTCAAAAAGCGATGAATTCTTCTAATGCTAGATTTAACGAAAACAGGTTGTGCCGATCCTACCTAGCAAGGGATAAGGGAGATGAGTATGATGAGTTTTATTGATTTAGAAATATTCCTACGAAATTGTCCATCGTCAAAACACGAGTGTAGATATCTCATGCCAGAACCAAGTAGTACCCAGAGCCTCTGGGCCAGAGGTACCACTAAGAGATCAGAAATAGAGATCGATAACAGAAGCAAATTGGTTGCCCTCTGTTTTGCGTGCTATATGGCCTACAATTACGAGATTCTAAACTGCAACGGATAAAACCATTTTAGAATCAGGAGTGGCCGATAAAATTATTATTAAAGATAGAACATTATACAGGTAGGTACCTAATTTTAGCTTGCGAGATACCTATGAGCTGTTGGGTGGAACGGTCCACAGTAGAGCTAAGCGAGGTGGTCGGCGGGTAGTTAATACCTAACATACTTTTGGTGATTATAAAAAGACCTATAACAGTGGAAAAACAGAAGTATTGTGTTTTTCATCTCACTGGTGAAGTCAAGGTCAGCTTGTTTACAGATTGAAATACAAATTTCGGGAGTTTTGGAAATCAAGACAACTTGCATAGTAGGTACCTATTGTAGGTGCGGGGGTAAATGCATACAGTGACAGTGAGGGCGGTTGGTTTGAATGACTCAAAATAACAAGTTATAAGTAGGTACTTGTTGGACACTAGAATGATGGTGTGAAAAATTATGATAATTTCAACAACAGGGTTCTCAAATTGCAATTAATTAAACGGTAAGGTTCTTTTAGGATGAAAGCTATGAATAGTTTGGCTCCCTCTCGATTAGGGACATATTTTGGGATGTGTACCTAATAATGAATAACTTTCATTAAGTTTGTACTGTACATAGATGGGTGGGTGAGACCCCGTATTGTTCTGCATTGCCTAACAGTTTTGGCATGGTGGGTGTTTTCTCACCTGAAGTGAAATGACATTATAAAGAGTGTTTAAAAAAATTTATAAAATTGTAGGAATGAGTCTAACAAAGTAATGTATACCTACTGTAAAAAGTGTGTCAGGTGATTGTTATGATGGCAAACTTTAAAATGCATATAATATAAACAATTAAGTAGGTCTTGGTAGATAAAGGTTTATTAAGTTATGTTTTCGCACCAGCCCGGTTAGTTAGCTCCAAGGGGGTGTGATGAGTTCAAACACAGTTGTAAAATGAAAAATAGGTAAAATATATAACACACAATGGTTATAAAAGTATAATAAAACAGTCTAGAAACGGTAAACTACTAAATAAATACCTACTCGTAAATTGGAGTCTGATAAGGTGATTGATAAGGTGGTGGGTGGTAGTCGCCAAAAGACTGGAACGCATATAAACGTCCGTGTTGGCAAGTTAAAAATATATATTTACCTGGTTATTCTTATAGAACTAGTGAACCTATTTTGACTAAAACGGTTGTTAAATCTGTTAATATCTCTTTTCACTGCCATATGAGTGATCGAAAAAAAAAAAGCTTCATTAAATTGACAAATAAAGGCCGCAGTCAATCATCTGAAATTTGCGAGTCTAGATAAAATGCTTTAGATCAGGTCACAAATAAGTAGGTAGGTAATGTATAACCTACAAAGATATGGATCGGAAAAATTGAAAGATATGAATCGGAAAAATAAATTAAAAAAGAAAACTAACTTGGTACGCTTAAGTGGGCACTGCCCTTTGAGTGCAAGTGGTTTCAAAGTAAAGAGAAATATTTATTTTTAGAAAAACGAACTTGGTACGCTTAAGTGTGGCAATGCCCTTTGAGTGCAAGTGGTTTGAAAAAAATAAATATGGAAAAAGATTTGTTCATAGAAAAACGAACTTGGTACGCTTAAGTGTGGCACTGCCCTTTGAGTGCAAGTGGTTTAGAAATGAACAAATATGGCTTGTTTAAAAAAGAAAAATAAATAAATAAATAAAAGAAGAAATGAACTTGGTACGCTTAAGTGGGCACCGCCCTTTGAGTGCAAGTGGTTTCAGAGTAAAGAGAAATATTTATTTTAAGAAAAACGAACTTGGTACGCTTAAGTGTGGCAATGCCCTTTGAGTGCAAGTGGTTTGAAAAAAAAAATATGGCTTGTTTAAAAAAAAAAAAACAAAATAAATAAATAAAAGAAGAAATGAACTTGGTACGCTTAAGTGGGCACTGCCCTTTGAGTGCAAGTCATTTCAAAGTAAAGAGAAATATTTATTTTTAGAAAAACGAACTTGGTACGCTTAAGTGTGGCAATGCCCTTTGAGTGCAAGTGGTTTGAAAAAAATAAATATGGAAAAAGATTTGTTCATAGAAAAACGAACTTGGTACGCTTAAGTGTGGCACTGCCCTTTGAGTGCAAGTGGTTTAAAAATGAACAAATCTGGGTTTAAAGTTTAGTAAAATTCGGATATATATTTTAAAACAAAAGCTAAGCTTTTGTTGGGATGAAACTGTCAAATTACCTAATTAGGGACCTAAGCTAATTGATGTTATTTACATTTCAGCATTTTATCTTAACTCGTGGGCTGCCTGGGGCAGGCAGCATGCAGAATGGCCGTGTTGGCAACATTGAAAGAATGAAGGACGGGGCCGAGCCATCATGAAAAAAGTTGACATCTGACGTTTTGGGGAGATGTCAGAAGAAAAAAATGAAGACGAAGGGAAGTGATGTTTATGGCGTTGGAAGTAAAATAAAGTTTTAAAAGTGATAATAGATGTTTTGTTTCAGCGTAAGGGTCAATAATCATTTAGTAGATAATAATAGCTACACTCTCGCGGTGTTACCCGCGAAAATTAATAATAAGATTAAGATTTTGATGATGATAAAAAACAGCTTTGTTATTTTGGTATATTCGGTCCAACCGTTTCGGGGAACGGCAAAAAATTTAATATAAGTAGGTACCTAATACCAAGGACGAATCGTCCAATTACTTTTGTATGACACTGGATAGGTACCTAGGTACTACCGTGTCATACAAAAGTAACACATGATATATAATAGAGAGCGAGATGATTTATATCATTAGGTAAGTTTATTTCCAATAGGTCGGTAGGTACATATATTATCCTAATAGTCATCCTCCAGTACTTCATCTTGTTCAATGCCGTAGAATATTTTAGAATCTTTAATATACGCCCAGGACATTCGCTTGGAACTGAAATGGATCCCAACCTTTCCAGTTTTGGACAAAGTTATTGCACCTGCTGTATTACGCAGACGTTGTGTCATACCTAAAACAAAAAAATATAAGAATTTACAAAACTATCAAATAGGAACTTCAAGTTTTACGGAATAAACAAATTATTTCAAATGTAAATACCATTAACAGCGTTTCTTGTCGCAGTATGAGCATCTGTGCCAGATTCCATAGTTTTGATAATAGCATGAGCAAGACAATATTTCAAAATAGACTCTCCGTGTCCTAAAACAAATAAAAACAATGAATACAACACGGATGACGTAAAATTTTCAACATTGAATGATATTAGGTAGTTCTGTAAATGATCAATATTATTTAAGTTTTAGATAAATTACAATCTTAACTAGATTGTATTTAGAGCTATCTTATTACGAGTAGGTACCTACATTAAGACAAGTTAACTTATCTTGTGTTTACCTGTCGTAGATACGCCGCCTATGTTATCATCAGCGTATGTCCCACTCCCAATCTGAGGGGTATCACCGATACGACCAACTGCTTTCCCACTCATACCACCGGTGCTGGTAGCCACAGCCACGTGACCTTGTGCATCTACAGCAACCGCACCGACTGTTCCAACACCCATCTAGGTACATTATTAAGAAATAAATCGTTAAGACAATAAGAAATAGGTCTTCTCGCGATTACGGCTGGTGCAATCCCGCTATAACGTCGTCGGGCTTAAGTTAAGGCAATGTCAAGATCCAAGATCTTCAAGACAATTTCGTAATATTCATTGTGGACGTAGTGACACTACAAATCACAATGAATTTATCATAAAAATACCTAAACAAATACGCAACTTACATCACAGGGCCCAATTTCAGTTCTACCAAACTCTCCGTGTTGCAAAAATTGTTCAAGAGCATGTTTAGCATTTGCACTTATCAAAGATTCCTGAGGAACTGTTGAAAATCCCTGAAATATAAATGCAACATCCATTAATTTACGAGTTTCTACATAAGTGGCTCAAAATAAAAAAGTAGTAGGTACCTAGAGATAGTTTGAAGGAGAGATAGGGTTTTTTGTGTGACGTTATGCTGAAGGGCACAATGCACTCCCGGCTTAAGGAAAACACAAACAATAAGAGATACACTTGACAAGTATTCAGGACTACCTTTTCCAAAGCAAATAGTTTAGCACCATCAGCTCCCAATAAAGAGTGTGGAGAATCTGTAAGAACTCTACGCGCGATGCTTATTGGATGAAGGAAATCCTTAACCAACGTTACTGCTCCCACGTCTAATTTTGCGCCACTCATTATACTAGCCTCCATTTCCACTTCACCGTTTAGGTTTAGAACAGAGCCATATCCTGTAATAGAAAGAGTAGTTTTTCAATGTTCATAGTAAGGTAGCATTCCACATAGGAAGCTATAAGGTTGTAGTTGTAGGTAAGGATACATAGGTATCTACCTACAACAAGCAATCATGATTTTTATACAAAATAATAAAATACTCCTTGTTCTTTTATTATTTTACAATATATTTAACATAATATACCCTTCTTCGTCTCTGCTGTGCTGAAGAAGAGGCCGCAGGGTCATTTATTTACTAATTTATTAAGGGTCAGTTTCAGCTGCTTTCGGAGCACATGCACTGAACGCTTTTTTAGCTTTTCATGCTATATTTTCAGTCTTGCGTAATCGTGTGAATATGTAGATTGTAGATTAAAAATAGCTGTACGATATAATTTTCAAAGTAGGTAAGTTATATTAACCTGCGTTAAAGTTTTCATCCAGCTCCATTGATACTACCGCTGCTTCAACGGCATCTAGTGCACTTCCTCTTTTAAGTAAACGCTGGTAGCCTTCTCTCACTGCTACTTTTACGCCATCCAACTTTCCCTGGACTCTACTTTGCGGTATATCTCCAGCACCACCATGGACAATAATAATTGGCTCCATATTTTTTTACCTAAAAATAACCCAGTAGATAGGTAGGTATATTAATAATAATTTATATTTATATATACCTACCTAAGTACTTACCTACTATTATTTTTATTAAATAATTATTTACAGTGTTATTAATAATAATTCTTTAATATTAAAGATAGGTACTTTTGTCCGCGGTTTTACTCGAGTACTTAATAGGTACCTAATTGATTGAGTGGGATCGAAGGCTATTTTGGTTTTGGTGCCCCCCCCTAGATACGGGCCTGGGCCTAGGTCAGTGATAGCTTCCTATCTAAAGAAGACTGCATAGTAGGTAGGTAGGTACTTAATACTTATACGTTTTCATGTTTTAAACCTTCAAGCTCATGAGCGTTGGTACCTACTTTACTTACTACTAGCTACCATAAAAAAATTTATCGAATATAATGTAGTATCTACCTACCTACCTACTTACTTCCGGCCGCAGCTTGGCCCGTGCGGTTATATTAAAATTTGTAAAAGGTTGCCTGTCTGTTTCCCGAGATGCAATCTTTATACCTACCTACCATACCATGCCTGACTCTATCGAAATCTATTCAACGTTTTACGCGAGAAAAGGTATAGGTAGGTAGGTAGGTACTCCTACAATCTACATACAGAATTATGTAATGTATAGGTAGGTACCTACCTACTAGCTAGACCATCATTCAAGATACGCTGTAGCGTTGGTACCTACTTAAGTACCTACCTAGTATGGATTTGTCAGTCCTGCCTGCCTGATATGATAACGCACACAGCTCACGAACCTCATAGAATTATTATTGTAGTAGGTAGGTAGGTATACCTATATACCTACCTACCTGAGTACATTTAATATCGATGGCGAATTCTACGCTGTGCTGCGATAGTAGGAAAAGCCATTCTCAAGATAAACCAATCTATTTCTTCCTATCTATCTACCTAAGTGCCAAAATTAAAAAAACACGTTATTTTTTACTTTAAAATCTTATTAGTCGGTACATAAGATATTTATTCTATTGTGCCAGTAGGTACCTATAATAATAATAAGTCAACATTATTATTTTATTTCTTTTGTTCTAAGCATTATACCTAGTTATAATATAACTACCTACCTAAAATATACTCTACTTTACAAACGCAGTAAAGATTAGGTATTAGGTATTTCATTTCATAGCTACTACCTAATCTCAAAAAGTCAGATTACAAGTTCTATATTATTGGTAAGTTATACTTACTTTAACGTTTGGGGAGTGGCGGCCGGGCTGGACAGGGAAAGCGTCTTCCTTGAAACACTTTCACTTGAATACAACAAATATTTACAAACCAAACATGAACGCATTCATTAGACAACACCTACTACCACAGAAGAAGGAACAGTACATCCATGCCTACTACGCCTACTATAATTACATGCTCTTTGACTACGCCTACGCTTTCTTATTGCACTTAAAAAAAACATAGATTTAGTACTATGCCGAGAATGTCTTTGAAAACAAACAATCAAAGAGAATGTAACACTACGTTTAAAAATATCACAGTATTTTTTCATGATTTCGATCTTTTGTATCATTCGTTCATTAATTATTTCGTTCATTCATTTGAAAATGGTGGTCGAAAGTTTACGTGAAAATCGTGTGTAAAATAACTTTTACATAGTTTTATTCCGATGTATCTTTAGAAATATAATAAAATGACCACCCCTATACCTAATCGAAAATACGGTGCTCAGAAAATACGATTGACCAGTGAGTGACTTACCTTCAAACGGTTCAAATTGTTGTGAATATTTTGCTTTCAAAGTTTCAATTTCGCATCACATTCCATTTCTTTTACCAAAATATTGTTTTGTTTTTAGTTCTGTGCGCGAGAAACCTGGTTCGAAAGGATCTCTTTCGTAAGTTTATTTCAATTGTTTGGTGTGATTATTATAATTAGTTTGATCTCAAGGTGAGACTGGCAAGGCAAGCACTTGTTGTTCCAGTGGTGTAATGACATAAATGTGATGAGAGTATCTTCAACAGGTTTGCCGGATCCGTTCGCGAAAATCTCAGTGGATGGGAGTGGGCAGGTCTATTCAACCAATGCTGTCAAGGCTACACTTGACCCTAAATGGAATACACACTATGATTTGTATCTGACCAAAGGTGATGGGATTACAATAAGGTATGTCTCTCTAGTTAACTTTTCCATACTATTGGGGTCTTAACTGCTGTCAACTCTAATACAAATAATCTTAACAGGTGCACATTTTTGGAATCACTTAGGATTCAATGTGTTGAACACTGTTGCATTTTACACATTGTTGTCTAGATAACAATCACATTATTTGCACACAAGCCATCAGAGATTGATAGCTATTTTCATGTGTTGCAGTCTATAATGATTTACTCTTGCAAATTTTGAGCAATAAAATGATGAAAGCTAAAGTGTCAATTTACCGATGTGTACCTATTCAATGACCTAAAATTTGCATTTATCCAATGCTTCTAGTACTTATGCAGTCTTTTGTATTTAAATACAAAGGATTTCATAAGATTGTATGAAAAAGTGATGTTTTTCTTTAAATAATAAATATCAATACCAGTTTCTTTACTTTAAAAATATTAAATAGACATTAGTGGCAATTCTGGATGTCACCAAAACTTAACTAACTTAATTTGACACCACTAAAAATGTTGCCGTCCCTTTCATAACGATTGAAATAAAAAGGATGGCATCAATTTTAGTGCTGTCAAATTAGTTAAGTTTAGCTTTAGCTACATCCCGAATAGCCACCATTCTACCTTTGAAACAAAAAATTTGTACTAAATTTTTTTTTATTTTTTTTTGTCAAGCAATATGTAAGAAATCAGAAAAATCATGTACACATATTTATTTACAGTGTATGGAACCAACGAAAAGTTCATAAAAGACAAGGCTCTGGATTTCTTGGCTGTGTTCGTATTCAACCATCAACAGTACACAAGTTGAAAGACACAGGATGTAAGTGTTTGTTGTTTTATCGAGCTTCCACTGAGATTGGCATCATAGAAATAAGCAAACATGTTATTAGGATGAAATGGAGGATGATGAATGTTTACAAGATATACTGTGTATTACTCATTTATTTAAGCACTTATTTTGCTGTAGGCTTCAAAAGCTGATTGTAGCCATTGTAGGGGATACCTGAGTACTGGGAGTACTGAGAGTACTGGGAGCGCAAGCTATAACAAAAAAAGTAAATGCTATTTGTATCATCGACACGACGAAGAAGAAGAAGAAGAAGGGGATACCTTAATCATAATGTAAATACTTTCATCACTTAAGTTATTAAGTGATGATTATAATTCTTATATTTTACAAAATGTAAAGAGTACAAGTACAAGGGAGAGATCTCAACAGAGAACAAGAGGTGTCAGGTCATATTCTTACACATCAAAAATATGCTTTATCTGCAAATATTTGTGTATCGAAGACCACTCACGCACAAGGCAGTCAACAGCCAGTTCCCATACATCTGACGTTGTATGGGAGCCCGCGCACTACACAGCCCCTCTACCTCATAATGTTTCACTGGCTGCTGCAGCAAGGCTGCCTAATGCGCGAGGGGCCTATAAGTTGTACCATGGTACTCGTAATTGCTTATATTCCTTGACAAGATGAAGAATTTCTGGTCCAAAATGAACTCCCTATTGTACTTACTTTAATATATTTTTTTATATTAATTTTAGACCAATGCTTAGAGCTTCGCGATGACGGCACAGGCGAGTCTATAAGCGGTAGAGGACAAGTGATAGTGTCCCTACTCTCTCGGGATGGGTCTCGAGGCGAACCAGCGTCGGCGGCCGGTGAAGGCAGTCCGTTGGCAGTTGTCGGACCCGCAGGAGAAGTGAGGGCGCCAAGGGAACCCCCGGTCAACTCCACGAGTAATACACAGTTACCACTTCCTCAGCACTGGGAGGAGAGATTCACTTCTGGTGGCAGGTAAATATTCATTTCTCAGTAGTCAGATAAATTGAGGAGACCTTCCTGCAGGGTTTACATTACACAGTTAATAATTATTTGATTATTTAATCTGATTTGGAATTGAGAGCACTTTTACCACAGGTGGGCAACAGTTATCAGCATGTTCCTCACACAACTGATGCAGACTGAAATAATAATGTCATTATTTTAATTATCCTGCTATCTAAAGGTTTATATCATGTACTAGCTGTGCCGCGGTGTTACTCGCGGTGAAAATTTTCCGTGGGAATACCGGAATCAACTAAACTTAAAATAAATTTAAATCGGGTAACTAACACACTTACATACTTACACACAAACTTTCACCTTTTCTAATATTAGTGTGATTAATTAATTTTATAGCCAGAACTGACAATTGAACACCTTCTAGTGCAGCAAGAGCTCAGTTTATTACCATTAGCAAAATTCCATCCACTCAGAACATTGCTTAACTTGACGATCAATTCAATTCAATTCAATTCAATTCGTTTATTCATAGACCATAGACATTATTACAATGTGCTTAGATAGGTCATACAGTTTTGAGAAATTACTTATTCATAATAATTAAAAGAATACATAACAATGTAGGAGACACTTAGTTTCATGTACAAATTTAGAGATCGACACAACAAAATTAGATAGGTAAAGTAAAATTAGCAAAAGCATTGTCATATTGTATAAAAATCTAAATAAAATAATAACTATTTTATATTTCTTTAGATCTACCAAATACAAACAATGAATATTTCAATGATACAATTAATATTCTTCCAGGCCATACTTCGTGAACCACGCGACCCGCCGCACGCAATGGGACCGGCCGAGCGCGGCGGACGGCTCGGTATCTTCTCCTACTCACTCGACACCGCCTTCGTCTCCTGCACCGGCGCTATCTCCTTCCACTCCTATGTCCCCCTCTTCTCCTGGTTCACCCGCGTCGCTGGTCTCTGATGCTGAAGCACACGCCACCTCAATATCGCTCAGGTTAGTACTATGTATGTGCTATGGCTAACTCTGATGCGGATACCATACTTTGGTTTCAACATACCATACATACCATACACATTGGTTCCAATATTGGCTATGAATAGAATGGCCAATGGCAATGCTTCGTTTGTGTCGAATAACCGTCCAAGACCGATCCCCACATTTGAGTGTTGGAACCAACATGTTCCAACTCAATGTGTGGTGCCCGCATGATGATCGAGATCGAAGACAAGACACCTGACAAAACATTTTAAAACAACAAAAACAGATAATTCTTGCTTTTTATTTCCTTGGCATGTTTGCAAGTATTTTCAACCCCCACGCGATAAAAGGGGCTCTAAAAATTTGGCCGCTATCACAGATAAAATAATACTAGTACTGCTATGTATCACTGACACCATAGCTCTTACTCTTAGGGTCGTATTCAGAGTCCATACTCAAGCGTGAATGTGTCTCTAATGGTGATTTATCACCAATATTCTATAGAGAACTGTCAATAAATCGATACTTGAGCAAAGACTCAGGACTGAATACGAGCCTAAAACGAGTGGATTGATTTGAATGCAAGTTTTTTATTTAATAGCATCTAATATTAATGTTTCTAGGCCCGAGCCCCAGCCCCAGACCGCCGTGCGCCCGCGACAGCCCGTGGCTCCGCCCGTCTCTCCGACGACCCCGGTCACGACCGTCTCGCCTGCAGTACATACGCCACCTATCGCCGCAACTGACTTACCGCCTGGATACGGTACATTTTGAGAACTAGCTATGATTATCATCATTTTCTACTTGTATTGACTCACTGCTGGGCATAAGCCTCCTTACCTAACCGCCAAACAGTTCTTTGGTCCTTTTGCATCCTTAATGTATTTCTTAGAAACGATATGCACTCATTAGGATCTTCAAGTCGTAAATGAATGAATTAAAAACTTTTTATTGTACTCAATTTAAAATAATTTATGTGACATAATAAACCTAACACATAAAGCGTGCAATGGGCGGTGTTATCGCTAAGTCTTCCTCTCATACAAACTATAAAATCACGCTTCTTCCCCATACATAGGAATACACAGAGACCATAAATTTCCTCATAAATTCTAATCAAACGTCCATCTTCCAGAAATGCGGACGACAGCGCAAGGCCAAGTATACTTCTACAACACAGCGACAGGCGCGTCGACATGGCACGACCCACGAGTGCCTCAGCACCTGCGGCACTGCGCGGCCGCGGCCGGCCCGCTGCCGCCCGGCTGGGAGATGAGGCATGCGCCGTCTGGACGACCCTACTTCGTGGACCACACTAATAGGACCACGCAGTTCACTGACCCCCGGCTAGCACTCGCTACCAGATTTGTAAGTAACTAATACTCCAACTGCCTTTTGCTGCTTGCTGGTCGGTTTGTAACAGCTCAAATGGAAGTAATTCCTTCAGGCGGTATAGTTATTTTGTTGTGCGCCTACGAAATACTTCAATCCGCATCCAGATGACCCTTTTTTCTGTAATTACTTAACCCCTCCTGACTCACCTTGCACTGGTTACCTAGGTAACAATTGTTCGGCGCTCATCTGAACCGATCATAAACGGGATAAAGTCATTATGAAATTTAGTCTTATTGGTTTCAGTAATTGTGAGATTGTGTCATACTGATATCAGACATTTTGAGATTAAGTCGTAATGAACCGGAGGGATAAATTGGTTGAGTGCATCTAATGTTCACAAATATCTTAAAACTAAATAATCGTACTTCCAGACCCCTCCCGAAACGCCCCCAGTGGCGAGCGCAGCGCCCGCATCGCCCCCGGCGGCGCCCGAGCCTTGCGACGCGGACGCACTGCCCAAGTACAAGCGAGACCTCGCCGCTAAAGCGAGGGTGCTGAGGGCGGAACTGCAGGCGTTGCAGCCTCAAACTGGACATTGTCGAATAGAGGTACCTACTGACAATAAACTGAAAACTTACTGATAAATTTATGTTTTACAATAGGCTGCAAACGACAAAGCATCAGATCCCCTGTTAAATTAATAGAGCATCTATGGAAAAAATCAAACAGATAAAAGCTCTCGATAAACACAAACATGTGTCTTGGTCCTGATGATTTATTTATTTCAACACTTTAGAGCCAAAACGTTTGCAAGCCACTTAAAGCATAACATACATAACAAAATATAACAAATTCAACTCAAAAAACACACACAAAGAGAAACAAACACACGAAGCTTCATGTTGAATACATCGACATCTGGTTCCTGATCAATCATTGCGTTAAGTAGTGCAAGTGCACTCGCCGTTGGTGCATACCGAGCGGTGTCGGTACGGAACACTGGTGTCGCGAATAAAGGATGCGAGCGCGCGCGTAGGTACCGGTATCGGTCTGGCACAATGATGATCTTATTATTTGTAGATATCACGCAACGAAGTGCTAGAAGAGTCGTACCGGCTGGTGATGAAGCTGCGCGGCAAGGAGCTGCGCAAGCGCCTGCTCGTGAAGTTCCGCGGCGAGGAGGGCCTAGACTACGGCGGCGTGGCGCGCGAGTGGCTGCATCTGCTCGGCAGGGAACTGTTCAACCCGCATTACGGACTCTTTCAGTACGCTAATGCCGGGGACGATAGATACGCGCTGCAGATCAATTGTGATTCAGGGGTCAGTTGCTTTCTATACTATCTATCATCATCATCATTTTCAGCCTGAGTCAACCCACTGCTGGGTGTAGGCCTCCAATGACTGCCACTCGTTCCGGTGTTGAGCCGATCGCATCCAGGTCTTGTTGGCGACCCTAACAATATCATCCACCCATCTAGCAGGTGGTCTGCCAGCACTGCGTGTATTCCCCCTGGGATACTATCTATATCTATACTAATATTATAAAGAGGTAAAGTTGGTTTGTGTTGGTTGGTTTGTCTCAGAGCTCTTTACGTGACGCGACCTATAGCTGAGCTGTTTTAGCTACTTTGTTTGAAGTTTGCGAAGTTTATCGATTCATTGAAAACAAGACTGGGTATAAATAAATTCAAAAGGTAATTTGAGGGATTAAAGAACTTGAGGAAGACCTTTGCCCAGCTGATCAACAAGATAGGTTATGAAATATTACAAATGTTTTACCAAAGAATATACAAAGTTTGAACATACATTTGAGATAGAAATCATTTTGGGAAGACCAAGTCTTTAACTAGCCATCCCACAGGTGAATCCAGAGCATCTATCGTACTTCCACTTCGCGGGTCGGATTCTCGGCGTGGCGCTATTCCACGGGCACCAACTAGACGCGGCGTTCACTGCACCTTTCTACAAGCAGCTGTTGGGGCGAGCTATCACCTTGCGCGATATAAAGGATGTTGACCCTGAGCTCCATCGTTCCCTATCTTGGATGCTGTAAGTTACCCTTTAAAATTTACTTTAGTTAGGTTTTTCAGGATGTTTGCTTGGATGGTTGTGGTTGTATATGGGTTACATAATTTAAATACTACGAGATTTTAGCTGCAAAATCAAATTATTCTTAAAGACCCCAAAATTAATAATGTTTTTCATAAATATAAATTTGAGTATAGAGTCATAAAATGAAGGGAAATCTTCTTACCTGCCCAAAATTTGGATGTAGAAAAAGTAATAACAAGGAAAGATGTCACCGATTTTGTAAATAAGATCTTCATTCCATGTTTGTACCTTTACAGTGAAAACAGCATCGCCGGGGTAATAGATACGACGTTCTCTGTGGAATGCTCCTCATTCGGCGCCGTCCGCAGCATGGAGCTCCGGCCAGGCGGGGCCAACGAAACTGTCACAGACGCGAACAAACGCGACTACGTGCGTCTATACGTCGCACACCGGTTCACGCGCGGCGCGGAAAGACAATGGCTCGCATTGCAACGTGGACTGGCCGATATCATCCCAGCGCAGTTACTGAGGCCCCTATCAGCTCGCGATCTACAGCCGTTGCTCGCCGGCCGATCGGATTTGGATCCGGCTGATTGGCGGCGCCATACGAGGTTGAAACATGTGACTCCTGACGCTCCGATCGTCTGCTGGTTCTGGGAGATTGTTGAGGAGTTTGATGCGGAAATGAGGGCGCGTTTGCTGCAGTTTGTTACCGGCTCGAGGAGGGTTCCGCTTGCTGGCTTTCGAGCTTTACAGGTATTTTATTTTAATTTTAAATAGTTAGAATAATTATGCACATTTTGTCTCATTAAATGGCACAAAAATTTCGCCATGGTTGGTAGTAGTATGTGAACGCAAAAACAAAATCTATAATTACTTTTTAAGTTCCTTAATTCACAACTAGTTTAGACCTTCATGTATGTGTCACTGATTTTAAGTTGACTCGATTACCCTCAAATCCCGGTAGAGTACTTCGGTAGTGCAGACTCGAAAAAAATATTTTTCATATATTATTTCAATCCCATTTTGTTTGCAGGGTTCAACAGGCGCAGCAGCTCCCAGGCTGTTCACGTTACATCTAGTACCAGACGCGTCCCCAGATTCACTTCCCAAAGCACACACCTGCTTCAACCGACTCGACCTACCCCCCTATCCCAATAAAGAGAAATTTCACGACAAATTGAAGCAAGCCGTGCTGGAAACTGCGGGTTTTGCGGTCGAGTGATAATGACGTCGTGCGTTCCGATACGCGTACTGACGATGATTTTTATCACGTGTTTAGGCCATTTCCAATAATTTGGTGGTAGAATCAACAAAACAAGAGGTGTATTTATCAAAACACAGACGAACCTCTATTGGTATTCGACGCTTTATTGGTATTTAAATGATAAACAAACAATCTTACTTAAAAGTATGCGCAAAAGAAGACTAAAGCCAATGAAAATGAATACATAGATCTATTTATTCACTGTTGGGAATGGTATACGGACATCTTAGGACGTGCGCGTAATATGTGATTAATGTGTTCATACGCGCTAAAAATACATCAGGTCTTGTACCTGTTGACCTGTAATCGACTGCTTGTAAATATTCGCTTATGCTGTAATCTCCTGCTTTGTCTCTCTTTATAATCAGGGCTCTAGATGTATCGAACTACTAAAATTATATTTACACAGCTGACAGTATAAAATCTATATTATTAAAATTTTAAATAATCACACACAAATAAAAAGTAAATATTTTGCAATGAATCATCATTTATTTACATTTTTACAATTGTTATGTGTCAACTTATAAAAACACTGTATATAAAATGTTGAAAGCTGAATAAATTTCAGTAGTTTTCAAGTCTTACATCATTTAGGATAAGTATGTGTATCAAGTGTTGTGTGGAATATTGGCTGCTACAAATGAGACTGAATTGTGACCGAAATGAAATGACTTGTTGGCTTCCCTTATTTCATGCTTATTGTAATTTTTATACAACACAATATTTACATGTTCATCAGGTAATTGGTAATACCATTATTGTATTTAATTATCTAATCAAGGAAGTCGTTTGTTTTGCTTTGCACATTTATTTTAGGCATTTTAACCTGTTCTGTGTGATCCCACACATCATTTATATGTTGATAATTACAATGCTACATTTTACAATTTCTTACAACTTCTACAATTTTTTGTGGTTAAATTTTATACATAGGTGTTTTATAACCGAGTGTGTTATTACAACACTATACATATATCTCATGTGTGGGAAACGCTGATTTCAATGTTTATATTTAATTTGCTTAATCATCTACAGAACTATTTCATGCTTACATTATGTTTAGAGACCTATCCATTACAGAGTAGATATTGGGTCTTCCATAATATTCTTTTAACATACAATTTATATTTTCCAGCATAAGTTGTAAGTAGCATAATAAATAGGCACTATTTTGTCGTACAAAATAGCATTCTAAGAGCGTTATTTATAGAATGTATGTTTATTTACAGTACAAATTAATTCTGTAATATTGAAGCCATTTAATGTTTCCCAGTAGCTTGGTTATATATAATAACAAAAGGCCTGTTAACTTACGTTCTTGGTGCCTTAATTTGTAAAAAGGGAACTGCAATTATCAGAAACAGTTTGACCCATTTATTTATCATTATTATTAAATATGTATTAGTAAACTATGGTTGTTGTTTTCAATATTTGTTGGGAAGTTACAGTTTATATTTACCATACAATAGCAAGGTGAATCTAATCAGATTGCATACTTACCTAATATTCAAAATGATATTATTTATTGTAAGGAAAAGTGCCTTTTAGACTTTATATAATTATTAAGTAAGCTACATACATAGTCTAATTTTACATTTAGTTAATAATTTATAATAAAATATGTATTGTAATATCTCTAAGTACCTAATAATGAATTTATGTTAAACATTATATTATTTTTGCACAATATTTTGTCTTTTTTCTTTTTATTTTGGCTTTGCACGGCTTGTGCATTTAGCCACTATTATGTCATTATTATAATTCAATCTATGAGATAAAGATACACAAATACAAATTATAATACTATGATAGGTACATAATTATACATAATATCCCACCTATTCCCTTGTGCCTCAGTAAAGATGTGGATCTTTACTGAAGCATCACACGGACTTTTTGTGAGAACTCGAAATGCAATGCTAACCAGTATTATTTCATTTGCCCACACTTATGTACGTTCACGAACACTCAACGGTTAATAAATAATAAATAAAAATAAAAATAGCCTTTATTTCTACTACAAAATCAACTTTACATAGATACTAAAATATGACTTAATCTAACATTTATAACACACTTAACACACTTAAATTCACAAAATATGTATAAGTACTTAATTATTACAAAACTATTTTTGTTTAGGTACCTAGTAGTCGCCTCCTTGGCGTAGGCCTCCCCCATTTCCTTCCATGCTTCTCTATCCCTTAACGGTTAATAATCCACCATTAATACACATTAACATTCGCTAAAACACAAGTTTCGGAAAATAAAACAATGACGTCTCAAATTCCCGCCAAAAAAAAAAATACGAGAAAGGTTTTCATTTCATTGTCAATACAAATTTCACTTCACTTCACTTCTTATATTTGGCTTTCGCACGGCTTGTGCCACGCATTTAGCCACTACCATGTGTTTAAATTTTTAGTCAGTTTAGAGTTTAGTCAAGGTCAAGTCAAAGTCATAGTCAGCGTCAGTAAAGATGTGGGTTCTTTACTGCAGCTTTTTACATGGACTTCTTGAGAGAACTCGAAATGCAATGATATACAGTTTTGTTTCATTTGCCTACACTTATGTACGTTCACGAACACTTAACAGTTAATAATCCACCATTATTACATATTAACATTCGCCAAAACACAAATTTCGGAAAATAAAACAAAAACGACAACATGCCATCTTGAATTCCCGTCAAAAAGCCAATACAAATTTCGGAGGCAAGGTTTGATTCAACTGACATTTAACTTTCCTTCTGAGACTGACATCGACAGTAGAAGAGCCGCTCTGTCAATGTCTTTTATTTTGCTTGACAGAGTGTCCAGTGTGGGGATGCCAACTAGATAATACTTTGGACTATTCTAACCTAGATAGCTACTTTCGATTCGAATGAAAAGTTTACTAGTAGTTGGATGGACACAAAATTTGAAAAAAAAAACAGTTCAACATTCGAACTGTTTTCTTTTTAATGTAAATAAATCGTCTTAAATGAAGCATGGTGAAATATTTTTTTTAATAATAATTATCTTGAAAAATTACAAAGTAGGTACGGTATTAAATTTTTCATCATCATCTCAAGCCATCTTCGACCAATTTGGTGTAGGCCTCCTTCAGCCTCCTCCACTTTGTTCTGTCTTGGGCTGTCTGTATCCAATTTTGGCCCGCTATCTTCTTGATGTCATCTTTCCATCTCATCTGGGGTCTGCCAACTGGTCTTCTGTGTTCCCACGGTCTGATTTACGGTCTGATTTACGGGCTATGTGACCTGCCCATTGCCACTTCAATTTCGCTACTCGCTTTACTACATCTGAGACTTTGCTTTGTTTTCTTAACCACTTGTTAGTTTTTCGGTCCCGTAATGATATTCCCACCAGCTTACGTTCCATCGCCCTTTGAGTGACTATTAGCTTCTGGAGTATCTCTTTGGTTGTCACCCATGTTTCGGCTCCGTAGGTAAGAACTGGTAGGACACACTGGTTGAATATACGTGCTTTCTGACTGCTGGTGAGATTCATTTGGAAAGCAAAGTCCAGTTTCGTAAAGGCAGCCCAGCCGAGACGCACCCTCCTGCTGATTTCTGTTCCTTGGTTTTCTTTTCCCAGTTTCACTTCTTGGCCAAGATAAACATACTTGCTGACTTGTTCCAGTGGTGTTCCTTGTACTGTGATTAAATTTTTACGGCGGCTTAAAAATAAAACGTCACACGCTGAAAATTCGATTAGTTAGCCTTAGCCTTATGTGATTCGTTTCAAGTTACTATTTAAATGTAGTGGATGCGCGTTTTTGTACGCCGTCGCCCCGCCCTGCCGGGGCGCCGCCCGCCGCCCGCCCCGCCCGCGTCGGTCGGTCGGATTAAAACCGTTATTCCAGCCTAGAAGTTTGTGTTTTGATTTTTTCATTAGGATGGCAGTTTAGGTATGTATGACATGTGCTTGTTTGTTCCGATTCGTCCTAGTAAGTACCTTACCTACCTATAGGTAGGTATACCTAGGTACCTACATGTAAACAAAATTAATAATTTTGACAAAATAGCAATATTGAAGATAAATTATTGTGGTCGGTTACACAGAGAAAGTAAACAATACGTTTTAGTCGGATACGTTACCGTATGGAAAGTGTTTATGGCTATGGTTTTAGAATCTTTGATGACCACTCAGTGAAATTATATCAAATTTAGCGAAAACAGAGATTTAGCTGGTATCACCGTGATGGTTTTCTTTGGTTCACAATCAGATTCATTCAATTCCTAATTCCTAATCCTTTTTCATTCCTGTTCATTCCATTCATTCGCGTCGACTCCGCTCGTTCGTTTGTGATCGCATCGCATCGCATCGCATTTAATATATTCGTTTTGGTTTGGTGTCGCTCGTCTCGCACTTCTCGCAGTCACTCTATTTATTTATAACCAAAGCTTCGTTTATCCCGCTTTGTTTTGTCTGGGTTTACATTGCTTCAGCAGTTTGTGAACAGTGCTTGAATGGTGGAGTTACAGTGTTCGTGAAGTGTTTTCTTTTTGCGACGCGTTGCTCGAAAATCGATCAGAATGCCCACAAGCGCTGTGTACCAGCCCACGACAGTGACCTACGAGCAGCAGCCTGATGACCAGCGATGGAATTGCCCCATCAGCTACTTCTCACGCCGAGTGACGAGTAGCCTGAATCGAGCGGTATGCGTGCGAATTGGACTATGTCTACTGGGCAGCACGTTATCCATAGTTGGTGAGTAGAAGTTCCACTTTATAGCCTACCAATCAGTAAAGTATCGGCTACCGCTAAGTACCTACCAACTGAGCAATACTTTGTTTTTGCTATTATTAGCACAACAAACAAACTGTAATTTCTTATTCTTCTAGTCTGTTATAAATGTATTGATCTTGAATTCCTTTTTTATAATATTTTTTTAAGAACTACTTTATTTCTAGTAAGTAGATGACTCAGTATAATACATTACCTAGTACTAATCATCATTTCGGGATTGTAGAAAAGGTACTATCAACTCTGTGTTACTTCCACACTGGAACTTTATTCTGATCACAGCTTTTAGTAGATTCATCGAAAGTCGAGGTACTAATCCACTGGCCAACACACTCCTATTAAAAATAAAAATTCTTACGAAAAGTTACAACTTCAACAGGATTCGAACCCGCGATGATGCAAGCGATCGCCTTTTAGCCGGGCTGCCTTCAACCTCTCGTTCACGAAGCATTATGTATGAGGCATAAGATGAAACTATCAGTAAGATGATATTTCGGTTTAAAGCATTGATAAATAAGTCGTAACTTTTCGTAACATTTTTCATTTAGAATGAAATACCTAAGTGAGGTTTGTACTGTAGTCAACTGTAGTAAAAATAAATTAAACACTCATGCTCGTAACGTTATAATGATAAGTAGGTAAGTTTTTGTTCAATCTATACTTTTTATACTTCTTTTGTAATGATAAATTGCCTAAGGCTTTCATTTAAGATTGAATTGAAGTATCAAGTTCAATTACATAAGTTTTTATTGCTTCAATTTAAAATGTTTGACTAAAAAAATTATTGGATTGTTACAGCAGATTGAACATAGACGTGTTAACATAAATTTACTCAGTGAAGTACCTACTTATGATATTGACATCAATATGGAGATATACTTAGTCAATTGTTTCACTCAAGTAATTATAAAGAAACAGGATCACAACTATACCCCCCAGGTGCGGTAGACATTCCCTTAAATCGTTTGACATTTACAATCAATGAAGATGTCAAAGTGGGTGGTCAAGTCAGAAGCAGGGTCGGGCTCGCCATAGCATAATAAAAGTTCTGAGTCATGTTAATGATAAAGTTGGAAACTCTTGGAAAAATACAAAAAGGACCGACATAATCAATAAGACAATTAAATTCGACCTCTGTGGCGCAGTGGGCGAAAGCTCGCCTGTGACGCAGAGGTTGCGAGTTCGATCCCCGCCGCGGGACAAATGTTTGCATTTTCTGTAGATATTTGTTCCGGGTCTGGTTGTTTTTCTATGTATAATATGTATGTATTTAAAAAAAAAATTATCTATGTACTCGTAGTATATCAGTCATCTGGTTACCATAACACAAGCATTAAATTGCTTAGCTTGGGACTAGATGACGCCCGCCGTGTGGAATCTCCAAAGATATTTATTTATTTATTTATTACACCCACCAAACTTATAGCTGTGAATAAGTGTATATCCTGTCTGCCTCACAATATGCCTAAATTGACATTAGGATATCTTTTTATAATATCAATTAACATTCTGCTCATGTTTACATACGCACTGAGTAGGCATGCATGACACATCTGCATCCTTAAATAAACACAAGAAATCAATAGTGTTCTACCTACTGTAGTAAAGGAACTGCTACCTACCTACATCCTGTATTGTTTGCTCTGCCACAAAGGTTTATAGACTTGTTTATACGTAGAGGCGCTACTATATTCCCTTTTACGGTTGTGTGTTGTGTATGGACAAGAAGCTGTCTAAATCATAATAAAAAACTCTGGCCTTTATATCTTTACTAGATGATTTTATACAGAGTCAGGAGGCAAGCTTTGTCCACACTTAACGGTGTTAGTGCCTTTGACATTGTTGAGATGGAATAGGCTTGCCTAGCACCTAAACATCCTCAGCTTAGCCGGCCATATCCACAGGAAAGACGGTCAATACGTGTGAGGCTGACTAGCCGCGGGTTTCCTCACGATGTTTTCCTTCACTGTATAAAGCTTGTGTAATTTTTCGACACGCAAAGTCCATTAATTCACTTGGCCAACACGGATAGATCATAATAAAGACCTCTATAAACCTTTAATCAGACTTGCATTAAAAGTCTATCTATTCCGGGAGCATGACAGTAGCATTATATCTGTTGTACTGGTTGCTGACACGCACAGTGTCTGATTTTTAATCCACAATACAAATATCAATCGTCAAAACTGGTATCGGGTGACCGGCGCGGCGCTAGTAGCCACTCGTAACTAGGGATTCCACAAGTTACTGATAAATCATCAGGATGCAAGAGTATCATGCCTTTTTTTTAAATATTATTTCTTTTCAACCAATCTAAATAAGTATCAACATATTCATTCTTCTTTTTTATCTTGGTAAAACTGACAAGAAACGGAACTGGACATGATTAAGTTCCCTTGTCTTTTCATCTCATAGCGACAAACATACCTACATTGATAAAAATCACGCCTTTTTCCCATAGGAGTAAGTTAGATAATATAGTATAGAGCATGGATTTCCATTTAACATGCTCATCACGACGATGATTTCAAATCTGGTGATAATCTCGGTTGTATGTGGAAATTGAATTCAGAACCAACATAAAAGCTGAACTGGCCAGACAGTTTACACTAGCTAGAGCTTTCTGCGTTCAGTGAACCTATGTGAGTAAATACAATGAACAGCTAGGTCATTAAGATTTTGCAACTTTAATAAATAAAAAGTCTGTATAGCGGCCAAGCGGCCATAATTTTATATTTATTGACTAAAAAGACGTTACTAAATGAACTTCAATGAAAATAGAAAAAAGATCAGACGAAATAAAACAACTATTGATTAAGTATGTCTCTACAGAGATAAACAAGCAACATGTGATATTTTCAGATATTATCATAGACGCATGAGAACGCTAATTAGTAGTCCGAGCGTGACACTTTAAAGTTATTAACAAAGATTTCTATGTGTTTCGTTTACCTTATAATAATCCATAAAATGGTTTGTAAGTTCGATATAAACATCGGACTTTATTTAACTATGTGCAGTGCAAAGGTTAAAAATGAATGGTCATTTCTAGTAAATGCTAAAGCTTGTATTGAATTGCAGGAACAGGCATTACGAGCGAAGGTCGACAAACTCTACAGAGCTCCGAACAAGTAGTTCCCTGCCACGAGACGTTTCCTTAATCGCTTATTCATTTACACTTCCATCCTTCGACTTCCACCACCACGCATACAAATTACGTACAGCTTTTTGCCTCAACTAAAAACCAGATTAAAACCTGTTTTGAAAGGTACTCTTTGTACACATTACAGAACCAACCGCTGAAATTCAACGTAAATGAGAAACTAAACTACATGTTTTTTCGGTTTCTTGGCATTGAGTAAATGAGGAAGCTTGTTAAAACTTTTTAATGTGTTCAGTGTTATTGTTGTTGGCTTGGCTTCTAATAAACGCGTTTATTATTATGTCGAGATTGTCTAGTACCTGCTTGTTTATTTCGGGCTATGAAGTAGAGCCATGTACTTAATTTAAAAATTGTATCGACTTTTTCGTAAAAAACACCGCTAAGTCAATAGAAAACGAATATACCTACATAACCAATCTTGGAGAAAGTTCGATTTCTCAGAATAGCTCGGGCCCTTGAGTTTTCGAGACTCCAAATAAGCAAAATAAGGTTTCCCTTTTACTTTTACCACATATTTGCCATGAAACCACTGTTCTACGGAAATTAATACGGCCGTCATATTGGAATATAGGTACTCATAGACCTTTGATCTACATTTTCTACCTTAAAACATCAAGACCCTTAAGCCTACGATGTGCATTCAAAAGGCGGCGATGCATTAAAAAATTCTACGGCGTAGAGCGATATACTATTCCACAAGTACGGGACACCAGTTGCAAAGTCACTCTATAATAATATAAAAACAAGCAAAGGGCCACAACAAAATACTCCTTTGCTGTTACGAGTATGATTTAAATTCAGCATTAGTCATCATCATACCCAAAGTCGACCAGTTATTAGATTCCAAGGATCAATTTTAATCTTCTAAGTACATTTTTTACACATGACTTCACCGAAAAATAATCAAATAGATCTAGGCTAAAATAGAGCTAAATCTAAGAATGATCCAACTTGCCTGCGCCCACGAAGTATTGAAACTTACCTTTAGGCGGTTCTGTAGGTTGAATATAGACTCGTGGGTGTTTATTGTTCCAGTTCCATCGTGAGTGAAAGCCGGTCTAATGAATCGCTAATGCGTTGCCTGGCATAACCAGCATCCGCTGCAGCGGCCTATTTTCGCAATCCTCCTGGCACTGCCGGTCGCTCAACCGAAAGATACTTGCATATAGATAATACAAGCATTCGCCCGTGGCTTCTCTGGCGCGGTACCTACCTGGATAAAAAGTGTTATTCTAGACGATAAACTATTATGTATTATAATCAATTTTCAGCCGAATCAATTAATACATATACAGTATAATGGAAGCTGAGATTCTTTTCCTCTGAGAGAAATGAGGCATGTTTGCGCAATATGAAATACGTCAGATTCTTTACCAAACTTCCCGGCCTAGCGAACTCCATAAAATATTCGGTTCTTTCGGCTTGATAGAATGTACATAGCACTAACGACAAGTCTCAGTACCCTATGTAATGTGACTCAAAATAATAAGATATTTTGACATTAAAACTCCATATATTAAAAATGACAAATATTTTACCATGATTGAAACCGGCTTTATAGAATGTACAGCACTAACGACCAATCTCAGTACCCTATATTACTGTGATTTGCTCAAGGCGAATAATAATAATATATCTTACCATAATTTAAACTGGACTATCGCTGATATTGTTTTTTACCTACTTCGTTCAGAAATTATAAATTAGCTAAGTTTCAAAAGAAAATACTTACTCATTGCTGTTGTAACAATTCTCAGCTTCAATTAAATAGTAGTATTTTACTCTACATAGAATAGAACCGAACAGAACGATAAAATATCGTAGCCTTGGTCAATCTGTGTCAATTGATCGATTTATTCGTTGTTACGTAGATGCTCTAATTTACACACCTACACACGTTTCTTTGTTTAGTAGTAAATTAACAAAGTGATCAATTTTATGTGTTTTCGGGTAAAACACATAAAATTGATCTCATTTAGGTTCAATATCTCATTTAGGCCTGCGAATTTGCTCGTCATAAAAGCGTTACAGTGTATCTTTGTTTTCGCATCACCTGCACTTTTCCAACACCTGCGTCCACGTCAGTATTGATTCCTCAACCGCAAGCGAGTGTTCATATCAGCTCGCCTACATTCAAGGCACGTAGGAAGGAAGTCCGCCCACATATACCGGTACTTAAATCCTAATCCAATAAGGCCCTGGCGTAAGTTGCGCAAATATTGTGAGGCAACTGGTTTTGATGTTAAGAATTGAAGAGTTTTATAGGAATTGGGCCTATATTCTATCGGAAATTTAATACAATGCTTACATTGTACCTATTTACACACACGCTTATCTTAGGCAATTTTGCCTACACTTTAAAAAAAAAGCAAAATTGCCGCCTGGGACATTCTGGGCACCTATACCATCCTCTTAGCTTAGCCGGCCATATACACAGGAAAGACAATGGTAAAATGTATTATAATCATCTAGTATAGATGTAAAGGCCTTTGTTTTTTTCATCTTTCATTCATTGATGTAATAGCAGAACATTTAAAAGCAGAATTATTTTCTATTTATAACTATGTTAGGTTATAAACCTATCCTATTAAATCTTAACGTAAGCATAGGCGCTTCATCTACATAAGAAAATATTCTTTACGTAAAACACATGCACGTGTATTCTGTTGTGTGCTAAACGTGCCATGTAAATACTACACTTTTGAATAGGCGAATACACTTTTGAAATCTTCTAATATTATGTTCTATCATAATAACAAAGACATTGTTTGGAAAGACATGGCGATTTTGAATAGAGTCATTTAGCTGACTGTCAAAGGTTTAACCGCATAACCTTCATCTGCAGTGATGCAGTGTTGATGCAGCTAATTTCCACTCCGCTAACTGACCTGGGTTTCGCATCTAGTGACAAACTTTTTATCTTTTTCTAACAAATTTTCATACACTATAGTATATACCTAATAAAACATCAATTTAATAAGAATTTGCCTGTTTCCAATTCTACTATGACCAGCGACTGTGGTGGAGACGTTTTAGCTGCGGTTCGGTTGTCAGTGGAAATTTTAGAATCCATGTTGTGTGAAAAGGCTGTTTTACAATTTAAACCAAATGACTGAAATTTTGAGCGAAATAAAACGTAGCGATAAAACCGCCCATTGTACTTTACTTTAAATGTTATTCTGTGTCTGTAAGAAATTTATTGTAATGTCTATGGTGGTTTCGATAACTTACAATTGATAGAACAAAAAGAAATCTCTAACAAAAAGAGCCATTAGAATGTCAGAGTCATGATGTCATAATTGTCCGCATTTCGGATGCATTATTGATGAGTTTGAGTCACCTTGCGTGTTACCGTTCTGAGTAAATGCTATTTTTGGAGCGGCAGTTGTAGCTTTTATAAATGAAAATTCTTAATTACAAGGTCAAAACAGAAAGGTTAACCGTATCTTTTATTAATTTTCACCTTAGCATTTGAATTCATGTAGATACGAGTATTTGAATACAATGTAAGTGATGCTGTATGACTGCAATTTTTTTTATGAATGCCTTGCTCAAGTCTTACACGTTTCAAACACACGTTTATCAATTGTTTGACGTCATTGAGGGCCACTGTACTCTCGGACGGTTATTTTAATAACAGGAAGTGCACTGTTTCTGCCCAATTAAATCAATTTAAACTCAGTATTTACGTAATACATTGTAATCTACGTTAATTATTATGACTCAATCTATTGATAGGACATTCCAAAGATAAGATTCATTTTGGAAGCTTGTTACTTTAGTCAGAAGTTCTAGGTATGTTTGTACATTACATTGTGTACATAGTTTTATCTAATGTGTAAACAATTGACATACTTACACATAATAGAACAATAAACAACTATTGACGATGTTGGGGTAGGTAAGTACTATACTAGTAGGTACTTGGGTTACTCATCTGTTCGGAATCATTTACGCTACTCCGTACAGAACAGGAACTAAGCATTCCAAGAATAAGTGAGTTGCAGAATAAATTACAAATACTATGACAATGGTAGGCTCGTTCACTCGCTAGGTTCATAGTAAGTAGTTGTGCGTACCCAAACCATAGTCAGGTACCACACTAGTTATTCACACAACAAACCACAACAAACCTCAACAAAATCGGTATAATTTTGACCATCATTCTCTCACGACTAGAATCAAGCCAAGAAAGATGATTTGGAGCCTAGTTTTATGTGTTTTTTGAGTATTTAGCTTTAGTCTACCAGCAGTTCAGGTAGCCAACTTTATACTATACTTACTTCAAAGCATAATTATCTCTAGCGTGTTATGCTATTCTAAACCATGAATATCAAGCAGCTATGTCTATACACATCCATACATGTACCGTTGGGTTATTGTACATTTGTCATTTAAATTATGTATTTACAATTTTCCGACGCAGCATAAGTACATACAAACATACTCAGTTAATATGGTTCTATTGTAGGTATGTATGTACCCTAATCCTGATGCGGGAATGCGGTTAATTATAGAGTACGCATACTCTGTTGGTCTGTACTGTAGTACATTAATGTACAGTTCCCGACTATTGTTGAGTCATCGTAGCAAGACCCGAATTCATGCATAGTTTTATTTTGAAAGCTTTAGGGTGCAATGTGCAACATGTCAGAACCGATGCTGCCCCGAAGCTTGAGGTATACACACATCGCGACCCTGTTTCGTCTATCCAATGTGTCCCATCATCGACCGGAAACTGTTGTTCAATTGGACCCGCGATCTAATTATTTTAATTTGGTTTACGTCCCATCAATTAGCCGTCCTTGTTACACAGTTCACGTTGAAATTACGGCAATTTACTGCCCCTACTACAAACTGGAACGATATGTTTCCGGCACTTTTTGTATCCAAATACAATGAGATAAAAAATATAAAACGCTTCATCTCTGTTTGGGAAACAATGAACTTTGTTACGAGACCTGAGTCATCGGCTAAAAAGCAATATTGAATCACATTTTGAGGCAAAAAAGCTCACAAAAAGCCATAATGCAAGTCAACGCACTGGCTAGAATAGAAATACGGTACAGACCTACGTTACTGAAAAGTGTTGCTGTGCTGATTACTTAACAGGCAATTGTTCGGAAGATGTGAACTAAAACTGAGCTAAGGAAAAAACTGCGACGACCGACACTCCAATGCCGTGTCGTCATCACTCGCTTTTGTTAAAATATCACAATGTAGTATGAATATGATAACAAACCGGATTTTCTTGTTCATATTCCAAATGATGAAAATCATACCGGGTTAGTCGAGTTGAGCTACCAAATGGCCCGTTTGTTCTCAAGGTGAATTGGTTCGTTACGCTTCAATGAACACTTTTGACATAAATTATTTGAAGTTTTTATATCCTTAATATATGGGTTACCTGTATGTACCCTACCTGAAGGGCTTACTAGTTTGTCATTTGACTGTAATATACACTTAATTCTATATCTGTAATTGCACAATTTCTTTGACAGACCAGTGACCACACATTGCTTAGTATTTCATCAGTTCTTGCGGTGTGTTGTGTGACAGATATCTTATCCTTTGCCAGAACTGAATTCAATTTTTGTCAAGTAACGCTCTACTTCGATCATAAATTAAGTAGTTTAAATGTAGTAGATGCCAAGAACGTAATTTTGTTTGGCATGTCACGCCATGCACATGATGATACTCATGTGGAGACATCAACGTAGCACAAAATGCAACAAATTCAAGTTGAAATATGACCTACGTAAACTTGAAATTTACCAAGGATTCCGGACTTGTATAAATGTTCAACTTCTAGCTGTTTATAGAAATCTAGTCTTGGTAACTTCCTGATTATTTTAGACACAAAATAACTAAGTTTTAAAAATTCATAAAGGCATTAAAAATAATCTTAATAGTCTTATTTCTATAGAACTTACTAAATACTAGACTATTCTATACTGCTATTAAAGTATATCGATATAACATCTAAAATACTTAACTATGCAAATTACACACATTTTTCTCAGGAAACGTCTACGTATTATAATAAAACAGTCATTTAGTAGGTTATGTTATTTTATTTATGTTATGAGCCTGTAATGTCCCACTGCAGGGCAAAGGCCTCCCTTCCTTCTCTCCATTCATCCCTGTTTTGGGCCACTGTGAACCAATCCTTTAGATGGGCATCTAACTCGTCTTTCATTTAGTAGGTAGATTATAATTAAGATGCATATGAATGCATAATACCTAATGAGATTTCAACTATGGATGTCATCAGACTTTTTGAATAAATAAATAAATAAATAAATCAGCTCCTTCCATCAAATTTCGATGAAACCTTGTAGAGACGAAGCTCTTAATGGAAATAAATATGCATTATGCAACACATGACATTTCCAGAAACTGATGGTTCTTGTAAGAGCCGCGGGCAAATACCCGTTGTTTATGTTGAAGTGGCTATGCTACTTCGACACGCCATAACTCTCCATAACCATAAAGGGTTATCATGCCATCTGCACCCAGAATATTATCGGAATTGACCTGACCATCTCGCAACAGTAAACTTTCGAGAAATATTACGGCTCGTTGTCACTTTGTTCGCAGTTGTGCAAATCCTTTGACTCTGCGTAATTCTAAGTCGGACCCGTTTCCGGGTAAAACATTATGTAAAATTTACATTGTAAAGCAATAGAACAATGAATCATCGGCAGTGAACGCAATTAAAACTTCGAAGCATTTCTTAAAGGGCATTGAAACTAGTGTATACAAAATCAATGAAAATTCACAACATCGCAACTTTGATTTTACAGAATTTCTGTAATTTCATTACAACTTACTATTAGGCACAGAGCTGATTGACTACCCCGGCAATAAAGACGTCAATGAGGTTCAGTCTCAACATGCTATCTATCTGGGTTTTTGCTTATTGTAGTTAGCTCAGAATACAGAAAGAAAGGTCTGTATTCTGAGGGATACCTCAGAAGGTAGGTAGATATACCTAGTTAGATATTTTAATATTATACATTACTTCCATGCTAAAATGTCAAATATCTTATCAAAGTAAGCAAAGCCACAGATACATATTACTATAGGATATTGAATCCGGCCGTAATAGTGGCGGCAGGCAACCAAAAAAGATCGTTATCTGTTAACAAATAACATACCAAAGACAAGGGTTTAAAATTATCTTTGACCACACGAACTTATTTTACAGACAATTTGACAATGTTCTAAATTATGCTCCTTTACAGGCTTGGCGCTGCTGATCGCAGGAGGCGTGGAATACTCTAACACACCGGTGCCCACCCCTGAGGGTGCGGAAACCGGCACTGGCACACTCATCGCTGGCGGAGTCTTACTCTTCGTTGGTCTATTGTTTGCTGGTAAGTCCTTTTGACGACAATTGCTAGACTATTGAAGTTTACTAGTTATTATAAATTGATAAATATTTATTTATTATGAGCATACTTTTAAAACAGCCTAACAGATAGTATTTTAATGTTATGTTAAACAAATACTGCATTATTATTAGATACAATCAAATTAAACTGTATTTTTAAATGATCTATTTTGTCAAATGTTTTGCTACTATTAGAAAAAAAAAATACTATGGGGCCGTTAATTTTCGCTATTAGTACGTGTGTTTGTTTGTGTCAAATCTTGCCTCCTGACTCTGTATAAATCATCATACAATGCAAATGCCTTAGTTGTGTCGCAATTATTGTAAGCAATAGCACCTACTACTTTTTATTAAAAACGTGTAAGACGTAGGTAAGTACTGATGATGACGTAAAGCAATTTGAACAATGAAAAAGATCAAGGCTCAGTCATAAAACCAACGTCAGCTGTGTATACTGCCGTATTCTTAGCAATCAGCTATTCCATCCAACAAATCGTTTTGCCCGAGTTCGCCCCCACTGACCTTAAGGTAGATTACCCGACCGATAACATTAATATGTTAAAGATTTTATGCCTTACTGTTTGCAAATAGTATATTTTTATCAGTTATTCCATCGAATATCTTTTCTGTTCTGTTTAATGATTTATTTTGATATTGCCTTTACAGCCTTACGCGTTGGAAAGGTTCTTTACAAACGATTTCACATTTTCTCTCATTTAGGGGTTACATTCTGTAACTCATTGTGAGGTTTTGCCGGAAAGTTCCTACCTTTAACTTTCGCTTCGGCTCGGCGCTAACAAGTGAGTCAGTCAGTCAGGTTAAACTCATAATAGGTTACAGATTTCTCGGTATAACGTGTTTAATTATTTATTTATCATTCTAGATGTACGTACATTTATTTCCTTAGAGACGTGAAGGCTTACCGTGTTCGAGATTTAAATTTGTGTATTTAGCATTGCAAAAGAAACTTGCACACAACTTTGACTAGATTATGATATTTAGAGATTATAATTGAAGGTGATAAACTATAATATTGTTTTATGAATGAAATCTTAAAGTACTGCTAAGTTAAGTACGTAATGGTAATAAGGAATGCGCATGTTACGACACACGTAATGATAGAATGATTTGATACTTACATAATATTATACTAATGGAACATAATAATGGTAATTTATTTTGAGCTTTTAAGGGCATTAGCGAATAAAATAACTTGAAAATGAAATAAAGAACACCTTGCTGCGTCACCTGCTATGAATCTTAATAATTAATTTAAATAACATTAACAGCCGCATTTAGATACATTAATTAATGTTCATTACTGTATTTAACGACCTCTGTGGCGCAGTGGGTGAAAGTCCGCCTGAGACGCAGAGGTAGCGGGTTCGATCCCCGCTGCGGGATAGCTTGGCACTAGATGACGTTGTGTGGAATGTCCAAGGATATTTATTTATTTATTTGTATTCTGATAAGTCTTCAATTACGTTCTGTTCATCGTCTTCCATTCACAGAAACAGATAAAGGAGACTATTTTTTTAAAAAACACTTAACTTTAAATTCCTTTTAACAATTTAATTTGCCTTATAGATCAACCTATATAATAAAAACGTAATACGTTACAGCTTTACTAGTAAAACGACCATTATTATTTTATATCCAGTCTGTGGTCAATCCCTGGTTAGGTTTCTCAGGGTAAAGCTATGTATGTATGTAACCGATGGATCTCACTTAACCGGTTTCTCATAAGTCCCACTTGAGACGCTCAGAAATCACACTATTACTAGGTTATTTTTAACCTGCAACCTAGGAGAGGCAGACATTCACACGCCTTCATAATTTGCCCGATACGAATAAGTAAAGGGATACGTATAGTACAATACCGCACCTAAATGTTCTGCCTTGCAGTTCCATAACTAGACTCTTTGCGCCTGGTACAGGCTTCTGCATCAAGATAGTTTTGCTATCGTATTCTATTATGTATGTAAAATAACACAACAACTTGGTCCTTGTACGGTAACTTCTGCGCCGTGAGCCTGGGCACAGCTAGCACAGTGTATAGTAGTTTTTTAATCGCCTGAAAGCATCCGACACACTTACCGACAAGACCAGCCGACATTTGAATGCCACCGAAATTTTATTTTATTTTATCAATTTTAGGAAAACTAAATAACAATACGTAAAAAAAAATACATATTGAACATGAAGGCTTACAAATTTTCACAGAATATGAAACAATATAGAAATCAAGAAGTTTCACTAGCGTTTTCTATTTTGTGACCGTCTGAACTGAAACGTCGGCGTCGTTTAAACCAGCTATATCTTCCAGGTGTAGGAGGTTGGGCATGGTCTCGCCTCGGCGGCGGTAAGGAAGCACCCAACGGTGGTGCTGCGGCCCTCACCGCACTAAACCCCTCGACCGATCCGCTGGTCGCGGCGCAGTACGCGCCCGTCAGAGACGCTCCACCCGCGCCCGACGATGAAATGCGCAATCTTATGGACAACAAGGAATGGTGAGTTATTTTTTTCCAACGTATTGTTTCGCTGTAGAACCGTGACCGCATGCTGATGAGACGTTAGTGGAATCGCCGTATATTATGAAGTTCGTAAATGAATCCGCTATGGTCTGGACCGAGATTTTAACGTGCCCTCCGAAAAAGGCCGGTATGATTCTTCATCTTTTTCCATCTGATCATCCACCTACTTACTCTCCGTGGCACCCTAGTAAAGTTGCAGAATGGTAGGCATTGTTGCACACCACAGAACAAAGTATAGTAATAAATAAAGTAAAAGTAGCCATTATCTCCAAATTGATTCAATTATAATAATCTTCTATTTTACAAAGCCTGCCTTTTGCAAACTAAAATGTAATGTTCAACCCTGTTTGATCCTATATATCAATGAAGTAGATGTTTCATTTCCCATTACTAACTAGTTACAGGACAAGCTTGATAAATCAATAGGAAAACATTGATTGTATGTTTCTTAGAACAACCTAGCTAACCTTACTGCACACGTCTATTGTCACGCTGGTTCAAGGTGTAGCGTTACGCATTGTCTCGCCTTGTTGACTCGACGGCTCCTAGAACCTCGTGACAAGAACCTACCTATACTATTCATTTACTTTATCTTGTTAACTAGTCCTAGGCAAATGCCTGATGTAAATACATAGACAGGCCCGAGTAGTACTGTGGTAGTATGTAAATAGCGTTTGTTTAAGACGATTTGTTTGTAATAACAGAATGTACTATTGGCTCTCCCCATGGCTCTAAAGTTTTTAATACAAATCCTTTTCGATTGATTTATCTTTCTTCAAACTGATCAAAATGTATACTTTTGAACATAAAGCATTTTACCAAGTTATTTATCTAAAGGTTTTTTTTATAAAAAGTGTAGCAGATTTTCAGACGAGCTCTTAAAAGCAAAGAAAATCACTATGGATAAGGCAGAATACGATAGACATAGTTTTCATATTGGTTAACTCTATTTCAACAATGTCCCAGACATCAATGCATTTCTCCGAGTCTGGGCATAATTTGCTTTCTGACACTGTTTATATATCTAGAATTGTTTATACGTCTAGAACTATATATAAAGGGATGAGTTTGTACTCAGACACAATTTTATGTCTTCGCTTAAGGGACGTTGGCGCTGTAGTATCAGATTCGAGGGCTCATTTGTAAGAAAAACCATGGTATTTACGTGTAGAGCTGACGAAGCTGTGGGTCTCCTCTCGATTATATCCTTATTGAGTAAAAGCACATTATGAACCGAAAGGAACAACTCCTAGCAGCATCAGATTTCGGACCCACGACCTTCAGATCAAAAAAGTTATATTCTACTAAACATAATTATTAATTACTAACACGGCTCTCACTCAAGCAGTTAAAAATTATGCACGTATAATGAAATCACGTTCGTAACAAATCCGTTTAAACTGAGCTAATTTACAATTTGAGTTCGTGACCGTTTCTGTTTCAGCCTGAGCAGCGCGGAAGAGAGCGATAAGATGCTGGATGGCAGGCCGTCCGTCGCGTAATATCCGCGGCCTTTCAACCTAGGCTAGTCCTAACTCCAAGACGAAGTGGTATTCCCGAAAGTATACCCTAACATAAGTAACATAGAGTTTATTTTTATGACATTTTCATTATGATAAGGCATTGTAATCATACCGTTCCGCAATACCACTTCGTCATCAGTGTGTCCATAATTTAATATTGCATTTTGTGGTACAAAGTATAGACTGTTGAGTTTGAGCGAATTACGTTGTATGGTACGACGCAAATGTGTGCTTGTTCGTGTGATATTTGTTTTAATGCACGATTTTATTATTATTGGCGATTATGTATCCCCCGAATTTTATAATTAGACATAGAACGAATATCTCTAAAGCTACTATGTAATTTAGGCACAAACATTTCTTCGTTATTTCTATTCTCATTACTATTCTAAAGTGTTCAGATATCACTTGTAGGTAATCTCTCTCATTATGTATCTAAAAAATGTATTTAACGGAGTTGTATTATAAGTAGATGTATGGTGTGTAACACATTCTATTTTGCAATAATGTATGAAAGCTTGGTAAGGATTGTCTTAATCAGTAATTAGTAAAAGACAAGTGGCCAAATTATCGTCCAGAAGTTGTAATAAGAATGTGTAAGATAACAGAATTACAGATCTAGGAATGTTCTTATATTCTAACCATTTGATAGGTATAGTACTTACAAGTAATCTTTTTTAACATTTTTTTTATCTACCTATTTCGTCCTACTGCCGGGCAAAGGTCTCATTTTATACTATTTTATTTTGTCTAAAAGTAGGTAAGTATAAATAAAATCTCATTATCGACTATTTTATTATTTCTGAAACTAATGGTGTGTTTAGTTTACGATCATTTAAGAACGGATATAAAAAAATCATTAATGTTTAAATTCAATGGTCTCTGTTGTTTTGGGCATTTCGCCTTTAACATGTTTAAGTACTTACTTCACCCTTATGGTAACGTTTCAATCATATCTATAGACCTCTTCCACCGTTGGTATTCAGTGGCCCCTCCCATACGGGACTCAAGATAAGAAGAAATTATTTTCAGCTAAGAAACCTTAAAACTCTTTTTATATTTTTTATGAAGGGGTCTTAAATTATTGTTTTATAATCAAATATGGTATTGTTTGATGCCGTCCTCGCTAGATTTAAGTGAAAGATGTCAAGATACGAGGTTTTACACACATCTGGTTGGACGGACCGTTTAGCATTTAATTTGCATAATTATTTTGAAATTAATTTTTAAAGCTCTCTCATAAAGCTCGTTGTAAAAAATAAACATCACAATATACTGAGAGTATAATTTACGAAATGTATTTAGACTGTAAGAATTATCAGTTTAGTTTATAGGCTAAGATCCTGAATGTTATTTTTCGAATTATTTTAAATATTTTTATTCGTTTTTATCCACTTTATGTTGATAAAGTTCTCAATAGAAATACATTTATTCTGCTAGCCGTATTTTATAAAGTTTCTTATTGATTATTTGCCTATTTATTGTTAACATTATGCTAAGGTGCATTTTCGTTTGGCACTCATTTATAAGTGGTTAGGAAATGTACTTTTTATGTATCTCGTTTAGCTGTAGCTAATAAAATATTTACCTACATTATTTACCTATTTTATTTTCACATTATATATATATATATATATATATACATATAAAATAAAATAATGTATATATACATTATTTTATTTTCACTTTGATTATTTATTAAATCGTGATTCGTGAATATATAAAATGAGCATCATTATTTTGATTGTATGAACAGCTAGACAGGCAGTAACATTTGTTTATAAATTATGCAGAGGGTCACAAGTTACGATTTTTTACTAGTTATACAGTCTTTGGTTATACCAAAGACGATTAATATCTAGAAGACAGACAAAGGCCATACACAAAATCGTAACCCGTACCAGATAGCCTGGAAACTTTAAAACATCAATTTTATCTAAGAAATTTCAATTACTTTCTAGTTAAAATTACCTAAAAATTTTTTTATATTGAATATTGTTGCTACCTACTACTAAGTATTGAAATTTCTTGGATAAAATTGATGTTTTAAAGTTTCCAGGCTATCTGGTACTACGGGATCAGGGTTACGATTTTGCGTATGGCCTTTGTCTATCTTCTAGATATGAATCGTCTTTGGTTATACTAAGCCTTGCCTGCTTTTTTAGTATGATTATTATACCATGTCATGTCATGAAGAAATAGAACCGCACGCGGCTAGCCGTTTTAGTGGAAATAAACTTATAAACTACCTAATTGTTTAGATAACTGAGACACTGCCTGTAATCATTTCAAACTATCAATAAAGTTTTATCCTCAACAATTCTGACATCATGACTTGAATTTTTTTAAATATACTAAGTATGTACTTACTGAATACCTTTGTTTTACTTACGTCAACCCTATGGCTTAATGTGGTAGCATTACTATTGTAGATGAAATTTACGTTAGGATAAACTTCAGCTTCTATTAAAAATAAAAGATATGTAAGTATATCAGTCTCTCCTCCTCTGCTTTGGGGCTAGATGATGCTGTGTGAAATGACCAGCATTTTTATTTATTCATTCGCCTCTAAGTATAGGCTAGCTAGTGTCTAGAAAAATAAAATTTAGGATTTAATTAAAAATTATACGAGATTGAATTAAGATTATGATCACTATTGTACCTAATTCCCAAGGAGTGGTAGGTATTTCTTCTCAAACAATTAGGAAATTTTTAGATCCTTTGATATGTCTAAGTCAGGTGGTAGTCAGACAGAGCTCTCCAAATACATAATTTGATCTAAAATATCTCCCTCTTTTTCTGATCCTGTGCCTGATATGATAATGAATGGTTCCCCGTCACTTTTACCAAAGTCCTCAGACCTCGGATCTCCCCTCGCCATCTCACATTTTCACAATCGCTTTTGTTACTTATATAAACAGGAAAAATTTACAGGAATTGCCATTCGATCACGATAAGTCCTATCGAAGGATTAGCGATGATAGAAAGAGAATCGACACGACACGAAGCGTTTGTAATGTATTATATAAAATCAGACAAATGTGCTTAAGAGGTACATGATTTATTATAAAAATAACAAAATGATTCCAATATAATCAAATAAAGTTAGATACAAAAGATCCACAAATGTGAGAGTAAACTTAAAGCTAATCAGTCTATGTTGGCACGTCGCCACCAAGGAACTCCGGTCTCTTCATCGTCCACGCAGTTCGCTGTCGGCCTAACAAAAAAAAGTTTATAACTAAAACTAAACGATTAGTTCTCAATATATACCTATCTTCTTCTTTCCTATTAGCTATGTAAAGGGACATCTGTGACTCGCAAAAGGTTCCAACGGAAGATCAGCGTTGTCTTGTCTTGCGCAAAACAGCAAATGCTGAGTTGGACGCCTATTTGGGACACATTGTGTATTTTTAAATTATGTTTTTGTGTATTGTTTTAGTTTGTGTGTGTGTCAAATAAATGCTTTTTCTTTCTTTCTTAAAAAAACTTGTAAACGAGTGGAGTGGTTTAGATATTTTATTTTGTTCTAAGAATGGTCGAAACGAATGCATGGTCGGGAATCAAGATGAGACTCGCGAGGATCGTATAGAATAGCGTAATAAAGAGGATGCCTTTTACACAGCAGTGGGTCGGTAAAAAGTTGTTAAAAATATCATATCAGGAAGTAAGGCCGTTTTCTGGTTTCTATATAAATTTTAGAATGTTTTATTAGCACTGGAAAATCACCAGATTTAGCCAGATTTAGCCACTTTATATTATATATATGGAATGTCCAAGGATATTTACTTGCTCAAACGAACGAAAAACAAACTACATAGAAAATTCATATAAAGTGTGAAAATTTTTACCTGTACACTTGAGTATGATGGTGAGGTAATGAGGACGTCAATAATGGAAAAGCTGGGGCAGGCGCTTCCTGGGAACAAAGACCATAAAAATAAATAATGTAATAAGTATAAAAGTATTTCATATACTTAATATTAGTATTTCACTTCATTTCAAATGGATAGCTTACCTGAATAGGTTGCATGGGTATGTGCATATTAGCTCGCATCTTCCGCTGTCGTATCTCGCGACGCACGCAGCATTGCACGCCCAGAAGTACGGCACATACGCACGACGCGAGACATCCTGCAAACGTGAACAAAGATTAGGTGAGCTATAGCGGATTATGCAAGTTTTGTATTGAACAATATTTTTCGGCGCGGCGATAGGCTGGCTTACATATCCAAATCTGTAATGTACCAAAAATACTAGAAGTTTAAGTTGAATTAAATAATGTTTACATTATTACTGTATCCTGAGCTAGCTAAACTAATTCACATTCACAATAATATATATAGGTGAAAGGTGTGTGTAAGTGTGTTTGTTACTCTCAAACGGCTGGACGGATTTGAATGAAATTTGGTACCAGAATTGCTTACACCCTTGATTAATAATAAATTAAAGAATAGACTACTTTTAATCCCGGTATTCCCACGAGAACGGGAACTATTCACCGCGGGGCGCTGCTAGTGTACAATTATACAATTATCTCACCTATGTATACCAATACACCAAGGTCCCCATTACGATTTGTGCGCCTTAGTACTATTCCAGCAATGCACAGAGAGATGCCTGTCAAAACACCCACAACAAATACAACCTGAAAATAAATAGAACAATTAAATATATATAAACATCGAACTCCACCCACTGCTAATAGCCTATTCACAGAACACGCGCGTAGCCCTGAACAACCCGTGTCCCAGAGTGTGGATTGCATTTGAATATTCTTCACCGGCTTCGCGCCTCGTTCACGTTTTTGACGGTATATTGTCCCACAACAAAGAAACGCAAACAATATTGTCAAATCTCTGTGAATGTGGAAGGCTATAAGCTTAGCCCTTCCTCTGTTTGTGCCATCCAACATGATTGTGTGCCTTACCCATCTATGTAAAGATATAATATTATAATCCTTACCTGTAAAATATAATAGCACACATATTCAAATCCAGGGCAATGTCCACCACAGGCCCCTATAATTGGCACTTCAGGGCTTACTGATGAAGCTGTAGGCATCGGAGATCTACTAGCCATCCTCTGAGGCTCATCGCACAGGGGTAGAGAAAACGCAGAAGCACACTGAGGAAATGTAAATGCTTCAGTCGGAGCACCCCTAGTAGGGACTTTCTCCCCCTTTTGATAGCTATGCCAAGTACCCGTGCTGTATGGAGTGTGATAAACTGGGGATGGTGGTCCATATTCTCTGAATGTTGTGTTGTATTGAGGCATCTGAAAGAAAATAGGGTGGTCTCATTTCTACATCTGGCAATTGGGTCAACAACACAATGGCTTTGTCCATTCTGTTGTCTAGACAATACAATACAATTTTTTTTCAGAATTTTGTTCAGACATAATTAGTATTTAGTGAGTAATATAAAGTCACAAATTGTATATTTCTAATCCTAGCAGCTGAACTTGATTGCAGATATTGCAGCAAAATTACAATTAATATATCTTTATTGAAACTAGAAGATAATGCAGGACAGGACATAGGTAACTCACATGATAGGCATTATCCGAGGTGGAACTATCAGTGCCAGCGACTTGGTACACAGGTGGGTGCTCCGCCCACGGATACTTCGCTCTTTGTTGAGCCGCTGACGCGAATTGTTGCTCCGTGCGCGGCACTACAGTTGTCTGGTATGGGTGCACGCTGCGTGGCGACAGCTGCTGTTTAAACATCTCTACCCGTTACCTGAATGAAACACCATTTTATCACAAAAACATGTACTAAACATTACTCATAAACAATGCATGTTGCAAAGAATGTTACCTCATTTTAGTGAAAGAGATATATTGTTCAGATAGTAAGGTTTTAACACAGTTTAATGTATACGATTTTGATCCATTTTATAGCAAATTCATAGTGTAAGTAAGTAAATTTAAAAAAACCAAAGGAAAGAAAGAAATGGATCCCCTGCTGATTTTTGATGCCATAAAATGAAATGAATGAATGAATGAACCAAACTGAACCACAGACAGACTCTAAGAAGAAGTGTTATCCATGGACAGACTACTACAGAAGAATGATAGATGCACGGTCGGTGATCTTAGGACAAATAAAATTGCCTATAGTTAGTCTGTGGGTCACAATCCTTTTATGACAGTTCCCTCCCCCTTCCTTCATACCTTCTTTCCTGTGATTTGATTAGAATTCACAGACTGTCACACACAGACTACTACTAGGATAAATATTAAATAATGAAGTTGTGAAGTTATTGTTATTCTGCTACGGATACGGATTGACTTTTGCGTTCGCAAGGCGATTTTACTTACAAAATGTACTGCGAAGACGTCGTTTTAGCGAAAGTACTGTCCACCGTCATCTAGAAATAAATGACCGCAGTAATAAAACACTAAAAACATGCCTGAAACCAACGTGAAACATGCTAGCGCCTTCTGCAAGGATTGGATTCGAGGCAGCTGTAGTCGGGAGAACTGTAGATTTATTCATGAACTACCACCTCCTGCTTACCTGAAAGAGCTATTTCGTTTTTGCCACGATTACCAGAATAAGTGTTGCTTCAGACTGAACTGCAAATTTATTCACAGCACTAAAGAAGAGGAAGATAACTTCTATGAAACTGGAGTGTTCCCTAATAGCCCAATTGCCAACGAACTGTTCCCGCCTGCTCCCAGTATTCCGCCGCAGCATTTGATGCAGCACCTCATGCTACACTTTAGAGATGATGACTCCCCTCCAGAGGCTAAGCTTAGGAGAATGGCACATGAAGGCTGTGAGCTAGAACCGGTCATGCCTAACACCAACCTGTGCCCTAACTGTAATAGTTTAGAACGCAAGGTAAAGTTACTCTATGACAATATCAACATTTTACTGAAGAATGTAGCAGACTTGAATGAGAAAAATATTCAATTGACTTCAATGAACGAATTCTTGTTAGTTCAAACTGCATCAGTCAGAGACCAGCCATGTGTGATTACATCCAGACATTGCACGTCGGCACCTGTTTCTCTGGCTACTGTAAGCATGACTCCTATTGTGAGCCTCGCTGGAGCTCTGCCTGCACTGGTCCCCACCGCAGCCACCCCCAGTCTGACCCTGGCTCCTGCTGCTTCTCGAGCTCAGCTGTTGACCCCTGCACCTCAATTACTCACAGTGAGCACAACTCAGCAACTTGTTGGTAATTCAGGAGCTTTGATAGTGACCAGTGCTGGAGCCCAGCAGTTAATGCAAGTCAGTGACTCAGGAACACTAATGGGAGGCGGGCAGACAGTGGTAGCAGTGCCTGCTCAGTTAACTCTAGCACCATCAACCCAACAGCTGATCGGTAGTGCATCACAGACTACAGTTCAACAGTTAGTTCAAAGTCAGCTAGCACCACAGCATCAGGCTCAGCAGTTTGCAGCGCAGCAGTCTGTTCAGCATTTGGCGCAGCAATCTGCTCAACATTTAGCAGCACAGCAATCAGCCCAGCATCTGGCTCAACAATCTGCTCAACACATGGCCCAGCAATCTGCGCAGCATTTGGCTGCCCAGCAGTCGGCTCAGCATCTGGCGGCCCAACAGAACGCTCAGCATATGGCACAATCTGCCCACTTGGCTCAACAGTCGGCCCAACACGCGCAGCACTTAGCGCACCAATCAGCGCAGCATTTGGCCGCTCAGCAATCTGCCCAACATCTTGCAGCCCAGCAATCCGCTCAGCTAGTAGCTCAACAGTCAGCACAACAAATTGTCGTGCAACAATCTCAACAGTCTCAGCAACAGATAACAATTGCTAGCACTAGTCAGCCGATGGCACTGTCCAATTCCCAGGCACAGCCAATGACTTTTCCCATGATGTCCCAAAGTATTTTGCCACATTAGTTCAAATATTATTTTTAAGTACTTAAACCTTTTTATACTTAAGCCTTGTATTCACTATGTCCTGTGACGTTTAGCTAACTAATAGAACGCGGCAACGCGGCGCGTTGAGCGACGTCGCACAACTAGGCGGGCATCATTGCATGACTAGTTCGAAAAATACAATGAATGGGGACCGCGGGCTAGATGACTGGCGTCACCGTTCATGTTTATCGGTATTGTAGTCTCCTATTGAATATGAGGGTACAGCAAAATACTGTTTGGTTCTCTCTATTTGCTCTTATGCTGGGAGGGGCTGATGTATTTCACTCCGGAACCGTGGTCCCACTGCGATGTCACACTGGTGGGACAAAACATTTTCGTGGTCCCACCAAACACACACCTTATGGCGTTCCTTCAATTCGGCGTAACAAAACGGTGAAGTGTGTGTTTGGTGGGACCACGAAAAAGTTTTGCCCCACCAGTGGGACATCGCAGTGGGACCAGGGTTCCGGAGTCATGTATTTGATAGTAGTAAACAAAATCTTGCGAGGATGAGAGATCTCTTATTGGTAGTTTTAGTGTTTTTGATTAGATCTTGATGCGAGAGAAAGCTGAAAGTCTGAATATTATCTGAAGACCTCATTTGAAGCTAGTATTCTTTTATCTGTGTTTGAAGCAAGTTCTAGAAGCTATTACGAACGAAGTAATCATTAATGGTACCTACCATTCAATATTTTGTGATTAGTGTAGTAATCAAATTAATCATTCTTGTGTACATTAAATACATAAAGAATTTATTGTTTACCAAATATGTTCTAATGTATACGATTTTTTTAAATGTTTTGAGTGCTTAATGAATACCTATTAAATATAGGTAGGTAAACAATTTCATGAATTTAATAAATATGTAGGTACATAATTTTTAGATTTTTCTTTGCTTCACCCCCTATCATTTGTATTTGTATCAATGTTAGTAGGTACTCATCTAAAATATCGTGATCTAAATTATACTGCAGGTGGTACTTTTTACTTCAATGATCTTGTTTTCTTAAACGAACGAGGGTTTTACGAGTATCTAGAAAAGAGAAAAACAGTTAAGTGTTTTGTTTTTATTTATTAAGCTAGGTAGGTATAAGTTTGTAAAGTAATAATTATGTTATACTGGATAAACATAGGTATTAGAATTGAGAAAATACATAATAATTGTAATTCAAATGAAGTACCTACATAGTGTAGGATGACCTACTAATAAAATGTTGGTTCTTCTATTTATTGTACAAAGCAGTAGAGTATTCATCTACAACCCTATTATTGCGCAAATAGCATTCACTTTTCTTGTACTTTAGTAATTTTCCCTGAATGCCTAGAATGAATTCACCGTGATGATCAAATGCTATGGCTGTTACGTTCCCAGGAACATTGTCCACTGATTTGAGATTCCCAGTATCGTTTTCATGGAAGTACGACAACTTATCGCTGGCTATGAACACGTTGTCCTTATGAAACGATATTTGAGCATTCCCGTTGTAATTCACGTTGCCGATGCAAGTCGGCACTTCGTTCCTGGATTTCGTAACGAAAAGTTTGTCTGCTCGAATAAAATAAAAGTTGTTCTTGTTATCTATAGCCATTTCATTCAATGCTTCCATGTTTTGGCAACGAATTTTGTTGTCGCCTTCTAAAAGGTAGAACTCCTCGATCCCATTAATGTTTTCAATGATGTACTTGTTGCTATTTTTGTCGACGAAGATCATGTCCAATTTCATTGAGGAATTGGTCATGAGAACGGCTCTTAGGGAGTCATAATTGTAGGTGTACATCCCTTTTCCAGTGCCGAAGTAGACCTTAGTTTTATTTACATCGACAGCAATAGAATAACTGATTTCTTCGGGTAAACCTGTAAAGCAACATAGGCTAAAGTTAAACTATGTGAAAAATATTCTATACATCTTTTAGTGTTCTTTTAGATGGCAAATGTTTGTACAGTACCTACTGTCCACTTATTATAAGTATTTGACCGTCTTCGTTTCTTATAAAAATACTAGCTGCGCCCCGCGGTAAATTGTTTCCGTTCCCGTGATCAAAAGTAGCCTATTTATTAATCCAGGATATAAGCTATCCTGATACCAAATTTCATTGAAATCCGTTTGAGCGAGAAGGAGTTCGTTCGTACTAAAGACGATTAATATCTAGGTTCGTACGTATGAGCAAGTAGCCAACTCTGGTGACGGAATTTTTAGGCCGCCCAAAGGCCTCCGTGAAGGAACAAACATTCACAATTACACACACAAACTTTCACTGCTAAGTGCTATTACACTAATATTAAGTATAAAGAATATTAGTGTGACAGCACTTAGCAGTAATGGATTTTCTCACGATGTTTTACATCTAGGCCGGGCATACCTACACGGGCCTGAAGTGCTTGAGCGGTTCCACAGTTCCCCTCAGGGTGACAACGACAACTTCCTAAAATGCCAACTTCCATAAACGAAATTTTCCAAGAACGTAAAATTAACTGTGTAATGACTGCTTCAATACACGGGCAACTAATGAACAGCATTGTTTGTATTGGAACTTCCATTACAAAAAATCTGTTGATTGCCGATTCAACCATTAGAATGAAAGCAATGTAATCATTTTTACCTGGAACCTTTTGCGGAGTTGTAGTTTTGGATTTTACAACATTAATGTCGAAATGGTAGCCTTCATTATTACGTATCGACTCTACGTAAAACAAATTTCCATATGTATCATAGTGGGCGTCTGTGGGGATGACTTCAGTACCAATGTTGTATGTTTCAGAAATGTTGTAGTGTTCATTGTTGATTTTTACATCGGACAGACACTTTTTAGGAAGATCAAAACTGTAACAAATTTGGTAAGAAAGAAAATATACAACAATATTCAACCACATGACTGCGCTAATGAAAAAAATCACTGTAACTGAGAAATAATAGGAACAACATTTCAAGAAACCTACATAATCTTATGATGGTTATTGACCACATAAAATATATTAAATGGCTAATAAATAATTAATAATATTCATAGAGCTACTTGAACCGCTTTAGAACAAATTAATGATCAAGAGATGTGTCATAAAATAAAACATTATTTATCTAAATTACCCTTAAGATTGTGGACAATGTTGCGCTTTATTCTTTATATTTCAAAACGGTTTATTGCACCAGAAAATTATAATACTATACTATCATACATAAGACAGTTATAGTCGTTAGGAAATTGATGATTTATACTGTTTATACTTATATGTTATAACCATATAAATAAATATGGACCAAGTAAAGATCCCTGTGGTACACCTCTTTTCAATAGAAGAGCGTTAACTTGCTTACCTGAGATAATTATCTAGATCTATTCAGATTCCATCTGGGCCCGTAAATACGATGGTAGACGTCCCAGTCCTTTAGTCTTGTGTTTCATTTTGTGTACCTTGATTTGGTGATCAAGTAATGTGTGCCTGTGGAGTAAAATTAATTGGAATCACTTTAGAATTAAAACCCACTCGGCAAGTTTTAAGCCTTGTTTTATCGTAAACGTAGAGTTTTATCACCGAAAAATGGATTGACCATTTCAAAAAATACTTTGACATGCATTATTATTGAAAAACATCTGTCCAAACCGCAAAATAACGTTTGTTTATTTTAAACTTTAGGTAGGCGCGAAACCGCACCCGTGGTACCTACCTGGATAAAAAGTAGCCTTATTCTACGATTTCCAGTAAACTAGTAGGTACATCTATTCCTAGTTTCAGCCAAATAAATTCATTAGTTTTCGCGTGAAAGAGTAAGATCATCCATACATCCATAAAAAATTTCGTGTTAATAGTGGAATACTTACTTAGAATTGAACTGTGTGAAGCAAACTTCACATTGTATTGTGCTCTGCTTTGTGTTCATATGTTTTTGTTTGATGTGCCTCGTCATATCATATTTGTATACGAATGCTGTTTCGCAATAAGTGCACTGAAAAACACAATATCCAATTAGGTACCTAATGCCAAAAATCAACAATCTATCGATCTACTTGAACTCAACCAGTTTTGACAGAAATGCCCAAAACTTGGTATCAGTTTTCAGTAGTATTGTGTAGTTTATATACCTATCTACTATCCTCAATACCTGGTCAAGTATTTAATGTATTACCTAATCCAGTGCAGCGCCCGCTTGTTACTTGAAAGAACAAACACATTCCATACATTTGAAACACTTGAAAACTGTGCCAAGGCACCGCAGGTAGAGATTGCACTGTGTTGGCATAGCACAATACGACCTCAGTCTGTGGCGCAGTGGGTGAAGGCTCGCTTCAGACGCGGAGGTTGCGGGTTCGATTCCCGCCACGGGACAGATGTTTGTATGTTCTACAGATATTTGTTCCGAGTCTGGATGTTTTTCTATGTATGTAGGTATATATTACAAAAAAAAAATGCATTTAAGGTAATCAGTCATCTGGTTACCATAACACAAGCATTAAGTTGCTTAGCTTGGGACTAGATGATGCCGTGTAAAAAAATGTCCAAGGATATTCATTTATTTATACCTTGTAAGATTTGTTAATGACTTTAGCTCTTGCATGCCCTCGCATATGCTTAGCGAGGTTGCTAGCGGACGTCATGGCGGTCGGGCACAAGCTGCACTTGTAGGGCAACTTGTCTTTCGGCAGATGCGTCCTCTGATGCGTGTTAAGAAGGTCCGGAGTGCGCCCTCTGTACGGACATTTATTGCATTTGTATGGGAATATGTTTTCATGGATAGATCTGGAAAAATATTAGTTAGGTAAGAGCCTGAAGATCTGAAAGAATATGTCTGTCGTACCTTGGGAAAACAGATCGTGATTATTTTTAATTTCATAAAGGTGGGTACTGGGGGCAATTCGGAGTGTCGCAAAAGCTAAACTAACCTAATTAAAACTATTGCCATCCTTTTTATTCCCATCGCTATGAAAGGGACGGCAACAATTTTAGTTAGCTTAGTTTAGCTTTTGCGACACTCAGAATTGCCACTACTGACCGGCGTTACGGGGCGTAATGTAACGTGTTACACCGCGAGCATTCGTGCAGTCAGTACGTCGTGTTACGGAGAAACCAGCGAGTAACTCGAGATGCGTAACACGCTCGATGCGAATGTTACATTACACCTCGTAACGTTGGTCAGTACCCACCTTTTGAGATTGAAGAAGAATAGTAGGAGAATGCTATCGGGGTATAACATTGTTGTAAACTATTTACTGATTGTTCAGCTAAGTATCTGTATATGTATAGAAGATGAAGGAAAATTGCCGTAATGTAGTTCTTCGCCCACGAGGGGCTGTTTAAAGTTCTGGAGTTTCCGATTTTGGTCATGGATTTTGGGTTTTAAAAATGATTACTATTACTACTAGCCCATCCTGTCCCATTGTTGGGCAAAGGCCTCCCCCCACTTTCGCCAGTCACGCCGATCCAGTGTCTTCGTCCGCCAGTCCCTCTCAAAGGCGTCTAGTTCGTCCCGCCATCTCGAAAAAAGGTTTCAAAAATTGTAGGTACTCTTAATTTTGGTTAGTTGTTACTAACATTTAATCCTTATTTTGTAGGTATGTTTATATAAGCGAGTGGCTGCCTGAAGGCAAGTATTTAGTACCTGTGAGATAGTAAACCTTTTGGTGTGAGAGATTTCCCGCATACATCACAAAGACATAGATTGGATGATTTGCTCTCGGCATTGTGACGTCGTTGGCGTTTTTTCCTGCGCTGAGTTTTTATTGTGTTCATTGCCTGAAAATATAAATTATTTAAGCTAGATTATTAAGTTAAAGTTTTAATGTAAAACCATAATCTTGATTAATAGTTCCATTTCAATAAGTCTTTAATATATTAACTCATAAAGTAGCTTATTGCAAAGTTAAAATAATTTTGGTGTTTAATACTGATCCAAAAAAATTATAGTCTTCATGAAAAAACTTACAAAGTCGCTCAAGAACTTGTCACCAAATGTATAGTTAGATTCTATGCCCTCAGAGAAGTTTGGAGAAGGAATGTTGAATGAATCATCATATTTAGAGTCTTTTCCAGTATTATCTGTAAAATTTGCATGAGTTTCTGAAATCAAATATGTACAAAGATTTGTATACTTAGGTACTACTCAAGTTATTATTTAGTAACTGCACAAACACAGTTAGATTCTTTTGTTTAAATTGGGTACTTTGATTATTGCTTGCTTAGCTTGGGACTAGATGACGCCGTGTGGAATGTCCAAAGATATTTATTTATTAATTACATAGCCTATCTATCCTCTGTTAATCAGGGCTAAGGGGGCCTCCTGCAGGTTGGCAAATGCCACTTTGACTATATGGCCAGTCCAACCCTACAATAGAAATATCACCTCTGATAGAGAAGATTTGACAAGAAAAAAATTCTCACCTTTCATGATACTCATTTCAACAATCATTTTATTGGTTTTTCGACACATTTCTCTGAACATGATGCATCCATTGAGAAGATCCAAACAATTTTGACACATGTACTTTGATAGTGCATCAGAAAGATCTACCTTTAAAAGCGAAATCACACTATATTATAAAGGTGAAAGTTTGTGTGTGTGTAAGTGCGTAAGTATGAAGTGTGTTTATTTCACTCATTTCTGAGTTAGGTCTAAGTATAGGCTAACTGCCAGTTAAAGGAAATGATGATAGCTGTGTGCTATCATCATCTCCTTTAACTGGCAGTTAGCACCTATCACCATCACCATTGCAGACTACCTAAACTAACCTTCATTTGCAGCAATCATTTGTAAAAAGTTTACTATGAAAAAAGTGTAGGCTCAGGCTTTTTTTATGATACATATATTTATGGGAGAAGAGTGTAGGTACTTTAAGCATGTGACTCCTAACACTACTACCAAAGACAATGATTACTACTTTTCAATAATCAATGGTTTCAGACTTGGCCTAAGTGGCCCTAAAAAAGCTCGCTCTGTGAAAATATCACCTCTTTTTATAAAGATCTCCTGACAATAATATAGGTAGGTACCTACTTACATACTTTTCTTACCTTCACACCTGAAAAATTATAAATTTCCTTAGATATATTTGGATAAACAGCATTCTCTATTATTGGTATCTCACCCTGTTCTTGATCACATATCCTACACATGTGAATACATTCATTTTGATTCTCAATTTTCATTTCAAGTTTCCTGTAAATTTAGCTAAGATTAGTTTCTATCTACTGCCTCAGAATAGAGAAAAAATAGAATAGTTTTTTCTCTATTCTAAGCCTACTGCAATGAGTGCAAGGAGGGACGGAGATGAACAAGAAAAGAAAATGTATTTGAAATTAACATGCTGGCCGTAATATTGTAGTTTCTTTCTGATCAGCCCCCTGATTGTGTAACTTGTTTCACATTGTATCCAAGTTGTATCAAAGCAAAAATCACAGTAAATCGCGAAAATAACTGTCAATTATGACAGTATTTAAGTAAGTAACTTACTAATTTACTTAATCAGCGTTAAATCACACAGTTATTTTCGCGATTTACTGTGATTTTTGCTTTGATACAACTTGGATACAATGTGAAACAAGTTACACAATCAGGGGCCTGGGCTTTGCAAGGAATACATATATTATTATAAACATTTACACACGTCTGAACTATGTTTTTTGCTTTTGGTATCGCATTAGCGACTAATAAGGATTTCCATAATAACAGAGAAGTCATTTTCTTAAATTTAATAGTGCGACTTTCTTCACGTTCAGTGTTTTCCAAATTACTCGAACCTACGCAATTGAAAATATTGCACACAAGACGAAAGAAAACAAAAAATCAAAACAAACACACGATTTGATTTGATGCAAAGTAAGTGTCAAACCATCCATGTGTCAAACAAGTGTCAAAGAGCATGCAAAGTGTTTTCCAAGGAACTTATACCCACAGATTAGGTAGAGATACTATATACCTTTTTTCCTTGGTGTTTTCATTCATTCTTTTCTAGTTTTTGACATTGATTGACGTTTCCGCCGCCCTAGCGTAGTATTGCATGCTCTTTGGCCCTAGCTTGCATTAGTTGAAGCAAAACTATTTTGGAGCAACTGTTTTTGAATCAAACGACTAACCAAATAGTACCCAAATAGTAAACAAGCGAATAAGCAGAAATGCGTAGCATCTAGTAGTCTGTGAAGCAGAATAAACATAATAGTTATTATGATGCCTATCTAATCTATCTAATGATCTATAGGCCTAAACGTAGTGGTTATATTCTCTTTGCTTAGGCCTGTAAAAAATAATGCTTTATTATTTTTAAGTTATAAGTACTACTAGCTGCAGCAGAGGCTTTGTGCCATTACCGAATAGAGCATATAATATTCAAATAGATTACCAGGGAAACAATCTATGGAATAAGTACACATCAATAGATTTCATAAAAATATTTAAGTATTAAATTCCAACACTACAGCTGGCATACAAAATTGTGCTGAGATCCTATGACAAAATAATATAAACAAACGAATTGGGGTCAATTCAGATGTCGCAAAAAATAAAAACCAATTTGACAGCACTAAAATTTGATGGCATCCTCTTTAGGAACAGGCATTAGAATCACCTAGCATGTAAAACATACTTAAGTGATCCTTGAGGTCCTACAAGAATAAATGATTTTTTCTTTCTTTCTTTCTTTCTTTCTTTCTTTAGAAAGGGAAGGCAACATTTTTAGTGCTGTCAAATTGGTTTCTAGTTTTAGCGTTATCTGAATATTAGTGGCAATTCTGAGTGTCGCAAAAGCTAAACTAAGCTAACTAAAATTATTGCCATCCTTTTTATTTCCATCGCTATGAAAGGGACGGCAACAATTTTAGTTAGCTTAGTTTAGCTTTTGCGACACTCAGAATTGCCACTATTATGTCTGTAATGATCTAAGTATAGCATCAATTAATTATCATTCATTCTTGTGCCCTTAGAGATTGGAATGCTATAATTATATCTTTTACAATGGAAGTTAAATTACAAATTCATGATCATTATCAATATTGTCAATAATATTTTCTCCACAGGGTTCTTCCATCTGAGCTTGTAGGTAAGCTGGTATTCGACCATGTCTTTCGCCTTTAAGTTTGTGTATCTTGTATCGATGACCACGTAATATTTTCCTGAAAAAAAAAAGTACCTCTATGTTATGAGAACTATGCTAGACTAGCAGAATCTACCTAGATGTTCTCTAAGCTATATACCACCATCTGTAATTTACCTAGGTTCACAAACACTGAGTAAATGAATTATGAATCAGTGGTGTCAATTCAATGAAGTCACAAAATCTAAACTAAACTAATTTGATAGCACTAAAATTTATGCCATTCTTTTAATTTCGACCGTTATGAAAGGGACGGCAACATTTTTAGTGCTGTCAAATTAGTTAAGTTGGCGACATCTGAATTACTTAATATTAACTTAAAACACTTTTTTAGCCACATAGTTAAGTATAGGTCGCGCCACGTAAAAAGAGCGCTGGCTGTCAAACTGCGCAGTGGTCGATGATTGGTGGAGAGGTAACGCGGCGCACTTCATACCATTGATTTAGCGAGTGCTATTGGTTCGTCAGCGAGTGAACACAGGAACAACTAACATACCCCCGCTACTTCCCCTCAGCGCTCTTTTTACGTGGCGCGACCTATAGGTATAATCCGCGCCACGTAAAAAGAGCGCTGGAAAAAAGTGGAAGGGGTATGTTTGCGCATGGCTACACTCGCGCACGAAAGTACTAATCACAATGTAGGTAGTATTGTAGCTGGGCGGCCGGCTCGGGCAGGCTAGTATTATACACAGTTTTAACACCTATTTTTTATTGTCAACAGTTGATCTGATTACTTTTGTCAGATCAACTGTTGACAATAAATATTATGTGTGTTATAAATATTTTACTCATTTCAACGTTTATGTCACTGCCTTTCATGATTAAAATAAATAAATTAAGTACTTAGATGAATTTAGGCTTTTTGACGAAAATTCAAGATGGCATGTTGTCTTTTTTGTTTTATTTTCCGAAATTTGTGTTTTGGCGAATGTTAATGTGTAATAATGGTGGATTATTAACTGTTAAGTGTTCGTGAACGTACTTAAGTGTAGGCAAATGAAACAAAACTGTATAGCATTGCATTTCGAGTTCTCTCAAAAAGTCCGTGTAAAGCTGCAGTAAAGAACCCACATCTTTACTGACGCTGACTATGACTTTGACTCGACCTTGACTAACGAAACGAAAATATATTTATACACATGGTAGTGGCATGGTAAATGCGTGGCAAAAGCCGGCGAAGCCAAAATAAAGAAGAAGAAGAAGTAGATGAAATATATTTATACACATGGTAGTGGCATGGTAAATGCGTGGCAAAAGCCGGCGAAGCCAAAATAAAGAAGAAGAAGAAGTAGATGAATTTATGGAATTATTATTAAAAACATGTTTTAGTCAGTGTTCATTGTTAAATTTAAATAAGTAAGTACTAACCTACAAAATTCAGGTATTGTTGATAGGTACATTGTTTTATTATCATCAACGGCATTTTTAACAGCCTCTCTCTTCATAAAACTATATACCTACGTCATAAATAATTTTTCAGATTTTTCTATGTAAAACCATTTCGTAAGCGAAAACTTTTGTACGCGATGATATTTTGCGAACGAATTTGACATAGTGACAGCGCGGGAAGCTAACTGCTGACGAACCAATAGCATGCGCCGAATCAATGACAGCGTTACCCCTTCACCCCGCGCCGCAGTCCACACCACCAATCGGACCTAAAAATCGACTCTGCGCAGCTTGTCAGCCAGCGCTCTTTTTACGTGGCGCGACCTATACTTGATGATTCTTTTATACAGTCCTTTCAGAATATTGATTATCTATTGAGTTGTTATGAAATATACATATTTTTTCGAACTGGAGCAACACGTAGACTAGGTACTTTTTATCCGCAAAGCCGCGGGCGGAAGCTTTAATATGCTATCCATTTACTTAGAACAAAAACCGTAGATTGATTTAACTTACTTAGTATTAAATTTCTTGAAACAGATATCGCATTCTACTGTGCCTTGCCTTAGATGTATTTCTCTGACATGTCTCTTCATATCATGTTGGAATGAAAATGCTCTGTCGCAATAAGTACACTGAAACAAATAAAATATAAATGTAAATGTAAATGCACAAAAATTTGTTTCTTCTATTCGGTTAATACTTCGCTCGTGGCGGAGCTAGCTAAGACGTTCTTGATAGATCGTCTCTGATCGATCACAACTTGGATGGGTGACCGCAAGTGGCATTAAGAGCAGCGCTTCCGTACTTCGGGGGGCACGTTAAATTGTCTTTTAGGCGGCCTAAAAACTACGTTACCAGAGTTGGTTCACTTCTCTTACGATCCTACTTGTATTATCAGAGAAAACCTTATTTAATATATTAAGTACCTATATTTTTTTGTATTTTGATCCATTATTTATGCAATTAATACATATATCAATAGGCGGTCGTATTGAAAATATCGCTCATTGCTTAGGTTAGATTCAGATAAACGAGAACAAAGCCCAGTGATTATCCCCAAAGAATTATCATGACATGTATTAGTATAAATTACCTTGTAAGCTTTATTCGCACTATGCACATGACGAACGTGCTTAGAGAGATTACTGGCTGAAGTCGTAGATTTCGGACAATGCGGGCATCTGTAAGGCCTCTCAGCCTCGGTCAGATGCGACCGTTTGTGAACTTTCAGTAGATCCAACGTCCGCCCTTGATACGGACAAATTTCACACTTGTACGGGAATATGTTTTCATGTGTAGTCCTGAAAAATGTATTGCTTTTAATTATTTACCTTGTGAGCGTTTGAGCGTTTTTCGCTCGCGCTGCTATGTTTTCCGCGCATGTGCCTAGCGAGATTGCTCGCTGTGGTTGTGGCTTTGGGACATTGTGTGCAACGGTACGGCAATTCAGCCTCTGACAGATGTGACATTTTATGCGTTTTTAGAAGATCCTGGGAGCGGCCTTTGTATGGACATTTGTCACATTGGAATGGGAATATATTTTCGTGTGTTGTTCTGGAAAAATGTTAGCATAAAAGTATAAAAGGTGCATGTTAAGTTAAGTTTGATATTTGGCTGAGACTGTATAACCTAGCATTCCATTAATAATAAATTATTGATAAAACTAGCTACATACATACTTGTGGGCCAGCAGACTTGCTTTGGATTTTGTAGTTTTTCCGCACACATCGCATAAAAACCTTTTCTTTGGTGTGCATGGTTCGTCTTTGTGGCATTGTGCTCTGTGTGTACTGTATGAAGCCTAGAAAAAATAAAAAGGGATTAATAGTTAATAAATAAATAGCTGACCTTGTGACCTTAGATAGCTTTCTATAACCAGACAATCATAATGGTGTTAATTCAGATGTCGCCAAAACTAAACTAATTTGACAGCACTAAAAATGTTGCCGTCTCTTTCATAGCGATCGAAATATAAAACGGATGGCTTCAATTTTAGTGCTGTCACATTAGTTAAGTTTAATTTTTGCGACATCTGAGTTGACACCAATGCTTGCGCTTTGTGCCTCAGTAGTACAGTTGCATTGTTTCGTTTTCTTATAAATAACCACATATAGCACTGTGTATCTTTATCTTATGAAAATGTATGAGGTTAAAGAGAACATTGTGCTCCAAATAGTGTCTAATTTTTAATTGTCTATTAACCACAGACACACACGGCCACGAAACCCCTAATGCCAGAAGTCGAAACTATCACTAACATGGCGGTTAAAGCGCCAATTAGCTACAGGGAACAAGAAGAAAAATATACTCTGAAAGACCATCAACTTCGTGGCCGAGTGGTAAAGGCAGCCCAGCTTAGGAGTGATGGCTTGTATTACAGTCATTACATTAATTATAGTAAACATACCATATCTGGGAAATCCTTAACACACAAAATGCATCGGAATTCTGAGCATTCCTCTAAGTAGTTTGGAGAAGGCATGTTATACGAGCTGTCACTTTCTGCATGCTGATCTATGTCATTATTTTTTGTGTAGTTGTAGTCTGCAGTAGGTTCTACATTTTTTTCTGTTGTAGTAAAAAAATTTAATATGAATCTGATTATAGGACCACTTAATACATTAATATTGTTAAGCATACTCAAAGCTATAGTTATATCTTGGGTCTCCTCCTTGGGTTTAAAACTTTAAACAATATGTTGAAGTTCTCAAGCCCCTGACATAAAAATTCCTATTTGTTTCAAGATTATAAAACATAAAAAAAAGAAAAGAGATCTTGATAATTATTTATAAGCAAATGTTGATAAAAATTTGGAAATTTTGGAAATTTGGAGGAGTGGCGTAAACAGAGAGAGGCCTATACCCAGCAGTGGGTGAAATCGGGCTGCGGATGATGATGATGAATAAAAATTTACTTGATCCCTCTTACCTTTCTTGATGCTCATTTCAATTAATTTTTTGTTTGTTTTCTGACACATTTCTCTGAACATAATGCATCCATTGAGCAGATCTAGACATTTCTGACACATGTGTTTTCGTAAACCATCTGAAGCCTCCACCTAGAATATAAAATTAGTTAGGAATAAGGAACTTTGGCAAGTTATTTCTCCGATAATATTTATTTGTACACTAAAACACATCACAGAAATAACTGGCAAATCCAATAATAAGATAAATAATTATACTTGTTGCTGCTATCTTACCCTTACACCAGAGAAATTAAGAATTTCTTCAGATAAGTTTGGATGTACAAAGTTATTGAATATTGGTATTTCACCATCTTCTTGATCACAAATTCTACACATCATGTTTGAGCGCTTGCGTATTTTTTTGATTGATTTGCTGAAATTAATTGAATGGTAACATTTAAAAATTTAAGATTAATAATTATGATTTGGAGGCCCCACAGCTGACTGGAGTTCAACTTCGAATTAGGTAATAAATAGGTACCTATCTATATTGTACAAACTACACTATAATCACACATATGAAGTAGGAACGTACGGTTTGAGCATCAGTTTCTTCTTGCTTTTTGATAGCGCATTAGCCATCAACATAGATTTCAGTAACAAAAGCGTAGTCATATTTCGCTCAAATCCCCTTAGGTATTTAGGTAGTTCGGAAAATGTAAGTACACACTTCACAGCATACCAATTTTTTTCGAAACTTTGTAAAATAAAAACCAAGGGTAAAAACACATCAAACGAGTCCTACATTTATAACCAAGGTCCTCTAAGTACTATTACATGCTCTTTGCTCTAAGTTTATAACTCTTTGTTTTTTTGTTTTGTCAAAAAAAACAGCGTAGTATTATTTTACTCTTTGATGCTAACGCATCAGACGGGGCCACAGACTACTAGGATGCTAACGCATAATAAAGAAAGAAAAAAATACAACTCAAGGTATTTAATTTCATTCATTCATCCATTCCATTCACTCATTCATCTGTTGTACATGCTCTTTGCTCAGAAGAAGGAAAGATAATATGTCAATGGCTCTTTGCTGTTGTGTGTGAGTGACAGTGACAGTGAGTGTGTGATTCGATGCAAAGTTGCTGTGCGTCGTGCTGTGGCTGTGGTGTAGGGATGTGACATTGTACCTAAAAAATCGATTTTTCATTAATCGATTTTTCTTTAGAAAATAATCGATTTTGTTATATAAATCGATTTTTTTCTAATTTGTCAATTAAGTTCAAAATAAACGCCAAAAATATTATATCAATAGATTTATTAATTAAAAATAACTTTTTTTTATCAAAAATAAACAACAGAAACAGCAAGCTTATTATAATCAAAACAAATTAACGTTTTAGCAAACAAATTCGTTCAAATGAAAATGTTTTTCACATAAATTAACAAAAATAATTATTCACTTTTAAATCTATCGTAAGTTGTATTAGACATTATAATAGCACACGGGAAATTACTCACGTAAAATTATCGTCGATTTAGATACTGACAATGTTTCGATTCTTCCGGAGAATTTTCATCTGGGTATGAGTGTGGTCACTCCTCGCGGTCGCGTCTCACACTGCGTGCGAAGTATCGCTCGGCGCGGGACAAAGGTCGCGAAGAAGGAACTTTTTTTCAAAACACAGACTTTTCAGAAAGACCGTTATTATTAGAATTATTTTCTAACCTTTCTAACCTTTGAATATCCACGGAAAGTAAAGTAGGATTTAAGAAAAAAAAATCGGTATTGATTATAAAAAAAATCGATTAATAATCGATTATTTTTTCACATCCCTACTGTGGTGTGGCTGTCTGATTCAAGTCTGATTGCAAAGAGCATGTAATAGGATTGTAGTTTTTACAAATTACATACTAATTATAATTCAAAATGATCTCTAAAGTTAAAAAATAAATGAAGAATGGCGGTTTATGTGACAAAATCAATGTTGTCGAGAATGAACAATGTTCAATATCCAAGTTACAACAAACTGGAAAATGAAAACATCGGCAATGATCATTGGCAGAAAATGTTTTCAGAAGGGTAACGTTTTTTCTAATGTATTCCATTTACATTGTCTTTTCTCTTAGTCCTGATTTTGAAATACCCAATAAATCTGATTCCACTTTAGGCACCTTTGTTTTGGTCACCTGATTCTTTCTGTTCCATTTTTTAAAGAAAATACAGTAGGTACCTACCTTAAAGTTGGTGAAGTTTGACTAAATAAATTACAAGGAACTAAGGTTTGCTGGCTCATAATTCTATGTTTAGTTTTTGTTGTAACTCTTATTTTAAGGTCTGCTACATGACAATAATATGATTAATTAAATCATGTTTATTTGTTTACAGAGACAAAAATCATGTTTATTTGTTTACAGAGACAAAAAATATATTTTACTTTTTTTGTATGTCTAACTATGGATTTTAGATGTTAGAAATAAAGAAAACAAACCAACACCTAGTTTCTATATTTTTAGGTATCCCAACATACCCCTTGCAAAAGCTTTGATCTGCCGAGTGTGTGGACGCGACGGTTGCACTCCAATAACTGAAAAACTTAATGGAATCAGTATTTGCCTAGCAATTTGCATGGTTACTAATGTTTCTGTGAGTACAATGCTGCTGATAAACTTGATAGTTCTAAATGTTAAAAATCAAGAGGTTCCTGCATTATTTTCACCTTTCTATGTCATACATTTCTTATTGATTCAATAAATATTGAACTGCATGTAGTTATTATATACAATTTTAACTTTGATCCTAGCAATGGTCAATTTATTTTATTTATTTATTTGACACATAGTATGTTAGTGTCCTTTACTAAAAATTTGCTTGATGTAAAATTAATGGTTTTCCAATTCTAGATAGAATCCAATGATTCCTTGCCCAAGTTCATCTGCACTAGCTGTATTGACAAATTGAGCGTAGCACTGGAGTTCAAGAAAACCTGCCAATCATCCGATAAGAAATTCAAGATGATCCTGAATCCTATGGGTTTGTCAACTTATTCATTCTTTGATCTAAAACTGCTAGTTGAATCTTTAACAAAGCGTTGTTGTAGTATGGAGAGGTTTTTATTTATCATAGCATTCTGAATAAGACATTGCTGTTTTGGGCGTGAGTCTAGCTAGGACCTAGCATCCTCAAACATGAGGTGGTGATTATGATTTCTGGCATCAAAGTTTGTTTCAGAAAATTAATAGTGAACTTTGTTATATACTGTGGGAATACAGTTATCATTATGATTCATATCTCTTTGTTACAGGTGACCCAGCAATTCACTCATATCCATACTCAAAGCATGACTTCCACTTAATACTGCATCAAATGAAGCAGACGCGATTGAAAGCTGAAGAGGAGAAAGCGAAACTGCTACAAGCAAAGCAGAAGAAAAAAATTAATAAGGGCAAGGAGTTCAAGTGCTCATTATGTGATATGACTTTTACTGGAAAGGTAAAACTTATTTATTACTAGTAGATTCGCGCGGCTTCGCTAGCGTGTTGTACACGCGATTGTAACCCTTTAAAACCTGCGGTAAAATGGCGCCTATTTTTTAAATTAGACCTCTTGCAATACATCGGTGAAAACTGCATTCAATTCCATTCAGTAGTTTTTGCGTGATGCGAGAACAAACATCCACACAGACAGACAGATAAAAAATTTAAAAACCTTAATTTTTGGCTTGGTTTGGTTTTTCATTAATATGTCAAATGTACAGACATCGACATGTTACAGTTTTATTATTGTAGAGAAGAGATCATTAACCACTATTGATAGACATAAGTCCTCGTATAATCATCCATGAAGGTATATTTTGTGCACTAAAGTGAGATAAGTACCTACTCACAAACGATGTCAGAGTGCGTGTTGCCACAATCCACTATGCGAGTAGGTATCTGAGTCGATGCGGAGAAAACTCTGATAGTGTCCAGTCCACGCGACTTTGTACAGCCTTGCTAACAACTTGAATATAACACGGCATATAACTTTCGCATCTAAAACATTACAAACTTTCGCAAGAGCATAATGCATCACGTTTTTCGAACGAGTAGCCTCTGCGCGATTTTATATAGCGCGTCACCTTCACCCTCAGCGCATTTTACGCGCATGATCACATCCTTTTGTTCGCCGCCGCGCATTTGTATCGATAAAAACGCGCAAAAAAGTTACTTCGTGTTCGAAAACGTAGTGTGCATAGGCTCTAATATAGTAGGATAGGATCTTCGTGGTCATAATAGTACTAGCTGAAATGTTACCAGCGGGAAGTAGTTTCCGTTCCCGTGGGAATACCGGGATCAAAAGTCTATTTTTTTAATCCAGGGTATAAGCAATTCTGGTACAAAAATTCATTCAAACCCCTCCAGCTATTTGAGCATGAAAGGTTAACAAACACACTTACACACGTTCACACTTACACCTTTATCGACTATATTTATTTTGACAACCTCTGTGGCGCAGTGGGCGAAGGCTTACCTGAGACGCGGAGGTTGCGGGTTCGATTCTCGCTACGAGACAAATGTTTTTATGTTCTACAGATATTTGTTCCGTGTCTGGATGTTTTTCTATCTATAATATGTATGTATTTACAAAAAAAAAATGTATCTAAGTAGTATAAGTATGAGTCATCAGGGGGGTTAGCACCAGTTTACCGTAGTATTGGATACTGTCCTCGATACCGAGTCAAGTATCACAAATGTATGAAAATCCAGTGCAGCGCCGCCTCCGGTAACTAGCATGAACTAAAAATTCCATACATTTAGAATACTTGACCCCAGGCCCCCAGGGGGCCTATCATCAGTTTTCGAGTGGTGTAGTTAACTGTCCTCGCTCACGTGTCAAGTATTCTAAATGTATGGAATTTTTAGTTCATGCTAGTTACCGGGGGCGGCGCTGCACTGGATTTTCATACATTTGTGATACTTGACTCGCTAACGACGACAGTATCCAATATTATGGTTAACTCGTGATAGACCCCGTGAGCGAGGATAGTTATATACCACTCGAAAACTGATGATAGGCCCCCTGGTTACCATAACACAAGCATTAAGTTGCTTAGCTTGGGACTAGATGATGCTGTGTAAAATGTCCAAAGATATTTTTATCCTATCCTACTTCCTACTAATATTATAAAGGTGAAAGTTAGTGTGTGTGTAGTGTAAGTATGTAAGTGTGTTTGTTACTCTTTCACGCTAAAACTACTGAACTGATTTGGCTGAAACTTGGAATATACATAGTTTATGATCGGGAATAACACATAGGCTACTATTGATTCCGGTATTCCCACGGGAACGGAAACTACCGCGGGTAACACCGCGAGGCGCAGCTAGTTTAGATACTGGGGGCAATTCGGAGTGTCACAAAAGCTAAACTAACCTAATTAAAACTATTGCCATCCTTTTTATTCCCATCGCTATGAAAGGGACGGCAACAATTTTAGTTAGCTTAGTTTAGCTTTTGCGACACTCAGAATTGCCACTAATATTAGTGTGATCGTGATCGCAGGAGTTGTTGTTGTCCCACCGTCGCTCGCGCACGTGCGCGCGGCGCGCGTGCGACGTGTGCGGGCAGCTGGTGGTGAGCATCCGGCAGCACATGCGCGTCGTGCACAAGCAGCCCGCCTGCCACCGCTGCCCGGTCTGCGGGAAGGAGTTCCCGGTGCTGGCGCGACTCAAGAACCACATGTGAGGATAACACACATTAAAACACAGACATATACATAGGTATTTTCTATACCTATTTCAGGCACCAGTCTCTCACAACATTTCTTTGTCGATAAGTTAGAATCGACACCTTATTTTTGGATTATTTTTAACTGCATTTATTTATTTATTTTTAATTCATTTTATTTTCCTGTATTTATACTTATTTAACTGTAGGTATGTATTGTTTGTGAGAGAAAATAAATAAATGATTGATTGATTGACATTAGTGGCAATTCTGAGTGTCGCAAAAGCTAAACTAAACTAACTAAAATTAATGCCATCCTTTTTATTTCCATCGCTATAAAAGGGACGAAAATATTTTTAGTTAGCTAAGTTTAGGTTTTTCGACACTCAGAATTGCCACTATTGCCACGTTATTTCACTTTCAAAACTATCGTGAGATGTATTAGACATTATAATAGCACACGGGATATTACTCACGAAACCAGTGTGAGAGGCGACCGCGAGGAGTGACCACACTCATACCCAGATGAAGGTTCTCCAGACATGAGTAAGAAAGGGGTGAATGTTGAGATGGCGGCTGATAGAGGGAAATTGAAGAAAAATACATGTTGTGCCGACCCCACGTAATGTGGGATAAGGGCAGGAAGAAGAAGATTTCTTTCCGTGTTTGTGATTTTATTGAAAGACGCTTTTGACGATTTTCGGGATTGCGAGCTTGAGATAGCTTCTATGGCATTTTACACTGAAAAGTGTCGTCGTCTAAACGAATCCAACATCAAGTTTGCGTACATCAGAAAGACGAGTTCGGTTGTATGTACTGCTCTTGTTTTATTCTCAAACAATGTACGAGTATAATCTCATCATATCCAAAATTAAGGTATAAAATGGCGAATCCTTTATATCTTATCAATTGTTATTTATTGCAGGGTGGTACACTCAGACACATTCAACTTCTTCTGCGACCTGTGCCCGTACAAGTGCAAACAGAAGTATTACCTCGTGATGCACATGAGAACTCACACCGGGGAGAAGCCCTATAAATGCCAACAATGCCCATCCACCTTTGTCAACCCGTCCAACTTGAACAAACATAAGCTGACGCATCAGGAGAAACAGTTTAAGGTACATTCTTCTTGACCTCTGTGGCGCAGTGGGTGAAAGCCCGCCTGAGACGCAGAGGTTGCGGGTTAGATCCCCGTCACGGGAGAAAAGTTTTGATCCGAAAATATTTGTCTCGAGTCGGGGTGTTTTCTATGTATAATTATGTATTGCAAAAAAAATATATCTTAGTAAAAAAATATAAAATAAAATGTAAATTTTTATCAGTCATCTGCTTACACAATCATTAGCTAAGTTGCTTAGCTTGGTTGGGACTAAATGACACTCTTTGATTGCTGATTTACAAAACATGGCGGAATGCTGTAATTTCTAATTATATTTTATCAAAATAAATATTAATCTAGCTCTTATTATAAAACGTATTTATTTTTATAATAAGAGCTAGATACATGAATCGTATTTAATTAGATACATATTTTTTTAGTAATTCTTGATTACTGTCATAATGCCTATTCCAGTATGACAAGGTGTAGTATGATGAACATCTGTGTTTGTTGTAGTGTATGATGTGCGAGAAAGCATTCAGAACGAACGCAGCGCTCCGGGAGCATCTCGGCGCTACGCATATGAACATCAAGCATACCTGCAACTACTGCGGACGGGACTTCTGTTACAGGTACTAAAGTAAAGCTACTTCTGTTACAGGTACTAAAGTAAAGCTACTTCTGTTACAGGTACTAAAGTAAAGCTACTTCTGTTACAGGTACTAAAGTAAAGCTACTTCTGTTACAGGTACTAAAGTAAAGCTACTTCTGTTACAGGTACTAAAGTAAAGCTAGTTTGTAAGGTGACGAAGATTATAGCTATCTGACTTTCGTCGTAAAAGGAAACATTTTTGCGTCTACAGCCATTAAAAAGCCTTTTTAAGAGCAATATCGCTTCATTTATCGAGGCAAGGTAAATGAAGCGATTCAATTGGTTCTTGACAAACACATTCCTCACAATGCATCCTCGCTCAACTATGGAAACCCAGCCTAAAGCTAAAGCTTTCTATGTAACATAAAATAAATAAATAAATAAATAAATATCCTTGGACATTTCACACGGCGTCATCTAGTCCCAAGCTAAGCAATTTAATGCTTGTGTTATGGTAACCAGATGACTGATAAACTACATAGATACATTTTTTTTTTGTAAATACATACATATTATACATAGAAAACACCCAGACACGAAACAAATATTTGCAGATCATGCAAACATTTGTCCCGCAGCGGGGATCGAACCCGCAACCTCTGCGTCTCAGGCGGGCTTTCGCCCACTGCGCCACAGAGGTCGTCAAAAAGATAGATTATTGAGTCCGTTAGAGATTTGAGATTTGATTTTTTACAAGCTTTTCTTTACCATTTTCCACCGCAGATCGGATCTCCGTAAACACGAGATCCGCACACACAACCGTACAAAACGCGACTACATCGGCGGCGAGCCTTCTTACAAGCAAGTGGAGAGAATGCAGAAAGTGCAAGAGACCGCCGAGATGGACAAATGGCAGACGCAGGAGATCGTCGTCGCACAACCGACGCAGATCATACAAGCTACGTACTTGGACGTCGATCCTAATAAGTACTGTCAGACGAACCAGGCGATTTACTTCACGGATGGGACGGGACTGATACAACAACCGCTGCAGCATATGGGTATGTTTATTATTTGAATACGAACGAAGAATAGAATAGATTAAACCTTTATTTCTGCAACAACAATTTCTTCTTCTTCTTCTTTATTTTGGCTTCGCCGGCTTTTGCCACGCATTTAGCCACAACGTTACAAATGAAAACAACTACACAACACAACGTCTAGGTAGCAAAATGTCTTATTTTTTAAATGTCTTATGCCATGGTTGTAAAAAGTCTTATTGGCAAATGGTTCTTGTTGCTTATGGCCTAGGTAGGAAAAACTTCTTGGTTAAAATTAGGCTTCTTTGTAAAAAATCTTGGTTGAACATTGTGACACGCCCGTAAAGCATGCCCTGCATGCCCTGAAGATATATGTCATACTCTTACGTACTTACTGCAAAAACAAAAGGCACGTGTGAAGCGCATAGTGCATTCGTTTAATTTTCGGTTAGTGCTGATCTTATTTCATCATCCATTGTATTAAGTGTGAGTGAGTGTTTTTTTGTGAAAGACGTCGAGCGTAGATTAGAGCGTTTTATGAATTTTTGAAAAACATCAAAACACAATATAGGTCACCGAATCAATGAACTGGGTATCGTTTGTTTACGATCAATACGCTTACAGCAAAACAACCAACCTGAAATCTCTTTCGGTAGTAAATTTCGATTAAAATGTTTATTATAACTAAGATATCAAACTTTTACGAGACAATATGGTTTTACGCGCATCATCACATTACTTTATTCAATGTTATGATCGCATACGGAGTTACGATGTCTATGATCGTCGCGTATTTGTGAAAGTTTTATGTTTCGAAAGCCAGATAAATTTATTCAACCCTTGAAACCTGTAAGGTGGAGTTGTATCGAATGAGATTGACCCCACTTTTTGAAACAATGTGTTTATACTGTTTTACAATACATTCGTTTTATTTAAATTTTTAAAGTGGTAAACTCAAACAGAGCACTCTCACTGAAATACATCATACCGTGCGTAATAAAAACCCTGTTTTGTTTTTAACACGTTGTTATGTAATTCCTTCACAAAATATTATACTCAATATGGTGAGGTATTTTTAGTAGTACTCTTGTAGGAATGTATAATAACATCAGTCTGCCAGTCAAGTTGACCGTGTCGTTAGTGTTTCGTGTGTTGTTTGCAAATGAATACTTAAAACATATTGTTTTTCGTCCTCTGTTTGAAAGATTAGACATAGAACCGCCTTTACCTAATCCATGATATTACTTGCAAGAACTCGAAATAAAATCGAGGTTTCGTTCCGAAGCGAATCACTGAAGTTTTTGTAAATATCTTTGAAATGTTCAGCACATTTGCACGATCACGCTCAATCAATCAATCACTTGTCTACACAACACACCCACTGAGTAGTGATTAGTCTACTAGCTTTCGGTACACACATAACCCATAAACTGGACATGGACTTAGAATATAATCTTCAAGCACGGTAATATCATCATTATAATATATATCTTCATATAAGTTTGGTTTACGAATAAAATAGAAACCAGGTTGGTTAAATGCAATTTTCAAGACCGACTTCATCATATCCTTGCCCTTATTCCACGGACCGATGCAGTGTTTCCTTACTCTATTTTCTTCAATCACTTTTGTGATCACTTTGACGACCTCTGTGGCGCAGTGGGCGAAAGCTCGCCTGAGACGCGGAGGATGCGGGTTCGATCCCCGCCGCGGGACAAATGTTTGCATGTTCTGCAAATATTTGTTTCGGGTCTGGTTGTTGTTTTATGTATAATAATGTATGTATTTACAAAAAAAAACTATGTAGTATATCAGTCATCTGGTTACCATAACACAAGCATTAAATTGCTTAGCTTGGGACTCGATGACGCTGTATGGAATGTCCATTGTCCAGGGATATTTACCTGTTTATTTATTTATCACTTGTCAACTCAGTACCTACACTTGTTTCATTACAATATACGTAAAGCAGTCCATCCATATTTTCTTAGGCCTACCCCTACTGGTGTCATCAATCCAAATTCAAATTCATAGCTCGCCGTGTAACATAACTCTCATCTCTACTCATGACATGCCCATACCACGCTAACCTTGTACTCCTCAATTTATCATCCACAGGCGCTACTTTGAAAATTCTTATGATAATACGACTCATTCTTTATCTTATACGAAAGCCGACTTAGCTGAGTGGACGGTTTAGGTGCTGGGCAAGCCTACTCCATCTCGAAAATGTCCCAAGCGCTAGTGTCCCGTTAAATGAAGGCATAGGTTGCCTCGTGGCACTGTGTATCTATCTATCTAATACCTTTAAACGAGCAATTCTTTTATATAAATATAAACTAAACTACTACATATTTACATAACTTTACAAAACACATTTAGAACCAGTTGAGCCACCTAACCACCTAAGGTTCGTTATAAACGATCAATAGATAGCTCAACTGATCCAAGCCACTGCCAGACGGAAGGGTGCCCAGAGGACACTGGCAGCATTACCGCGCTGAATGGCAATGCTATAAATATTTACATAATCGGAAACGGCTCCAACGATTTTCATGAAGTTTAGTATGCAGGGGGTTTCGGGGAGAGAAATGGATCTAGCTAGGATTCATTTTTAGAAAATGTCGTTTTATCCGTGTTTAAAAAAAAAATACCGAGCTGAAAATATGTCAAGTATAATAAACAAAATAAAGCAGTCACTACGCAGATCTGCCATTTTCAGAACCATTTCTCTTTTTATATGTATAGTTCAATTACCTATCTACCAGCGAGGTTTACGGTTACGAGCTTTTTTTTATAAACTGATGCAGTAGTAAAATTAAAACACCAATAAAAGTCATGTACCTAAGTAAGTACCTACACTTTGCAATCAGGCAACCATTGTTACGTTCGAAAATGTCCATTTGTATGTTGTCGAAGCCCCGTTTGCTCGCGGAGTAATATAAATAAAATAAATAAATCTACTTATATTATCTACTTTCCCATGAGGGTAGGTAGGTAGGCAGAGACCACGGATCTCCACTTGCTAAGAACCACAGACACACCTCTTTCGCCTCATTCACTCTCACTTCTAATAAATTCTACGATAATTGCCCGATAAATCGTTATGCAGTTTATAAGATAGTTTTTGGAATAAAATAGATTCGGAGTAATATTATTTGATTTTGATTCGATTTTGAACCTAAACTTCAGCCAAATTCGACGTGCCATGTTTGTAAACAAACTGTCACTCATAAAATTGATTCGTTTCCCAAGGATTGGTTTTTTAACCAACTTGATAGTAATTTTATTAGTAATTTATTATATTAGGGAGTGGTCATAAATCTCCAATAATTGAGAAAAATGTGTAAAAATCAACAGAAATAAATTTATTCTTAGGTTAGTATTGGCAGTTTGGTTTACGAACATGGCACGTCGAATTTTTCTGAAGTAGAGCGATACTCAAACCCACTTTAGCTTTTTCACATTGATCAAGAAGTTAACTACTGAAACTTGATTACGAATTGTTGGAAGTTGAAAGAACCGTCTCGAGCCGTTTCTAATGAATGAATCGTGAATTGTCTCTAGCTATGTTTCTTTGTTTCAGTTCAACAACAAACTGTGGAAATCACATTGTAAGTACTTTGAATTCTTTCGTTTTTAAGTTAGCTTTTGGACTATCAAGTATTCATAAGACAAATCGCTTTGACAAAACGCCAAACTTTTCCTTTTTGTCTTGCAAGTTTATCAATAACAATTCATATAAGCACTTGTGTAAAGTAAATTACGCCATATTACAATCGCTTCGTACCGAATTACCGAATCTTATTCTATCATCGTTAACCTTTTGTTGTGACACTACTCAACGTGACTTATCGTCATTCCGATGGCATTAATATCTGAGCGCTTCCGTTCTTCGGAGGGCACGTTAAATTGTCGGTCCCGGCTTTTAAAGTCGTTAAGCCATGACGGAGGCCTTAAGGCGGCCTAAAAACTCCATCACCAGAGTTGGCCACTGGCTCATACGAACTTACTTATTGAATGACAGTTGACATTCATTTTATATAATTATAGCGTTAGCGATTGTATCTATGTTATATGGCTAGGGCGGTTTCTACAACAGAAAGTTCAATCAACGTTTTATCTTGAACGTAATTGGGATGTTTTTTTGTTTCCTTTTTAGGCCAGAATTAACGCTAAAGAAGGATGACGTAAAACTCGATTATGAGCCGCAACAAAACATTGCGTATTTCTAAGAGGACGTTACGGACGGAGGAACAATAGAATCGTAACTACGTATTGTACGGAAAAAGTGCGCTTGATTTGTAGAGTAATTATATTTCGGTAGACTGTGTTCGCATATAAGAGTGAGACAAAATATGACTAGTATTATATGTTACTTCTCCATGGAGATATTACGATTAATTACTTTTATACTGTAAAAGTATTTACTATGAAATATTTAAGGAATGAATAAGCCTTAATCATGTAAATCAAGGCTATCAATTTTATAATCTATACCAATATAAACAGTTTAAACATCGAATAAATGTAATTTTATACTAACCTAGTTGTTTTTAATTAAAATTAACTTATTCTCTTAATATATTCAAACATTCATGACTGAAACTTAAAAAACATAATAACAATGTAGGTTTGTATAAAGGCAAGGAAAGCGATAAAAGATTTCAGGAATAATTTATAATGCCCTATAAACTATTAAACTTTGTATAGTTTCAAGCGTAGTTTACAAAACAAGTAGAAACTCACCTCCTTCACCTTTACCGAACTCTCAACTTACTCGGTCTTATGTATCTTCATAAGTAGGTACACAGGAAGGCTGAACCATACGTATTAGGCTCAAATCACACCGAGACGGCAGTGAAGCGGCTGCAGTTTCAGTGTCATATCATTTTAAACTTTATCTTTATTACTATAATGTGTTAAATCACTTTGCCATCACGTTGTGTTGAGCCTTAAGATGCGGGTTTCATCCCTATGTTTTCCTTCACCGCTTAGAGATGAAATAGTGCATAAGAACTTTCTGAAAAGAAAATAAAAACATAAGTACTTACATGACAGGAATTCGAACACACGACTATCGGAACACAGCTAAAACGGTTCCCATATACCTATAGATACGCAAACAAAACCAACTGGAAACGAATGACAACAATTCGAGAAGAACAAAGATCCTACAAGAAAGTTTAACGAAGTTTTCGTGGCTTAGCATTAGCGGTTCATAACAAGATAATATTCAAAGGAAATGAAATGGTATTAGTCGGGATAATTTGCACAACTAATGGATATGGATGAAGTTGGCCAATATTAATTGAGTTGCTTTTTGTTTGAATGTTACAGACCATGAAATATCGTCAGTAACTTTTGTGATATTGAACATTCATTATGGTAACTGAACGGGAAAGTTCTAGTTGTTTTTGGTGGTCCCTTTTTGTAATACAAACAATAGAATATAGTCTAGTCTAGCGAGATCAACTTCTGTGTTTATTTGCATGATGTTATTTTATGCCCAATGTATACTTGAACCCTGGATATCATGAATTAGCCTCACTACCGAAATCGCTGAGCCGAGATCAACCGAAATCCTTCCTTTGCTAATACCATAGACCAAATCTGCTAATACTAAAGGCAGGCATTTTGTGATTGCACCGAAACATTCAATCAAGAACGCATTATATGCGACGCTTATTATACCTACATACATGTTTCTCCTCTGTTTAGATTACTGTCCGCTTCATAATAGCAGAATATATCTGAATATTGGCTGGTTGATGTCCGATAAATTCGAACCGTATTGATTACAAATTCCAGCTTTGGATTGATAGTAGGAAACTATCTGAAACTCGTGATTGCCCGAACTCTAATTAATATTGGCACACCTGTCGTCCCGGTACGAGTTATAGAAACAGCAATTTGGATTACTCATGCAAATTGTCGGAACTGTAGACGTAATTAGGTAATAATAATTATATTAGTATTAATTATCTTAGAACAGAGTTGTAAGATCATTAAGTCTTCGTATTGGACAAAAAAAGGAATGAGTTCAGTTCAGGTTTTTCACCAGTAACGGATGAAATGCTCAAGCGTACAAGACATTTTCTAAGATCTAGAATTCTACACAGACAAGTCTAAAATATATGTGAGTTAGTGTGAATCTACAGTAATAAAATCTGAAGTACCTAGTAGGTATTTATACCACCTTGTTCACAGATTATACAGATTGTTAGGTACTTAAGTTGGAATTCTTCCGGAAAACCGATCTGTATTCAAGAAAGCTACTGTAACTTTGATTGGACTCGAGCGTTTGATCAAGCGGTAGGTATGAGAAGTGTCTGGAGTCGCTGATTAGAATATCGAATCTGCTTTTACTGAAGGAAAACGAAAAGTTCTGTATTTATTTTTTAAACATTGAGATGTGTAAAGCCTACCATACCTTTAAGTATATTTTTTGTGTTTTCAGAGCTTTTCGTAGAAATTTATACGAACAATCATACTAATACTAAAAAGGTGAAAGTTTGTGTGTTTGTAAGTGTGTAAGTATGTAAGTGTGAATGTTTGTTACTCTTTCACGCTCAATTCGGATTAACAAATAAGCAGCTTTTGATCCCGGTATTCCGGAACTATTCACCGCGGGTAACACCGCGGGGCACAGCACAGCTATAATGTCCAATAAAAATGACTAGATTGTTTTTGTATAAATACGCGTTCGTCTGAAAAATAAATATCGGAGTTTTAGTTCCGCCGAGAAAAGGGTGTTACGACAAGATTATTAAATTGTCCAACACTTCGCACAGAAAAGAAAAATAACGGGAAAAATGTAGAAAAATAAACACAGAACAGGACCTGTCTTCCAATTTATAAATAAAAAATAGGCTATAATTGGGCAAGAAATATCAAACGAAACATACGTATCATTCATCAATATGTTGCGAGCAAGCATAGCGTATTACCAAAGCGATGGATAATCTCATTTTCCACATCAATTTTCAATTTACTCGACGCTTTGGACGTAGTGGCGTTTCTTCGAATCCCGAAAATGCTATCGGAAATTAAATCTGTGATAGGGCGTGGAACGCAAGATCGTGATTGTGCTACTAGTGATGATGTTGATTGTACATATACCTACGGATATGGATGACATTCGTATGTTGTATAGGGTAGGTATATATTAGTTTCTTGATTATGATTAGACATATTATTTTCTAGATCTCGACCGCAATTTAGGTTGTTTAGGTAAGTACTACAAGCTTCCACCCACCCACGGTTTCGCTTGCGTGGTACTAACCCGGATAAAAAGTAGCCTATAGATGTGTTAGAAAAAAGTATAGTTCCAGGTCATAAAATAGTTCAGTAGTTTTTGCGTTAAAAAGTAACAGACATCTATCTATACTATATATACATCCATACAAACTTTCGCGTTTATAATATTAGTAGAAAGTAGGATAATTGTTTTATTATGATTGAAATAAATGCTTTAAACGTGTCGCTATTGGATTACTTCTTCTGGGTGATATCGTCCCCAATTCCCGATAAAATGATGATTGGCTCCCATTATGTAAGGTCAAACGTGTCTTCCCTGTAATATTACCGAACCGAAGGTATCTACCATTTTCTCAAATGGCTTAACGACGTAAATGAAATCCATATGCGTCATGAACCCCATGTGTATTTGAGGAAACTTCTTAGGAAAAACTTGTCCAAACTGTTTCTGTCATACCATAGGTATCCACCTACATTTATATTTAACTACTTACTTACTCTGTTTTGAGTTTTCATGCTTCCTAATCTCTGTTTGACTTGTTTGTTTCTTGCAGACAGCCTGTGATGGAAGTTTGTAAACAGTTTGCGGGGTATGATTACAACATTGTTTGCGGCTTATGAGCTGAGCTGTAGCTAAGCGATCATAATCATAATCTAGATATTGATTTAAATCACAAGAGTAATTCGCCCTGATCTCTTAAATCTGTTCCATTGTGTTTCATAGACAGTCAAAAAATAGTGTCGTTTTTTTAATACATCAATTATTGCAACATAAAGTGTGAGCTCACTTTTTACGATGTTAATAGTTCTACAAGTCAATGATATTAGGTGCCTAACCTAATCATATTATTCATCTATTACTTAATGATGAACAGTTAACAGAATCGAAGTACAAACAAACATCGATGAGCATCTCTTTGTCTTTGTGACATTGGCATCAGTAGGTACCCTAGTCTACGCATAGCATGTACGAGTATTTTGTTATTTCTCGTAACTTACCAATAGGTAGGTATGATCAAAGACGATTAATATCTAGAAGACAGACAAAGGCCATACACAAAATCGTAACCCTAAAAAATAGCCTGAAAACTCTAAAACATCAATTTTATCCAAGAAATTTCAATTACTTTCTAGTTAAAAATGTTTAAATATTGAATATTGTTGCTACCTACTACTAAGTATTGAAATTTCTTGGATAAAATTGATGTTTTAAAGTTTTCAGGCTATCTGGTACTGCGGGATCGGGTTACGATTTTGTGTATGGCCTTTGTCTGTCTTCTAGATATTAATCGTCTTTGGTATGATACGGTGAATACGATATTAATATTTGAATATTAAATTTGATGAAATCTGAATTATTCCAGATTCTTATAAAATCTGTTCGTTTATTGATTTCTGAAGAACGTTATTTGTTGGAATACGCTGGCCCGCCGCCATGTCGCCGGCTCGAATGTTATTTGTTATAGATGAGATTAATGCGTTTGCATTTTTATTATCTCTAGTTATTATAAAAGTTAGAAACAGGTCAGGACCACCGGCCTTTTTCATGAAAATGTTTTCTTCGTAGGTATAGAGGCAAATCACATTACAATGAATTGAAATGAAAACTAAGTAGGTACTTACCTATATACAGGGTGAATTTTTGAGACGGGACAGTAAGGGCAGGTACCTTAAACGTTATAGTTACAGGAAAACGTTTTTAGGAGACTATCCATTAATTTTTAAAATATTCTGAACTGCATTTACAGATTTTTGAAAAAATGTACAGTCAGCAAGAAAATTGACATTTTACACAAAAACTTTTTTTGATGCCAATCGATCCTGTTTCTTATAAGGATCAAAAGTCTCTACTAGACCGACTGGGGTTTGAGTACTAGAAATGTCAGAAATCGCGAAAAACCTTTTTCGAAATTGTACGGTTTATACGGAAATACGCATAAGAATTAGTGAGAGTCCTAATGGCGAGTGTCTAGCTGGCCTCGTGGCTTACTGTACCTACCTAGAAGCAAAAGCGCCTACCACAATAGAAAATCATCAAAGTTGCATCGATAATCTTTTACAACATTAGAATTGAAACAATTAAAATAAAATAAATCATTTTAATATGTTGTACTTTAGACAGAAATAACTACATGATGATCTAGCTAGATGATCTACGAAATAAATTGCTTAAAAGGACATTTTAATAAAATTACATTTTTTAACAAGAAGTAAATATTTACCTACCTACATTGTACTTACATAAATAAATTGCAACTAACAATCTAGAATTCAATTTCTCTTAACAAACATAACAATGACCTGAAATAAACCAAGAATTCTAATCGAATTCGAAGTTTGAAATTTAAAACTTTTTTTACTGACCTGTTTTTTTCAGCCTGCCTTTTTTTTCTTTTATCGGATTATAGCGGATCTACCCATAACAAAAAGTTTGACTAATTTTGAAGTTTGGCTCTTTTACCGAAATGTATGGAAAAAGTTTTTTGCGATTTCTGACATTTCTAGTACTCAAACCTCAGTCGGTCCAGTAGAGACTTTTGATCCTTATAAGAAACAGGATCGATTGGCATCAAAAAAAGTTTTTGTGTAAAATGACCATTTTCTTGCTGACTGTACATTTTTTCAAAAATCAGTAAATGCAGTTCAGAATATTTTCAAAATTAATGGATAGTCTCCTAAAAACGTTTTCCTGTAACTATAACGTTTAAGGTACCTGCCCTTACTGTCCCGTCTCAAAAATTCACCCTGTATAGCATGCTAATTATATTATAGGCTACTTAAATTATTGTGATGTACTTATACTAAGAAATTATAAAGAGGTAAAGTTGGTTTGTTTGTACCTACTTACTCATCTGATTTCAAAAGTCGATTTTTTTTAATCAGATTTCTTTCACCGATCTGTAGTATGGAATTTCCGAATGAACATAGCCTATATTTTATCAAGGTACCACGCGAGCGAAGCCGCGGGCGAGTAAGCTAGTTGTCAATAAACGTAACCACTACGATCTCCCGACTCTCCACTACGTTATCGGCGCCGATTGAAAATGCAAACCCGCTTTTTGTCTACTGAAACATTTAGCTGACGATTTGTGCTGGGGAATTCAGTGACCTCTACCCTTTTGTGGTCTGTTCAGACGAATAAAGTGAAAAGGATAAATGCCCGATGCACTAAACTAATTTTGTATAGCTTTTCTCTGACAAATTTTCTAGAGGAATTGTCTTATAATTGAGTTTTCGCTCAGCACAGGATTAAGTTTGTTTTGTTTTTGACAAAATGGCGATGCAACTTTTATTTAAATTTTTTTTTACGCTCACATAAAACAACTATTCTGATCTTCGTAAGTAAAACATTCACAACAAATGGGAAAAAGAACAGCTGTTACGAATCTAACACGATTAGATATTGGATTACTTTTTGCTTCCTAAAGTGGTCAAGAGACTGATGTGAAAGGTTTGCTCATATCAAATGGACATTTTGAGTGTTCGAAACTATGAAGGGAAGTGTATTAAGTTACCAAGTTTCAAGTTATATTCTATATTTCAACTAGCTTCTATAGAATTCTTATCTTTTCGGACATCCTCATTTGAATATGTATATATTGTTATCTCTCAACAAAAGCATTTAATTATACTTACAGGGAGTTCATTCTATTTTCAGACGTTCAATTAAGCTTGAACCGTAATAGCGTCGAAGATTGGATTCGAACCTGCGGCATCCGGAAATTTCCCATTTCTAATGTCAGTAAGTAATATGAAAGCGATTTCCAAATTGCACCCCTAAGTTTTCTCTGGCACTTGCGAGAATATTACTCCGGATGGAGGAAGGAAGTTTCAATCTTCTATCAAGCAATCGTGCTTTACAGGAAGGTTGGCTCATAATAAGTTTTATCTCCTGCATGGCACAGAAAAGTTGCATCCCGGGCATCAGTTACACCTGCTACAGATACATGCGGTACCTAATAAATTCGTATAGTATACTATAGGTACTATAGACTGTATAGCAACACGTGGAATTTTGTTTTACAACAGTGACCGGCAGCTTCTCTCACGTGGTACCATTATAAAAGCGTGCAGGGATAATGTTAACTAGCGTCTAGTAGTGAAATAATTTACCTACGAATATCATAAAATCCTGCGAGACATTACTAAAATTAAACTCCATTTTCCATTTTTACCATTTTCTTCTATAATTCATCATCTCAGTAGGTACCTACTAACTATCCTAATAGCATAAAACCGGTAGGTATTAAGAAATGTGCAATTTTGACCTTTGACCTTGGAATATCTGTAGTCGCGGACACGATAAAAAGGTTTTGAGATAAGTTTTATGGTGCCAAAATAAAGGTTTATACAAGTTTATAGCTGACTATCTCTCATTCCGAGGTGAAACCCCTAATTTTCCTGGCCTATAACCAATTTAAACTTTGCCTTACGCTGTGAAAACCTCGGCGAGTAGATAAATACCCAGCGTGCGTAACTAGGACAGCGCGAGTTATTTTTATAGCAGAAAAAGTACGGTAAGCAGGGAGCTGGTAATAATGGAATTATCTGCCTAGTCAGCCCGCTCTCGGGGGAATACTGGGGAATGGGACGGCTTTGATATCGTTGTTGGCTACTGGATTACAATATTCTGCAGCGCTGTTGTCTGTACCTTGTTAATGATAAGTGCTTAGGTTTCTTTACGTCAATATAATCATCGTTGAGTTTTCTGACTTTCCCTAGGGTTCCTTAGGTTCGTGCTTCGTTTTAAATTTTACATTGACTTTAATATCTAATATCTAGTTTTGCATAGGGAGCGGGTGTAACTTGGAACATAAAATATAGATTTGCAGTTATTTATCTTTGTATATAAATTACCTGTTTGTGCACATTTACCTTCTGCAGTAGGTACATTTTTATAAATGTAAGTTAATGCAGTCTGTAATTAAATAGATCGATTGTGTATTACAATGCTAAGCGATTCTGCCATAATTTAATTCTTTGTTTATTCTATAAGAAATAATCTTTTTAAGGCAATTTAAACTCGTCTGAAAATAAAATAGGTTTATTTTGTACCAACAAATAATAAGGATTAGGGGATTGGTTCTATTAGCATTTTCAATTTGCATATAAACTGCCATGCCAATATACTCGGTCAAAGAAGTACTAAGAATTAAATAACACTTTACCGCTATATACTTAGTTACAGTTTAAAAGTAGACATCAAAACAGTATCATGAAATTATGACCCATTTTTCTATAAAAGTAGTAATATTAGTTCATTCTTGAAAACAAGGAATACGGCGGATATCTTATTGTTAATAGCGCTTTCAATCTCTCTTTATTCGGTATAATTAATCAAAGGTACAAGAATCGGAGATTGCTACTGTGCACTTCGTTCCCTCCGGAGCCACTACGTAGAATTGAGGTCGTAACGAGCTCTCCTATAAGTCCTTGTGCAGAGATCTATTGTCCCAAGTGTATGTAGGTCCTTTACCCTTCGATAAATTACACAGGATATCGCATGCCGCGCTATGCACTGTCTAACTGTCCATGTTGCATTGCTTGGCTTACATTTGCACTTGCTTCTGGCGACCACCTTATGCGTCTAAGTGATACAACTGCTGTTATAATTATACGTATTACAATCTTAGTTGAAATAAATCGTCCAAATTGCTACTAAGATCTCTTGGCTCGCTTCGCTGTCTCGATCAATTATTAAATCCTAGTGAGAAATATAACAGATTAAGCTATATTTACTGTTTAAATACTTTTTTTTCTTTAACCTACTTACATCGTGTTACTGCTGGGCAAAGGTCTCCCCCAATTCTCTCCAACCATCTTTGTACTTGTATAGCGTTTAAATACGGCGTTTTAGGTACCTATGTACTAACTTTCTGCATGAAAATACTAGACAAACAAAAACCTGGAATTTGCTTTACAAATGGGTCATGAACCTGAACTCAAAACTAGATTTCTATTCCAATATATTAGGTTCAGGTTCAAAGAGCAAATTAAGTTCTATGCATTAACTAACTGAAACTAATTAGCAGATTAAACTTAGTTCTCTCGAGCAGGCAAGTTACGTGTTAATTGCGTTTTGTGTTTGAACTAAACTAAGTATAAAATATTATAATTGTCACGCTTATTATGCTTTAAAAATAGGTAAATATGAAGCTGACTATATTACGGACTCAATCATATCTAAACGTAGCCTACAGATTGTTGAACTGTTATTTTCATACCAACTTTTACCCTCCATTTTTCCCTACCCCATAAATTGTGAAACTTTAAAAACCCTGAAATATATCATATTTTTTTGCCATGGAGCTGTAATTATTTCATGACACATTATAAAATAATTTTCCAGTTATTAACAATAGTTTTATTTGCTTATAGCTGATGGCTGCTAAATCTGTAAGCATCTCTTTTAATTCACATAAGAGTGACAAGAAAAAAACATTATCTAAAGCCTTAATAAGAACAGGATAATTAGTACATTTGGGAGTGCGTTATTGAAACGATTCTATAAATTTAGATCTCCTTGCTACGATGTCTGCTACGAATGCTACGATGTCCGCTACGCGTTTGCTACGATAATTGCTACGAATTCTTAGTTGGATGTGTGTAAAATCTGCAATTATTTTATCTGGAGAGGATTTCTTTCAATGTTCAGTAATCTTGCAAAGCATAACTTTGTAGAAAAGCAGAAGAAAAAAATAAAACACAGATGGATAAGGATAATAAATCAAAGGAGATTTAGATGATAAATAATAAGCCTCCTCTGTAAAGCGAGGTAAATTTTAAACCATCGCATTACAAAGTGGATATTAATAAGCGAATGTTTTTCTCCAAGAGGGATTCTGAGTTATTATTGAAGGAAAAGAAGGGTTGTTTACTCAGTGCTTATTGAATACTTCTTTGCCGAGTCATCAGTTTGTTTTGTATCCAAAGTGTCTCGTGATGTTTTTGTTACGAAAAAAGATTAATTTTCTTCTGTAACGAGCAACTTACGAGAGTAAACCTTATTTTAATTTTTTTAAGGACAAAATCCCTCTTCGTACATCCAATGATGGACTTACAGTATGTAAAACAAAATAAAACTTTTATGACCCCGATATATCACCACGCTGATGATCTTCAAGCGGCTGAGCAGATTTTCTTGAAACATGGCTAAGAACACTCTTGCTGAAGATACCTTTCCAACTATTTTTATTTTTAGTAATTAAAATCGGCTCATCCGTTCATGTTAGTAATCTAGATGCATACAACGTGTAGAAGATAATGTTTAGTGATGCCTCGGAATAGCATACTGCACTGCTGTGTAGTTACGAGTAGAATATTCAAAGATAGATATGTGAGAGAGTAAAATCATGGTTATTAAATATTTTCAATGAGCACTCAGCATTTTCTTGTATAGCAGACCGTCAATAGGTGTGTATTTATATTTACATTTAGTTAGTATTTAAGATAGGTTTAATATAATTGAAACGCATGGGTTGAAAAAATACTCCGTAGTTTGAAACTAGATTTCAGCATTTGCTTGTACATAATGTTTGTTGAGTTCCATTCCGTTGAACAGTTCAATAAATCAACAAATTACCTCGGCGACTATTTATCTTTGTTCAGCCTGCAGTGATCACGGTCGTCTGATCCCGAGGGATTAATTCCGATCTAATTCTAGATTATTGAGTGATCTAATTCTATATCTTGGGCTTATATTGCTGTGTATATTTGATTTGATTTTCTTTTGCTAATGATCAAAGGAGTGTCCCTTTCAACGTAATAGTTTCGTCTTGAAGGAAAAAAAAAAGTATTAATTAAAAGAAACAATACCACAGGAGCTGTAAAGATCTTATTCTTACCTATTCGAGATCCTTGAAGAAGTTTAAGGGGTCACCATTATATACGTACATTTTTAAATAGCCTTGAAGTTAATTGGTTTTACCTTAATTTGATGGATGCTTTAAATGCATTAGTACGCATATTTAATACAATATTACTTTGTAATTTTTTTTGGTTTTCTATCGACTAATTGTTATTAATTAGTACAAAGTTATGTACAACGTCCCAATCCCAAGGCAGATTGAGGTCGGAAACTTAAATAACAGGCGTGCGTGAAACACGAAGCTGTAATTTACTGAAAGAGAGAGAGAAAGAAAGAAAAAAAAACATTTATTTCGGTAGGACCAAGGATAACTTCGACTTTGTATTTCATTAAAGTTTAGAAAGTTAAATAATATTAGTAAATATCTGTGAGGTCTGATTGCTAAAAGCTGCTGGGCTTTGCAATTTTTTTACATTGACATGTATAGCTCCGAAAAAATCTCAGATTATACTTTGTCTTAATTGCAAATAATAAGTGTAGTGTATGTGCTGTGTACGTGTTGCAGAAGTAAATACCATTTGCTTGCTTCACCACCTCTGAGTAGTAAGCAGGGTTATGGTTTACTTTTAGGTGCCGAAAAACGCTTGAAACATAGAAAGCAAATAATGAAATCGTAGAGATGTTAAAACAAGCATTTTGTAAACAGCAACATTATCCTAGAAATTTGTCTGTAGCATCCATATTTTTTAGTCTACAGGTATTTTATTTCGTTCTTTCAAATGGGTTGAGTGAGCGGATTTTGCGAGTAAAGCCGAACAAATCCTCTTGTTTAACCGCTTCTATCCGGATCGTGTGCTCTTATCGGCCACTTGCTCGGGACAGAGTCGATCTTTTGTTCTTTAATCTGCGTGGCACACGTAGCGGACTTGCAGCGGAACTCGGAAGCCGTCACTCGTCGCTTTAAGCAAATGCCTGTCATTCTAAGTTTTCGGTTAGTACCTACCTACCTACAGAATCTTGTTGCTAATTCTTTGTTGGAAACAATGTTATAAACCTGGAAGTACATATATATTGAATATAAGCGAAGTAGTTGTTAAGAACTAATACGTTAAACATTTTGTTAACAAAGAGCGATAGAGTCGGGGTTTGTGATCTTAACTATCTGTGTGTTATCAGTTTTTCTTTGCAGGAATAAACTGCCACAACATTTGAAGACTGCAGTGGCGCAGTGGGTGAAAAACCGCCTGAGACGCAGTGGTTGCGGGTTCGATCTCCGCTGCGGGACAAATATTTGTATGATCAGCAAATATTTTGTCTCGAGTCTGGGTGTTTTCTATGTGTAATATGTAGGTATATATTTAAAAAAAAATGTATATAAGTAGTATATCAGTCATCTGGTTACCATAACGCAAGCATTAAATTGCTGAATTTGGGTCTAGATGTCGCTGAGTGGAATGTCCAAAGATATTTATTTAATGTCGAATATATTAGGTTACGCGATGAGGCGCCATGATAAGAGTAAGTGACATTGTTTTAATAAATTGTATTAGTTAAAAGCCTAAAAAAAACAGTTGTTACATCTTGTCTCTTTATTTTCCGCTACGTCTGCTTGAGAGATACACTACGATCGCGATGGAGAATACTAAGAGGTACAGCTTCCACTTCTTAACTAGTGATGAGGTTCCGATACGAATTTGTATGCAAGGCAATTTCGCTTAGTTGTCTACGTGTGAAGAATACTCTGATTGGCAAAACAATTTAGATCAAGCAAGTACCAACGGTCGCAGTTTTATCTATTTCACTGCCGAAGCGGAAACGATCCTGGAAATGTACCTACCGAGTAAATGAACCGTAGGTACTGCTATTTTATAGAACTTTCCTAACCCACGTAGAATATAATAAAGTAGAAAAATAAATATTTTGTGACTTAAGTAAGAAACTTTAGCTACTTTAGCTCGTATCACAGAAGACTATGTAGGTCATGATTCTCTATGAGCTTGTATCTAAGCTACAAGGTATTTTACTATGTTGAAGGCTACAATGATGTCTATACTGTGTAAAATTTGACTTTACATTATTTTCATTCAATATTAGTTTTAGAATACATTATTCCTCCCACACAAATTCAAGTAACAACTTAACTGATAATAAGATTAGGTATTGCTGATTTCCGTACAGTTTTGATATGTAAGTGAGATATTCATGTATGTACAATGTACATATATATTAAGTACGTTCGTGTAGAGTTACTCATCCATTTGTACTGAATCTTTCCCTAAAACAGAGCTGAATGTCGATTTATTTTAATAATATCTATGTACCAGGACAAATGATACATATTATGCTTCCGAGCTTTACCTACTTTAAATCTTAGAAAATAGAACAAAGGATCCATTCGTGACGATTGACTGCTCTTTAAAATGGTATTTTACAGTTAATGGCAGATTTAATTGCTCCAAAGGATGAAGTTTGAATATTATACTACAGTGCTTAAAAGGACTCTCACAACTGTAATGGTGAAAGTATTCGAATCGTCATGATCAATTGATCCTACACCGAGACGACAGTTTTGCCGTTAGATTTTTTGTGATTAGTATTTTACACCCTGTAGGATTATTTTTATGTTACTTTATGACAGGGCAGGCAATATTCTCTTTAAGTCTCGTAACACATTTAAGGTACCTAATACCCTTCTTTATAGTCTTCATTAATTTAACAGTAAATCTTCTGTTGCTTTTTTCCCCTTACTTTGTAAATTTACCTTGAACCTATAGTATAGTATTAGATTTCTAACGTCTGTAGAAGGTCACATTCCTGGTATTTGGGTCGGGATTTTGGGACTAATTTGCCGTGCGGCTTTTCACGTAATTCAAATAAGATTTGGTAGTTAGTTTTATTGTGGGTGCTAGACGTTTACCTACCTTATTTAATTAAGTAGTTAATCCCACAAAGTTACAGCAACTGATCAGACCCTCGTGACCTGAATAAGTGTTTGGAATGGCGTTTCATTCACTTCGCCAGAACGGAAACACGCTGCGACCTTGCGACAACAAATCCATCGAATTGAATTGTACTGAAGGATACATTTAGCTTTTTATTTAGTTAGGTTAGGAAGTTTCAGCACAGATAACATTATTTATTTTATTGTCTTATGTAGGTATAAAGCCGTGTTGGCCAAGTGGATAAGTACTTCGACTTCCGATCCGAAGGTCGTGAGTTCGAATCCGGCCGTGCATTAATGGACTTTTCGTGTCGAAAAAATTATATGCACTTTAACACGAGCTTTAAACGGTGAAGGAAAACATCGTGAGGAAACCCGCGGCTAGTCAGCCCCACACGTATTGACCACTGTCTTTTCTGTGGATATGACCGGCTAAGCTGAGAGGATAGTTTTGGTGCTGGGCAAGCCTATTCCATCTCAACCAAGTGCCAGGCACTATAGTGTCCCGTTAAGTGTAGGCAAAGCTTGCCTCCTGACTCTGTATTTATAAATCATCTAGTAAAGATGTAAAGGCCTAAGTAGGTACTTGTTTCCGTTCGTATGGTTATTAAAAAGAAAAGTAACTTCTTTCCCTGCAACCATGTTCGTGCTTGACGAAAGACAAAATAAACAAACATTCAAAACCAGCGGAGTATAACGTAAGTCACAAACGACTCGTGTTTCAACTGAGTTCAAAGTCGAGCCTCATCGAGGCAGTCGTTTAGACGTGATTTGAATTTAGTTATTGCGATGAAAGCTGAGATCTGGATAACTTGTTTGTTGAAAATATTTTATTTTTCTTTAGAGCTGTATTAAGACTTGCAATATTAGAAACGCTCAATCAAAATAAGTATATATCGCAATTTCGATAGAATATAATATGTATAATAGCAACATACCTACAGTGTTTGGTACAAACGATTAAAAAAATAATTAAACCCAAACTTAATCAAAATCTAAAACACACAAACAATCCAATCGACAAGATAAAACCACAATATAAAACCATGAAGTATTAATATCTTCTAGCAGCAATTAAAAAAACGCTCTACTACCTATAGAAATGTTCATCGGTGTTATTCGGTAAATTAATTACCTCATGTCAGTAACGGGCTTGCGGCTTGAGCACCCATTTTTCCACACTTCAGTCGACGTTTTTTGCATATATTGTGGGTAAACGAGCTATTGGGACTATTTGGGACATTGATTTCATTGAAATTGCCTATTCCAATAATGGGCGAGCGTTTGAGAGAAACGAAACGCCAAGCTTTTTATCGCTATTGTTATTGATTGATCGGGATTTGGGTCATGCAGGATTGGAAATAATAAAATTTTCGGTAACACGTCAAGTGTGATTGGTGGCTCTGTAATAAATAATAACAATGCTGGAAATTTCACACGGCATCATGCAGCCTTAAAGTAAGTAGAGCTTGCGTTATGGAAACCACACATTTTATTTATATATTTATTTAATTAATAATAAACTTACATTACTAACATACATTACTGTTTCACTGCTAATTACTCTCAGTTCTTTATTTAAAGTTTTTCTCGAACGTCTAGACTGGTTGACTTATTGAGTTTCTTTCGCAGTGCATATGGAACGGGCTTAACGAGAATTTAACGACTTCAAAAACAATACGTATTCGTCTTTGCCATGTGGAGTAAGTAGGTACTGAATTAACGTTGCTCTCGAATAACTTTTCATACATTAAAGTAAGTAGATACTTGACTCGAACTCGTAAAGAAAGCACCTTCAATAATAATTTTATAAACAAATTACTTGTTTGAAGACGAGAAGATCTAATTTAAAATAACAAATGAAATAGTTGGATAATACCTAAAATAACGTAATTTGAGCTTTTTATCCCTGACCTAAAGTAGCTTTCGTTCTGAAACACGTAACATCAACAAATGGGCAAGTTTTGTTCGATCGTATAACCTTTAGTTTCCTACAAAGTCGTTATAACCGTCTTAGATCGTCATACTTAGCAGACGTTAGACATAAATACGGGCTCAATAAAATGTTCAAGATCCCTTACTTTATAGGTACCTAACTAAGTATATTCAAACCCATTTATAATATAAAAACATCTATGTATAAAAACAACTTGAAGCAATAAATTACTATAAACATACAATAGAATCATGATTTTATCTCTAACATAGGTATTAAACAGTTACCTGACCTTAAGAGAATTTAAGATCCTTATGATCTTAAAGATGATACCGTTAGAGGCAGTCATATATTATATTGTAACCGTATTCACCCTCACCCGTATTCACGCTATTTCACAGCTGATAAAGACGGTCACTACATCTTCGCAAACACAAAGTTTTAGACCCAAAAGTTTATCTTTTCATCTCGATGGTGACGTGATGCCTACGAATACTTGATAACAATCCTCTCTCTCAAGTTTATTTTGTGGAAATTGCACAAGTTTGTAAATTGCGAAATATTTGTACAATATTTACGAACTTGTGCATCAAGAAATTGAATTTTTCAATTTTTTCTTTGGAATATTGTCATATTATAGAGTTCGAATATGTAGACTGCAATAAAATGTAACTATAAAACTAAAATTACATAGAGCTCTCATACCTAGGAAAAATGTGTGTAGGTACCATGTAAAGCCATGACAAACGGAAGTGCGACAAAACTGGTACTTCCACTCAACATACTTCGGAAAAACAAACGTTATTGCGACAAACACTTCAACATGGCTTTTCTGTTTCTTAAGCTGACATAAGGTGCCTTCTTCTTCATCGATTTCTTTATTGCTGAAAGTGTGCCTGTCCTGAAACGCCTTGACGAAAACGTTGACTAACTTCTTTTACATTGTCCGATCCCGGACCTGTCTCTGGGCAGTAGATATAGCGAGTCGTTATTATTAGATTGTTTTTTTTTTTACTTTTAATCCACACTTAATCCGTGCTTAACCAAATATAATCTTATCAATAATTTAATTCCGCCGTAACAGGAGTTCCGTGGCCGAGTTGGCCGGCTTTAAGACGATGGCTTGTATTATCGTGAATTCGAATCCCGATGGAATCGAACATTTTGATAAGAGTTGTGAATGTTTTGGTCATTGATTTGGTCTGACCAGTGGGTAGGTGAACGCCTTTGCCTTCCCTAAGCTCACATAAAGGTATACTCAAACAAACCAATATGTTTCGATTTATAAGCAGGTAAGTAGGTATTTACGAATAGAATTAAAATACTGTGATCATCTTGCGCTCCATCCATCATTCACTTACAGCTCGGTCGGGGCGTGCGTGTAGAGAATACGTAAAAAACAGAGAACACGTTTCCCGCAAAACATAAATTTAATTAACGCTGTAACAAACGGGACATCAAAACGCTATGAATGCGGCCATTTATATAAATTCTAACGCTGTAATGAGAAACGAACTCGCCTTTATAAAGGTGCAGCATACTCGTAGATTTATGACATAATTTAAGACATGCTAACAGACCTGAGTTAGTGAGTTGAAGTTGTAGCGTGAAGGGTAGGAACGCATCTCTTCACCATCCTTTTACACAACAGTAAGTATTTAATTAGAACAAAAACTGAGAATATTTCTTCCTACCCTACCAATATTAGTAGGCAAGTACGTAAGCAAAGTGCTGATAAAGCCATTTGTTCACTAGGCAACAATTGTCACGTGACGTTCAACATGTTTGCAACGTTGCACCACGTTGCTCGTCATTCTACATGATTAGCAACATTTTGTGCAATAAATGTTAGTACCTGGTTACGCATGGCTTTAGTTCAAAGAATCTAATTACAAACAAACAGCTTAAAAAGGGCTGCGAGGATCATCAACGTAAACAGAATCCATTTTCTAAGAACTTTTAAAGAAAATTGTTTCGACAGGACTTTCATGAAACTTTGAACCCAGCATGATGTCTCAGGCAATTTTAATTTAAAAGTTAAATATAATATTCTTAAGTTTAATGTCACCATCCTCTTAAGAAAACAGAAGCACCGAGTAACAAAATATATTGCTCCATAAAACCACTGTATTCGTTTATGGGTGTCATCAGTTAAGGGAAATCTTCAGGCGAAATACATTGCGTACCTATTACACTGCGAATTTCCTTAGCTGTGTACTTTTCAAAGTACGTGCTTATGTGTACATATGCTAGTTAGTCTGCTTGTTATATATACTTATCTAGAAGACAATTGTTATGTTTGCGGGGGGAAATGGACCATAACGTTGGGTTATACATAATATGAAATGGGTTTTTGTGGGAAGCTAAAAGTAACGGATTTTTCGGCTCACAAACTAGACCAAAGAGTTTTTACTATTCAGAATCGGAATCAGAATCAGAAATATTTATTGCAAAACTGTAGGTACTGTGTTGTTCTTTGTATAAGGATTCTTTAATTATCCAATAAAAAACCCAGAGCTATTTTGTTAGAACGATATGTTTATAAACTCTTTGGCGACAAAAATATGGGAACGCCGAAACTGATTTAGCTACTCGTATTAATTAAGGTAGCACTTCATTTAAATACATATCGAGCATGTAGGTAGTAGCTACATAAATGCGTTGCTACACTAACTTCTCACACAACATCACAAACAAGGCAGGTATTCTCGGAATTTCATACAAGTTTCAAAACAGGTATCCGAGTTCGTTCAACATACTGAATAGTGTACGAGCCGAATGTTTGCATCTGACACCATTTTCCTGAGCTCACAGCGCAAACTTCACTAGGTTGATGGTCTATAGGTACTCCATCGTATAAACTCCATGAATAGTACAACATGACGACTTCCGTGGCGCAGTGGTTCGACTGAGACCCAGGAGGTTGCGGTTTCGATCCCCGCCGCAGGACAAATGTTTATGTGGTTATTGCAAATATTTGTATCGAGTCTGAGTGTTTTCTATTTAAACGAGTAAATAAGTAGTATATCAGTCATCTAGTTATCCTTACACAAGCATTAAGTGGCTTAGCTTGGGACTACTTGACCCTGTGTGAATGTTTAAGGATATTTATTTATTTAAATTGATTTAGCTGCCGGTCGGTGTTGACGAAGTTCCAAACGCTACTGAAATCGATGTGTTTTACCCACTAACGAGTTTACCAAATAAAAACATGCTGAAAACCTGCTTTTTAGACCTCCCGGTTGTGAACTCATGTTTACGTTGATAGGTGTTGACTCAAAGTCCCGTGGGAACCGACCTAGCTTTCGACCTAGTAATCTTGTTTCGAATACCTAGGCGTGCGTTGACATAAACTGCGAGACTAATCTTGTTTAGGGTTGTTGTTGCTTTAAAAAAAATTAGGCTGTTCCAGCAGCTGGTAAAACGATTGTCAACTCTTTTTATAGTGAACAAAAATACATTCTCTAAATCCTCGTCAAATTTACTCAAATATAAATACCAATAGAACTTAACATCTGCACTACTTTACAAATACGCGCTATTCTTACGTAAACACTAAGGTAAATCAGTAATAATCTATTTATTTATTTATTGTAATAAGTTTACAAAGCAGTTTACAATCACAATTACACCTTATTTATTAGTTACAGTATTGAACCAGATTGTAGACCTAGATGTAAACATAGCAAGTTCAGAAAAGTGTTGCAAGCGTAGCCAAAACTATTTTACCTAAAATTAAATGTTACTGTGTACCCATTATTTAAATACATATATTTAATAGAAAATAATATATATTCATATCGCTATATTACATAATTGCTCAGTATAGTCGAAATTAATTTGCGAAATTTATTGAGGTTAGAGTTAAATATATCTATATCATTATTACTAGCTGCCAACTCGTTATATTGACGACACATCCTAATGATTGGGTTATAAAACGATGTATTATTTTTGTAAACCCTCAACAAGAACGTTTTCGGGTTCCGACACCTATAGTGAGTGTTTAATAATCCAATTACTTACATAATTATGGAAATTCCACAAGCTTTCTGATATCGTAGCACAGATTATGTCAACCATTGGTTTCCGAACAGGGGAAACATATTATAATATAACCAGTCAGCGGATCGTACAAAAAAAAACGTGGATTACGAAGAGGGAAGATAAGTCTCGAGCCTCAGGTGGAATCTTAATAGACTGATCAGCATGATCAAAATATTTTATGAGCAGCGATTTTTTTACGACGTTACGTTTTATTACGCCATATTTCATAAATGTGCCTTTGAATAATGATTTAGAATGATATTTCATACCTGCAGGTAAATTATTTAATTTGTAACTGATTCATAAAAAGGTTGGAGTATTTGATTTATCTCCTAATTCGTTTATATTAGTTTACCATAAAATTTGAATTGTATTACTCGATTTCTAGCGAAGAAAAATATAACATTTTAGAAAAAGTTATAAAAAGCTTGTAATTTGGGTAGATGAGATGTCTTTCAAGTTTTATGGAGTGTGCGCGACCGTTTCGCCGAAACGAGCGAAATCAGTCGCCACGCTAAGTAATGAAATTGTAATTTATTTAACGCTTTCTATTTCGGCAGCCGTAAAGTGTAGCTTACTTACGAGAGTTTATGAGAGCTTGTTGAATATTGTAAATAAAGCTGACGTCACTTGCTGCTTTGCGTCTAATTTTATCAAGCCAATTTGTATCTTAAGTCGCTTGTCTTTTAGAAGAATATTAATAATGCAAATAATACCCAATTGCGATAAAGGACTTTATGCTACTGAGCTCTATATAACATTCTTGTCACGTTTATCTGCGTGGCACTGCATTTGACCCATTTCGAGTTAAAAGTATCTATAGTAAAGTTAGACGATATAAAATAAATTACCTAGAGAAACTAAATTTAAATGTAATTTCGGCATAGAATCTAACAAAAGCAGATATCCATCTTATCAAATTTTAACGACAAATAAACGAACAACAAAGCCCAAGTCAAATTAACTCTGTTTCAATTCGACAAAATTCATGAATAGGAAGGGACGACGAAATTGAAAACAAACAATCTACTGAAATGTTGATAAAACGTGGAAACATCTTGAAAATACAGAAATTATATGTTTAGCAGGGTAGACTGTCCCGATAAATAAAATAAATTGAGTTTGCCAGATACTTAGGGAGTTGAGTCTGCGATTTCCGTAAATGAACTAGTTTTCCCTTCAGTTTGCAAGAACTGTTAAAGTTTTCTATTGCTAAGCCTGTTCGTTTGATGTTTTGTCCAGAAACCACACAATTTGTAGCTTAAATACAAGAAATCCATATTTAGAATTTCAGAAATGAACAAGTTATAGGGTCATCTTTCAATTCATTTTATTTTGTTATTTTTGACCGAGAATAAGGACAGTAGGTTAGATGATCTTTTCCTGTGAGTAATTTCATAGAAATATCTGTCTTTTCACGACACAATATCTAATATCTAGACCACAATTTCATTTCTGGAGCAGTATTATTTGATAGGTCTCATCCATATCCACTTTGCTCGTATACTGTGCGATGTTTATATAGGTACGATCGACTCATCACACTTCTAAACTTATCTTAATAAAATAGTTTTAATCGAAAAACTTTGAACATATCAGAAGCAGGTACCATAACAACTATACACATCAATTAGGATGCCACATGCATACTCGTATATACTAACTTTTATGATTTTCAATACTTTTTTTTTTTCTTGAATTGATTACCATACTTTTTTATATCTATTTTCTGCTTAGAGCATTAGTTAAGTGCTCTAAGTATTATTTTTTTGTTGTCTATAAGTGGAAACTTTTAATTGGCCTTCAGCAAACTTGTACCTACAAGATAGGTGCATGTTAAGTTTTTTTTTTCTATTTTCTTTGTCTAGCTGTAAGTTTTCCTAATAATAAAAAAAAAAAAAAAAAAATAATAATAATAATAATAATTTAAAAAAGATAATACATACAGTAGGTACTTTATGCAGGTAAGTTTTAATTTAGAACCATTCGAAACCGGAATAACATTGACAGGGTTCGATATGTAATTTTTTTTTAGTTTGTAAAGATTTATCCCTGTAATCACTGATCCGATTATAAACAATATTTTAATACTACGATTTATTCCTGCATGTTACAACGAAAGACGCGTATTTGGTAGTTTTAAAAATAAGATGGCTTGGATCAGTTGAGCTATAGATCTTTTACAGCGGTTTTTAGATGGCTCAACTGGTTTTAATGTATTTAGTAGATTCGTTTAGGTACGTAAATAAATGTGTAGGAATTATTATCTCAAGTAGGTATTATTTAGTGCTTTCGCTTCACTGCTCTTCCCGACGATTTGAGCTAAGTGTTCATAATAGCTTCTTAGAGAAAGCGGTCGAGGGCTAGCTCGAGAGCTGCGCGTCACTTCATACACGACCCTATTTCTCCTTTGAAGAACCATTATATTCACAAGCTGATGCTTTCTGACATGACTTGCTGACCATTTTCTATAGCATGAAATGAAACATAATATATGCTGTATTAGGAAAGGTTGGAATGGGGGATTGTTGTAAATTACGAAACATTTGCGATGTTTTCTAAACAAAATGTGAATAATTAGTTTACCTACTTATTGAATAATTAGTAACTAGGTACTAGGTACTGACGAGTTCCACTATCCATCACCGGCTCCATCTTCAGATCACCTATATGATAACAAATTATAGTAATATACTAACACATACTTACAAAGTTTAATTTCGATATGACAGTTGGTTAAAATTGACTGCTAAAATTACATTGTTAGTCGCAAGTGTAGTTTAAGCGTGTTAAAATGAATGCGCCCACTGTCCATTGTCTATACAAATACAAATACAAATAATTTTATTTTGGAACCAGTAACAATGTAAACTTAATGCTAATTTAAACGATACTGACAGCAAAAGTATAAAACTGTGTCGCTATCAGTAACCCCTCCTCTTGACAAGAGTTATCCAAATCGAATTAAAAAATACCTAATGTTATTATTATTTTTAAAAAATATATAATAATAAATAAGTACGAGTTAAATTTAGAAATTACTTTAATGTTGGGATTGTGTAATTAGACAGTTTATGGGTAGGTGTGTGTGTGTGTATGTATGTGTATGTGTGTGTGTGTGTGTGTATGTGTGTTTTTGTATGTAATGTTCTAATTTGGAAGAGAAATATGTAGGCCAATTTTACTCATCATTTATCAAACGTTCAACATCCTCATATGAGAGTGTCTCCAGCCAGGCGAACACTGTACTCTTACATTTGCGTAATGTTAATGGATAAATGTTAAGTTGTTTATTGATCTTATTATAAAGCATGGAGCTAATGTGTTCATAGTGTCTGCTAGTGATCGCTGTCCTGCGTGCATCTATCAGACATACTTTGTTCGTGCGTCTCCTATTTTCATAAAGGTCTGGGTTAAAGGGCACTTGAGGATGCTTACGTAATAGGGTGTTTAGAATGAAAAGTTTTCTAACCGATAGCACCTGACAGAGAGAGTAGAGATCGGAAGTCGGAAACCGTCTCGGTTATACTAGTGTGGTTTGCGTTTCATTCCGTAACCACTACCCGTCTGCTAAAAGCCTATAGCCGGTGCCTGTCAAGTTACACTTTACGGGCACGACGCCGACGCCCGCTCCCGACCGACTTACAGACAAGTTAGTTACTCCACTTTCATGGTTCGGTTAGTGCTTAGTTCTTCAAATGGATTTGAGATTTATCTTACCACTTTTTTTTAATAAACGACGAAATTCTACCCATAAAATATAACAATATCGTTATACCCAAATTAGATGCTATTCGTTTTTTTCCATTCCATTAAAGTGTTCATAATGCATTTAGAATAGAAATATTTTATGTGATTTTCTAAAGCTTTTGAATTTTTGTGAATAAAAAATCATTTCACAGTTAATGCTGGGATGTTGGCTTACAAATAATCCATTACGAGTAAATAAGATCTTGGTGAGGGCTTCAATTGAACGTTAAATTAGGTCTTACACTCGACGGGATTTATTTCTAGTTATCTTGATTAGGAATTAAATGTTTTTGAATACGATAGGAATACTACGATAGGAATGAAGTCGATAATTTAGGAGCACTCATTTATAATAAATTACCAAGAGATTTAAAACAAGTACAAACATTAAACACTTTTAAAAAATTACTGAAAATATATGTCATGAATATTGAGATAAAATAAAAAGCATCGCCTTGTCACTTCCAGTTGAGCTTACTCTGTGTAACTGTTTGCTAAGCGCTGTGCGCTCGAGCGAACGAACAGCGGCATACACTACCTACCGTCATTTTTGTCTTATTGTTGCTAATATTTTAATTTATAGATATTTTCAATTGTTTAGAGTACGGTTCTGCCCAATATGCATGTTTATTTTAATTTACCGATGTTTTCAATTGTTTAGAGTACGTTTTTGCCCAATATGCATGTTAATTTAAGTTTTTCTCATGTAAGTGAATTTTATTCTTATGAGAAATAAAAGTCTTAAACCAGAATTTATGATGCCGACAAATATTTTAAAAAAATTGGATTAAAAAAAACACAACAGAGGTTCTTAGTAGCATAAAATGTAATTTATCTAGTAAAAGTTAAACGTTCAGTCGTGTGCATAAGCAAGTTGGTAAATTTACTTATTAATGAGATAAAACGCGAAAAATTTATACTTACATAACGCTTCTACCGATTCCTACCAGCTAATGTAAAAACGTAACTTTCGAGGACTTGTAGCGCGCTACGAATTTCGTAGCTTCGTAGCACCACATTGGTAAAATTATTCCTGGCACTAAAAGCTGTAAAGAATCCTGACAGATTTTTATTTTGAAGTAAAAAGAAAATCTGATTTATGATCACAAATTGTGAAAGCCATAAATCGCGCGGTGAGGAATGGGCTCGTATAAAAATTGCCGTAAAATCCGTGGCCATCGAGTAATCTGTGTGATGTACGCTAAGGGATTTCGAAGATTACTTATGTTATATACTTAGGTAGGGACAGTATAGCACTTACGTAGTTTTAATGGACATTGGTCTGCAACCCTCATAAACCAGATAAAATGTATTATTCAACACTTGTAATGGCGCCATTGCTAGTTTCTACCTAGGTTATGGTTTAAAATTAAAGTAGGACAATGAAAGCTGAAATAAACAAACTGTGTAAGTATCAAATGTGAAGATGTTTTAAAACGATTATTGATTTCAAACGTTACATACATTTGTATGTTACTATTGTGTTTTTTCAACATTTACGTTTCATATTGTAAAAACAAATTAGAACATGTCACCATCTTACTGTATGAGTTTGTAGGCAAATGTAGTTGTTTGGAAAGGAACATTGTGTGATATCTACGACCTTCGAAACGAAATCCGAGGTGCCTTTCTCTCGGCCTGGGTTTTATTTACTAGATATAGATATCCCACAGCACATTACTAGGTACCGATTCAAAAATATACTTGCATGCATGCTCACTTACTGGAATATTTTAAGGGTAAGGCGATTTTATGTAAGTACTTATAAGAGAATGTTGAAAAAATTTAACCTAAAAACAACCGAGCCAAGTGATAAAAATATTAGACATAAAATGGGACAGATGACTCTGACTCTCTAAGAATATTTATTTAATTTATTTATATTTGCCTTTACTTAGCTCGATTTTTACGAGATGTTAAATAATAAACCATGTTAAACGCGCTTATTTTTTTTAACGTAAGCCAAGATTGCCCACTCCCTTCGCTTCGCTTTGTAATTGCGTTCAAACATTCCCAAGTTCCGCCACTGTGTGTCGCTCGGTCCACCATGACTCGGCCTACATAAGCAACGTAACCATGAACAGTTGCTCCACTTGCTTTGAAATACCACATTGTGCTTGTGACCTTACCTCGGTAAACAAGGTTATTTGGCTACCTTCAATTACATTACTGAGAGATAAAAAAATATTTGTTAGTTATGGAAATTTTAGGATCAAAGTAGTTTTTTTGTCAATTCAATCATTTAATTCAATCATTTATAATGGGCCGTCTTATCGTTACAGGCGTAAAAAAAAGAGTTACAGGCAGTTCACATAAGTATATGACACTACACATATAAGTACTAAGTTTTATGTAAATCGGTTAGAACAAGGTTATTGAACTAACACTAAACAACAAATCTTGAATTTTTTGATTTACACTAAGAAATGTGATGTGCGATCGCGTTTTTCCATTCATAATATCAGCAAGAATAAAAGTAGTACATGAATAAAAATATTTTCTGATCTTGAACATTATTGCGAGGGAGTCAACATATAACAACCTACATTCATTCTATTTGAATTCCGTGTTGTCCCGTCCTTTTATCACCCGACGAACACGTCCCTCCACTCGTATAGTAGGACTTTTTATATTTGTTTCCTTTTATCAAACTACAATACCAACCTATATATCCCAAGTATAGTAGATGTCACTTGCCATGTATTTAAAATCCTTGAAGAAAATGAATCAAAAGCAAAAATAAAAATGTATTAAATTGAATCTAGCAAACATAATTTCAAGAATAGAACTTACTGTTATTACACACTCAAGGTAAATGTTCAGAAATCTACCCTTTTTGAAGAGAAAATTGCCTGTTAGAATCTTTATCTAGAATCTAGATCGTCAGTTTGATTCTAAATTTGTTTCATTTAGATTTAAGATAAAACCGTGGACCAGAATCAGCTAGTATATTTCATAAAACCATTTCAAATTGCACTTGTGAATTACTTTTCTTTCCGTCGGCACTTCTTCTGTTTTCTTCCGTCTGTTTAATTTTCCTTGCTTTGCTTTAAAAAGTGAATATAAAAGTGGAGTCGTTAGATAGTGGCACGTTATTAAATCAACTTTGTAGCGACGTGTAATTTGCAGGAATCAGTACAGCCGCTGGCGAAGATACAACAACCGAAACAAACAGTTCCTTACAGCTTCCAACTTAACGATTTTTATTCTCTCTTGAAGAAATTCAGTATTACAGAGAACTTGCTCAGGGAGATAGAAGCCCAAAACTGGATCAACGACATCGTCAAAATTTGGAATAGATAATGCAATAATGGATTATAACTTATAACCGATGAAGTAACAAAGGTCCCAAAAAAACAAGCAGTTAAGCTTAAGTGTAGGTTAACCTAAACAAAGAGAGACTTATATCCTGTGGGATAAGACAGGTAGCCCATGATGATGATGATGCAGAATTTAAAATTACTTTGTACTGGAAGCGAGACTCAGAAACTCAAACGGGGCTCGTTTAATTTTTCGGAATTAAGCCGTACTTCTTGATTTTTAAAATGAAGTCTCCCATCAAAATCTTATTACAACCGTAACTTTACAGCCTATACAAGTATGTTAACCTAGAAAGCGATTTAGGGTGCCTGTATGTATACCCATCATAAGCTTTTTTTGAATACCTATGTAATAGTTTCATTTTCTATAGTTTAGGGGGAATAGCAAACTGAACATTAAAAATAGGCGGTGGCGCTAGTTTCATCCATACAGGCACCTTAACACAGGCAATCATGAGGTTGGTTTGCGTTTCAATTTCAAACTGTTTTGCATATCAGTGTCGTAACAAATAACGGTTTGGATAAACTGATTAATCTGTTCAATCACCTGTGGAGTTGTGACAGTCTGGCAGCGCGCCAAGCCGGGGTCGGAACTAGGATTTGAGTCCGGAAATGTACGCTGAATCTCATTAACCTTAGCTTATCTACCTTATTTCTGTTAAAAATAGCTGTTTTAAGTCTAAGTCGACCAGGGTTCTTGAAGATTTTTAATATATTCATATAAAATGAGTACGGTTTCAGAGTGGCAATCAATAACCATTGGTAGTCTATCTTAAATAAAGTTCAATTTACACGATGCAAGATTGTTGCCTCTTGCGTACAATTAGATTGAAGCAATATTTGTTATTTATTATCAATTTAATTGCAACAGGCAAGAAAGTTGCATCGTGTAAATATGACACTTTAATGTTTAGACTGCAACAGTACTGCATACATTTTTATCAGGGAGGCGTCAAAAGACGTATAAATTGTCATGGATGTGTGGAAACTATGTCATTTTAAGATGGGATGTTAATATGACTGAAATAAATATATATTATTTCTATTTTATCAGCCCTCGTTGAAATCATCACAGATCAGTGGGCGACTTAATAATGAAGATGGATGCCCCTAGGTCAAGCCTGTCAGTGCCTCTGGCGGAAGCCACGGTCTCGACTATCGACACGAAACAATTACTTGGTAGGTTGACCTGGAAATAATTTCCTGGAGCCCATCAACTTCCGCCTATAAAGTAAATTAATAGTAAAAATTACGTTTATAATGGACCTACTTTTAAATCTTGGAACGTTTAATTTTGTTTGAATTTGCATTAGAATTACCTCGTTTAGATTCAATGGGTAATAGAATCGAAGTGGGAAGTATTATTTTAGCCTAGATTAGTTCATTGCTATTCCAAAGTTTCCCGAAAAGTGTTTGTCCATTTCGACTACTTAATGGTTAATTAAACCTCTAAGAGCGTAATTATCTTATCTCTCCATTTTTATTTTCTCTCAATTAGCCATTACTGGGTTTTCGTATTTTTTTTACAAATTATCTACGCTAAAGAGTTCATTAATAACCTATTCTTGTGTAAGTATATTTTTACTTGTAGGTAGGTACCTCAAATGTACAACATCTTGTAGCCTAGATTAAGATGATATACATATCGTCAATGCATTTACATTAAAAAGTTTAGGTATAGCATCTTATATGTACGTAAGTAAGTATAAGCCGATAAAAAATATTTATGATATCGTCAAAAAATCCGACAACATAGACTTTGGTACTGCGTTTTGTGACATCGTAAACAAATGTTTTATGTATCATTCATACATACATTTTATAGCATACCTAATCTGAAAACAACAACGTTATGGTTTTCTATTTATTTGTAAAAAACGAATGCTAGTGAAGTGATGAATGTACCTAATGTAATGCCATTCATAATGTCATTGAGATAACTAAAATAATTTTATTGAATACGCTACTATTTCAAAGTGCGTTACGTTGAGAAAGTAAGAAAATGTGATTTAGTGTGGTAAGTGATTGTGTGATAGTTACTTTAGTACCTAGTTATATTTTATAAATAATTATAACTTGTAAAATAATACAGAATCATTGTGGTATAAAGGTTTTGAACGCCTTTGTAAACAGGAAGTCATTATATGAAACAGATCCTTAAGCCAGGCTTAAAGCATAACGTTCCTTTGACATATTTTAAGCGAGTAGGCAGTTTCAGGCGCATTATCAAGTCACAAAGCCTTCATCTCCCAGACTCTGACTGTGTGCTTTATCTTTGATTTCTTTGGTTCGTTTCAACGCAGACTGTGAAAGCTTCGCTTTCAAATATTTGGAATTTGCTATTCTATTGACGTCCACAAATACGTGCTGGAATCTATTTGGCTCCGCATACACATTTTTCGTAAAATTGATTTACTACTATAAAAATACAATCAGTTAAAATGTACGTAGAGAAATAATGATTTATTCGTATTCCTAAAAAAACATTTAAAGAAAATCTATTATTATTTGAGGAAATTAATCTTGCTAGTTCTAGTGTTGGCGGAATACTACTCGTAGTCACTAGACCCATAGTCACAGTCTGAAACTGAACATAGAATAATATATAGCTAAATTATAGAATCGTGGTCTAATTACCTATACATTTTCAGTTTTTCTGCATTTATAATATATTAGTAGGATTCTCGCTTAGAATAAATGCAAATGCAAAATATTACATATAAAAAAGAAAAATTTTCTGCAAATGAATTCTTTTCTTTTTTTCTTTTGTATATATTTTTAATTTTCCAGGTTAGGTTAGGTTAGCTTGATTAGTTAGTTGATGATCAAAAATTTCGTACATTCTTGTTCTTTGCGTAGCATTGCACTAAGGAAGGTCTTATGTACCAGTAATAAACCAACTAATGAACAAACGTCACGTACATTTGCTTGTTCTTCGTAGAAAGGTTCCTACTTCGCCTGTTTCATTCGTGTATCCAACTCTCGTGCATTTTAATGCGACTGTTGTGCATGTTTTAATCTGTAAATGCAGGCGAGCGTTCTCTCCTGATACAAAAGTACAAATACCAGTGAAACTCGGTTGAAATTTCTGCACAATTCAGCTACCCTAATATTATGACAGCTGCAAGCGTATTCATGTTATTCCTTGTGGTGAAAATTTATATTCTTAGAAATTGTTACGTAATTCAGTTCTGTGAAAATCATCTTTACCTAGGTAAACCACGGTTTTCGAACGAGCAGTCACTTCGTTTTTATGTAGCGCGACACCTGCTAGTTAGCAGTGCGTTTTACAAACGCGAGGATAGGTGCTAAGGTATTCATATCTTGCCGCCTCCTACCTCTTGTTTGCCGCGCATTTGTATGTATAATATGTACTTATATACATATATAAACATGTTCGAAAAACGGGGTTTGCATAGGCTCCTCGTACAAACGAGTAAACACGATTGTTTGAACTACAGGTACTTATGTTTATTTTTTCTGTAATATTTACATTCCGTAAACCTACACAAATAAAACACAAAAAATGCCATAAACTCCCAACCAATCAAAAATATATGAAAAAATACTATGTTATTCGGGTAGCAAAAATACAAAGAACTTAGATATTACAAAAACGTGAGTCCAGTGGTTACCGTGATAAAGGCTTCACTTCGTGAGTAGCTTGTTGAATGGTCATTGAAAAATTAATTGGTTACGAACTTTATGCAAATAATAATATTTTTATCATTTCCGTGTCTAACTTTAGATACCAAATTCTGGTGAATGTACGAGTATAACGTTGTCTTCTCTTTCTAAGCGAGTGTAAAGATTTCAATTTTTATTTCTTTATTGTTCTTATGGTTCTTATTAATCTCACGTGGATTGCGCTGAAGAAATATCAGCGCAATCCACGTGCTACAATAAATAATAAATAAATAAAAAATAAAAATAAAATAAAAAAGTAGTTCGATAATCTAACTGTTTTAACAGTAATGTTACAAATTTGAATGGTTTACAAGTTCTGCAACGGATCACAACAACTCTATAGCATACATATTCATTACACAAACTAGCCTGTAACCTTTGTTCCTGCAAATTATGCACAAGCTAAATCCAGTACGGAGTGTTCTGGATCAGTAGGTACATAATAGAACCACTGTTCTGGCTTGATGTTGTTAATTTACGAACCTATTGTATAAATTAATATTTGTTTGTGTAGTTCATAGAATCAAGTTTTTACTAAGTAAGTGGCCTTTAGACTCTTCACGATGTTTTAATACTTATTAAAATGTCAATTGATGCACGACTATGATTTGTACACTTTGACTTTTTCATAATAAGTCTGCCCTAAACTTCACCTGCGACAGACCAAAGGTCACTGAATCTCGGAGTCAATTAGTATAGTCGAATGTGTACAGTACAAGTCAATAAAATACGTGAATGGAGGTTGAAGGTCCATCACGTAGGCCGACCATTTGTCTCCGCCCGCATGTCATCAAGACTTTGGAAATATCGGACCCTAATAAAGGTTTTGATAGCTCTCCGTGTCCCCCACGCGAAGGCTCGACAGTGATAAGTAGCCTTGGTACGTTTTCTCGCTACATTCTTTCTCATTTTGTTCGTAGTTTTCTTTTAGAGGTGCTTTAACCTCTTTTAATGTTACATGCCGGTAGAACTACATTTACAACGTGTTGTAGGTATCCCACATCATGAATGTAAAAAAACAAAGTGTAATGTACTTTTTTGTTTATTTTCCTTTTCGTTTTAAACAAAAATAGTGTTAATCTTACAATACAAGTTACAAAACTGAATGTGAATGTTCTAGTTCCATACTGGAAACTATTCCGAGAAAGTTAGCACTATTTTCCTGCATCATCCGACAACCGATCACGCAGGCGGAAGATTACCTTTCCGTTGACTGAACGTAGCTCAGCGTAGCGCCTCGTAGCAAGTTCGTAGTTATTGCCGTCTACGACGCGTCGACTGTGACAAGACAGTCATGTTATACACACAATAGTGCATTCGTCATCAGAAATGAAATGAAACGATAACAGACTCTCTGCTGTGCTGATAAAGTTGACAATAGTTCTCAGATACAACTAAACATCGTGGTATGAAGCCGTTTCTTTGTCTTGGGTATAACGAACTTTTATGTTGAACAAAGACACGATAATGTACCTAGAGGACAAATGAAATGAAGGTTTGTGCTGTATAATTTATCATTTAAAGTAGACATAAAATCACTTTCTTATACTTACTTCATTTTTGGTTTTGTTTCTTGAATATTTTTGAAAGATAAATGAATAAGTAGTTAATTTTATGTTGTGAATAATTATGAAGGGCTGAAATAAGTCTAAATAAAGTCGTCTCATATTTTCTGTATAAAGGTTTTACCTTGAACACGATACGTGAGATTACCATGACAAAAACGAACCAGACAAAAAGGCAAAAAGTGAGTTATAACAATTCAAAATTGAAGTAAAGTTTAGACTAAAATCAGCAAAGTTTTGACACCCCGTACTAATTAAGTTGTCCAACGTGAACTAAGTATGAAGTTTCTAAGAAATGTGCCAAATTTCCCCTATCAAGCGTTATATATAAATTAACAGAGATATTGTCACGAGAGCTCACCTTATATTTTATCGGTAATTAAAAGTTTCACTGGAACAGAAATGTAAACTGACTAACAGGCCCCTGAGTGAGCTAAAATTAACATTTTATTATGAGATATGCATATGCAAATCGGTTTTATGATATTGAGGCTGGAAGCCTAATAAAATATTAATGTTTTACTTGATTATCATAATTTGGTTGTTATAATGTATTTAATGAAATTAAGGCAAATGTGTTAGGTATTCAAATTAATTACGTTGATATTATGGAAATAAATACCTAGTATGGCTTTTTCATAACATGCATATTTTACCATCTTCAATACAAATAGGATTTTATTTCAACCATTCGGGTCTTTAATCTTATACATAAAAAAAATTACACAGGCACTGCATCCCCTGAAAAATATTTTGGCATCAGCACAGAATTATATATATATTATTTAATTACTGAAATTTGAAAATGTCCAAAGGTATTGATAGGAACGTCCAAATGACTACGCTACGAGAAAACTATCTAAACATAACTTAATGATAACGGGCGGTAGTTTTTAGTAATTTGTAGAATTGATTTCCAGAACTTCTTATATACGCGTTTTAATCTAGAAAAGTTTATACTTACAGAGAAAAAGCAACCTCTAAAAGTCTAGAAAATAACGAGCAAAAACGAATAAAATAAGTTCTAAGTTCAACAATATATTTTTAGTAACAAAAAGTAATGTATTTCTTTTTCCAAAGACAATTTTGTTGGAAAAGCTTAACTGAAAATCGTGTTCTAGGTAGATGTTATTTGTATATTTTATATCTTTGTATAGAATCTGCCTATATAATACTTTTAGATGAGCAATTTACACAATCACTTCTTTAGATTTTAATAGAGCTTAACAAACACATCCTCCGCTATACATCCTCTCACATCTTTGGAAACGAAGCCTTATACTGGGTTAGGTTCAGCAGACGGAGTTAATAGCACTCATGTTTATGCAGTTCCTGAGGAACAGACCAATGTTCTCGTATATCATTTATGCAAATAATCTCCAAGACCATTTGAATACAAATTGAGATTAAAAGGGGTGTTTAAGTAACTTTGTTAATTGACTTATTTATGTGGTTAATAATGAAAAACGTTTTAAATGCAATAAATAATATTGTTTGTACTTCGTTTGTACATATATACTTACTACTTATACGATAAAAATAATGTTAAATGGAACATAATTGAGTCCAAAATAAGCATTTTATTCATTAATTGCACTGGGATTGCTTTCAATTATCTTTTACTTCAAGCTAGGTGGTTCAAGTCCTGTTCTTTTGCGTGTAGAATTGATCAAACAGTTTTATAGCCTAGATTTCTTTATGTAATCCATACTCTATCTGTAAGATTAAAGAGCTAAACTTAAGATTATTTCTTTATCGAATTTAGAACACTAGGTATTCGCAGAACATTTGAACTTGTCAGCTAACTCATTTAAATTTTGCTGTAACAAAAACACTAACGCACACGGTAAAGTAAGCTGCCGGAGTAGCAGTGTGCTAGGTTTGCAGTGAAGGAGTTCAATTTTACTAAAGGGTTCAAAAACGCACTTGAAGTCCCTATGTTGTGAAATATCTGACAGAACCTCTGTGTAGGTACTGAATAAATATAAAAAAAAACCACTTGACCAACACGGCACTATTATAATAAATATTTAAATATTAATATTATTATTACCAATTTTTTTTCTTGATATCTTATACCGTAATTATGAATATATTTAACAGGTACTGTTCAACGATGATTAAGATCAATAATATTAAAATCTATCAGCATTATACGTTACCACAGAAACACCTCATTAGTCTTTGATGTCGTAGAGCCCAACAATGTAGATTGAAAGCCTAGTGTACGGACAGCCTCAAAGCACGTCAATCAATAACGTAGATACGCCAGTAATGTTATTCTGCATCTACACGCCGACCTTTGTGGTCTGCAACCGTAGACAGAGCAATAGCATATAGACTACTGGACATGTTCCTTTCAGCTTAACAAACATCTTAAAATCGTGTGATTTAAAGAAACAGATCATATCTACATTTTGTTGTCACTTACCACGTGCATTTTATTATAGTTGTATTGTATCTTATAGATCTGAAAAGAATGTCTTCCGCACCTGGCAATACAGTCATGATCATATTTCATTTCATTTCTTACTGCGTGCCGTCTTCTTCTTTGTTTGGAACTTGGAACCTCAATGTTTAAAACCTACTACCATGAAACTATTAAATCACATCTTTTTTGTACTTATCGGTGGCTTAGCTATCTAGCAGTCTATATTTGCGCCTGTCTTGTCTAATATGCCTGCAACTAACAATCCATTTCCTTTGAAGTGAATCTCATTGTAAAATAATGTAATTGAGTATTTTCAGCTTGTCTTTCGTTACAATTATAAATTATACTCGTCTCTTGAAGTTTAATGATCATCACAGATTGAATTCTCATTAGAATTGTTTAATCAAAAACAAAACTTTGTTAGAATTTGATTTGAAACAAATTGGTTTTCGTGATTGATTTACAGCTTTAGGCTCGGGTACACTGAGCCAGGACAATGTAATTATGTGACATTGTTGTTATGAGACGTGTAATTAAACGAGAGATCCAACGCTACAACGCCCACGTTTTCTCATCACGTTAAACACACGTTTTCGGCACATAATGCAAGCCAGGTTTAATGCCTTAAATGAAAGCATTTAAAAGTACCAGAGACATTTTAAATCTGTAAACGTAATATTCACTGAAAAATTATAGACCCATAGCGACAGATTTGCAATCATACCATACCAATTAATTTTATGATCGTAATTTTCAGAAAAGGGCATGTCAGATTGAAGACCATCTTTAATGTCTCCCAACTCCATATTTAGTCCATCGAAACTGACAAGTAGATACACATAAGTGCGGGTACAGCTACTACCTATCATTTAGAAAATAACAGTTTTATTTTATTCGTAGTTCACGCCTTCATTTCGAACCTTTTATAGCAATGTAAAAGTTTTGAGAACAACATTTTGTAAAAGGTTTTCAATAAACAAGCTCCTACATAATTAGTGAAAGCTTTGAAAGAAGAGTCTATGTAATTAGCCGTGGACCGTGAATACAGGCTGAAAATAAACGAGCTGACATTGCACGGTGGCGAAAACAAATTGTAGAAGCCACGTCCTTTTAGGTATAATAATTAAGCAAGTTCATTAAGACAAAGGATATTTAGATATTTTTTACAACGATAAAGCTTTAATTTATTATTTATTTTATTTTATTTATTTATCTATTACATGCAGTTACAATTTTGGTTAGTATATGCCTTAAAACTTAAGTTAAGTTTAACAAGACATACAGTTCTCGGTTAGACAAACAAAGAAAAAAAAAAAATTATAAGGTTGGTTCCATTTGTATAAGTAGGTACATAGCTAAACAGATTAAAATATGATGATGAAGAATAATATTTCTTGAAAACAACATGTTGTGATGATAGGTACTACACGCCTATCCTACACACACATGCGCACAGGCCATTGTCTGTGCGCATACCGTAAAAAAGCATTTATGGTAGTTCGAGCGAGAACATGCGATGCGAGTGAGAAGGTGAATATTGTATAAGGTGCTCCAGTTTAGATAACATTATTCAATGAAATATTTTTTTAAATAATACTTAATATTTTTTGTTGTTATTTTATTTTTTAATTCAACTGGCAAACTATTAATTAAACTGGGTATTATATATTCAGAAGTTCTTTTACCATATTCATTGTTAAATGTAGGTTGTAACAATTTTTTATTTATTATACTTCTAGTTACTACTGCAGACTTAGTATTATGATGTTGAATTTCTCTTCGGAAGTACTGTTCGACAAGTAAGTTGAATTCAACTTTCTTATGAACTGGTATGATACCACAAAAACGAAATAGTGCCACTGGATCTCCTGAAAATTTAGATTTGATTTTAGAAGGAACTATTAGTTTAAGTAACCTGTATTGAATGTTATATAACTTATCTAAATATGTTTTATACGTACGACCGTAACTACTCAACCCGTAGTTTATTATACTTTCTACTAAAGCTTTATACAAGGTTATTAGAACGTCAAATGGTACTCTAGTTTTTATGATGTAGAATTTAGACATTACAGCTCGGAGTGTATTGCATGTTTTATTGACGTGACTACCCCAATTAAACCTGTCATCAATTATTAATCCTAGGTATTTCGTTTTCGTCACCTGCTCAATACTTGTACAATTAGTGCTACAAAGCAAGTTCAAGCCATGCAAGCAGTTATGGCTATGGGCTATAAGTTTAACACTGTCGTCATATTGACTACAGTTGTGACTAGAACGAATGTGCATTAACTTCGTCTTCTCTGCATTGAGTACCAGTCCTGAGTCATGTGACCACTTGCAAATTTCAGTAAAGTCTAATTGAAGTTGACGCTGCGCAATTAGGATATCTTTGTTTGCAGCTATCAAACAAGTATCATCAGCAAACTGATATACCGCACAATACTTAATGACGTTGTTAAGATCATTCACATATGATAAATAATGCAAAGGCCCCAGTACAGAACCCTGCGCCGTACCTTCTGTTACATTTATGCTATCACTAAATGAATTGCCTACCTTAACTTGGTATCTTCGTTTACTAAGATAATCTTGACACCAGTCCAGCAGCCTACCTCTAACACCACTGTTCTCCAGTTTTTGCACTAGTAGGTTATGTTTTAATGTGTCAAATGCTTTACTGTAGTCTATGAATATTAAAAGAACATGTTTTTTATCATTTAAGTAAGAATTTATATCATCCGTAAAGCGGGAGAGAAGTAGTGTCGTGCTTTTATTGGGTTGAAATCCATATTGAGAGGTGAATTCATCAATTTTATTTCAGTTTACAAAGACTTTTTTAACGAGCTACCTCGGAAGTTCAGTAGGAAGCTAATTGTTATTGCACACTGGCAATGATCCCGGCACATGCTACTGAATAAATTTAGGTATTTGTTGAAAAGAGTAGAAAGCTTCATTTGCGAAACATGTGGTTTTGTTGAAGACTCATATCACTTTTTAGTGGAGTGTTCTCTAAGCAGACCTACGAGTGAGGCAGGAGCTAATAAATATGTATATTTGTCAATCTCACGTCAATGAAAAATAATGGCAACTTTTGCAGCCGTTTTATAGGTATCCTCCATAGCCCATAATGAATAACAGGGATAAGTCTTTACCTAAGAACCTAACCTTACCACACCACATCGAAAGAAAACAATGCAACGCATAAGTTTGCTGTATAAAATACGATTAAATGCAAAAAGTATAGCCCGCATACATTTTACCCTTGTCAAGATGCGTCTTTAGTTAAGCGACGGGTAAGACCCTGAAAGACCCAGAGGTTTATTGTAAGAAGTATTCTGACAATATTTCAACTAGGCCTCTTCGAAGTTGGGTGTGCTTTAGAAAGGCCATTCTATGTTATTAATACCCTGTCCGATCCGAAGTATCAGGTGTTATTAGGTAGTAAGGATCGTTTTTATTTATGTCATTCTTTTCTGAAAATACGTTTAAAAATAACCCAAACAAATAAATAAAATGGGAAAAGGCCCTTCTCGGACAGTCCAAAGTGAATGCGAGCATGATCAAAAGCCCGGGGGCTTACCGAATTTAAATTTTGCTAGATTAATGCCGGGTTCCTATATCCAACCTACGGATGACCGTAGGTCGGTCGTCATAGCAACGTTATTATCTGTCAAAAAGTGTCATACATTTTGTGTCAGATAGCGATGTTGCTATGACGATTGATCTACGGACATCCGTTCGTTGGATATAAGAACCCGGCATAAGGGCATTTGGTAAAAAAAATAATTACGCAAATTTTATAAAATATCCTCCACAAGATAAGATAATTACGGTAGATAACTATAATTACAAACTTGTTTGCTTGCCTCCATTTTAAATTGTCCAATCAAAAAAAAAAAAAAAGGAAATAGCTAAATATTAATTTAAACCCCCTTTTCACTCAGGGTACTTCACACTACAACTAGAAAATCTTCACTTTAGATTCCGTTAGCTTTTCGATTTGGCGATGCGCCAGACAGCAAATTTGATATTAAATTAGGTTTTTCTAACGTGCTTCTTTTACATGATTATTTGAAACAAAACATTCTATGAAATTCTTCAATTTAGCTTGTAAAATGGCATATATATAGTCTAGAGCCTTAGTTACACAACCTTTTGCTCTTGGTTTAGAAATGTCATCACCGGCTATATTTGTAGTAACTAATACTGTTGTTTTGATGCTTTTAATTCACCTTAGCTTCACAATAATACTTTCTTAAAATCAACAATGTTGTTGTTGGAAAATCGAGTTAATTCAACGGTGAAAACATCTAGTTACATCAAACAACTGTAGGTCCCTCCAGTAAAATTCTTGGAGTGTGAGTAACTCTAACCGCATTCCGTTGAGGCCACCAGTTCAATACGTCGGTCGGAGCTAGATTGTGAAGCGGTGAACCTCAATTGTGTTGAACTGCTTTTATTATTTACTGTAGTGTGCATTTAGTGTTAAAATTGTATAAGCTGTGTTTGCCTTGGACACAAAAGGCATATAGTGTATGTATATGTATTATACAGTTATGAAATATTTAATTTTAAGTATTTTAGCATACAGGAATTAAACTAACGTCACATCCGCATAATCGCGATTCCTATCTCACAATGAGAGGACTCTTGAATCAGATACAAATTAAAATTAAAATTAATGTAATATTCAAGAAATTTCAAACTAGGCACAAGGTGCACAGGTTATAATGCAGTAATACTTACGCACAATCTTTACTTCGTTTCACTTTAATAAACAACTGGATCTAACGATACAATCACACACACAGTCCTATTGTGTCTATTTCAATGGATTATGCAGTAGGTATGCAGCACCTATGCAGTGTTAAAAGTTTAGTGAATATTTGAAAACGATGACGCTGAAGAGCTTTTTAGACTTATTTGCTAATTTGCCAAAAAGGGGTAGCCTTCATCCAACTTTAGTGTCGGTAAACGGTAGATAAACACTCTTATCTGGAAGCTCTCTCTTATGGCTCTTTGTCGTAAAACTATATTACGGAAAGCTGAAACTAGCAGCCACTATAACATAAGCTTTAGGATTCACCTTTAATGTCACACTACCTACTGCATTTTAATAGCAAACTGTCTTAGCTTCTGCCATGCCATCTAAAAAGATGACCCAGAGGAGAGTCCAAAAAGCAGCATTTAGCATTAAAACTGGTTTCCACAATAGGGATTCAAACTTTTGATTAAAACCGCGAATTTAAATCAATGAATGTACAAGCACTGACCTAACCTATTCGGCAAATCTATCTCTAAGACCTTTTAGAATAAAGTTTCGGCTCAGCTGCCACTTAGCCCAGCCTAGTTATGAGTACAATCTACATCTTCAATCGCTTTAGAATAAAAACAAACAAAAATTATATGAACATATTAATTGTTTTGATAAAGAAAACTCGAGTGATCAGAAATGACAAATCAAACGAAAAGCGATAATAGTAATAGAATATGCTTGGTTAAATTATTTTTTAATCTACTTTTTATTGTAGAACAAGCCCGAAGCTTTTCATTTTAAGTTAAAACAAAATTGTTTCACCCTGTGGCTTTTAATCAGAAACTTGAACAAGAGCGCTAGGCTCAAGTGGATATCTAGGAGCTTCGTCAGGGCGGGCTAGCGTCACGACATCGTCTGATAATGAATTCATGAAGTGAAGAGGGCAGCCAGATTTGCGGCCAACTCGAGAACTTGGTCGCAATTTGTTTCGCTATTCTTTTATTTTCCTGCGGGATTTGATTTATCATAATAAATGAAGATGCTCGGTTGTTTGATTCAATTGCGTACGGTAGTTCTACCCATATAAATTCCTTGATTGTCTGCGACACACAGCTAAATAGATTGAAATTAAAGCAATAACGTCAACAACTTTACCCACTGGACATCGTGTGTTATTCTTATTATTGACATACTTCTGACTACACCCTTAGATATGTTTAAAGGATCTTAAAATATCTAATGATCTGAGAATGTCTTAGCACCTTGGGAATCAAGTCGTGATCTCATATTTCATTTCATTTTCGTTTGTATTTTATTATGACACAAAGGGCGCTTTCAATTTAGACGTTTCGTGTGCCGAAACTGTGCGTTTGTCGTATTCCGTCGTGCATCGGTACCGCAGCGCGCATTGTTGCCGCACCGCGCGCTTTGTATGAAAAAAAAAATGACCGTCCGTGCGAAATACGACAAACGCATCGTTTCGGCACGGCAGCCGTCCGACACGAAACGTCTAAATTGAAAGCGCCCAAAGAGTGATCCAATGAAAGTCGTAAAATTTTAAACTATAGGTTGGAGTTGGCCTAGTCGTAGTAAAATGATATACTTAATACGATGTGTCACATTTATGAATCATGAAAGAAACTAGAAATATCCAAAATGTCAATAGTAATATCTCCAGTCTTCCTAAAATTGTAAGCAATCTAATATTGGCCGTCATCAAAAAAGGAAGCTCGCGTGACCTGAATATGGAATCTTATTATGTACTAGTCTGTCGAGTTCGTAGCAGCACTCGTAGCTTCGTGACACATCTTGAAATGTTACTAGGTACTTGCGACTGATACTACTGACTATTCAGTGAGAACCACGGTAATAAGTAATAACCCGTATTGTATCGACCATAAAGTGTGTAATAAAAACCCTATCCAATAGTCTCTTTTAAACTAAAATACCCGTAAATGTATGTTTAATCAACCCTATCCAATACGAAAGGGTCATGTAGGAGTCGTAAGATATGTGGCTACTCAGTAGATAACCTGATTATTAATAGCCAACACTAAAACGGAGGAATATTAGCCGAAATAACAATATCGAACATATCGCCCTGATTAAATGCATTGTTATATTTTTATTTTTTCAGTACGTGTTGTTGTTAGTTGAGACTTCTTAAGAAACTGGGTGAACTGCAGGTGGGCGAGTATTCTGTTACTGCAAATAAATAGGTACTGACTTTGCATGCAGTAATGAGTTTGAAGTCTAGAGTCTTGAGAAGGCTTTTATTTTGATGAAATGCATTTTAAGTAGTTATCATTTATAATATTTACTGCCTCTAAATGTTTTGTGCCGAGATATAAAAATAGATTAATGACATGGATAAGAAGTAACCGTTGTTCAGGAACAGTTAAAACAGTTATTAAAATATTTTTAAGATTGTGATTTTTGATTTTCTTCTCTATTTTCGTAATTTTGTTTGACTCATGCTAACCTATAAACGCATTACCTACTACCTCTTACAAATGGATAAGGGCAACGAAAAAAACAAAATTTATTTTCCTTACATTTGCGTAAGTATGTTGATTCTATAGTAAAGAAAAATAAATAAAGCAGGCATGCCGTGAGGTGGTAAATTAAATTTTCTCGTAGTTTCTCGAATCTAGAGCTCTCTAAAACTCACCCGAACTCAAACTTGTCGCGTCGTCGGAAAAGTTTTTCTACAAAAATACAAACATTTTGACTGCAACAGCTTTGCAAGCATGTTTTTGTGATTTCCATGCGCGTGCATGAATATACATAAACTTTTCAATAATTTTGTATTGAATTATGAATTATTCCGGGTTGGTTTGAAAATCGATTTTTGGAAAAACGTAAGCTGTATTGATGATGTCATCACAGCTTAAATTTCCAGTAGGTAGTAGAAACAAATCGATCAAATAAATATGAGCTCGATGCGATCTGCTTAGATTTACGAGCGCCACAGCTGCTAATTTATCAAAGTTATATGTTTCTACTGACCAGAAAGTACTGTACCCATTGTGCAGTCGAGTATTTTCAGACATTGTGTGGTAGCACAAAGAAAAGACCATTGCTTTGAGGAGCAAACCTCAAGTATTTCGATGCTATTCACAGAACTGCCACTTTGTCCGTACAATGTCCCCGCGCCACAGTTTACGTTGATACAGTGAATAACATTTATTAAAACAGCTCTGAGCAACATAGAGCAGTGTAGTACTCGCTGTATTAAAGAATTAATAATTACCATACCTACTCGATATTTCTTTATTGTATGTAGCTACGTACGTACAGTACACCATACAAGAAACACAAATATATTTACTGAAAATAATGAAGGACTGAAACAGTAAACATCTTATATTATTGTCTTATATACTTATACTAGTCGTTCGTTCGTTCTTCTTATACTAGTAATCTTAACTGATTTAGTCTGACTCATAATTATTAGTACTTACCTATGTATTATGGTGGGTGGTACCTATCAAAACCTTTATTACGCACTCAGAGATGTAATCACAAGACAGTATTGCCACGAGTCGCGGTTTGGCGTAAACAACAATTAGTGTTTACATTATCGTTTTTAAGATTGTGAATTTGGTTATATACAAGACACGTCTAAAATCCACTATGTTTTTATGTCTTAATTCACACGTGTTTTGAAGTCTCTTAAACTGTTATTGCAAAGGTGCCATTTAAGGGGCAGGTTAAGTATTCTGAGTGAGTAAATGAAGAGTGAGTCTCTAGTTCATTTAATGAAAACACTTAGTCACAAATTTCATTCTACAGTCACACACAGTCACATTATACAAGGTTAGTTTTATTATGGCTACTGAGGCTAAGTCTGAACCGTGTGATTTATCGAAAAGTCATGTAAGGACTTACTTTTTGGCTTTTTTGATTGATATTGATTGATTGATACTCAATGTCGATCAATGGGTACCTAACTGTCAAGATATAGGTGCTTGAGCTTAGTAAAGTCTGACTGCAATTAGTGCTAATTTGAGGCTCGAATGGTTACAACATTCCATCTGACTTGGCGGTACCTTCTGATTTCTGGAAAGAGACAACTTCACTCGAATGAATAAATAGATTGTTGCTTATAGTACCTACAAAAAAGCTTTTCCAAATCTCCAAGCGGCAAATATGCGTTTGCAAATAGAAAATACTCATGTAAAATAATAAAAAGCACTTTGTTTCATTACAGTTTGTTAGGTCGCAGTATCGTTACGTCTAATGAAATAACTTGAAGGGCAAAGTTATTAGCCCGACTCAAGTCGGCTTAAATCTTTTAGATAAATCCTGAGAAGAAATACCAGACTTCAAGTACCTTAAATATGTTTTTAAAAGTCAATGTACCTCCAGGCGATATAAAATTCTAAAATATTGTTTTACTCCTATGACATTTTTTATACTAAATATATTTTTGTAGATGATCTGCAAAATTGACAGATCATCACGTCCTTCGACCTAAATGTTTAATGTCATTTCTATAAGTAAATTGGTTTCATATTAAGCCTTTGCCTATTTAACAAAATCTAAACTTAAAAATCGACCATTCACGGTTTTTGATAATGATTCGAATTGTCAATAGAGTCTTTCAACCGTACAAAATAAAATGTAGAAAATATTCCTCTGCATTGGAAGTACATACTTCAATAAGCATTGCAAATGTGAGAACACTAGAGAAAATGCAAGATCGGACGAATTGTTTCCGAGAACAAAAGCTTCACAATAATTGGCTAGTATAATAATTAGGCAACTACGTTCCTATAAATAATGGAGGCAGGTAGTAAATACTCTACTCTGTAAATTAATCATGACAATCAATACCGAAGTGAATTTACGCAAATGGAAAAGGGGTTAATACAGAAAGGGTTTTATATTACTTACGTATGAGGTATATTCGTAAGTATATATTTCTAGATTCTGCGCAGATAAAAAATCAACCTATTGAATAAAATTTGCATCATGACACACATTTGAGGACAAAAATAATACAACATACAAAATTTACTCAAATTCTTCAAACGTGAGAGTTTGACTTTTTATATCCTCATGATTACAACGTTATCCTTTAATCCTCATCAAAGTGGCATGAATTTCATAAATATATCTTACATCTTTACCCACTGCTCATTAAACAGCAATCGCACCCGAATGGACCTGAGAGCTCAATCGCGGCGGAGCGTCCTATAAGCCACGTTGCCTCATTAAACGTAGAAGTTACAAGGGTGAAAACATGAGGATGGAAAACGCGGCGGGCGAGGCAAGCCCGGGCACTGAAGCCTCGGGGCTCACAGGCTTCAGTATCCGACCAACCGCGACCGGGGCAACACGCCCGCGCGTGCCTCTCTCTCACATCTCGCCGCGGGAAACTTCATCAATGAACACACGAACAATGGAACTGCCCCTGTTTTCACGATCGAACATGTGAAGTGATCCGATCACACCCATTAGTACCGAGTTATTTACAGCGGTATTACTATTGGACGGATGTCGTCGTCGTTGCAATGATGCTATGGTTGGTACACGTGACTATTATTTTAACACATTGTAATGGAAAAACTATTTTTTTTTTAACGGAACAGTTACGTTATTATTTATGCATTGGGATGAATTATAAATTAACTCAGAATTTCTTTAAAAGTAACAAAGAATAAATTGCTGCATATCTTAGTACATGCATGCATCACAACTAAAAAGCTGTCTGGTATCTAGGTATATGTTTTCAACCTAGTACCAACGACTAATTTCTATAGATTTTCTTTGAAGGCTCTGTCACAGAAAGATAAATGGTGATGTTATAGATTATTATTAAAATTTCATCAACTTTCTCATGTTACGTACTTAGGTACTGTTATATCTTTTAATAAAGACAATGCATTTGTTATATCTCGACTCTAGAAAACAGTAGGTAAATTTAAAGCAGCACTAATATTTTTGAGAATAATTTAGAGATTTCATCAGCGCAGCTCAGAGATAAGGAAGTTTAAATTTATTATGATAATAACTCGAAACCTTAAACTTTTCAGAGGTAATTTTGGCGGTATCATTAAAATGTTTAATCTCTAACAACAAAAAGTTAAAATATTTAAATGCGTCGCTATCTAAAGGTGACAGTAAAAAGCTTTACTTAATTTTCTCCTACTAATTAAGCCACTGGGGTTCAGCTGCTGAGCAACATTGTAAAATCCCTTTTGCATTTTAAATTGAGCTGGTACTTAGGTGCCATAAATCTCGACGTTGATTTGTTAGAGTTGCTTTAGTAGAGCTTTAAATAAATAAAGAACATTACTCAATAGGCGTTCTCGAAGCCCCATAGATCTTTACAAAGCTTTTTGAAATAAATGTTGAATTCTTGTATTAAAAGAAAATTAAGAATTTTCTTATATTTTAGATAACTCTTCTTTTCACTTTTACTAAAAACTTGTTTTGTTGCACTTTGTTTCGCTTATATTATCACTAACAAAATATCACCATTTGCTTCTATATAAATCTTTAAGCCCGCTCTCGACACATTTCCACTCCATTACCATTCAAATACATATCGTCGCAGCTCATTGATCCACGAGCGAATGTGTATAATGACGATTTTTATGTACCTACACATAAGTACAGTTTGCTGTTTATTTGCTCAAGCCCATCTGGGCTCCAAGACCCACATAAAAAGTTAGCTTTATCTCAACACCAAAACAAATCCAATCTTTATTTAGATTGCCATTTTACGAAAATTGTGCCACATTCACGCACATAAGGGAAAGACGTAAACCCTCGAAGAAAACTGCTGGTCTTTTATCAATGCCATTCAAAGGGTATCATTCCATAAGGTGCCGGAAGCCTTTTGTTTGATATCGGCTACTTCAATCCAATCGAATATTTCCTTTTCAAATTGATATTACCGACATAAGCAGTTTGGGACGGATTTCGTCAAACGTTATTATATTTTATTACGACTTTGATATTATGTCCGTAAGAGTATTTATCTTTGCTACTAAAGGTTTATGAAGAATGTTTGATTGAAACGTAGGTTATCTTATTTACATAAATTTACCATTTAAATTCTGTTTCCCTACACCGCCGTAACGTTGTTATTAAAACAGAGCACTTTATCATCCCAAGTTGTACAACAACTAGAGGTGCCAGATAACAGCTTTTCAAGTAAGAGGCCATTAATTATTTGGCAGGGAGACACCTCCTTCAATTGAGCACCTTGAAACAATAGAATTCCTTCAGGAATTTATCGTAACGACGTGAAAAGGAATTTGGTTTGTTACAACAGTTTTCAAATGACTCCAAGTTTGAACTTTGATGACAAAAGAGATAATTGAAGAAGCTTTGAAAATTGAGTCTTTGATCTAAGTAACTTGATAACAATAAAAACGAACGAAGAGATAATTTTACTAAAACGTAAAGTCGTATGTTTTCGAAACGAAAGACATACTTGTCCAAATCAAGCTTTTTGTGTATGATTCCTGTAGGTAGGTATTCATATGTTTTCACGTGTGATTATTGCAAAGTCAAATAGAGCTGTAATTAATTTAATTAATTCCTAGTACCCACAAACGTACCTACAACACAAATTGTATTGCGGTGTGAGAAATCCTACTGAAACCAATTAGAGCAGGGGTAGGTACTTTACGCTTGACGGAGTAAACTTTTCAGTGTTCCATTTACCTACATCATGTGGGGAAATTGTTCTTAATATTATAGACTAGCCAGTGTTTATTACCCGCTGTATAATGTTAAGTTATAAAAGTTTTGTTTCTGAACCAATTAATATAAATCCTGAAGCAAGTAGCGTTAGTGCATAATTTTCTAATCCGATTAGCTGATTTTTTGTGAAGAAGTCTATCAATCTCAATATAAGCATACTCATGTATACAGACAGACACACATTTGATACGTATCTCTCATTATAATATGCCATTTTAATGTTTGCTATTTTGCTTTTCATAACTAGTACTGGCAAAACACGGCTGTTCTGATCCACTTAGCAACAACCGTAGCACATAAACATTAAATCCAAAATGACTTCATTTTATAAATGTTGACTGCAAAAACCTACTCATTAAATTCTACAGCATGAAAAGGCACGAGAAAGACTAAATTATCTTATTCAATCTAGGAAACAGAACCTTACAAAATCGTATAAATGCAAATGACGTGAAAAGAGGACCGCCCAGGTAAAGTGACAGATCGGATAACAAGAACAGGGTAACCCAGTTGTATAGGACATTTGCAAGGAGCCGTCTAAGAACTAGACAGGCCTACACAACAAATGAGATAATACTCCCCAGCCCACGTCTCTCTTCAGGGGTGAATAAGGTCAGACGCACCTGCAAAAACATAACTGGTACCTATAATGTAAAATAAGTATCAATAATAATCCGAGGTTGGTTCGCTCTTAAGTTATGATGAAATGATCGTGAACGTGTCTCTCTACGATTTTGCCGTACGTAACAATTGTGATAGACACAAGAAGAAAACGCAAGAGATTTTATAATACCAGTACCTACCTGTAGAACATTTATTTACATTAGCACAAAGAACGTGTTTTGACATTAGGTACCTACCTACGCAGTGAATGATCTGGGGATCAATAATTCTGAAAACTATTTTATTGCTTGAAGATACCCTTTGATACCCTTTTAATTATGATTATAGCTTCTTCGTGTTTTTAACTATAATGAATATTAAAAATGAATATTTCTTGTGAGGATGGGTTGTGAGGGCTAGCAAGAAAACTAATTGAATGATAAACGGAATTGAACCCAACTACAAACGTGACAATAAAATTAGAATGATGTCATCATTTATTCCGGCATGGGGTTGAATCACTTTATACTTTATTAGTTGAACCCTTTCTTCATTAAGATGTTATTTTACTCCAACTAAGTGCATTATTTCTTCTTGAGAAACTTATAACTTTGCAGGAAGTTTTCAATTTGCTTTTGTAAGAAACATTCAACTCCACTAGGAATAAACTAGGTAGGTACAGTTAAGAGTGAAAACATGGAACTACAAGGTAGGTATCTACGTAAAGGAATAGGTACTTCCTTGTAGCTGTAACTTAGAGAAAATAAGTTAAAGCCTACTTGGTGTTTCTTGTGATCTATTTACTAATAATATGTAACAGTGAAAACGTGGAACTACCTTAGTAATTCTACTAGTATTCTTTTATCTGTGGTAATTCCCAGTAAGGAAAAATACTAATTTTTACTACTGCGTAAGTGCTCGTGGCGAAGCTTGCTAACACGTTCTTGATAGATCGTTGAAGTTAAGCAACGTTCTGAGCGGTCACAACTTGGATGGGTGACCGCAAGTGGCATTATCAGCTGAGCGCTTCCGTGCTTCGGAGGGCACGTTAAATTGTCGGTCCCGGCTTTTAAAGTCGTTAAGCCATGACGGAGGCCTTTAGGCGGCCTAAAAAAAACTCCGTCACCAGAGTTGGCCACTTGCTCATACGAACTTACTTCGTATGAGCAAGTGGCCAACTCTGGTAACAAGTAATATGTAGAATACTAGAGAATGGATGGGTGGTTCATTAGCGATCAGTAATAAACTGCCAGTCAAACTTAAATGGGCCACGCGGTCGACTTGGCCATCCATTTTCTTGAAACTTCTTTTCAGAGAATCTCTGGAATGGAAAAACTTAGAAGAGGCAATTATTTTGTTTAGCCTAATAACTTTTTAATTATAGACTAGTTCTGTCTGTGTTATGGAAAGGTTTAGGTATTGATGTACAGTTACATAAGCATTCTGTAATATATTTTTTATTAAAATATGTAGTCACCAGTTCTACATTATTGTCGACAATGTATTATTCATCTTTTGGCGTTTCTGGACCGTAAAGACCCGTCCCACCTCGAAAGGCGATTATCCTCACACTTTCAATCAAATTTCAGGGTAGCCGGTCACGTTGCTCTCGTGTTTTGCTTGAATCATGTTTTGTGTTTGCTTGTTTATAGCAATTTAAAAATAGTGTCAAATGTTCTTTTTTGTTAGACCTTTAAAAATCCTTTATCACTTGAAAGTACGTTATTCCAAATTAAATAGATAGATATCAATAATTTAGCATATTAACTCTGATTATATTATACGTTTATTATATATTTTTAACATTTTGAATATCGGAAAGTTTTGTAACCACGAAGCTTTTAAAACTAACTTACCGCTAACTCCTAAGTAGCAAGTTCATCGTGTAGGTGGATTCATGTAAAATCTTTCCGCATCATAAAACATTTCACAACGTCGGAGAAGAAGGTCGTAAGTTTAATCTTCTCAGTTTTATCCTAAACCTTCGACCCTATATTTCAAAAATCCGCGACACACTACATCCAAACTTTACTACGAAATGACTATGGTCCATCGGTGTGCCAACTTTGCCTTTACTATTTCTGGCTCAGATTCAACAGAAATTACAGAATTTATAACTGAAGTAATATTGAAGAACATCCCGAAATCGGAAAAGCGTAGCAACATGAGTAGGAAACCAGAAAGTCAAACAATTCTAATGAAGACATCTTCTTGAGAATTATTTTAAATTGATGTTTTCTCCTGCGTAAATGCTCTTAGGAATAGATCAGTAGGGTACACACTCTAAACTTCTTACTACCAGAAATGTTCATAAAATTTGACGTATTCAACTATATAATATACAACTATATGTAATATATACAACTCATTGATTTTATAGAAAACAATGAGGGCGTACGTACCTACCTACGATTTGAATGTAAAGCGCGTGTTATAGGTACTTATACTAAAATGAACGCAACAGGCGTAGAAATTTCAATAATTATCTAAAAAAACTATGAAAGGACATAAAGTAATGTATTAAATTTTAAAAATTTGATTAATTTTGCGTTATAACTTATTTATTTGTAAGCATTTTATAAATAAATAAGTAGGTAACTATTACACTTCGTAGAATTTTCTTTTAAATCTTTTGATTATAGTTTTACTGCTTTTGACATTGATCATCAAGAATTTAATAAACGGCATTCGCATTCAATTACTAATTTAAACTTAACAAAGGGCGCGTTTGCCTTTGGACAGCGGTCTACAGGAAATCTTCAACGTCGCTACAACTTCATTTACTGACGTCATTAATTCTGTGTCACGTCTTTCCGACGCTATAACATTCGCTCATGTCACTTTATGGCAACAAAATATAGGCCCTCAAAAACAACCAAGGGTCTATAAACAAAACCAGCTTATACAAATTGCTTTCTCTGCTTATTCTATTGACTTTCCTGATATACAGTATTTTACAAAAAGCCTGTAGGTACTAATATAATACTAATATATAATATACAGGGTGAATTTTTGAGACGGGACAGTAAGGGCAGGTACCTTAAACGTTATAGTTACAGAAAAACGTTTTTAGGAGACTATCCATTAATTTTTAAAATATTCTGAACTGCATTTACAGATTTTAGAAAAAATGTACAGTCAGCAAGAAAATGGCCATTTTACACAAAAACTTTTTTTGATGCCAATCGATCCTGTTTCTTATAAGGATCAAAAGTCTCTACTGGACCGACTGAGGTTTGAGTACTAGAAATGTCAGAAATCGCAAAAAACTTTTTCCATACATTTCGGTAAAAGAGCCAAACTTCAAAATTAGTCAAACTTTTTGTTATGGGTAGATCCGCTATAATCCGTTATAAAGAGAAAAAAGGCTGGCTGAAAAAAATATTATTATTAATTTATTATTATTCAGCCATAACCGTCCCACTGCAGGGCAAAGGCCTCCCTTCCATTCTTCCACTCTTCGCGACTTAGCGCGTCCACAGGCCATGTGCTAAGGTATGAAAAAAATAGGTCAGTAAAAAAACTTTTAAATTTCAATCTTCGAATTCGATTCGAATTCTTGGTTTATTTCAGGTCATTGTTATGTTTGTTATGAGAAAATTCTAGATTGTTAGTTGCAATTAATTTATGTACGTACATACTTGTTAAAAAATGTAATTTTATTAAAATGTCATTTTGAGCAATTTATTTCGTAGATCATCTAAATGTAGTTATTTTTGTCTGAGTCTAAAGTACAACATATTAAAATGATTTATTTTATTTTAATTGTTTCAATTCTAATGTTTTATAATATGTTATGTGATGTTATGTTTTTTAAGATTATCGATGCAACTTTGATGATTTTCTACTTAGGTAGGCGCTTTTGCGTAAGCCATGAGGCCAGCTAGACACTCGCCATTAGGACTCTCACTAATTATCTTATGCGTATTCCCGTATAAACCGTGCAATTCCGAAAAAAGTTTTTCGCGATTTCTGACATTTCTAGTACTCAAACCTCAGTCAGTCCAGTAGAGACTTTTGATCCTTATAAGAAACAGGATCGATTGGCATCAAAAAAAGTTTTTGTGTAAAATGGCCATTTTCTTGCTGACTGTACATTTTTTCCAAAATCTGTAAATGCAGTTCAGAATATTTTAAAAATTAATGGATAGTCTCCTAAAAACGTTTTCCTGTAACTATAACGTTTAAGGTACCTGCCCTTACTGTCCCGTCTCAAAAATTCACCCTGTATAATATCTATAATATAATATAATCCACGAAGGAGTTGATAGATATCGTAATTCGATCTTTCAATAAAATAAGTTACAAAACTATCCTGAAATAAATTATAAACATAATTAGGTTAGGTGATGGAATATACTCGTTACCTTTCACTTATTCCGGATATCAAAACGAGCGTTTGCAAATATTTTGGTATGGGTTGACAACACCCACTATTGGGAAAATTTTCATTAAGGGATTTGGGGTAAATTACATACAAACTTAAACATTTATTTAATGAATTGTAAAATCAATTAAGTATGATATTCTTTTGAGAAATATTCTTCTGAGTATAATAATTTACATGCCCTCTACGGACTTACACAAAGTAACCAGCCTGTATAATTAAACACCCACATCAACCAGTCGCTCGTAGCTCTACCCTAATTTTAGGCACTTAGAATTCGCAACGTTTGTACTACGAGCACCACAACATTTATTTAGTATATCACCCATCGGTATTAAGGTTTAGAATTATATCTTATAATGTTGTTTTATTATTTAACGGGGTCGAGCTCTATTGTTCGACAAACGATAATACATATGAAATGAAGTTATTTTATTACAAATAGCAGACCCCGCGCGGCTTCGCTCGCGTGTTGTACATAAACTTCGACACTGCATTTAACTCTTTTATAGGGTTTTTTTGAAAAACCCTTAAACACGTGTATATTTATTTTGCATCGTTAGTATTACAACCGATCAAGCAAATCGAAGTTTCAAGCAAATCGAACAACCCAATAAAAAGTTCCTATAAAAACTTTGACAGCACATTTCACCCCTTTACAGGCTTTTTTTTTTAATTCCTTAAAAACGTGTACATTTATTTATCATTTACAATATCTATACCGAGTTTGAAGCAAATCGCTTCACGCATTAAAAAGTTGCATACAAATGTTTTCACCCCTTTTCAACCCTTAAAGGTGGAATTTCGAAAAATCCTGTCTTAGTGCGTAGGTACTTATGTTGTAAAAGGAAGCTACCTTCCAAATTTCAGCTTCATAGCTTCAGCGGTTTGGTCTGTGCGTTGATTCCAGAAAAATGCTTATTGTTTTATATATATTGATTTCTGTTGCAACTTTTTAATTTCTTTTTTTTTCAGGTCTTTTCTGACACTTTAACAGAAACGAACTCATTTACGGCTACAAATTCTTATTAATTTAAGAATTAAACAACCCTTATAGTGACTTGTATTGAACCGTAAGAACTTTGAATTGATCTACAAGGATGTATATAGCCTGTCGATCTAATGCTTTTTCTTTCTAAGGATTTTTAAATACAATCTTTATATTTTTCATTCGTCAAAAACTGATATGTAGATAATACTTCTACTTATTGGTTATTGTCGTCTAGGTACCTACTGTAGCTAAATATGTCTAGGTACCTAGACATCTTTAGGTGAACTAAAATTACTACGAAACAGTCTTTATTAATGAAAACAAATCAATCTCGTCTCGGTTTTTCTTTTTAACAACCTAACGACCACTGCCTTTGCAATTAAAATTCTTAAGATAAACTTGTGATTGTTAGCAGAATAGTAATAAAAGCATAATGACTTTAACTTGTCATAAAAATGGTAAAGGCACGCTTGGTTCTTAAAACCTACTTTATCCTTTTGAATAGATGGATGCAGTGAAATTGTTTGAGTAGAAAGTAATTGCCTGTACGTAGAATTCACTGAGCCGGCCGATCTCCATTAGCAATGGCAGAGCGCCACAACGTAACTAATTTCAATTAGTCTTTGATGGCCCCATATAACTTAGCCTAAACTCGGAGTATTGGACAAATAGTGCCCTTGGAGTCACAGAGAATAAAATCGCTTGGAGTGAGATTGTCAACAATACGCTTTTTATTATCATACTAGTTTTTGCCCTATAAATATTTTAGGCATCCCAATTTGGTATCTAACAATCTATGTATACCTATTTTATTAAACTTTCTTTAAAATTATTGCGATGGTAAGCATTATTTTATTTTCAATTTTTTCATTTCATTTATAATGTTAGCAAGAATATTTTCTATTTAAGTATATACATACTGTGATTTAAATACAACATAAGTTCAAAATATATATGATACAGCTTTTAACACATCTAAAAATAAAATAATAAACAGTAAAAGTCATAATTGTCAGAGACATTTATTAAAACCTACCAGATCGACCACTTTCGTGAAAAACCAGGGTAACAAAAAACTGTTTGAAGCTTAGCATCTTTTTAATAAACCTTTTTCTTAAACGTAATTAGTCAAACTTTAGAGGGATGCAAATTGAACTAAGGACAGACTGCCTATTAATCGAAGAGTCAAAGCATTAACTTATCACACTAATATTGTGTATCATAATACTGATTCCCGCCTGCCCTTGTCACAGTATATTCTAAGTGCACAGAATCGTGCTCATTACTCACGCTAATTATAACGTAATGGCCCGACGAATTAATATCAAATGACAATGGATCTGTGTTTGTATTCAACCAAACGGCTCTCGTTTGAATAACTTCAAAAGGGACGAGTAAAAAATTTCTCCCACTCAAGTATATTTTGGTAAACCGACGCAAAACGAAAGTATTCTCTTTGAACTATCACACAAATTTTGAAATTCGCAATTTTGTGTCATGTGTGGTTTTTGTTACTTCTGGAAGCTGAAACCGCTGAACGGATTTGAAATGGTTTGTATCATCCTACCTACAATCAAAGACGACAATTAACACATCAGAGAAAGAAAGACACTAAAGCCAAAATTAACCAAAAACATGTATGAACGACGAAAACTCAATTTTATAACTAACCACATAACCACGGGTAGCTAATAATAATGTTAAATTAAATTTCCAATTTGCAGGGCCTCTATAAAATGTTTTTTGTATAAAATGATCTTTTTACAAAAAAAATGTTAACGAACCTGATTAAATTATGTAGTAAGTACTTACGAGTTTTTTGACAGTAACCTCTTTTGTTCTTTTATTTTTCATTTTTATGCTTATATACTTGTTTACTATGCAGCACCACCCGGTTTCAGAAAGTTGGGTCAAATTCCGACTAGTCTCCACAGTGTATTATCGTGTCGTCATAAATGAAAATGATAATTTATTTCCAATTTTGATGCGAAAATGAATGTTTAAATTATCGTCTCTTATTCAACAACGTTAGAATTTCAATAAATTTTTTAGTGTATTTGTAATCCCAATATTATTGTTCGCCCGTGTAGAATCGTCAAAGACACGTACAAAGCAAATAATTTTAGAACATTCACAGTGCTACGGAATAGTTCTACGAGCGTAGCAGCGTAGCTTTGGGCTACGAAACTACGAATGCTGATTAAAACGTAGTTGCAAAGTTTTTTTCAAAAACTATCACGTCCATACCGTACTACATAATACAACACATCATTACTGGTATTTTTCAGTGTGAATTTACTTTATATTGATGAATAGTTGTGTTAATGGAGAGTAGTAAACCTAATCATAAACACAGTAAAACATTTATCATGCTATATTAAAATTATGTCGTATAACCTGTGAAGTATTTGTATAGTTTAAAGCACAGTAGAAATTGTGGGATTGTTTAGAAAACAAATTCTATGTTATATGGGGTGAAAACTAATTCAAACTTTAAAACGATTGTTTTAATTGCTCAATGCTTTTGTCAGACCATCTGCGAAACTTGTGAGATAAAATTATTTTTTTTATTTTTTTCTCGAATATAAAGTCTTTTAAGATCAACTATCGATTACAATAAGTAAATAAGCTTGTTATTCTTTGGTATAAATCAATAAAGTTACGGGAAAACTAAGCTTAAGCCTTCGAGATGCTTATCACTGAGTGCTTTTTTATGTTTTCGACCTTTTATAAAAGAGTACCTAGGTATAGTAATCTCCCAACAACCATCACCTCTCGTCGCGTCGTTGAGAAAATAACATTCATCAGTATTTGACAGCGACAGAGACGAAACTCATCTCTAAAGCTTTCGACTAAAACAAATGTCTTGGCTATCAATCATGTATTTATTAGCAGGGCTCCGCAGTTGTTTATCTTATGGTGAAAAAAAAACATATGACACGATAATGGAGTACAACAAACCTCTCCAACTAGTCTAGAAATCTGGAATCTAGATCTATAGGTTAGCGTCGAAGCTTCTGCTGAAGCATGCTAATATATTTTCTGATAGAAGCACAATGCCAGTGAAAATTTACTGCAAGATACTCTCAGCGATTCGTTTTGTGACAGTAAATTATGAAACTCATCCATTCGGAAGTCCGAGGATGGTGCCAAAATTCTGCGTTGGATCGAGAAGTGGGTTTTGATGTGCCTAGCCAGTTTGTTTTTGTTTAATAGCTTGCTGAAATAAAAATATAAACAAAATTTATTATTTTTTTTAATGGCTGCTGATCAAAAGCCATTTTTCTACTAACCCGTTTTTCTAGTTGGGTGACAAAGCTAGACGGGTGCGCACCTGTCTAGCTTTGTCATCCAACTAGAAAAACGATCTAAAATACATATTACCATTATATCATAGACATAAAAGCTTTATATCTTTGATAGAAATGTGTATACAGCAGAAAAGGGTAACACTTTACAGCTTTAATAAATTCGCAGAATTTACCTAGATTGGAAATATACAACTTTTTTTGCACCAATAATTTTACCTAAAATCTCAATGGGCTAAAATGATTTATTTATTTATGGAAAACCAACAGCAGGAGATTACATTTCCCATATTAAATGCTACGTTGTTGCAAGTTTAAATCTGCTAAGTTCTTGATCTTATACATCGGTTGTCAGATTTATGCTTTTAATAAAACATTATGCCAAGTAAAGAAAGAAAATAAGTGGTAGGTAGTACAATAAGTAGTAGGCTTCATATAATAATAAAAAAAGGAGGTACAATGTCTGTGAAAGCCCTAAAAACAAGCTTTGTACCTTTATATGGCGCAGTGGGCGAAAGCCCGCCTGAGACGCAGAGGTTGCGGGTTCGATCCCCGCTGCGGGACAAATGTTTGCATGATCTGCAAATATTTGTTTCGTGTCTGGGTGTTTTCTATGTATAATATGTATGTATTTACAAAAAAAAATGTATCTATGTAGTTTATCAGTCATCTGGTTACCATCACACAAGCATTAAATTGCTTAGCTTGGGACTAGATGACGCCGTGTGAAATGTCCAAGGATATTTATTTATTTATTTATTTATTTATATGTACCAAAGAGCCGAGTGTTTTATGTAGCGCGAGAAAATATGTGTTATCTCAGAAAATATGAAACAACCTAAAACAACCCATATGAAAGCTATTCAGTTGTATTTCAATTTGCGTTCCGTAAAATTTGCTATTTCATTATTCGCAGGGACGTTTCCGCATTCTACCACAGTTTGGTTTACTGATGTCGGAACACGCGTGCGATTTGTTTCAAAGATTTTTTACAAAGTAAGCGAAAAGTTAATAGGTCTTTATACATTATATTAGCCTACTATGATGTATAAAGACCTATTTAAGACCTTAATTGTTGTTATTTCTTCTCAAAAAAAATACAGGAGCATGATGTCATGGCTGACGATTGAAACATTCAAAACATTGATCAATCCAGTATCACCGAAGAAAGCTTAGCCCCAATGGTATTTATTGTCCATACATCCCACGTGGGCTTGCTCGCTTAGGTATGCCTTGATTTAACCTCTTTTTTTTTATTTACAGGTGCATATAGAAACCAGTGGATGATGAGTCCAGTGTGATTGAAAATCACAGTATTTTCCGTGACTTTCACTCACCAGAAACGAAACAATTCAAAATGGCGATTATAATTGGTAAGTGTGGTAAAATTTCGTAGACGTTATGTACTTAGATAAAGTCTACGAAATTTCATATAAAAATTATAACAAAATATTTTTTTTATAGTGTTGTTATAATTAAGGCAAGTGAAACTTTTGAAATTATCACGGTTATTAACTTTATAAACACTCAGAAAATCATTATAAATACCCAGTTATACATATTACAAAGGTAAGTGTTTTTATTTCTTTCTAAATGTTCACTGAGTCGAAATCCGAAAACTCTACAATCACTTTTGCTTACTTTGACGTGTCTCACTTTGTTTGACTGTCTGACACATAAGCTAAGAAATAGATACTTAATAATTTCTCCTTTGGTCGAGTATAAAAGGAGTACATTACCAAGCTTTTAACGTTTCATGAGTTCCTAGGGGTGTCCAGTAGGACAAATGATTTTTGGTTTGCTCATCAGGTCGTGCGTATATCCGCACGGGGACGGTGATCCTGGTGATGGCTGGAGGCGCCTCCGCCAGGGTTGCTGGCAAGATGGGCGGCTACTCCAACAAGCAGCATGGTAAATATAGGGTTTACTTTACCCCTTCAGGGATTTAATTTCCAGAATTCCTTTCTTAGTGCACCCCTACATCATAAGAGGAATGTACCCTCCAAGTTTCATATATCTAGGACTTATGGTTTAGGCTGTGCGTGCATATTATGTATATCAGTGAGTCAATAAATCAGTGACGAAAGCCTTATATCTAAGAGATGATACTGATATTGATGCCTAGCTCTTAAACTACCTAATTTCGAGTTACGGCCTTCATAAATTATCCATTCTCTGATCTCGAAACGGAGTTCTATTGTTATTCAGTATCCTTGAACAAAACACATATTGGTAAAGGCAAATTGTATGTGTATTGATTCGTAGATGTACCTATTGTTGGGAAAATAATGGTTCTTGTTGGCAATTCGTTACAACTGGATACCGCAATTTCAATCTCTAGCCCAATAACAGCTTAATTTATCTTTGACATTAAACTATTTTACCTTCATTGTGTTTTTTCCTCCATGACAGACACCACAGTCCACAGTATAATAGACAATAGCATCTTGATTTCGTTTTCTGCCAAGTGGTAGAACAACTCAAACCATTTGACGAAGGACTATCTATTCAAGCGAAAAACAACCATTTCAAATCGCAATTAAGATTTATTGAAAGCTCTGTCGTTTCACAAAGTTGGCTGTTTTTAATATAATGGGTGGAAATTGTTCAAGCTAAGAACAAATTCAATCTTGGAAGTTTCAAGTTATATCAGTTTTTAAGGAGAAAAGTGTTATTTTTTTAATGCTGTTAATTATTTATTCGGGCCTCAGAAATAATGAATAAAACCAGGATTTCTCGGCTCTGGTAAAATATTTACGCTAAGCAGAAAGGGCAAACCGTAAGTCTTTCAATTGAAGGTTGACTTGAGTTCGCAAAATTCTCAGCATTGACATAGGGTTAAAGTAAAACATTTAAGGCTTCTGCGCTGTACGACTTCCCCATACAAACGTAATACCATAACCATTTGAAATTTGAGCATATCTTTAGCATATTATGCTATTATTCGTATTAGGATAGCATTTATCTAGGTTTCTGCCAGAAGCTTTTTTCAAAATACTTAGCTAAAGTGAAATTAAACCGAATCGCATTTTGCATATTTTTACATCATAGAAGACATGTTTTCTTAATATTTATATAGTATTAAACACTAGGATATTTTAAGTTTCCTTCTGTAAGAAACATAGCTTATATGGTCTAGTATCAGAAAAACAACACTGTGTGAAGAATAAAAACAATTTTCAGTCATAATTTTTGGGACTACGGGAGACAAGCAAATTCCTTGCAAAATAGCCATGCATACATTTTTAACCTTTTCTAACAGTGCGTTTGTGTGCGTGTGTCACGCACGCTCACGCACACAGATGCAAAATGACAATCACACCAAGATTTTGTCGTGTGTCGATGTTTGAACGCGCGAGTAATTGAATTTTGCCGAGCCACGTCGCCGGACTCTTAAGATAAAACAACTACATTTTCTCTTAATGATTTATTTATACGGTGTCAGGACGCAACCTGTACCTACACTTACTTGTACACTTATTTGTACCCGCAACCATTTATCGAATGTCTACGCAAATACGGCTCGAAAAAAAAATTAAAAGCTCTTTCTAAATGTGTAATTTCTCCCTGGAGAAAAAGGCAAATAAGGATCGCCTCTTTCCTATTTCATCGTCGGGTGTTGGTTTTCAGATGGAATTTATTTTTATCTCGTAGGTACGTGTAGAATAACGTTGGGTAACCTTAATTGTCAGCTCGCACGGAAAATGAAAAGGTTTCTCAGATTTTGTTACTAAGAAATCATGTATCTGCTGAAATTACATACTTAAATTGATGAAATTACATAAATACAAAATACAGTAGGTACCTATATACATTTTTGAATTTATATTAATAGTCAAATATATTTGAAGCAACTTAGCTTACTCCTACAAAGTGTACCTAAGCAAAACAAAAAGTATTGCCTACACTTCGCAGGTACAATTGTTAAATACCAGCTATAATAGGTATGCTTGCCTGGCAACTACCAATATAATATCACTCAGTCTATTCGGCATTTCACAGTGGACATGGCCAATATAGAGCAGACTAAGCCATGGGTCAAGATCTTTTCCATCTCCGGTCTGAACTTGATTATGTGAGATTTGATAACCTTATACATAATACAGAGGGCGTAAAGCAGCCACTTTTGGTATTTCACCTACTGTTGGGTAAGCCACCCAGGCACCCAACAGCTAGGTGAAAATGATGAAATGATGATGTTCAATGTCAGTCTTTTAAAACAAGATGCCTTAGCATCTTATCGGTGTTTTACATCATACTGTATGTCCATTACTTAACAACATTGTCATGACTTTGCAAGGACTAGGTACCAAATCTAGAGGCATTTATAACTGTTTGAAGGCAAGTGGTATGTGAGTATATATTTATTTATATAATCCTGACTTAGTTTTGTTTGTGTTACAACGCCCTAGTAGGTAACCCATCCAACCCAAACCCTCTTTTGACGAAACTAAACTTCTTAAACTTTAATTTCCGCCCATAATAGCTTCAATCAATTAAATAAGTAAGATTATATGAAATCTAAATATTTTTTACCGCGATCGTTATAGTTTTTCCAGAAAGGAAAGAAATGTCGAGAGTTAGACAGAAATATCGTTTTTAGAGTTGGCCCGTCGGTCATGACCCCACACTAGGAAACATTTGCGGTAATGCCAATAAAGAGAAATATCTCGACGCTCGTAGCGGTAACACGTCTGCGCGCGCACATTGTAAGTCAATTTTTTCCTGATGATGCTTCGTGTAGGGGCGAAACACGTGTCGAAGACCAGTAGGGTAGGTTTCTTCTCGAGTTTTCACTAGAGCTGCTCCCGGATTTACCCTGCCTAGCCCGGCAAAGGGAGGCTTGGCTGTTGGCAAGGGGGTGGTTGGGTGACCTTTGTGAAAACATCATGAGGAAAACTTTTTGGTTTAGAATTAAATTAGCGGAGGGTACTTACTAGATAATCTGAAAAAAAAAACAATATCTGAAAATAGACTTCCGCAAAGTCACGTCTGAATCAATTAACTAAATATTTATGTAGCTATTATAGGACAATTTGTCAACAATTTCAGTCAACAGTGCGTGTGAGGTAAGTGAGATGCCTTTCAGGCTTCTTAACACAGTTGAATAACTTGTTTGTTTTAACTTAGTCTTCCCTAAAATGCTGGCGAAAAACAGTAATCCTCATCTATAATACAATGTCGCCACATAACTCATCTCGGTTCTCTTCGCTCGGTGTCTGCTACGCAAATAAGGGGTTTTGATCTTGCAGCTCCGGATATCCATTGTTTGTTCAGGTAACATTCAGACTTTTGCTCAGACATTACGAAAGGTTAATCCAATAAATACATTCGTCTAGTGAGGGAAGCATCAAATCAGGGATAAAAACATTACCTACACAATCAAACCAAATTTCAGTAAGGTAATTTATTTTAAATAGCTTTTATATATTTCTATCAGCTTGATTTCTATAGGTAAACTCAATTTCAATGCCAATTAAGAAAATTAGAAGATTGGAAATTACCATAAGCTCATTTAACGTTCAAAATGATAGCCATTTATCAGATCATTTCCTTCCTGACAGCAGCTTCATATTTTTAATCAAAGTACCTACCCAAATCACATAAAAGTTCAGAAAGATATTGAGATCTACAGAGGTACTACATTGGTATGTAGGTAATAAAAAAGGTATTCCTTATTATGAGCGTGAAGAATTTTCGTGACTGAAATCGAGTAAATGGCTTCCATTTGCATCGATTTTTAATCTTAAAAGAATAAATAATACTTATGATTATCCCCCTTTTCCCCTGACAAGTAATAGATACCTACTTTAAGACTGGGTCAGATATTGTTCTATTGTTCGTATTATTCAACAAATAATATTGTCTTTCTTTACATTCTTTACAGGAAAGTCAACCAGTGGTATAAACGAAGAAATAATTTGGATCAGTATAAGTATGGCGATCGCGATAGCAGTACTTATAGCCATCGCTCTCTGCTACATCTTGAAGGAGAAGTGTTCGAAGCGAAAAGCTTATAGAGAACAATCATGACGATACAAAGAGGAGTTCGCCAAGCATGCTCTAGCGGACTCCCTCACCGAGATTGACTTTCCCTCTTACACTCTCTACCCGCAATACTCACCCGACGGCAAAGAATACTACTACAACTTTCATCGCTTCTCATACCTTAGAAACAGCTTCAAACTGCCCCCAAAGGATTACCCGAAGGATTTGTGCAAGGATTTTCCAAAGGACTTCGCTGCAGACTTTCCTTTAGAAAAAGACTACCTTGAAGACGATTATCCCATCAAAACTAAACAAGAGATTTATATAAATGCATAGTGGAATATTTCAGTATTACCTAAACCAATTTACCTACTTATTGTAACTTTCAACGGATTTTAAAACGCTCCGTTCACTGTGATAGTAAATTTTGATTCGCTGAAGAAAATCTCGTTCAATGAACTTTGAGCTACTTTTTGCTTTATTTCAGAAGTTGAGCAAGTTTTGTTTTCCTGAGGCGTAACTAGGTACCTAGGTACCTACCTACCTACCTAAATAGTTTTTCGGACTGAAGGCAGTATCTATTTGCAGAGGCTTTGTGTGGCTTCGTAATATGTAGTTAAGTACAGGGAAATCACATTACACTTCAATCTCCGAGTTTATGAACATGGGAACTAATAGGATAGGGTGCGCCTATAGCTGGATGAAACTATGAAATTCCACTATGTATGACTCTAATACGAACCTCTAGATTTAGTATCCAAACGTAAGCTAAAAAAATCTTTTTGTTCTTAGGTAGATACTTACATATTTTTACAGATTTTGTCGTAGGTACCAAAGAACAAAAAAAACAACAGTTAAGTACCAACCTGATTAGCGAGCGTGTGCTCATTTCATTAACATCCTCATCCAGATGGTATAATACTTACTTACCTAATTTGTCAGCTAAGGTAGTATAGGTATAGCTCGGTCGTTGTCAACTCATCCGGTAACAGTCACCTGAAACTTGAGAATCGATTTGTAATTGAAAACTTACTTCGCGTCGAGACTTCAAGAACCGTCACAAACTTCCAACTTTACGAATAAAGGCACAAATGAGAATATGGAGAAACAGGTCGAGGATTTAAACTAAACTACTTGTAGCATTAAAAATTTCAAATAAACTTTGTATTTATTGTAGAAATTAGGTACTTACCTAACTCGTACCCCTTAGGTAGGTACCTAACTTGATCCTAAGCTAAGCTGTGCTTGCCTTAGGTAGGTACATTAAGGTAGGTACCTACTTACTTGAGTTTCAAGAGTTTACATTTTCATGGTAAATTAAAATGTTCATAGATATAAAGTTAGCTAACTGATTTCAAATATATTTTAATATGTAAGTAGGTACCTACCTACTGTAATTTTATCTTGATGTTCTTAAATTTGATATTTTTCATAGAAATCACTAAAACTAACCTTAAAATATCGTTACCATAAATAAAAAGTACCTACCTACATAGGTCCACGATTAAATTAGAATTGTGTATTTTAAATACAGGAATTTTATAAAATATATACTTAATAAATTGTAAAATAAAATAATGTAAGTAGGTGATATCTTTATCACATGTATGTATACCTACCTATAGATATAGATAGATGTCTCTATGAATGTTTGGGTAGCTTAGCTATAATAGGTTATGTATGTACTTACCTAGGTAATAGGGTTCTTAAATATCTGAATGAGTTTAAAAATAGAACCTACTTAAATAACGATACCATTGTAAAGACCAACATAGGAATAATAAAGAAAATATAAATAAATAGAGTTATATTCTATTATTCGAAGATATAGTTACCCTACCTACCTTTTTATTTTTCCAAAGAGAATAATGCGATTAATATTAAGTAGGTACCTATACAGGGTGTAAAAAGACGTCTACCGAAAACGAAACGGGGTGGTACAGCACCCCAAAAGACATCTAAAGAAACATTAGTTGTCTGAAAAATGACCGCGGGCGATCGATGACCGCGGGCGAGATCAGCTGTTCGCTGTCGTAACGAGCGTACTAAGCTATGCGTAATACTGCTGTTTCTTTAATTTACTTGTTTATTTCCTTTATTAAATGATCTAATTAGGTGGAAATGGTCTTATTATGTTGTACGATGTGTATGTAACTAAAAAAAAAATAGAAAATATTTAAGGTAAAAAAAAAAAAAAAAAATGCAACCCATCAGTTTTCGGTAGTAGTCTTTTTACACCCTGTATATATACCTACTCGTAATGCGATATCGTGAGTAGGTACCTACCTACCTACACGACATATTATAGTACTTATGGATTTTTCTTGATGATTGGGAATGATTTTTTTTCAAAAAAAGCCCTATAGGTAGGTACCTAGGTACTTAGTTCAACCTTAGCAATAAACTTATCTAGGTATGTAAGTACCTATCCAATGAGGAGATAAAAAAATACCTAAGTACTAAATATTGATAAGTATAAGTACCTCGACTTAAGTAAGTAAGTACCTAAGTAATTATGTAGGTAGGTAGCTATACTTATCCATTATTTGTTTTAGTTTAGGTAAGTACCTACCTAGTTTATAAACAAATCTCTGTCACTCGTATCGTCGCGATGAAATCGCCGGGTGTAGACGATCCCCTATAGTCTTTCCAATCGTTTATTTAACTTTTGACAGATCATGCACATAAAGTTTTATAATAATTTTTGATACAATGTACCTACTACAGGGAATACTGTACTGTCATGGACGGGATCCGCCCACTTAGAGATGTTTCATTCGTAATTAATGACAACTGGTTTTGAAATAAATCGATTATCGATTATATTAAAACATACAATATAAATATAAAATATAAATAAATATCCTTGGACATTCCACACGGCGTCATCTAATCCCAAGCTAAGCAATTTAATGCTTGTGTTATGGTAACCAGATGACTGATAAACTACATAGATACATTTTTTTTTTTAAATAATACATATTATACATAGAAAACACCCAGACACGAAACAAATATTTGCAGATCATGCAAACATTTGTCCCGCAGCGGGGATCGAACCCCCAACCTCTGCGTCTCAGGCGGGCTTTCGCCCACTGCGCCACAGAGGTCGACAATAAAATTATTTTGCATTAAAATGCCCTAAATGTCTCTGTTGTAAATGTTGTAATGCATAAATAATTTGCGTAATGAAAACAGTTCCATGGGATCGAATTTATTCGCTGAAAATTAATGAATCTAAAATAATCGTTTAGACTTACTGTAGTTGGTTCAAATAAAAAACATGTGAATGAACTGCGGTACCTACTTGTAATGAAAAGGTGCAAAATGTTGATATTCATAGTAAATAATGAGTGTGTTAAATCGATTAAAACTTCTTCATGAATAAAATCGATCAATAAAATAAATCGAATCGGTAACGGGTCAGGGTATCACTATTTGAGTCAGTATTACAGCTGTCAAAAGTTAAATAAACGGTTGGAACGAGTATAGTTAGTACCTAGGTACTTAAGTAATATTCTCATCAATTCATCATGTTTGTTTAACAACTACCTAAATACCTACCTACCAAGTCTAAGCACATTTACTACCTACTACTTAAGTACTTTACCTACTTTACTTAGGTACTGATAAAAATAAAAGGACATTTTTACATCGTTGAAAGTCGCATATAAAATAAGTTCGTTCGTAAGTATATGCAAGTGGCCATACTCTGGTGCCATACTCTGCCGTCATGGCTTAACGACTTTAAAAGCCGGGACCGACAATGCCCTACGAAGCACCTCATTATGAAACAGATAAAGCCTCATTTACAGTTTAGGGTTCAGCCTCGCAAATAAATCTTCTATAATCTACGAACATCTCAACGCTGATTCAGGAGCCATCCCATTCCTCACGCACGTCCCTGGCTGAAGTAGGTACTTCAATCGGAAGGTAGGTAGGTACCTACATAATAAAAATGATGTAGTAGTATCGTCTACGATTGTAAAATTTTGTTAAATTTTCATAACTATTTGTGGAAACTTTTAATTGGCCTTCTCCACTATGATATGTGCCCTGCATGTATTGTATCTTTATAATTAACTAACCTTGTACCTACATAGCTGTAAGTTTTCATAGAAGAAATAAAATAAAATAAATAAATAAAATGTTAGTAACTCAGCAGATACTAATACATAGGTAGGTACCTACCGACAAATACAACCTAAAAACATACAGTGGTAGGTTGTACCTACCAACACCTCAACTTGATTAGACCGTCTTTACCCCCCCAGTGTGTGCTGTAGGTACTGTGGGACTGGTATTCTTGGGTACGTACCGACATCCGTTTGCTTTGTCATGCTTTGTTATGCAATTTGTTTTCTAAACATTACGTAGGTAGGTAATGTGTAAGTAGGTACAATCGCATACATTTTATAATAAGTACTTACCTAGTTACTTATCGAAATACCTACACATATAGGTACGTTACGTTCGATTTTCGCCGCGCGGCTAGTCGCTAGTCGCTTCACAAATCGCTTCATTCGCTTCCCATACCGGCCGCCCCGCGGAGCGCATCGTTAGCCCATTTACTTACCTACTTACTCTTTGCTTACTTACACGAGTGACTTGACTTTAGTCACCCACCCGTGTTTTAAACGATCGTTAGTGCATCATGCATGGATAGTGAACGCGAGTAGGTTAGGTACCTACCTACGTATTGTTACCCACCCACCCACGAAGAGAGAGGAATGCATAATATATTTTTTGTACCTAGGTAATTTAAATTTATTTTATACTATAAAACCTTTATGTACATATCTAGGTATTTCTGTCCTCGACTGTATTTTCGTCGGTGGGTAATTTTTATAAAGACAGGACCATTGAAGTAGCCGTAGCAGTGGCGTAGTGGTAGCAGTACCTAGCTAGTCGATAAAAAAAAACAACGTCCTGTCGATTTAGGATTGTGTTGTGTCGCTGGCTCTCGTGAAGTGAAACGTCAAATGAAACAACCACACATTACGTCAAATTATCAGATGGATGGAGTGTGGTCTGCAAAGTTCACAATGGGTTATCAATACTGATAAAATGAACCTCTGTTTGTGAAAGAAAAACGCGTCTTTATACTTATTTGTGAGAACACTCAGTTAAATAATCATCAAAATGCGCAATAACCTTGCAAAAACTGGTTTTTATGCCTTAACTCGAAAGTACAGTAGATTTTCATCGTGTTCTATGAACCATCAGCTGACTGCGATACAGACAAAAATAGACTCTAAGGTAAGTGTTTTTTGTTTGTTATCAATTAGTAAACAAGCAAGCGTTTTTTGCTGCATTGAACTAACCTGTGCGTGCTCAAAGCCATGCCTGCTGCATTTATTGTAGGTATAGGCTACAAGAGTGCATTGTGATTGTGATAGCAAACATAATAATAACTATTATTAGGTCCATTAGTAAGTCGTGCCAAAACAAAATCATAAAAAAAATCCACTGTCGCGCTTTTTTCAAGTAAGTAAATCATTGTATTGTACACTTTCATTTCACTTGTTGTGGAAAAATACACGTTCTGTCGCTGCCTCGCTGGTCGTTGATTTGATGCAATAGAATTAGGTACTTAGCAATAAAATTAACCAACTTGTATTTGTGATTGCACTATCTTGTTATCAGCATGAGGTCAATGCTTGTTTTGCAAGTAACTTGTTCTGTTCAGTTATAAATCGAACTTCAAAAGGTTAGGCCACATCCTATAAATAGTATAACCTTTTAATTTGATTTAACATTTGCTTCAGAATTTTTATCCAGTAAGATATTTACATAGAACTGGTATGATGAGTAGCCAAATCATGAATGGAAACCTGTGGGATACGGATCCGGAGCTGTTTGGTCTGATCACGAAGGAGAAGAGCCGTCAGAGAGCTGGCCTTGAGATGATTGCCTCTGAAAACTTTACATCAATCCCTGTCCTGCAATGCCTGAGCACATGCCTGCACAACAAGTATTCCGAAGGGATGCCCAATCAGAGGTTAGTTCCTCTCTCTTTATTCTTTATTGTACACAAGAAAAAATACAATTAAAAAAACTAAATTAAAAGGCATGTACAAAGGCAAGCTACCAAAGTTCTTACCAAAGAGCTTACTAATATTTCAGTACTTAAGTACTCTTTTCAATTTAAATGTGGTTCCAAATTCAAAAAGCATTTAGGTACTTATTCAATAAACTGATAAAAAAAATATGAGAGATGCGTAGATTAGTCCTAATCTGCTGATCAATTTCAGTTTTAAAAAGTGCTAAAGATAATCCTGGTTTAAACTCAATTAAAATAAAATAAGTAATAGATACTTAGGTATATTAATAGTAAGTAGTAGTAAACTAGTAGTAAGTAGTAGTAAACCCCAGAGCCAGAGTGGTTATTTATATGTAGTATGACTATGGCAAGATATCTTCTTAGCCTAGTTGCACCCACTGCTGGGTATAGGCCTCCTCTAATGGCGCCACTCAGTTTGATCCTATGCAATCCTCTTCCATGCTTTAACAGCAACTTAAACAATGCCATCAGGCTGGTGGTCTGCCTCCTGGTATAACTTATGTATTAGACTCAAATTTAAAATAAATCTGTTAATTCTAACCTGTTTCAGATATTATGGAGGCAATGAGTACATTGATGAGATAGAAATATTAGCACAGAAGCGTTCCTTGGAAGCCTACAGACTAAACCCTGAAGAGTGGGGTGTGAATGTTCAGCCATACTCGGGTGAGAATAATCATAATAAAATAAAATGTCAGATTAGAGTAAATATAAAAATAGATTGACCATGCTCAAAAATAAATTTGAAGTAGGTATATTCAGAGCTAAGTGGTAGGAATTATTGAAAAAATGCCTACTAATAACTAGCAAAAAGAAACGAAGATAATTTCAAGTTTCACAGAAAAAAATATTTTATATGTGTTTCCAAAATTTTCAAATTACCTATAATTTATAATATTAGCACATTATACAACCTCATTTGAATATGGAATACAAAAACAATAAAATTAGGATGCATTCAAGAAACTAATTAATTCATTTGTTTGATGGTTCCACTGATAGCAATGTATTTTTATTGCTGCACATTTTAATTAACCTTATCTTGAGGCAAACAATGTATTTATCCAATAAGTAATTATGGTAAATTATACTTTAATAATTTCTTACTTCAATACCACACACTTTAAACAGGTACCTACAATTGTTGGTATCCACTCATATTCATATTAATACATTCATTTACATGTCTAGAAGCCTCTTACTCTTATTTTGAATTAGCTGCGCCCGTGGTGTTACCCGCGGTGAGTAGTACCTGTTCCCGTGGGAATACCGGGATCAAAAGTCCTTTTTTTTAAATCCAGCAATCCTGGTACCTTTCATTCAAAACCGTCCAATGAATGTGGAATAAAAACTTTCTAATATTGTAGTATAAAGGAGGTTTATTCAGCTGTAAAGACTATGACAAAAATTTTACCTATTATCTCATTTGAATGGGGTAATGTTTGACAACATAGACTTTTCTGTCTCTGAAAAAACATAAAATTGCTGGTGCTGGTTAAAGTCGCTATGACAGAAGTCTACACTTCAGGCGGCTCATAACTCCGTCTAAGCAGTTCATACGAATTCATTTGTCACTTTAACATACATATTATAATACACGACAGTTCTTTGACGCAATGGTTTGAAAACCTTTACCTACTCATTTCAGGTTCGCCAGCAAACTTCGCCGTGTACACGGGAGTAGTAGAACCACACGGTAGGATCATGGGACTTGACTTGCCTGATGGCGGCCATCTTACCCACGGCTTCTTCACCGCCACCAAGAAGATATCCGCCACATCCATCTTCTTCGAAAGCATGCCGTACAAGGTAAAACCCATTATTACTGTTCCTATTTTCGGTTAAAAATCTCCTGAGATAACCTTAGAATATATACTAAAATATCATCCGTTTTGCATGTATTATTTAGAATGAGATACCTTGAAGGTATCACTATGCGAACTACTATCACTGAAATGTTTTTAAAAGCTATAACTTCTGATCAAATGAGAGTCCAATTGTTTACACATAACAAAAGACTGATGATAATCCAATTGATTTGACGACGAGGACAAAGTACCTATACCTAGTATTAACCTTTTCTTATCCTCAACTAACATTTCTCGACCTTGATAGATCTTAAAGAGCCTATGCACACCACGTTTTTCGAACGCGCAATCACTGCGCGTTTGTATTGATAATAACGCAAATGAAACACGCAGTTACTAAGCGTTTGTATGGATACAGCAGCCGCATGCATTTTGTTCGGCACTCGTTTATATCGCGTTTGTTTGTATCCATACAAACGCGCAGTAGTGGCAGGTGACGCGCTAAACAAAATCGCACAGTAGTTGTGCGTTCGAAAAACATGGTGTGCACAGTCTCTTACATCATTAAAATAACAATAATGATAGCCACACCCGTTTGTAGTAACTCACGTAAATAGTTTTACTTATTTACTCACTTGACCTCATTGTTGTTTTGACCTTTGGGCATATAGTTAGTGTAGATAAAAGATGATAGGACAGTCAGTACAATGTTACAGGATTGTTATGAGATATTAAGTACTTAATGATATTCTATCATTTTCCTATTCTACTAAGCACGTGAGTAAATGGAATGGATAGGGACTCCCTTTTCCGCATTTAGACTCAAAGGTGGTCCTTTATGCGTGAGAAACGTGGGTAAAGTAACAAAGACTTTTTGTGGGTTTATTTTCCTCCTCTTGATACCTACATAAACCTTTAAAATTATCTCGAATCACATGAATATCTCAGAAAATTTTCAGAGAAGAAAGTAAATGTTTTGAATTAGGTAAATCAAATGATAATATATTTACCAACATTATAAATTAAAAATCTTTCTTAAACTTTCGAATCCGGCGGGATTCAAACCCGCGATGATACAAGCGATCGTGACTAAGCCGGACTGCCGTACCACTCTACCAGGGAACCCTTATATGCCAGAATGAAATTATAAGTAAGATAATTTCGGTTACACCATCGAATAAATATCTAGTGTGGTTTAACACTATAAAATAAAAAACTTTACAAACATCGTTTGTAAAGTTTGCTGTAGAATATTACAGTACAGTACAATGAAACAAGTGTCGAGGTATCTATTGTGTCATCATCATAACAAAAGTTTCTTTAAACAGCGTTTGAAATTGATCCCTTCCTTGTTTGTTTTCTTCGAATACTTCAATAGTTTTCTTGTGAAAGAGTAACAAATATCCATACATCTATAAAACATTTTGCATTTATAATATTAGCACAGATAAAAGAATACATATTAGTGGGATTTATAACATCAGTCAAGTTAGACCATTATCTTCAGTAGAATCTTAAACTAGGAAATCATACATAATATATATATGTAATAGTATATAATATATGTAACAAAATCATATTTTTTACCAGGTCGACCCTAAAACAGGTCTGATCGACTACGACAAGCTAGCTGAGACCGCTAAGCTATTCAAGCCGCGCCTTATAATCGCCGGCATCAGTTGCTACTCGCGCTGTCTCGACTACAAGCGGTTCAGGCAGATCGCGGACGAGAACGGCGCTTACTTGCACGCGGATATGGCTCATATCTCTGGACTCGTGGCTGCAGGTAAGAAGCAATACTGGATAGCTCTATCATGTTGCTTACGTAATCTCAACTACAAGCGATTCTGGCAACTAGAACGGTGTATACTTGCACGCAGTTATGGCATAAATCTCTAGATAAATCATACGTGCTTCGTAACACCACGGACGATGATTCAGCGTCCTTGGTAACTACTCTAAATTTTTACTTAATCTCAACTACAAGTGGTTCAAGTAGATCGTCGAGGACAGCATTCATGCTAATATAACGCATATCTCCGGACTTGTCCCAATATGTGACAGACTAATGCTTTGAAGCTCAGAGTTTATAATCGCCGATAACATGTTTCTTAAGTAATCTCGTCTACAAGCTGTTCAGACAGATCGCCGACGATCGTTGCTTACACGCACAAGCTGCAATAAAACTGTAATTAACCATAAAAGGTAATCTTTAAAAATCTTCTGAGAAATAAATAAATATCCTTGGACATTCCACACAGCATCATCTAATCCCAAGCTAAGCAATTTTATGCTTGTGTTATGGTAACCAGAATATCTGTGTATAAATATTTGACTGTAATTTTTTGTGTCTTCCAGGTGTGATCCCCAGTCCGTTCGAATACTGCGACATTGTGACCACAACTACCCACAAAACCCTTCGCGGTCCGCGCGCCGGCGTCATATTCTACCGCAAAGGAGTCCGCTCAGTGAAGGCGAACGGACAGAAAGTCTTGTACGATATAGAGAACAAGATCAACCAGGCTGTGTTCCCTGGATTGCAAGGCGGGCCGCACAACCACGCGATTGCCGCTATCGCCACCGCTATGAAGCAAGCTACCACACCCGAGTTCAAAGAATATCAAATACAGGTAAATATCGTCGTTGAATATAGTTTTTTATACCTAAAGGGAGTTCAAGTTACATACTTAAAGGGATTTTCCAATTGTTGATGGGGTGGGTTACTTAGGCTTAAGCTAAATCCCAAGCACTACATTGATGGACCAGTAAGGCATCTTTCTGTTGTTTATCTAGTGAAGACGAACCATTTAGTTTTATAAAGAGAACCAAATAAAAGATGGATGGACTGAAAGGGGATGACATGAGTAAGGAAGGAGTGAGTACTGAGCTGACTGATTAAGAGAAATAGAAGTAAAGACGTGACAAAGTTGTGTTATTCCTATTAAGACGTTTTATAATCCTAGCCTAACCTACCTATATTGTTCCTGCAGGTGATAAAGAACGCTCAGCGTCTCTGCGAAGGTCTAAAGTCCCGTGGCTACGCGATCGCAACAGGAGGTACCGACGTGCACTTAGCGTTGGTGGACTTACGTGCGGTTGGTTTGCCCGGCGCATGCGCGGAACGTGTGCTCGAACTCTCCAGCGTTGCTTGTAACAAGAATACCGTGCCCGGCGACAAGAGTGCATTGAACCCGAGCGGTATACGTCTGGGTAAGTACCTAGATACTGATTATCTTACTGCCATAATATTAAGTATTATGAGTTTAATACTATCAAAGGGGATTTTGGTAATTTAAGTGTCAAAATTCCCAAAATTCCATTTAAAGGTCATTTTGACACAAAGCCCCAGTTTCCATATTATTATGTTTACTAGCTGCGCCCCGCGGTGTTACCCGCGGTGAATAGTTCCCTTTCCCGTGGGTATATTTAGATCAAAAGTAGCCTATGTGTTAATCCAGGATATAAGCTATCCTGGTACCAAATTTCATACAAATTCGTCCAGCCGTTTGAGCGTGAAGGAATAACAAACATTTGCACACACCTACACACAAACTTTTACCTTTAAATCTATCTGTGGTCTTTCCAAAAATTTCTACTGACAATTTCTGGATAATTCCGGTTTTTGTTTTACTAACAGACAATTTCACAATATTTTTTCTTGTTTGCGTAGGTAAACGACATCTTGGTACTTATTAATATGATATCTTCGTCAGTAAAAGATTATTTACTGACGAAATATAGTTAACTCCGGTTTTTGTTTTCTAAAAAGCAATCTAGTTTTTATTTGTATGTGATGTCATAACCTTCCCACTTATTATGATACATTACTTACTACTACTTTTGTGTTACAGGTACACCTGCTTTGACCACAAGAGGCCTGAAAGAAGCTGATTTTGATAGAGTAGTTGACTATATCGATAGAGCGCTTAAATTAGGCACAGAAATCACCAAAGTCTCTGGCCCTAAGGTGGCAGATTTCAACAAAGTTATCAACGAAAATGCCGACTTTAAGTCGAAAATATCTAAACTTAAGGAAGAAGTAGAAAACTTCAGTGAATCATTCCCTCTACCAGGTTTCGAAAAGTACTAATTTCTGTTAAGTAATTAGTGCAGAAATTACAGAGAAGCATTTATCATGACTACAAAGTATACAGCAGGCATCAAACCTGCTACTTCCTAAGTATGTGATTTGTTTGCTATGTATTATTGTAAGCAAGTGCCTTTTATAATCTTTAAAATTGTCTTTAAGAATCTCTTTATAGGCATTCCAATTGCCAGTTATATTATGTCTAATTGTGGGCAGCATTTACAGAGAAGCATTTATCATGACTACAAAGTATACAGCAGGCATCAAACCTGCTACTTCCTAAGTATGTGATTTGTTTGCTATGTATTATTGTAAGCAAGTGCCTTTTATAATCTTTAAAATTGTCTTTAAGAATCTCTTTATAGGCATTCCAATTGCCAGTTATATTATGTCTAATTGTGGGCAGCATTATTGATAAGGTAAATGTTTAATAAATATTTCGAGTTATATAAGTTTTTAATTTAATGGATCAGAGTGTTGGGCAATGAAGAAGACGAATGAAAGGAGAGTGTATGCTACTGAGATGCGAATGTTAAGATGGATGTGTGGGGTGACACGTTTGGATAAAGTATATAAAAGTAAATGAGTATACAAGAAAGTTTGAAAGTGGCGCACCGAAAAGTTGCGGAGTGCAAGATTATCATCTTGCACATCTTCTCACACCTCTAGTGTGGAAGAAGAAAACATGTTGTGCTGACCCCACTTAGCGTGGGATAAGGGCAGGAGAATGATGATACTTATATTAAGATTTTATTTTCAATTGTTTCTAATGTATAGGTATGAATGATTCGTTCATGTGTATAGGTATAATATAAGTTTTATCTCAAGCCTATTTTCGACACATGATTTTAAAAGTCATAATTAAGGCTTAAGGATATTTAAAAAACCCATGGGAAAGATTCGTGCAATTTGAAGCTTTATTTACCACTCTAAAGTAGATAATGAATTTGAGAAAGCATGTAAATTATGAGTAGGTACTTGACTTTTCCTAAACTACTACAAGGCAAAGGTTGGAAAATACTCAATTAAATATAATCATGATAGAGTATTAATTTTTCTGTAGGTACACTAGGTACCTTGATAAAAATGATAGTTTGAAAATAATTATAGTACTATTATGCTACCTTGTGGCACACCATTTTTGAGATAAAAGTGCATAGAAAACCAATTACTAAAACCCACCTAATAAGATTATTGGGATCAGGTCAGCCTTCTGTGAGTCGAAAATGGATACGAAAATCATCGGTTACGGTTCATATCTTTGCAATAAATCGATATGCGTTAGCATCCTAGTAGTCTGTGAAATCGATTTACAAAAACGATGTTTAGCTATCTGTGGAAAATATTCAATGTTTCCGTTCATTTGCGAATAACTTTCTTCATTCATTCATTTTAACCATTCGTTCGATATTTTTGTGAAAATTGGGTTGTTTTGTGTGAAGTGGAACAAATAAAATCTAATTACATTTACAAGTGCAACTAAATGGAATAATTAGGTTTTATTCGCTATGCCGACAATGTCCTGACGGAAATACCAATTAAAGTGTTGTAGGAGTCTATTTAGGCGACGACCTTGTGTTCTCAAACGTTGTTATTTTAGCTGGCAAATCGACGAAAAGTGGAAACGAATACTAGATGGATTCTTGACTTATTGTAGTGCTATGTGATATTTACCAGAAGGCGCGTTACAATTTGATTGGAGTGTGTACGGCAGTGATGTTTCAAGTTGCGTGTGGTAAATACCACCTGGAGCTCAGACGAGGAGTCGTTACTCCACGATGACTATGTACCCGTCACCCGGAGCGGCCGCAGCGCCTCAGCAGGCCACTGGCCAGGTGGCCAATGGAAGCACGACTTTGCCTCGATCGCATCATCAAAGAACTGGTAAGTAAAGTCTACAGTTCCCGCACACGTTAGACAAATACATACGCACCAATAGAATAAAAAGAACGATAATTCTAAGCTGCATCACTTGTTGTGTTTAGATATATTTTCAGTGTTTGATTACAATTGTTTAGGTCGACCCCCAGCAGCGCCTAAGTCATATGATTACCTTCTTAAAGTTTTGCTAGTGGGAGACTCCGATGTGGGAAAACAGGAAATTCTCCAAGACCTGGAAGATGGCTCCGCAGATTCCCCTTTCTGCAGCGGGAGCGGTAAGTATTGTTAGTATTGATTTCTTTACCTTTTTATCTACTTGCTTAAAACATAACACCCCTGAGATACAGATAATTTTTCAAAACTGTAATTGTGTGTAATAATGTAGAAAATATTGGTTTCATAATTTTTTTGCAATAGTACCTATTAAAAAAAAGAAAAGTCTGATACATACTTATCAACTTTCTAATATTGACACTCGTTGAAGTAATAAGTGAAACCAGCTGTGACACTAATAACATCCCATCACTAACAGGACTCACTCATGATATACACATAGGTACTATTGTTTGTAAAATGTATATGATTTGCAGATAAACTGATAGTCAACAATGACTTACTGATAAACAAACACAACAGAATTCTGTTTGTGCTTGCAATGTAGCAAAGGTATTTTTCACAGTGTGATTTTAAGATAGTATACATACATAGTTTAATATTTTTAAGTTTTAGAAAAACTTATTTGATTTCACTGTTTTTGTTTAAATTGGTTATTAAAAGGATTATTAAAATACATTTCCAGTCCATCAATAACCAATAAAAGCAGTGGCCATTGGAATGGAGAGTTATTAGCAGTAAATCTATTTAAAGTTTTAGCTAAAGCGTCACCTATGGAAAGTCCATATTCAGATATTAAAAATCATTTATTAAAAATCAATATGCTCACATCTAAGTTAAACCATTCAAACCTACCTAATAAGATTTCCCTATCCACAGCATATAAAACTACAACCATCCTCCTCGATGGTAAAAGGGTGAAGCTGCAGCTATGGGACACCTCCGGCCAGGGTCGGTTCTGCACCATCATCCGCTCCTACTCCCGAGGAGCCCAGGGTATCCTGCTTGTGTATGACATCACCAACAAATGGTCTTTTGACAGCATTGACAGGTGGCTTGAGGAAGTTGAAAAGGTAACGAGAATTTATAAGTCATTATTTAGAGTTTTGCTTAGTAGAATAATTATAAGACTGCATTATGTATAATATACTAAATGAGCGAAACAGTGGGCAGGTGCTAGTAACTAAATTGATGTCAATTGTTTAAAATTAACTGCTATGTGCCTTACTTGTGCATTCATTCTTTGTGAAACCTATTGTGTGAATCAGATCAGTGCATGAGAAGTGTAACATGTTTACTGCATTTATAAAATACTTACTAATTGCAATATTAATTAAAGAAGATTAAACGAAGAAGACGTTTGGTGGCAATTAAAATAACTATGAGCTTTCATTTGACGACCTCTGTGGCGCAATGGGCGAAGGCCCGCCTGAGATGTGGAGGTTGCGGGTTCGATCCCCGCCACGGGACAATAAAATATGTTTGCATGTTCTGCAGATATTTGTTCCGGGTCTGGTTGTTTTTCTATCTATAATAATATATGTATTTACAAAAAAACTTGATCTAAGTCATCTGGTTAAACTAATTTGATAGCACTAAAAATGTTTCATAACAATTGAAATAAAGAGGATGGCATCAATGTTAGTGCTGTAAATTAGTTTAGTTTAGTTTTTGCGACATCTGAATTGACACCATTCATTCTTTGCCTATGACTAACAGGACGCTGTAGTGCCTGGGACATTGTTGAGATGGAATAAGCTTGCCCAGCACCTAAATCATCCTTATTCGGTGATATCCAGGAAAGAATAGGAAAGACAATACGTGTAGGGCTGACTAAGCCGCCGATTTCCTCACGACGTTTTCCTTTACCGTTTAGAGCTCAAGCTCAAGCTTTGGGATTGCCAAGCTTTTCTCTTGCTTTTGCCATTCTCCATATATTTAAGAAAAAAAATATTCATCTAGTCCCAAGCTAAGCAATTCAATACTTGTGTTATGGTAACCAGATGACTTTAAAGAGACAGGATTACATGTAAATACTTTATCATTGTTCCAGCATGCACCAGGAGTGCCGAAAGTACTAGTCGGCAATCGACTGCACCTCGCATTCAAACGGCAAGTGCAAGAGAGAGACGCAGAATTGTATGCAGCTAAGAATAGAATGGCGTTCTTCGAAGTCAGTCCTCTGTGCGACTTCAACATAAGGGAGAGCTTCTGTGAGCTCTCACGAATGGCCTTGCATAGGAACGGCATGGAACGACTCTGGAGGAGCAATAAAGGTACAAATTACATTGTAATTTTTCAGTAGGATCGGTTTGAAACATCATAAGGGATATTAATAAATACATGGACACGGGGTTTTATCGCGATATTTACCTTATTTGTTGAAGGTAATTAACGCGATAAATGCGTGATTGCAAAAGTTTAAGAAAAACATCTTAAGGGGTATTTTACTTTTAGGTAAGTAAGTAGGCATAAAAAGGTAAGACGTACTTTTTGTTAAAATGGTCATCCATTACGAAATTCTTAAAAAGAAATGAAAGTCCCTAGTTTTCAAATCAATCAATAAGGCCCTTTTGCCATCTCATTCTATTGACATTAATTTCATAAGAAAAATATTGAAAGACTTCGTAAATTGTTACAAAGTTTTAAAAAAGTAGCTAAGGTTTGATTAGATCTTAGTTAGGTTCAGTCACATAGAAAATGTACGTCGTGTGCGTGTAACGGGATCTTAAAACACAAGCACTATCAATAACTAGTTCTAATCAGTATTCGTAATCAATTAAACAACTGGATTTTCCTTCGTGGGAAAAGTAAATCTACTCCCGTAGCAAGTGACAATGACGATAAAGAAAAGCGATAGAATATCTTTAAATGTAATGTGTCGTAAGCATAAAACTGAGCAAGTTTGTTTTACCTTTCCAAATGATATTTCTAAGAAATACAGCAATGAAACTTTTTGTTTCAGTCCTAAGTCTCCAAGAGCTCTGCTGTCGGGCGATAGTAGCTCGCACCTCCGTATACGGCTTGGAGAGGCTGCCACTACCCACAACCCTGAAGTCCCATCTCAAGTCGTACGCCATCTCAGCGGCGCCCAGTCGTCACCGAGCTCGCACTACAAAGCACCAACATCACACTCGCCTCAATTGCACTGGACGAAACTCCTGCAATATCGCATGAAAATGAACTTTAGTTACTTGGTATGTCCTTTACTAAGACTTTAGGTATTTGCTGGTGCGCAATCGCTCGAAATAAGGATATCGATTGACACAGTTATGTGGTATGTGCTTTATCTTCACCTGAGGCATCTCGTATGCGATATCTTCTTTGACTCCGCGTCGCGTCATGCACTGATCAAATGTGCTGATACACAAATTGTCGCTTGGAGAGAAGGATATCGAGTGAAACAGTTATGTGGTATCCTGTACTAAGGCATCTCGTATGCGATATCTAATAATAGACTCCTCGTCTCACAAATCAAATGTGCTGGTACTAAAACAGTCGGTTAAAATAAAGATATCGATTGAAACTAAAGCTAGTGATAATAACTATGTCTCGTCTCGCAAGTTTAATTCTAGCAGCGAAAATAATCATCTGGATAGAAATCGTGCAGTATTGCTCGAAATGACGAAAGCATTGCAAATATGGATATCATCAATTACCATAAAACACTGCGATTATTTACATCACAGTAAAAATGACTTCACACGATGTATTTTACTTACAAAGGTGTCTCTTAAATTACTTGTTTGTAAGTAGTTCAATTCTGATTCTGATTTTCCTTGGTTCATTAGTTTGAAATCCTGTACATAACACTTTGTGATCTTGTGAATAGTACACAGTGTGAATGTATAGTATGTTTAATTAAAGTTCTTAAGAGTTAAAATGTCTCAAAACTATCAAATAATGATGTCCTATGAGCCGTACATAATGTACGTTGTACCATTCAGATATTGAATTAAATTCAATTTATTTTAAAACTCTGGACATACATACGCAAATTGAAGAGAAAAGTATACTTGCAAAAAAAAATTGGTTGATCTAATTGAATTTGAGCAATCAATGCTCGTAACTAGCATCACGTAGAATATTCTCTAACTGCCAATTTAAAGTATTTACCGAAGCGAATATATTACAAAAGCAAGAATTTTAAGATCTTTAAAAAATTCATCGGAAAAATCTCACAAATTTTGACTTGAACGTGGACTAGATATAATAAATTACTATGTGGATATTGACTGCATTTTCAAATGACATAAGTTTATTACGCATGTTCCCAACTTGGTGGGTACCCTAGTTTCACTATATTTGACTCCACTCTTCTAAAACCTTATATTGAACTCACGTTATCCTAAAAAAATACAGGCTGTAATTTAAAACGGATTTGTGACTAGTTTGTAGAAGTAGGATAAGGTATTGTTACTTAAAGGATACTATGACAATGGGGGCAATTCTGAGTGTCGCAAAAGCTAAACTAAGCTAACTAAAATTATTGCCATCCTTTTTATTTCCATCGCTATGAAAGGGACGGCAACAATTTTAGTTAGCTTAGTTTAGATTTTGCGACACTCAGAATTGCCACTAATGTGTTATATCATTATATTTTAATGTAGCTTCGCAACTAGCCCTCGATCGGCCCTTTTTTTGTAAAAAATATACTTTGGTTCTCCTATAGAATAAAACGGAGACAAGCTGTAGTACAAATCTAGAATTTTATTGGTAGATTTTTGGTATTTGATGTATTAACTTTTAAATCAGTGCGAATTAAAGATCTAAAACATGAAAGTTCGTTATCAAAGATCAGTACTTAGTTAAAAATGAAATTGGTTTTGAAATCCATGTTGCAACTTTTTGTAGAGAACCAAAGCTCGTCTAACATTAATTATAACATGACTAGTTATAAATCAGGCTGCAGTGATAAAACGTTACAAATCATACAAGTGCCATTAACTAATGGCTCATCATTAAACTAATACAGAATAATTTAACCAATTCAATTTGTGTAAGGTTCTATCTAATATTCATCATAATTATTGTGTGTATTCACGTAAGAAAAGGCTAAATATCCACTTGATACATCTTAATTCTACAAATTCGAATACTATAAGCTTCGTACGATCAGAGCTAAGATTTAATGAGAGTATTTGTAAGATTATTCTGTAGTAGTTACATTTTGTACTGTTTTAATATTTAAAATATATGCTCTAAAAATCATCCTTTTGAAGAACTTGGATATTTAGCCTTTAAAAAGTCACATGTCCATTATTTATAAGCTATTTTGTATCGTAATTTCTATAATATGTAAATAGTTTGGCTAATGTAATCTAATGCGTCAGCAAACCAAAAGTTATTTCTAAATTATAATGTGGTAAATATTGGCTATTTTCAGAAATATATTATTTACTCGTAAGTTATTAGTAGTTGGTGTTCATATTGTATGGTTTCACTGTATTTTCTATATTATGGTTGTGTAGAGTTTAGCATGTGACAATACAATGTTTATTTTGCATTTACATAAACGTTTTCACGTCTCGAATTTACAAGCAGCATGTACGTTTCACTAACAAATGATTTGGTTAAGTCCGTCCCTAGCCACTAAAATATTGAATTTGAAATCAATTTGACTTATCTTTTTTATTTTTTTACTTCGCCAAAATATTGTATAACTCTGTGTTTTGTTTGTTTTATGTTATCCTAGATAAGAAATGTTATATCGACTAAAATTTCACCCATTTAAGGCAGCACACTATATAGTGTTTCCTATACTTACCCTCTAACAAAACCTAGTACCTACTCGTATTAATATTATCACAATAGTTTTGACTCCAACCCTGCATTCTTTGTTTTCTAAACAGTTGACGTGAAATAATCTATTTCATGAACAAAAATCGTAATTTTGTATATAATGTATCTCAAGTTACTTTTATATATTTATGTAATGTGATAGTTTTAGTTATAATTCATAATCCAAATACATTACACTAATGCCAGCTATAAGTTTGGATTAGGTTGATACAGTCATAACTTTATAACTACACTAGTAAGTTGTGAAATAAAACTAATTTATAAATATGAATTTTCTTTTTTTCTACACAATTTAAGATATTAAATAATACGGCAAAGTGAATTCTTCATATAATGTCCCTAACCTACATAGTACAGGTAAACTTTACTTTTCTCTTTTAATTTACTCTATTGTCACTAACATCTAATGTACCTATCTACAATAATAGCGCATTATAAAAGTTGCACTAATAAATTATCCTGCAAATTAATTATATTATGTGACAGCCCTTTAAAATGAAGAAGCCTTGAACACAAGACTTGCGCAATACTCTTAGAAGATCAATAACTTCAGACTTGCGCAGTTTCTATCCCATTTTTGTAGTAGCAGGGGCTGTGTCCAAACAATGCGTGCAAATTGTGCAATTCGTATTTCCATTGCCCTTTAATGATACAACAAAATGTTTGTCAAAGGAGGAGACTGCTATTTATCGCACAATATGTACATTCGCCTAAAAAACTTCATGTACATTTTCAACTTACGCCAAGGCACGATTTTGATTGCCGTCCATCAAATCGTAAGTACTTCTCATACAATATTTTACTGATTTTCTGTAGGGACTTTGTAGTGAAAACCGAATCAAGCAAAATAAGGTCCTTTAATTAAATTATGCTATAAATAAACAATTGCTCGTTGTATGGTTTTGTTCGACACTTTGCGTACCTAAACAAAGAGCTCGAAGTATTATTTTGTGTGTGAACGTTTGATTTCAGGCTTTATCAGCGTTCATCCTGATTATTTTGCTTGTCGGCATCTCTCATGTCGGGGAAATGCTATCGATGCTGCATAACGATATGGAAGACGACGCTGAAAGAAGAGGTTTCTACGAGGTCGCTGATGGAGACACCATGACGTTCCATGAAGGGGATGTCGTTAGCACCAACAACCAACGTCGATTCGCGAAAGCCCAGCATCTTGCTTCAGGTAGCTTAACTATCTCTTATGTATAACGTAGAGTTAGAGCTTATCTATCCTATAATAATCTACTATGAAAGTTTCTGAGTATGTTAGGATGTTTATGTTTAAAATTTTCAATCATTTTATGTCAGGTTTGGTCTACTTCCAGTGACCGTGATATTCCTGTACACGAGCACAATGCTGACTTCGGTGTACCTGGTATGCTGCATCTCGCTCTTGCACGGCGCCGTGCGCTACAAGCGAGAGTACCTGGTGCCGTGGATCTGCGCCGCGTGCGTCGCTGCCGTGCTGCTCGTGACCGCCTTCGTCGCCGGAGACAGCTATCCCGCGCTCATTAACTTCTTCAACGGACATACCATCTACCGTAAGTTTTTGCAATCCACATAATAGCGATGAATAACTTAGTACCTATTCTAAATTTTTAAATATAAAATAAACAATCCAGATGGCTATTATTTATTGAAGATGATACCTATCTCTATTTCTCAAGAGTGAAAATCCGGATTATGATGGTATATGACTAATTATTATCAGTCATCAAATCACATTGAGATGTCTGAGTAGATATTTGAAACTGGTACATTTTATAAGTCAAAAAACCAGTTTCTATTTGCGGCTACATCATACACCACTAGCAACAAGTACCTACAATATGTATACGAAATACAAAATGGACAGAATTCCTATGACCTACAAAATCCATATTATTTATCCACAGCTCGTGTCTCGTCAGCTTGTTTCATAAGTTACTAGACTTATCATACTCTAAAATCTTTTCAGACTGCGTCGCCGGCCTCGTCGTAACAACCTTCATCTACGCAATCTGCACCGTGACTAGTTTCGCCATCGAGATCGGTAGGGGGAGCTGCCGCGCCGCCCGCACCACAAGCGACTACCAGCTCGGAGAGAGACTCCTTCTCCTCGACCATGCAGCTCACTCCAGTCTCCTCTCAGCCGCTCAGATCAACAAACTATCTCAAGGCACACGAACGCAATTTGTTTAAAGATTCAAGATCGCGAAAACACCGATAAAATTTGCGAGTATTTGTGGTCACTTCCGAAGATTGTGAACCGCTTGAAGATTTCAGATTCGCGAATAACTAAAACGTCACTCATAATTTTATGGCCGCGAGACTCTAAATTACACACACTTTGAGGGATTCCGCGTGAATGTATCATTTCGTATACTATCGCATCTGCGAAGTGTGTGATGCGCTTAATGCGATCTACAGAGGCCTCACAAAATGAGTTATCCAAGCATTCGTCGTCGTTTAACATGTTCTTTATTTGCGAGTGTGACGACTTCATAAACCAATCATTATGAACATTAGTTCATAGTCATTGTTATGTTATTTACTTGAAGATAGGAAATTTCTATATCTCATCTCCGAGTATGGTATGAAGATATGATATGATCTCAAAAATATTTCCCTGAAAAATACCTGCATGGTTTGTCTAAGCAGGACAGTGTAAGTATAAGATATGCTAATGGCCCTAGATAACTCATAATGATATTTGACTAGCTTCTATGTAAATATACATATTTGCAACCTTCTTGCAACTATTTGCAAGTAAAACTAATATTACTTTTCATGCTATACCTTCAATCTTATAGCTAATCTACCATTTAAATAATATACCATACCATAATGTAGGTTTGAAATTACTTAGGTTGTTGGAATAGAGTGCACTAACATTATAAAAATATTGTTTATTTAGTGCACCCATGTAGGATCTTTAAAAAGGGTAAGTAGGGTCAAGTTGAACCTAATTATTAGAAGTTATTACCCTAGGCGAGTTTTCTATGCCTTGAGCTATCAAATTTTGCAGTATCCTAATGTCCACGCTAAAAATGGCCACAACATAGTATAAATACTTGGTTGTTCAACCTTAGAGCTATGTACTTTATAGTTAGGATTATTGGTCTGTAGGTAACATTCGCACAAGTAATTAAATATTTTTAAAGTACATAAGTACAAAAAATATGACTCAGCTTTATTTAATTTTTACAAAAGTTGCTAATACCAAAAACCCCATAAGGAACAAAATTTTGAAAATATACTTTACCAGGAAGAAAATTATACAGGTATTTCATTCTAGGACTGATTTTTCAATAGATAACAAATCAGAATAAATATGGTGACATTTTATTATCTGCTGATGAAAATTCAGCAGACAAGTTATCTGAAGATTAAAAATCAGTTCATATGAATATAGACAAGCTATTGTAAGGGTATCATACTCATCTGTTTCGTCCATGTCTTGAGTGCATTACAAGTACTTTATAAATGCTTAGATTAGATATATGCAGATACTTGTGCTATTTTTTATATTGAGCTTTATAAGTTTGTTGTTTAACACAATAAATTGGTACAAAGTAAATGTAATCTTATGGGAATCTTGTGCAATTTGTTGATTATGCTTAATTAATAAGACTATGTAATAAAAGTTGAATAAGTCTATGTAATTTCAAGATTATATTTCTTATTAGACTAGATAATACTCTGAGCTAATAATTAAAATGCTGCAAATCATGCTAAGTCGAAAATAAATATTATTTCTTGTAAAACATTTGTGTTGATATTTTATTATGATTATCTCCTAACAAAATATCTGACTGTTGTACTTATAACAATTCCTTATGATCTAGGTAAGGTGGAAGACTTTTATCATCATCATGATGATCATTATTATTATCATTGATTGTCTATTCATTTTCTCCCCATCTGCCATTTTGTAAAGGCCTTTGTATGCCTTTAAATCCTCTGGCAAGTATGAATTTCTCTGATGATTCTGATCTACTTGCTTGTGGTTTCAAAATTCTGATACTTTTGTAAAACCTCTCTAAATCCATTTGTAAGATAGGTACTTCCTTCCCATCCCATACTTTGAAGAGTAAATTACCATCTACTTTAGTGACTAAAGCTGCAAATCTTATTGCCATGTAACATAAGCCTATTATTCGATCTTTATCTAATTCTCTGACTCCAGTAGCGCTGGGTGCCATATCTGAAAGAACTACATCTACTTTATTTCCATTGAGCAATTCAACTACTCTGTCATGAGCTTCTATTGTGGAGAAATCCATGTGATTGACTATTGTTGCACCCTGAAATAAGAAACAAATGATAATATTAGAAATGGACAAGTGAGAAACAACAGATATTTAATTAAAAGGTCACTAAATTGAGAGGCTGAAATTAAGTGAATAACATTAGAATGTTAAAGCAATGTGGTGTGGTGTAGTACTGAACAATGACTACTATAACAAAGAATCAACAAGCCTATTAGAATCCATTAGCAATGCATTGTCTTTAGAGGATAAAAATAGGTGGATAACTTCAGACAAAGCTCTCCTCAACTCAATGACAAACAAAGGATAGGTTTATAGTACGTTATAGTAGTTTTTAAACTTACTTCAACTGGAAATGTCTGCAGTTTGTCTATAGAAAGAACTTTTCCCCTGGGTTTGGTTGGATCTGCTCCATCAGAATTTGTTTTTTGTACTGCAACTTGTGTCCAGGAGCCAGGGCATGATCCCAGGTCAATAACAGTCAGGCCCGGTGTTAATAGATTCGTTTTTTCATTCATCTCAATCAATTTGAAAGCACTGCGACATCTAAAAAAACACAAAGACGAAAAAATTTAATAAATAAAACAATGTCACCGTATGTTTATGTAATGATTTGTAAGTAAATAAACACACCTATAGTTATAAATCTTAGCCTTTTCTACGTAGGGATCAGATTTTTGTCTACTCAACCATTGTTGAGAGCTCTTGAATCGTTTTAGACAATTCACAAGAAAACACATCCTGGCACAGTTCAGTGGTTGTTGCGCAAATGAGCGCAACTTTATCATTGTCTCGTATTATATTAGAATGCTCTGACGTAGAACTGATACAGATTTATCCAAATTTTATTTAAAATAGAATCTCAACTTCACAACAAGTGAAGGGAAAGGTGGGGAAAGGGATTTTGTCATTCATTTTGTAAATAGATCATAGATCAATCAAAATAAAACAGAGTAAAAATATTTATGTCAACTGAATGTCATAGTACGTACGGACATAGACAAAACTATTTTTTTTTATTATATTCGTTTTTTTAAACTTCATTCAATCATTAATTTGAACTGTAAGTAATGCATGTCAATGTCAATGTCACTGTCAATCTTTTCTTGCGTGTGTGCGTGATCATAGCGTAGCGAGCGCGGTACATTTGTTTGTTTGTTTTGTTTACTTACATAGTTCGGCATATTTTATTATTTTTACTTACTGAAAGTCTGAAATAGTATAGAATGGAATGAGGGGACTCGATTTATTCTTTTTTTAGAAGTATTTGAGCCATGACACACAACTATTTATTTACTATAACATGATTATTTCAGTCCGTAATGGCTATAATAACCTCACAAGAAATGTTTTTAGGGTAAATTCATTTTATTTTCCGGTTCTAACAATATTTAGATATAAAACAGAAACGATGAAATATTTAAATGTGGCTGAAAAGAACGATGCTGCTAAAAATATTGCCCTTCACCTATCCCGAGGAACTTCGAGACGGGTAAATTACTTACAATATTTACAAATAAATTAAGTGCCTATTGTTACGTAGGTACGACTTAACTGAAGTGATATAAAGTTCCTAGTCTAAAGCACAGCCTTGAAACGAATTTAATTTATTATTTATAGCGGGAAGGTTTGTCCCAGTACAACAAAATATATGAATTCGAAGCAGATGTATGTGGACAAAAAAGTCAAATGGTAATGACTTCAGTATCTGGCCATCTTCTATCCTTGGAGTTTATAGGGGCATACAAACATTGGCAATCCTGTAATCCTCTAGCCTTATTTGATGCTCCAGTGTTCAAGTATTGTCCAGAAAATTATGAAAAAATAAAGGTACTTATATTTTTATTTATTGTGAGCATACATAGCATTGTATTTTGAATTCCGTTAAAAAGATTTGCTACAATATCAAAGAATAGGAACTTCCTACTTGAAAGAAAGAAATTGAGTAAAAATCTAATGCCCAAATACTGAAACAAATATTTAAGTAGCGTTTCAGTATTCCTGTGTGATTGTAATCAACTTTATATTTCAGAAAACTCTAGAAAGAGAGATTCGCGGATGCCAAGGCCTTATAATATGGACAGATTGTGACAGAGAAGGGGAGAATATTGGATTTGAGATAATAGAAGTTTGCACAGCTGTTAAGAGTAATCTCAGAATATTCCGCGCCAAATTCTCAGAGATTACTGCTGTGTCTGTTAAAAGGGCTTTACACAATTTGGAACAGCCTAATAAGAATATAAGTGATGCTGTTGATGTAAGGCAAGAGCTGGATTTAAGAATAGGTAAGATTTCAAAGAGTAAAAAGAAATAAAGAAAGAAAGAAAAGGTTTATTGACAACACACAAAAATGGTACAAATCAAAAATACAAAGACAGAGCTTAAGGCAACAAATATTAAAACAAACACGTACTAGCGAAACAGCAACTTAATGCTACAAAATAAAACTATTATAGAGGTATTAAAAAAAGCTTAAATTATAGTTATCACAAACTGAACAATCATTATTACAAGATTGCGGCTCTAGTTTGTCGCATTCAATTTATTAATAATTTAATGTATAATTTATTAATTATGAATATTATTTTTTTTTATAAATTAAAAAATACTGTTCCCAGGAGCAGCATTCACCAGATTCCAAACCCTGAGACTACAGAAGGTGTTCCCTAGCAAGCTATCAGACAGCTTAGTCAGCTATGGCTCTTGCCAGTTCCCTACTCTAGGCTTTGTTGTCGAGAGATATAGAGCAGTTGAGAGCTTTGTGGCTGAGCCGTTTTGGAAGATAAAAGGTAATAAATAAGGCCTGCCAGTGGCTTCGATTAGTTGAGCTGCCTATTGTTTAAAACAATCTTTAGATGGCTCAAGTGGTTCTAATTGTATTTGTAAACTTAACTATCAGTTTCTGTAAATAAATCTAGTGTTAGGCGTTTAAGGTAGCATAATAGGGTACCTTCATGCTACTCCACTTTTTTCTGCTCTGTGCTCTATCTGTTAGGATACTTAATGCTTACTACTTACGATGTTCTTGATAAATTGTTGAAGTTAAGCAACATTCTGAGTGAATAATTTGGATGGGTCACCACAGTGGCAAAAACAATTGAGCGCTTCCATCCTTAAACCTTAAAATTGACGTTTCCGGATTTTTAGCCGTTAAGCCATGAGGCTTAAAGTTGTCCTAAAAACTCTGACACAAGAGTTAGCCGCTAGCTAATAGGAAATTTATTTATCTATGGAAAACTTTGTTAACTTCTAGTAAACCATACAATGAATGGCCTAAGCGTGGACTTCGCTTGGGACCGCGTGCGTCTATTCGATCAAGACGCCTGTCAAGTGTTACACGATATCTGCCTCGAGAATCCGCTGGCCAAAGTATGTGACGTCAAAACCAAACCTAAATCTAAATGGAGGCCGCTACCGTTGGACACAGTGGTAAGATATTTTCTTTAATTTATTTTTTATAAAAACTATAAAGTTTCTAGCATTTGGACATACCTCTGATGCGTTTCGTCAAAACTAATTTTCGTGAGGAAAAAGCCTATAAATCCAGATGATACTCGTATCATAAGAACAAAAAAGTGAATTTAGAGAAGATTTACGAACATATTTACACCGTCGTTTAATTATTAAAGATTTCACTATGTCCGATTGATCACCAGCTACAAAACATCAGATAAACTTTTTCATTACAGGAGTTGGAAAAACTAGGATCTCGGAAACTGAAAATAAATGCCAAAGAAACCATGCGATTGGCTGAAAAGCTCTACACCCAAGGTTTCATCTCCTACCCGCGTACGGAAACCAATGAGTATCCTAAGGAGATGAATTTAGGACAGCTAGTGGGATTGCAAACTGGCGATCCAAACTGGGGAGGGTTCGCCCAAGGGATATTGGACAGCGGAGGCCCAACGCCGAGGCAGGGAAACAAAAGTGATAAGGCCCATCCTCCTATACATCCAACTAAATATACGAATAGTAAGTTATTTTCGAATCTTATCTTTACTTTGTGACAGTTTTCAAAATAATTTTTTACCTATTGTTGCCTTTGTAAGCTTAATCTGAAATTGTTCTGCCATTATAATACTCTCGGATACAGATAAAATAATCCAAATAACATAATTCATTCATTTATTCGATCCAATGGCGCTCAAACCAACGTCTACCTACGGCTTCATTGGTTCAAAATACCATAGGATATTTAATAAAGTTTTTATCAGAAATCAGAAACATTTATTGGGGTGATTGAAAAGCGAGTAAAACGGGTATTACGCTAACATGACAAAGTTTATAGACTGCCAATGGATTACCACTTTTCTAGGTTTAATACTAGAGCCATCTCGTTTAGCTTTGTGAACTAATTTTGAACAACTTAACTAGGCAAAGGATACAAACTAATCAGCAAATCACACATACAAATTATTTAACAGGCTTATCAGGCAACGAGCAACGTCTATACGAGTTCATAGTTCGCTCATTCCTCGCGTGTTGTTCTAAAGACGCGCAGGGGCAGGAGACCATTTGTACTATAGAAGTTGCTAACGAGAAATTCTCGGCCAGCGGTCTGATGATCACTGCAAGGAACTATCTGGAAGTGTATCCATATGACAAGTGGTCTTCGAAGGAAATTCACGTTTATCAGGTGAGTTTTGGATAACTACAATACTAGTACCTAATGATTGTTGCTTTTGTAATTGTATTGTATTATGAATAATGTAACATCATCATTTCGTATGACTTTGTAAGTATAATTTGTTATAAGTATTTTAATAATAGCTGATCCGGTAAGTTCACGTTCTGTCATTTCACCTTACCTATTATAAATGAAAAATCTTACTAAAAGTTTCGATTCCGGCGGGGTTCGAACACGCGCGTCCTTAAGCCGGACTGCTTTTAAAATTCGGCCACGAAACCTCTAATATCGAAATAATCAGTAAGATGAATTTCGGTTAAAGCATGGATTACAAAAATATTAAATACCTAAGTGTGGTTTACACTATAAAAATTAAAAACCTTACCCATATCAGATAATTTTAAAATATTATCTGGATCTCGATTCTCGACAACATCCTAGTTTTATCTATACGTTTTTGCAGATAGGACAAACATTCTCTCCAACCAGTATAGACATGCTAGATGGCAGCACTTCCCCTCCAAACCTGCTCACGGAGGCAGATCTTATTGCTCTAATGGAGAAACATGGAATAGGTAACTATTAATTAGCTCTACCTACTCGTACCGTATAATCCAGGATATAAGCTATCCTGGTATCAAATTTCATTCAAATCCGTGAAGGAGTGACAAAAATTCACACTTACTTACACACACACAAACTTTCACTTTTATGTGGGCACCACACATTCATTGGAGTGTTGGAACGTGTTGGTTCCAACACGTCATGTGGGAATCTATCTTGGACGGTTATTGGACACAAACAGAGCATTGCCATTGGCAGTATTCTTACCAATGTTGGAATCAAGTTGGAGCCAATGTGTGGTGCCCGCATTATAATAGTGTGATACTTACAGGAACGGATGCAACTCACGCGGAACACATAGAGACAATAAAGAATCGTTCGTACGTGGCTCTAGCGGACGCTATCCACTTCGTGCCCGGACTGCTCGGCATGGGGCTAGTGGAGGGCTACGATGCGATGGGCCTCAACATATCTAAACCGCATCTTAGAGCTGGACTTGAAGCGGATCTGAAGGCTATTAGTGAGGGACGGAAGCAACCACAAGTGGTTCTGGCTGAACAGGTAATAAATACATGTGATAAAGAAAAAAAATCCATTTGAAAATCTGACCATATCAAATAAAGTGAAGCAGGTGGCAATTTTTTTTAAACTGTCTTTATTTTTATTAGGAGAGCAATTTCCTATACAAGCGAGGTGTATTCCTAGTCATAAAATCGAAGATTTAGGTACAGTTTATTTTATGGGACCACCTCAGAAGTTTACTTTTTCAAACAAAATAATTTTTAAAATCGGTCCACTATTGATAAAAAAATCTAAGTAGTGGTGTTCAAATTATGCAGTTATTTAAACTCAAAGTCGATTAAATGTCTACGAATAAAATGTTTCATGGTATTTTATGATCGCTATAGTAGTTTTTTCTTTCAAGGTAGCGAAATATAAGGAAGTATTCTTGACAGTGACCGCAGAGGCTAACAAGATCGATGGAGCGTTGGCGGAGAGATTCAACGAACAACCCAGCGCTTATACTCCCACTACGGAGAATATGCCTGCTATGCCAAAAGGTAAAAAAAAAAATTTTTACAGTTCTATTAATATGAGTATTCTTACAATCACAGAATCACGATTGGGTATAAAGTAAAGACACGGTAAACATTCTTCCAGATATATATAAGGCATCATAGAATCTTTTAAAAATAGTTTTGTATATTTTGTTATAGTGTTAAACCACATTTAGCTATAATCTTTTAAAAATTTCAAAAGATGTACCGCGTAACTTGTGATCGCGAAAATTTAAAAACAATTTTAATTGTTTCAGTATTCAAATGTCCAAAATGCGGCTCAGACATGGTGGTGCGACAGAAGAAGAATAACGCAGATGAGTTCTACATCAGCTGCCTGTCCTTTCCGAACTGCAAAAACGCTGTCTGGTTCCCGACTATTGTGAAAACTCTACAAGTTCTCCCCGACACATGTACTGAGGTAAGAATAAACAGATGGATGGATTGTGTTGAAGATAACATGATAGAAAGAGCTGAGTGCTGAGAAGACTGCTAATAAAGGTAAGAAGAGGTAAGTAAATAAAGGTAAGAAGAGGTAAGTAAATAAAGCGAAAAATAGGTTACTCGTAGATATGAAAATCTTTGGTTTCTGAATAACAAATTAAATAAATATGTAAGACAGACCCTTACGAAATGGATCGAGATTGCTTGTATGTCTATTTATAATAATGTTTATAGGTAGGTATACAATCTATTTTTTTTTTTTCTGTTCCAGTGTGGACCAAATTACAAGAAAGTGAAGTTTGAATGGCGTAACAACTCAATAAGCCATCTCTACCCACCTCCCTACACCGCTTGTCTCGGGGGTTGTGATACTACCTTTCTAGAACTACTCAAAATCAACTTATCTAGCGTCAGAAATGTTGCCAACACACAAACCACAACCAATAGTAGACAAAATACGCTAAATATACGACCAACTGGCCATAATGTTACTAGACAGAATACGAATAGTGGTCAGACTACAGTTAGTAGACAGACCACGACCCAGAATACTAATAGACAAAATAACGCCATAGAAACCAACCCAGTGAACATACCAAGACCAGCTCCGAGACCAACGCAATTTGTACCTCCTCCCGCTGTAAATAGAGCTCAAAGTACAAATAGAATGCCAATGCCCAGAACTGGTGGAACTAACGATGGAGATGATGATAATATACTCTGTGGATGCAATAAATCAGCTATTTTGCTAACTGTTAGAAAACAAAATGCTAATTTTGGTAAGATGGTTTATCTTTTGTCACGTCTTGCGATCCAAACACACTATTAGTATCAAGCCAATTGAAAACAGTTTGTTTCGTATGATTTTCCAATAAGAATAAATATACTTCAGCTTTTGAACTGAGTTTTGCAATAATAACGATCGAATTTTCGAATTTGAGTTTATTTATTTTATTTTATATAAGTAATAGGTTCACCAACAGTTTACACATGAAACAAAAATATTAGTTATGTTATTCTTGTTGCAAATGAGCAATATACCTAACTGTTTTTACTGATGAAAGTTGAAATCAATTTAAAATTGAATTAATAAGTTTAAAATTGTATTATTTCTAGGCAAAAAGTTCTACAAATGCCCGTTAGGCAAAGAAAACGGCGGTTGCGACTTCTTTCTATGGGCGCCTGAAACTGACGGCGAAAACCAATTCGAAACGCCGCCACAGACAAATAATTCACCTTCAAACAATTGGGGCCAACAGGCTACTAATAGTGGCAACTCGTGGGGCAATCAACAGGGTAGTAATAGTGGCAACTCGTGGGGTAATCAACCTTCGAGTAGTGCTGGGAGTTCTTCCCGAGGCTGGGGCATCACTCCTAGCTTCTCCAGGGACAGCTTTGAGCCGAATGATGATGATGTAAAATGTAATTGTGGACTGCCTTGTAAAAAGTAAGTATTCAACTGAACATTATGTCCGTCAAATCTTTGCAAGGCTGAATACTTCCCTAAAGTACCACGAACAAACATCTAATAGTCGAAGTCATCGCAACTAACGTCGTAGTATATTTTTTGGGATACATTCATTCCGTATTCTTTATTTTGTATAGATGTAATATGACACAGTATAAAATACGTCGCTAAATGTGAGGAACTACTGCTTTTAAAATATCCTTATAAAATGTATCCTGTTAGATCGTTTTTCTATGGATAAGTAAGTTTCAAAAAGTTTCAAAAATTAATTTTATTTCAGGATTACCGTCCATAAAGAAGGTCCGAACAAAGGGCGACCTTTTTACGGGTGCCCTAAGGAGTTCAATGCGCGCTGTAACTTCTTTCAATGGGCGGATACCGACGGTTCTACTACCACCACTTCAGGTAATGCAAGAGCCTCTTATCTTTTCACAATAAGAACTATTGAATATTCTCTGTGTCAGCGAAATAACTTTAATAAATCCTAATGTCCATTTTCTTTCAAAACTAAAATTGTACATACATACATAAAATCACGCCTATTTCATAGGGGTAAGCAGACATGTGAAAAAATCCCGCGAAATCCAAATTTATTTGTCAGGTGGTATTTTTATTGATTTTGTGTAGCGCGTCACCTGCTAGTTCGCCACGCGTTTGTATCGATACTTATTCGAAAAATGTAGTGTGACGGCTAACTAAGCTAAGTTGTTGTGCTGAAATAAAAATAACCCTTATTTTTTTATAGCGGGCTACCCGTTCGCTTTCACTGCAATACATCCGTATATTATCTTGTCTAACATACAAACATTTGTTACAGAGTGGGGCACTGGTGGTATTGGTAGTGGGTTCGGTTCCTCGCGAGGCCGCGGTCGGGGCAGAGGCCGAGGTCGGGCGACAACTGACTCTGAAGACAGCACTCGCGGCGGCCGTCGCTGCGGCATTTGTAGACAGGAAGGACATACTAGGAATAAGTGTCCTAATAATAGGTAGCTTAGTGGAATAGCTATTTGCTCATAATTGCTCATTCTATTCTAGACCTTTCAATTTGAAGTCCAAATCGGAATTTTGTATTTGTGTGTAGGTAAAGGAAAACTGGGTATTTCTACTGTGTTGATTGACGTACATAGTACATTTAAGATGTTTTATTATAATATAGCCAGCGTTATGGGAAAGCTGTACCTACTAAACTCATTATCCTGTGTTAAACTTATAATAAATTAAAACAAAATGTTAAATATTTATAAAGATAGCTAGGTATATGTAACGTTTTTATTACAAAAGTTATGTACCTAATTTAAATAAAGCTTGATCATTAACCTTTTGTTTTATTGCTAATTTATTATCCTTCTGCTAACTGCCAAGAGACACGGTGATAAGGAATAGGTATTAGCTACACTTTCGACTAGGTTCTACTTTATTATAGTAGGTAAGTAATGCGCCAGTCACCTACCATCGTTGTTTTCTATTCTTCTGTTTTAATGAGCCAAGGCTTTGGGCGCGTTGAGTTTGTTCCTGTTCTGACTCTACGGTCTTATCAGTCATCATGTCTAGTAGTATTTCGAATTTAAGTCTCAGCATATTATTCTCTTCTTCTAGTCTTTCTAATTCGTTTTTCAGTCGAATATTCTCTTTGTGGGCGGTGCCAGCTTTGCCTGAGGCTATAAAAATAAATTCAATTTAAAAGTTAATTGGAATAGGTATGTACCTAGGTAGGTACTGAAAATGCTTCTGCTGGTTTTATACCTGGTATCCACTGTCCGTCTTCGAATGAAATTTCAAAATCTCCCAATTTTAGCTTTAATGGTGCTACGTCTATAGATAGTTCCTTTGATGCGTAGTCACTACCAAATTCATTTTTTATTACTGAAGTGTCCTGCCTTCTCACAGGTATTGTTTTAGGTGAGAATTTGTTACTAAATAGAGGCATTTTTTGCTAGGAGACTAGTCAGAACTTAGATAGGATATTGATATTAATCAATTTAATAAAAGACAAACACTGCAACTGCAACTGAGCGAACTTTGTTCCATGCTCTTTGCTTTGTTCATTGTTATCATTTTGGCATGCGCCAACCCTGACATGAGTAACAATTCAAAACAAACGGTTGTCATGGTAACAAAACTCGAAAGCCAATCAGTTGTGAATGATGGAACGATTGAAAATAGTGTTGGACCTTTTGTTTAAAAGTTTGTCGCTTTTATAATGGCCATAGACAGAATCAACAATAGAGTCCTAGTCTTATAATAAGAACTCCCTAAAAAAGGCGGCAAATTTAAATATTTATTACGACGCGGGAAAGCAAATAAAGTTCTGTCTGGCTGGGCTGAACGAAATTCATTATTCAAGGAAAGATAACCAGCACAAGTCTTCATCGTATATTTTATCTGGCATAATAAAATCGAAACGAAAAAGCACAAACAGGCACGTAAATTTAACGTTATTATGTCTGCAGCAAAGAAAACAGTAAAATCAAAACTTATTTCCGAAGATGTGAGCGAGTTTATGAATCAATCACAATTTTTGAAGGATTCGCCTAAACCTAAGAAAACGCTGAAACGCGCTCCTAAAAATGAAGAATTTGAAGAAGAAGACATGTCTAGATTGATTGGGCAATATCAGGCAAGTGCTAAGAAGAAAAAAGCAGAAGTTACTTCTGAAACGAATCCGGAATCCAGGAAAAAGATTTTGAATTTAGTCAACAATCAGCTTGAAGCAAGGTATTTTGCTAAATGTAATTATGTAAGTACATACTTACCTAACATTATTTTTGAAATCAATAATTTAAGTCCTAATTTATTTTTTTAGAAAAGTCTGCAATGAAAACTTATTCAGGAGTCTTTCGGAAATAACAACCCAAGTAGAAGCAGACTACAACGCAATGAAAGAAAACGAACAGAAACTAGAACACCTCACAGGAAACTACATGAAATGCATTCAACAAGCTGCCACAGCTTACAAACACAAGCTCAAAGCTTTGAAGGAAATCCATGTTGCTTTCAAAAAAGAGTAAGATAATATTTTCACAGTTTCACAATGGTTCTAAGAGATATCTTTATTACCTACTTTGTAAATTGTTTACAGATGTGAAGAATTGGAGTCTGATCATAAAGCAGAAACTGAAAAAGTGATTGACGAGTTGGATTATGACATCAAGAAATTACAAGACAAACTTATAGCTGAAACAAAGCGAAGCGGCTGGGAGTCGGTACGGCGAAGCATTTTTCATGCCATGCACAATGACTTCTAAATGTTTAATTATTTTTGTTATGATTTTCTATTGTTTCTGTCTTCTAATTTAATAAAGTAAAAAAACTTCACCTTTGTTTCACTCAATCAAAACAAAAATCCACCTAGAGGTCAGATGGCTAATTCGCTAATTCAGTAGGAATAGGTAGCTTTCTCTTTTCATAGATATTAGGTAAAGTGATAGAAAAAAAATCTCTACAGGTTTGCAATAGGTAGACGAATAATGAGGTAGGATGCAATGCTGCAATAACGCTTTGCAGTTCATTATTCGTGCTAAAATTTTACGTTTGTAATGTCCTGATCAAATTATAGGTAAAAAGTAAAAAAAAGAAACATGATTATTTGATAATTTAATACTGTTATTCGAGATAAATCATCAAAAAGTATGTACTAACTTATAAATACTTATGAAGAAGGCATATTGTGTATAAAAATAAATAAATAATGGAATTCATAAACCTGGAATAAAAATATTGCTTATGTAAGGCAGTGTAAAGGCTGCTTTTAAATTATGTTCATGTCTTCAGTCTAAACAACATCACAGCTGGAATTATTAGAATAACCGCTCCTATTGAATAAGTTACCGCCGCACCCGAACACCAATAAACTGAAAACAAAACAAAATATTCATCATTATGAACCTGCTGGTAATTTTATCGGCCTAAAACATTAACCCCATTATCTGTCATTTTGATTCACATTTCATTAAAAAAAAGATGGCAAAAGAGTTAGCTCTAGTAAGCTTAGTAGATCAATATTAATAAAAGGGTTAGCTTTTACTTACCAGCTGAAGCTAACAAAGGCCCGGCGGCCCTAGCCAGGGCTCCGAGTGACCGGAGAGCTCCTAACACAGCGCCTCGTGCCTCGCTCGGCGCCTGCGCAGCCGCCATTGATGTCATACAAGACACTGCGAACGCCGTGGCTGTGAACAAATAAAAATGTGTTATTGGTTGAGGATGTGCCTTTGGCTAACCCCTTAAAACATCTTAAATGCCAAAAAATCTTGTCTACCGCGCTTTAGAGTCGTGATTATTTTCCTAAAATTAAATTTTCTGTCTTTTTGAGTAATGTCATAAAAAATAAAAGTCACGATTTGTCTATTAATGCAGAGATAATAGCAAGGACGATTTAGATATTAGTTACTTCGCCCCATCACGACAGCCTTCTGAATAAATAAATGTTCAGAATATTCAACCTCAGTCAATTATTTACATTTTATAAACTAATATAGTTATCATCTTATCTCATGCCGGAAGCTAAGCACTGCCATGCTTTAAAGGGCATATTATGAGGGTTATTTGAGCAAGGTTTTAGTGGATATTATTTGATAACAACATATTTCTAAATGTAATGAGGGTCAATGAGGCGCAAGAGGTGTGTCAGGATCGTAGCAAGTACAAATCAGCGGCCTTTGCCACCCCTCTATGAATTACATATTGTATGTATGACTTTAACTTACATAGGGCGAATAAGATCAACCCGATCCATAGCCAAGTGAGAGGAGAAGGTGACGTCACATCTGAGGCGGCTAGCGCTATGCACAGGAACGAGAGTGGTGTTAGAGCGAGAGCGATGCGCGCCGCTCTTTCCGCACCCTTCGCACCGAGCCTTCTCGCCGCTCCGCCTTGTAATACTGCCATTATCAACCCTGGACGAGGATAAAGGTTTATAAAATTCGTTGTTATTGTAAAATGTTATAAGATTAAAGTCAAAAACAATTCTAAATTCCCTTTCCAAGTTATTTTTAAAGAATGTTATGAAAATATTCAACAAGTAGTCTAGGTACTTATTCATTAACTTTGTTTTGCTAATATCATTTTAGGACTGACTTTATTTTTCAATATCAAAGTCTTATGTCTAGTTAAGTAGTTTTATACTGTAGGTAATAAAAAAATCTCAGCAGCAAATTATTTTTAGTGTAATAGGACTACTGAGCATTAACTTATTTTTATACATAACAAAGTTATTTGATAAAGATGATTTTGAAACGACCATTGTGATTTTTATGTGGTTCATAATGTATATGTACTTATATTTGTGGTCTTTGTGATTACCCCCTACGTCCAAACTAGTAACACTAAACTTATTACATTTGTATGGATGTATAGATGTTTGTTACTCTTATACGCAAAGACTACAACACGGATTTGGCTGAAACTTAGAATGTACATAGTTTATGATCTGTAATAAATAATACTCCAACCTTAAAGCTTGTCCAGAATATCTATGTAAATCATTTATTTATTACTCACCAATGACTAAGAACATTTTTCCCTGTTGCATAGCAGAGTACTTGAATGTGTGGTGAGTCAGGAATGTAATAGTAAACTCCAATCCAGAGTATATAAATAAATATAAGAAATAAATCAGTCCTAGGTTGGAAAGGATTTTGTTCTGAATTTTTGTTAAATTCTTCACCGCTGTGAACTTAAGTAGATGCAATGGCGACACATAGTCCACTGTTTTGGCAAGTGTTAATGTCAGTGGCGCTCTTTTTTCCTGAAAAAAAAAAGATAGATGTTTCATTGCATTTTACTAAAATTAATGTAATGTTTTTACAACTGATACTTAATGCCAGTATTAGATAAACAGTAGGTAGGTATATCTATAATATATAATATCTATTTTTTAAGAATATTGAATGAAAAAATTTCTACAGCACCTTGATACACCTTGGTACAGTCACAATGACAGGAATATACAAATAATAAAATGTATAGCTTTCATAGCTTCATTATGTACTCAGGTGTATCAAAACACAATATATTATTCAGCATAACATATAATTAAAATAAGGTATATTTACCTTGGCAAGAGTTTCAGGTATAAACATCCACACAAGTGCAATGTTAGCGAGTGAAAGAGACAAGGCGTACATAGCGGGTCTCTCTCCCCACATGCCGGTAGATGCGTCGCTATTCTTAGCGAACCAAGCACCGGCTAAGGGGCCCACTATGAACCCTATTGAAAACGCCAGTCCTATGAGAGCCTGAAAATAAATTATTATTACAGTTTGCCTATCTGCTGCGCAAATACCTTCTACGATTCTAATTAACACGGTCTTGTGGATGCCACAAGACACCATGTGATGCGTGATATTTTGACGAGTAGGTATATATGTATTATTTCGTATTTACAAAGAGTAGACTTGCCCAGCACTGTGTAGCGCCGCGGGTTTCTTTTCATGTGCGTATTCAATTTCAGAAAGTCGAGGTTAATCCTATTAGGCAACACAACTCCATCAGATATTATTACAGAGTAGGTATAGAAAATAAATATTTAGCATAAAAGCCAAACTGTTGCAGTTAAGCACTTAACAAGAAAACATTTTGTTTTTCATTAGGTACATAGTTTTATATTATAATTGATTATTTTGTTTAGCCAGGGTGTATGAATAATATTATGTAGGTATATTAATATGCAAATAACATTAAAACAACAAAAGAACTGTTTCTTGTATGTATTAAAATTCTTTACCATTCCTTTTGCTCTGGACTTCTCATTTGAAGCATCTGTGACCACAGCCATGCTGAGGCTCACATTAGCTTTGCTTAGTCCTCCAATAAACCGAGCTAGTACAAACAAACTGAAGGTGCTTGCACAGGTCCATAATGCATGAGACAGTGCTATACCTGTCTGGAAATAAAAAAAAAAGTTTTAGAAAAAAGTAAGGTTTGATTTTAGAACAAAAGTATATCATCTTTATTTTACTGGTTAGGGACTGATTTAAAAATAAGAAAAGTAGGTAACCTATACTGTTATTTATACATATATGAGAATCTTATTTTAATTTCATCAGCATTTAGCAAGTTATTCAAACTGGTTGTCCTTGAAACAAAAATATCTCCTAATTTGCAAATAAATTGGGTACTTGTTATCAATCATATTATTTAAAAGAAACAACCATTTTCTCTAAGGTCCTTGACTTAAGTTTCACTTATCATACTTAGTTAAAATAAGGCTGGGTATATATTGGTATAATTGATAATTTTCTAGTATTAATATTATGTATGCCTACTTATTAGATATGGAAAAAAAAATCTAGTGGAGATTTATACCTATCAGATAAAAGACTTATCATCATTGAGAGTTCCTGACATAGCTGACAGCCTAGTATACCTAGATTAGATAAGTTACAAGTATTTTACTTCAGGATAAGATGTGTGTATCCTTATTCAGCATAACATTCTTTTTTTTCTATGAAACATTATAAGGTATGTACTTACCAAGCAGATGAGAAGCATTGGCTTCCTTCCATAGGCATCTGAAAGGCTTCCAACAATAGGGCTGGTCAAAAATTGTAGGAAGCTGTACATAGATCCAAGTGCCCCTCCAAATAGCACGGACGCGAAGCGATCCGGTGCCCCAGTGAGTTTCTGAAACCCTTGAACTGCCTTCAATAACCAAGCGTATAATCCGTTTCCTTGCCCTTCTTCCTTATTGTAGTAGTCCATGAGCGAAGGAAGCAGAGGTAATATCATGGTGAATGCAAGTAAATCCAGCAGTAACGACACAAATATTAGTGCGACAGTCTTAGTGTTTGTTTTTAGTTCCGGTTTATTTGTTTCCTTGTTGTTATCTATACGTTGGTCTGCAACTTGGTCCCGGGTTAGGACTAATCTCTTCTTGACATCTCCGTTAGTATTTTGGTTGTCCTAGAAGCAAAATAATTAATAAATTAAAATATAAACATGACAACGCAAGGTAACGTTGTTAAGATTTTGCTACCTTCTCTACTCACCATTTTTTAAACGAGAAGTCTATCAGAATTACTTAGTAAAGATAACACCAATGAGACTCATTACATACACAAAGTATGTGAAGTCTTCGACACACGTAATCTACAAATAAAAACTTTCACTTTCGATGTCGAGACAAGATGAGTGGAAGAACAACAACTAGCCACAACTAGCCAACAACTAGCCTCGTCGTTGTCGAATTAGAAGTAGAAGTATGTAAGTAAGCTTACCTCTCGTTGAAGTATTAGACCATTTCAGAATCAATTATGGCTTTATTCGTTAGAATTTTACAAGCAATGAAGTATTATATAAGGTGACATAAGGTGACAGATTACATCAGATTGAGCAATGAGTACCTACTTAATTAAGTTAGGTTGCTATCACCACATTCTCCCGTGGTTAGCAAAGAGCATGTAGAGTAGTGGTTAGTCGTAGTCTCGTAAATATAATGGAGGGCGCCGCTCTCTTGACGAACGACGAGGCGGTGGACTCTGTAAGCTTGTAGCATCTGGAGCACCAGTGCTAATAGGATCTGGTGAATCTCCAACTGACTCATCAGATGCCTCGTCATTAGATTCTGCAGTATTCCAGCTCGATGAATCAGATTCTTCAGTATCAGAGGGAACATTACCCGTTGGGGCTAGGTGACGATTAGAGACAATTAGCTCTCGGCCGTTCTGAAGTCGAATGTGTGAATGAAGATTATTAGCTTCTAGAAGATCCACTTCTTCGACGAGATGATCATATTTGCTCCTCCTGGATTGATTCTTATAGAACGCCTTCTCCGCCACCGTTAACCATGTTGGCATGGATTGTCCATTGGAAGATCTACGAGGATGGTTGAACATCCGTTCATGTGGTGTACATCCTGTTGTCGTGCATAACAGAGATCTTATTGAATGCAATGCCTGTTCTAGGACAGTTTCCCAGTGAGTTGTAGGTAAATTCATCGATTTTAATGCAAGCTGTATGCTTTTCCAAATAATGCCATTATACCGCTCAGTTTGACCATTTCCTTGTGGGTTATATGGGGTAGTGTAGCTAGTAGCTATGCCCATTCCGTGAAGGAAGGTTTTAAGTTCAGCTGATACAAATGCAGTTCCCCTATCAGAATGTACATAAGATGGTATACCAAATACGGCAAATAATTCTGATAACTTCTTTTGGACAGTCTTTGAACTTAGATCAGAACATGGGAATGCAAAAGGAAATCTTGAGTATTCATCAACCACTGTGAGGATATAACGGTTATTAGTATCGCATGGAAGTGGTCCCTTGAAATCCATGGAAATCCTTTCGAAAGGAGCGGTTGCTTTAATTAACGTGCCTCTTGTTCTTAGAAATCTTGGCTTTATCTCGGCACAGACACTGCACGATGACGTTACTCGCCTGACATCCTCGACTGAATATGGAAGATGTTTGGCTCTAATCCAGTGCACCATACGTGTGACACCTGGATGGCAGAGATTTTTATGCAGTTCATGTAAATTGGCGTTAGTAAGTTGCGTTGATGCTGTTATATTTGCTCGTGATAGTGCATCAGCTACTACGTTGTCTCTTCCGGGACGATATGCGATTTCGAAATCATAATTCGAGAGTTCTAGGCGCCAGCGTTGTATTTTGTCATTCTTTATCTTAGAGCCGTGTTTCTGGTCGAACATGAAAGATACAGATTTTTGATCTGTAATCAATTTAAAAGTCTTGCCTAGTAGAAATTGTCTCCACTTTTTAATGCTTTCTACTATAGCAGAGGCTTCTTTTTCAATAGCAGAGTGATTCCGTTCGTGATTGTTAAGCGTTCTTGAGAAAAATGCTACGGGTTGCCCATCTTGGGATAGCACCGCGGCGAGTGCGTGATCTGATGCGTCCGTTTCGACCGTTAATTGCATATTAGGGTCAATGACACTTATTACTGACTTGGCTATCTCTGCTTTTAGAGATTTGAATGTTTCTATAGCTTCTGGTAACAATGGGAATTTTTCTGTCTTTGCAAGCAATTTTATTTTGTCTGAGAATTTAGGAATCCACTTTGAATAGTGTGCGAAAACACCCATGGTCCTTCGAAGTGAAGCCCGGTCATTAGGAATCGGCATATCCATAAGAGGCCGCAGGCGTTCAGGATCTGGTTTAATTACATTGTTGCAAATGTTATAACCTAATAGATTGATTTCATTCTTTGAAAATTCGCTTTTTTGCTGGTTCAAAGTTAAATTGTATTTAGCGGCGACTTCTTGGAATGCGTGTAATTTTTGATCATGATCAGCTTGATTGTGCCCACATATTGTAATGTCATCCAAATATGCGTAAACACCTTCTAAACGCTCTTTTTCAATTATCGAATTTATTGTCCGTTGAAAAGCTGCTACCCCGTTTGTAACGCCAAATGGTATGCGCTTGAATTGATATAAGTTTCCGCATGCTTCGAATGCTGTATATGATTTTTCTTTATCAAGAATCGGTATCTGATGATAAGCACTACGTAGGTCAATTTTGCTGAAGATCTTGTGCTTGGCTACTTTTGAAATTAGCTCTTCCATATTAGGTAGTGGATAGGCGTCTAGTTCAGTGTATCTATTTATGGTTTGTGAATAGTCAATAACCATCCGTTTTTTATGATTTTCATTTGAGGTTACGAGAACTTGAGCTCTCCAAGGGGAATTGCTTTGTTCTATAATCCCATCGTCCAACAGTTTCCTAATTTCACTTTCTATAAATTGATTATCCATTTCAGAGTGTCTCCTGGACTTTGTAGCTATTGGTTTTTCAAAAGGTAGTAAATTAGTAAATAGCCTGACTGATTCTATATTAGCTTCTGTTAGTGTGCATAGCTTAATCGTAGGTTTATGCCCACCAAATCGCATCTCCAAGGCTTTATGTTGTTGGAGAACATCATGTCCTATAATGATATCAGCACAAAGACCGTTCATAATCATAAGCTGAGCATTGATGTTTTGTTTTTGTAATGTTATCTTAAGTGAGCATTTTCCGTTCACTTCCGTGCATAGATTAGATGTTGCCATTGTAATCTTTTGCTTACATGGGGCGACATTCAGCTTGCATAGATCAACAAGGCTTTGATCGATAAAACTTGCTGTGCTACCAGTATCGATAAGTGCTTTAGCGGTCATTGAGTCGTTCACCAATACGGGTATAGTAGCGTTTTTAAGGCTTGTTGCCGATAATATGCAAGAGAAGGTATGTGCTGTCGTGGACATAGCATACGTAGAGTTTTCTTCCAAAGTTTCATTTGCTGCTACTTGATGAGAGCGTTTACTAAGACACACCTTAGCAAAATGTCCTTTTTTTTCACAGTTTGTGCAAAAGGTATTAAAAGCTGGGCACGCAGTTCGTGGATGACGTTGATTTCCGCAAAAATAGCATGATTCGTTTTTTTCTGGTTTTCTTGCAGCAGCTACAGTGTTAGACGTAGACTGAGTGCTGTCCGTAATATAGTTTAAGACTGGAGTAGATTTATGACTGTAGTCATTGTTTTGAATGTGTGCCATTTCAAGAGCTCGTGCTTGTTCATAAGCTCTGTCAAGAGTAAGAGTGCAGTTTTCTAGGAGTCTTTGTCGTATAACTGATGACGATAGCCCTGCGATGAAGGCGTCTCGTACGTATTCACCCTCGTTCTGTTCAGCATTCACTGATTTAAATTTACAGTTCTTTGCTAACAACTTTAGTGTTTGGATGTACTGATCGATTGATTCTCCAGGCTGTTGATGATGTTGGACTAATCGATATCGAGAGTATACTTCATTTACTGGTTTTATGAATAGCGCATCTAGTTTTAGTATTGCCGTTTCATATTCCACTGTATTTTCGATGTGCCGATAGAGGAGTGGCGATAGATAATTCACTAGGAGTTGATATTTGTAGTCGGCACTTACTGGAGTCTTACTTACTGTCTCTACAGCATTTATAAAGTTGTTGAATGTTTGTTTCCAATGGATCCATAGCGATGATTGATCCGAGTTTGCTGTTGGATCGGCTTCAAATCGTTCTGGTTTCAGATATTTGTCCATGTTATTTCTAACGAATAAATTGAAGTATTAGACCATTTCAGAATCAATTATGGCTTTATTCGTTAGAATTTTACAAGCAATGAAGTATTATATAAGGTGACATAAGGTGACAGATTACATCAGATTGAGCAATGAGTACCTACTTAATTAAGTTAGGTTGCTATCACCACAATACACAAAGTATGTGAAGTCTTCGACACACGTAATCTACAAATAAAAACTTTCACTTTCGATGTCGAGACAAGATGAGTGGAAGAACAACAACTAGCCACAACTAGCCAACAACTAGCCTCGTCGTTGTCTTCCACAGACTACCATACCATACCAGACTACTAGCAAAGAGCATGTAACTACTAGGATATGCGATATATTTATGCTAACGCATTTTGTCTTCACTTCATGCTCCAGTCGTCTTGTGTTGAATGAAATGAAAATGCAAACGTGCAAACAAAGAGAATAAAAACACTACGTTTAATGAAATGAACGAACGACTGTCTGACAACACTGACATGACCAAATGAAAGGACACATGACATCTGACATGACAGCAAGTTAACATCACTCAATAAATTGAGCTTCGTTTTCGTTCATTCTAGGAAGATAGTCTAGTATTATAATCAGCCCCTAGATTGTGTAACTTGTTTCACATTGTATCCAAGTTGTATCAAAGCAAAAATCACAGTAAATCGCGAAAATAACTGTCAGATTTAACGCTGATTAAATAAATTTGTAAGTAACTTACTTAATTACTGTCTTAATTGACAGTTGTTTTTGCGATTTACAGTGATTTTTGCTTTGATACAACTTGGATACAATGTGAAACAAGTTACACAATCAGGGGGCAGTTCAATGAACTTCAATGTTTCCAACTTCCGTAAAGGACTCAACTAAACTACGGCTCAAAAGTTCTGTTTCCTAAACATTGTTTTGTCTTTGGTTGAGTGAAAGAGCGATCGATCGATGACCCTTGCTTTGCTTGTTGTCTTTGTCAGTCTTTGTATTTGATGCGTGCGTGCGACCGCCATTTTGCTTTGCTGATGCGAAAAGGAGTACTCTATTTGATTTTGTGCGTGTAAATTCAGTTTTGTTGAAAATGGGTGAAGATAAAGGTGAGTGTTTGAAAATAATTATTACAAATTGTTATTTAAGATGTAGTTTTCAAAGATACTTACGTATTTGTTTTGTTTTAGTGGAGCGTAGACGTAGATCTCGTTCTCGAGGTGAGAGGCGTCGCTCAAGATCTCGATCTCCGCAACGAGACCGTGCCGAACGCAGAGAAAAGAAAAGGAGCCGGTCCAAATCCCCTAATCCTGCTAGCAAAAGGTCTCGTCGTCGAAAGCCTTCTCTGTATTGGGATGTACCACCACCTGGTTTCGAGCATATTACGCCGTTGCAGTACAAGGCTATGCAAGCGGCCGGCCAGATCCCAGCCAATATTGTCGCCGACACCCCACAAGCGGCAGTACCTGTCGTCGGATCGACCATTACCCGACAAGCGAGAAGATTGTACGTTGGAAACATTCCATTTGGTGTCACTGAAGAAGAAACCATGGAGTTTTTCAATCAGCAAATGCATCTGTCAGGATTAGCGCAAGCCGCTGGTAACCCAGTTCTTGCATGTCAGATAAACTTGGACAAAAACTTTGCATTCTTAGAGTTCAGATCCATTGATGAGACAACACAGGCCATGGCTTTTGATGGAATCAACTTCAAAGGGCAGAGCTTGAAGATTAGACGGCCCCATGACTACCAGCCTATGCCTGGCACTGAGAACCCATCAATCAATGTACCCGGTATGTGTTTCATGTTTATGAAGTAGCATAATGTCACTGATTTTTTATCATGTTTCTTACTTAATTATTTTTTTCTAGCTGGTGTAATTAGCACAGTAGTTCCAGATTCCCCACATAAAATATTCATTGGCGGTTTGCCCAATTACCTAAATGAGGATCAGGTAAGTGGCCATTATATGCGAATTCACATTTTTACCTTTTTACTATGTCAAACATTTATTGCAAAAATTATGTTCAAGCAAGTTATTTTGCTGTATTCTTGATTAATCTATATTCTTGGTAACAATGTTAAAGATAACATTATTTTGTGATAAATGTTTTTCAACATTTTTAGTTCATATTTGCAAGGTAAAGCTACACTATAAATTCTCTATAGGTATATCCAAAATAATTCTTATTTTTATTTCTGAATCAGTTTATGCTGGCTGTCAGTCACATTAAAAGTACTGAAATGTGGCTTTACCTGTTTAAAAACAATAATAATATTCAATTGTAAAATAACCAATGCACATAAGCCCATACAAATGGGTACAAATCAAATGATAAATATAATCTTTGAAAAATTACAATTACCTAATGATTGCAGTATTTGGTCTTGAAAATATTTTGTCAATTTCTTTTTCATTTGCAAAATTATATGTTGCAGGTGGGTAACCAGTCTCCGCATTTTATATTATCTTTTTAGGTCAAAGGCTGTTCCATTCTATCCTCTGTCAAAAGTAACACATTTTCACTACCTATTAAACCTTAGGAACATTCAACTCCCTCCAAGCTCTAGGTATTTACAAATCAATGACAAGTTAGCAACGTGACTGCATTATTTGTAAGCGCCTATGTGATAGGTTCAGTTCCCACTAGGCGGCATCAGATGCCGTATTTCAGGGCGAGATTCAACAGTTGACAGGGCACCGGTGAAGCCAGCAGTGAGCCGCGTTGTTTTGTTCCTTTCAGGAATTTCCACAGGTACCCTAGCGGGACGAGCGTGCGCCACACGCTCTATCATATACACTCACTGATATAGTTTGCTTTCTGCCCCTCCCTAGCATAGATTTGGCACACTCGCGGCTCGCGTGTCACTGTTGTCTCTCATTCTCACCTATACGTCTTGTACTTGAATGAGACATCGGCACTTCAAGGCAAGTCTCCTCCATTCACATCTGATTCTAACTTGCGGCTAGACAGGTCAGATAACATTCACTAAATTTGCCGCCTTTTGTTGAGCAAATCTTATGGGAACAGTAATCTATATATCCATTCAAATTAACTGCATAATTATCAATATTCTGTACAAAAAATATTTAGTATTTGTTTTTCTAGGACTGTGACATTTCGCTAATATGGTACTGTGTGTGTAGGTTAAAGAACTGCTGATGTCCTTTGGGCAACTACGTGCTTTCAATCTCGTCAAGGATTCTTCAACAGGACTCAGCAAGGGTTATGCTTTTGCTGAATATGTCGACATTTCGATGACAGACCAGGTAAATATTTTATTTACAAAAAATATTGTTTTGTGCAGCAGGCAACATTTTCAATTTAATTTTTTTTTTCAGGCAATAGCTGGGCTGAATGGTATGCAGCTGGGAGACAAAAAACTGATTGTACAAAGAGCCAGCATTGGAGCAAAGAATTCCACACTAGGTAATTCCACTGTCTGACTTTTTTATTAACCTAGCCCTCTTTTAGCTGAAATAACTATTTAGTTGCTCAATTTTAACCTACACCAAATCAAACTAAGAAAGTAGCTTTATAGTTTACATTACAATGCATCCTAACCATGTAACCTTAGCCTAACCATGACCATTTGAGTTAGGTCTAGTAATGGATGTTTTAACAAATTCAAAACTATCAAGAATCTTACCCAAAACATACACATTTTTTTTCACAGTTTAATTTTTCATACATTTTAACTTTAATTTTCCTCCCACTAGAACCCCTTAGATTTTTGTTAAGTTAGTTTTAAGTTGTCAATTATGCGAAACCAAACTATCTGATTAACCAATCACAGCTATGTTACTATCATCAGCCATGACCGGGGCGGCGCCGGTTCAGCTGCAAGTGGCTGGCTTGACGCTTGCCGGCGCGGGCCCGGCTACTGAAGTACTGTGTCTGCTCAACATGGTGACGCCGGACGAGCTGCGCGATGAAGAGGAGTATGAAGACATCTTGGAGGATATTAAGTAAGCATCTCTTTCAAACACTCCCATGACATTTGCAATTCTACACAATTAAGTTATATTTGATAGTCTTAAAACTGTCATGGTAATGAGTCATTATCATTACATTTGCCATTATTTGTCATTACTAATGTAATGAATGACTGTATTGACACTGGGAGCAAGTTGCCTGCCATTCAATGGGCTTAGAAGTTGATGTTTGGTTCCGAGCATGTATTTGTATGTTAAAATATCAAAATTAATTATCTTATAAATGTGAGAATTAACGTCACTTGTAATATTTGAATTAAATTGCGTTTTTTCGTAGCCCTGTCCAGCCTGCAAATATATTTTGAAAATTATGTCATGAAAAATTGCTAAATATTTTTCTCAGTGATTTTATTCTTTGATAAGGAAACCTGGAATTATAAATTGTTAATTGGAAATTATTTGTTTTTCAGGGAGGAGTGCAATAAATATGGTTGCGTACGCAGTATAGAAATTCCAAGACCTATTGAAGGTGTAGAAGTACCAGGCTGTGGAAAGGTATGAGTTTATACCTAATCCTAGATAGTACTCGTAAAAAATTATATTTAAATAAATATGATGTCTCTTTTTCAGGTATTTGTAGAGTTTAACAGTATTGCTGACTGTCAGAAAGCGCAACAAACGCTCACAGGACGCAAGTTCAGCAATCGCGTGGTCGTTACATCTTACTTCGATCCCGACAAATATCACCGCAGAGAGTTTTAATCAGATATTCCTCGCTTCCGCGTAATGTAATGTACTTTTTACTCCCTATAAAATCTCGTACAATTTCCAGTAGACAAATGAAAAAAATGACTCTTAAAATGTTAACCAGAACCCAGAATATGAATAAAAATACAATTACAGTTAAAGCTATTTTATTTTAGTAATATGGTATAACCTTAAACAAGATCAAGTTATAAATGTAGGAAGACTGTAAAACTCGATGGGACTATTGCTTATCAAATCACATTGACCTAATAATAAAACAAACAACACTAAAGTTACTATTGTCAAGTAGGTGGTAATTTAGACTTGAATATCTTGTTGCATAGCAGGCTGATAGGTGTTCATCATGCCTGTTTCTGAAGACAGAACTATCTTCCTCATCACAAAATAAAGGATTCCGCCGACGAATAGCATCCCAAAACCGGCCATCAGACTGATTGCCCAAGCCGGAACTGCATTTCCATCTGAAAATAGGAGTGGTACAATACAAGTCATTTCTATCTGCATACAATAACAATTTGATTTTATGGCGTCAGAAGTTAAAAAGTAATTTCTTGTGTGATATTATAATGTCTAGTACTTATTGACATACAACTCGATAGTAATACAGATGATAGTTTTGAAAGTGAAATATTAGGTGGTATGGTACAGCCTGAGGTGCAGTTACCTTAGGTACCTACCTAAGGTAACTGCACCTCAGGCTGTAAATCTCGTTAGAGTAAATATGTTCTGGGTATGTAGGTAGGTATTTATACAACTCCTAAGGCTTCAAGATTAATGTACCTAGTAGTTAATACGCTAGAATTTGCATTTCAGGAATAATCTACAAGTGGTTTATTTTACCACTAGACACAAGTGACTCACGGTAGTAGGTGCGTGTCATCACACGCCTGCCTCTAAGAATTTTTCGTCTCGCCTCTGTCTCTTGTGTGAGTGTGCTGAGGATAACTGAAAATAGATAGTAAACTTTAAGTTTAGCCCTGTAAGTGCACCTGAAGATGTACTTTTATAGTAAGTACCTATATTAGGTACACCTATCCAATGAACAAAAATTAATACCTAAGCTTTGTTTTGTAGTTCCACAGATCGCTTTGTTTTTAAAAGAGTTCATAACACTTTGTTGTTTTTTTTTACATTGTGCAATTTTAGAGCATAATAATGTAATTAATACACAAATTGAACTTCCTTCACATTAAGGGTTACTACAATGCATGTCTTCCATAAGGTTCCATGATAACTTATATGAACTTAGATATTACCAAAGCATGTACCTAAGGATGTCTCAACATCGTAAATAATTTACTGCGATATGGTGAGTAATTAATGACACCTTCGTCCCACAACAGGTATGCACCTACATAGAACAAAGTAACTTATATGATAGGTACCTACGCTTAAAAACTGAAGAAAACACATAACTTACCGAGAATTACAGCGAAGTAGAATAATAGTGGTTTATTTTGGGCCATTTTTGTGGTTTTTGACACAATATTTCACAAAAACTAGACACAACAATGTAAAGCTCTACCAATCACGTACTGAAACCAAGAGTAGTAGGTGCGTTCCACAAGTCCTTATCTCAAGATAAGATAGCTTTATTAGTAATGACCCAGTATATTTCATAGTAGCAGAAAAATGCGAACCTGACTTATGCTAATCATTTACATGGATAATGTTATAGTTTCAGAATTTGTCTGTTATTGAACATGGACTAGACCTGCATATTTTAACCCATAATAGGGCAAAGGACAAATAATTACCACCTCAGCTTTTTGACCATCAGGTGTAGGTTATTGATATTGAAAGAAAAATAAGTTGTACCTATGTAGGTACTTACCAAATTCAGCATTACAATAAATATTTTTTCAACTCAAAGTTGATTCTAGTGTCGAAAGGAATAAATTAACATGGTATGGATGCATTTGAATGACACAATGATATACTTACATTAAGTATAATGTTTATTGATTTAGTATTAGTCCAACAAAACCATAAAGTCAACATTTAATAATTTATTACTACATTCATTAGGTACATGTACTCTACTAGTTTCTATTCCTTAAAAATATTTTTCAAGTCTGCTTCAGACAACACTTTGGCTGTGACCGATTCAGGGTTGCTAGGTATTTGTTGTCCTTTAGTAGCTTGTTTTGCCTCATATTGTTCCTTTCTTTCAGCACCAACTACTGCTGCAGATTTATCAACTAGTTCTTCTTCAGGGATACCCTCGGCTTTGAATTTCTGGTACTGTTGTACTAGCCTTTTGGTTTGGGTTTCATTGTTTTGATTGAGCAAGTCAATGGCACCAGTGCCAAGTCCTTTACTGTGGAATTTGCTGTAAAAAAATATAATGATCAAAGATAATAATGGGAAATCTTTATAAAAAATTAGGTAAGTACCTATACAATACCATTAAAAAATTATAAAACACAACACAGTGATTGATTTAAATGTGAGTTTACAGATAAAGTAGGCCTTTCCAAAATCTGAATTACCTATGTATTTATAATTTATTACCTACTAAACTTACACTCTGATGGTATCCTCATGATAGAAAATTTGTCTGACCGGCTTAATCTCAGGTTTAGGCCTTGCAAATAAGGGTTCTACAAGCGGAGGAAAGGCTTTGTAGACATCAAACCAGAGTGGTCTGTCGTCTGGTTTCATCCCACCACGAATCAGCAGGCCCTCCACGCTGAAAATAGATGTTGAAAGATGAACAATAGAACTTGCACAATGATGACATAAATTCATCATCGATGATTGAGATTATTAATTTTCCTTAGAAGTACTTCAGGAAATCGAATCAATTTACGTAAGAACTTCAGTCGAGAGAGTATAGTCAAAACTTACCGTGTAAATATCGTTCCTATTCTTTCTAATCTACTGCTAGCCATGTCTGTTGTTTATCTTTTATGCAGTAAAATACCTTAATGAGTTTTATTCAGGAAAATTCACGGGATTTTATTTTTGAGGTTAGTATCGTTTGTTTTCCTTTTTTGTTTGACATTTCGCTTGAATTGAACGAAGTGATTTTTGTCCAAATAAACTGTCATGTCATGTCACCAAACCGTATTACAGTACTGCTACAGATTAATAATTGCTATCTTGATTAAAATGAATCCTCTATCTATTTTGTTGTCACTCAATAGAAATGTAATGGTTATCTCGGAACATTGTTCAGAGGGTTTTAATCTCTTTGCTCAATAGCTCGAGAATAGCTCAGAACGGATTATCATTAGTTTATTACCTGAAATAGCACATAGGCTACTTTTTATCCGGGTTAGTACCACCGGGAGCGAAGTCGCGGGTGGAAGGCTGTTATATTCCTGAAATTGAAAATGCGATGGGCCCCGCCTGTAAGCCCACGGACCCACCCATCAAAGAGCATGTAATAGTACCACCCATGGTCGACATAATATCGATCGCATCTGTAAAGATACCTACACTCAGCCGAATTTATCACCGCGCCATCACCAGGTTTATCTGATGTCTCTGGTAGATGTGATTTGATTACGCAAGGGCGACATTATCATCAGTTTTCCTGATTAGCCTAAAATAAAATCTCCTACACAGTCCCGCCTATTTAGCGAGGTTATCAAGAACATAACTGGATTTACAATCGAAAGGAATAAAACAATACATAAATTATTAGGAAATTTATTTAAAAATATTTATTCTAACTCACAAAAAACACAACACATTCAAGGAACCCCCGAACTTAAAATAAAGTATTATGTTTTACTTCATATTTTTACTCTAATTATTTACAATTATTGCCACATTAGAATCATCAGTTTCATAGAAGGCATTATATTATTATTTATCAATATTATGGACTTTAATTACAGCAATTGCACCTGCTATTCTAATGCTGTCTTATTCAAGTAACCTGCGTTCTGTATGGGAATAGTTTGAGATTCGATAGCGTGTTGCTACGATTGTGACCGATGTTTCCTGAAGCATCTCTTGTCGGCTTGCCGCGCCAGGATGTCGGACACCGACTTTCTGTGCGTGAAGACGCGAAGAATATCCACTCGGGCTTCTTGAATACCTTCGCAGACGATTTTACTCCTTTGGATGTTGCCCTGAGGGAATAACACATTTCCATTATAATCTTATACTTTTATGTACCTATGTACCAGTACCAGTTGATAATTGACTGTCAGACTGGTGATTTTTGATGGCTGTGCTATGGATCAAACGCTTTTCTTGTTGGTATGATCACCGATTCAATAGTGATTTGTGTTATTTGCACTTAGTAGAACATGATTACAACTTATGATTATATTTTACACCATATTAGAGAGGATGTTTAAATTTAATCAAGCGAAGCATTTGGATCATTCAAATAATAAATATTATTGAAAAAAAAAAATGGCGAAAACAGAGGAGGCCTATGCCCAGCAGTGGGATGAGAAAGGCTGATGATGATGATAAGATTAATAGTTTACCTTGAGTAGTTCGAGAATTGCATGTGAGTGAGGCTGCAGCGCGTTGATCGCTTTACCCGACGCAGTTTCTAGCGCTCGCAGTAACCCCGCAAGTTGGTCGCCCACATCTGATTCCAGCGACATCTGTTGACAATTTCATATTGAACGTTTTGCAAGTGTTTGTATGAAGTTTAATCTTCAGAAAATCTGGCTGGCTGGCTACGATGGCTACGATGTCCCGCGAGGTGTCGATACACCGACATCGACATAGGAAGCCTTGGGATTAACCCAAAGTCTGATAATCAGAGTCCCGTTAATATTTTTAAATATGTTTTCAAGTCGCGTAAGTTTAAAAAGTTTTATAATATGAATGTATTTACAAAAAACAATGTATCTAAGTAGTCTATCAGTCATCCGGTTACCATAACGCAAGCATTAATTTGCTCAGCTTGGGACTAGATGACTGCGTGTGAAATGTCCAAGGATATTTATGTACAGTGACAGTTTGAAAATGTTCGTCGGTTTTCAACTTGATTCGTTTAACGAGTACGAGCACATAATCCCTTTTGAAACTTGAAAAAGGAACGTCACTGGTAAATGTTGGTACAATAACATTGAGATGTATTATAGAGCCACAATCAGACAAATAAAATGTAAACGCCAAAACTCTGCGCACACTACGTAGTGCGCAGAGTTTTTCTATTTTGCGTACAAGCGACATTGAACATTAAAACAAACGACATAACGTCTACATTCGAATGTCAAATGTCATTTTAGAACATTGAATTTTCTCGCACATTTTTTGAGTGCTGTCAGCTATTAGGTTGTGACTCTTTAATACATCTCAATGTACAATAACAATTGATTCTTGCAATCTGGTGCGAGCGAAAACAGACTCTAAGGTGACGAACATTTTCAAACCGTCAGTGTATGTACCAGGTCGTCCATCTGTGCGGTGAGATGGTGCACCTTCCAGCCCTCAGCGCTGGTGAGCACGTGCCTCTGCCCGGCGATGGCGACGATGTCCCGCGGTCGGGGCTCGCGGCGCCGCACGTCCGCCGGCCGCACGAAGTGCAGCGCGGTGCTGCGCCAGCCGCACACGTAGCTCGAGCTCAGCAGCGGCCCTGAACGACACACAGATATTATCTTAGGCTCAACTCACACCAAAAGAGCGGCGAAGGGCAGCGAAGCGGAGCGCGGTTTCAGTCATATGAATTTTAACTTTATTTTCATTAATATAATACTTATAAAAGATCAGATTTGACGGAAAATATGGTTTTTCTGTCCAATCTGACAGTTGTTTTCGCGATTTACTGTCATTTTGACGGTATCGTGGTGGTGATGAATTTAATTACGCGACAAGTTAGACGATAGCCTTGCAGAAGCCGTCTCACACCTTAGCGAGTTAAATTAAAATGTTTACGTCAACATAGAAGGTAACATACTAAAAGCTCGCTCTGATATTAAATTTTTCTTTTACTAAAAAATCTATTATATCAAGATAAATATGTTACGTTTAGGAGGCGGGTTCACGACGGCGGGAGGCGGGGAGCGCGGCGCATCTTCTACTGGGTACTCGCATTGTCTCATGTCATTGCTCAAACTAAAACAAAATGAGGTTTTTTTGTTATACATATATTTATGCAAACATAAATCTATGGACAGCTTCTATATTCTGTCTAGTGTAGTACCCCCCTTATGCATATTGGTTTAGTTAACCTACTTTAGCTAAAACGGATCTTATATATATCTCTCTTGGTTAACATAAGAGTAACAAGAAAAAAACATTATTTAAATCTATATTAAATTGACAAATCTTTATGAAAGACCATTACTCTTTGCCTCGACATAAAAGTGAATTAAAATTGCAATTTTTTGGTCGTTTGTATCGATACAAACGCGCAGTTGCAACGCGTTTCATTTGCGTTTGTATTGATACAAAACATATATCAAAATCGTGGTGTACAAAAGCTCTAAGATCAGAGATAATGTGCTCAGGGTCCTGCTTCGTTATTAATTACACCAGAAAGATGGATTAATCATCATAAAAATGACATCTAATCTAATCTAAATAGCCCACTGGATCCCACAGCTGGGCAAAGGCCTCCCCTTCCTTTTTCCATTCGCCTCGGTGTAGGGCTTCTGTCAGCAAGCTGGTGGAGTAATCGTCGAGTTTATCCCGCTATCTCCGCTTGGGCCGACCACCCAATAAAAACCATAAAAATGAAATGAAATGGAAAATGATTAATGATCATGGATTAATCATCAATTAGCCAAAAGTGGAACCTACAGTTGTTTCCTAGGTTTCTTCCTCGGAGACAGGTCTAGATCCCTCGGAGGTTCCGGTTCATCATCAGGATGTGGCGAGGAGGAGGCAGACATGGTGGTGGAGCCTCCGGAGCCCCCTCCCGTGCCCACGTCCTCCCAGCCGGTGCTCTCCGAGGGATATGTTGTGCTCATCAACTTCGTTGGTGATCTGAGAAGTTAACAAAATGTTATGACAATTTCTATGTTGTCCTACTAACCTACTATATTATAGAGTTTGTATGAATGTATTGTTGTTTACTTGATGCTCCTTCACGCTAAAACTACTGAGAGATTTTGGATGAAACTTGGAATAACACATACGCTACTTTTATCCTGGTAGGTATAAGTACGCTTGTAAAATTATAAATGCGGAAGTTTCTGGTGGGATGGATGGATGTTTGTGTTTCACGCAAAAACTACTGAACAGATTAGGCTGAAATGTGGAATATACATATTTTATGACCTGCAATCATACATTAGGCTATTTTAGATCCAGGTGTTTAGTTTAATGTCAACATACGAATAATTTTCTTGCGTACATATTTAACAATTAGACATGTAATCATTTAGCTAAACTATGTTTTTTGTACTAACCCTTCAAGATCTCTCTTCCTTAGTATTGTTGGTCTGGCTAGTACCGAGCTGACGGACACAGAGGCGGGTTGTGGCCTGTTTTCCGAAAGCGCTGACACTGCTGCATTTACTACTGTCACTGAAAAAATACAATGATGAGCGCTTAAGGTGCCTGTATAGGTGAAACTAGTGCCACTCAACATTTGCTGTGGTTGTGGTTACAAGTGGTTGTAAAGGTTAATATTATTTTGTTCACCATTTGTTGTGGTTGTGGTTACAAGTGGTTGTAAAGGTTAATATAATTTGGTACAGCATTTTCTGTGGTTGTGGTTACAATCGGTTGTACAGGTTAATATCACCAAGTTCAGATTTTGCTGCGGTTGTGGTTACAAGTGGTTGTACATGTTAATTACCTTGTGTCTGCATCTGCTGTGGTTGTGGTTGCGTGTGGTTGTAAGGTGTCAGTGGTCGGGGCGAATGGTGCGCCATCGGCGGTTGTGTTGTGGTGGCCGCTCGAGGAACTTCATAGTACAGTTGTGTTGGAGCACTGTTTCCCACGCCGCGAACACCCACAGAACTCACGCCGACTACCTGTAATTATACGATTCCTAGCTTACTCGACCGCGGCTTTGCTCGCGTGGTATCTACCTGGATGCAAAGTAGCCTATGTTTTATTATAATATTAGTGGGATGTAGCTATGAAACGAAGAATTTCGTTGGACGTAGTTGTTGAAGTATCGGTAAAAGAACTTAACCGGGGATTGATATACTTTTTTATACATAGAAAACATATAGACTCGAGACAAATATTTGCACATAAAAATATTTGTCCCGCGGCGGGAACACACTGCGCAAAAGAGGTCGTCAAATACAACTGGATTTATTCAAGTTAATGAATGAAATAATATGTAAGAATGTACCTTAGCAGGCTGATAGTTCCTTTGTAGCAGTGGCAATGGTCGGGGCGGCGCGGCGGGCGGGCCGGCGGGGGGCGGGGGGGCCGCGGCGGGGGCGGGGGCGGGGGCGGGGGGTCGGGGGGCCACGCCGCGCACTGTACCTGATATTACAGTGTTTGCTGCAATAAATGTATTCATAACAATGTTAATATTGTTATTCATTATTGATTGTTTACGAAACAAGCTTACGCCCGCGGCTTCGCTTGCGCTGTACTCGTACCTACGTGGATAAAATGTAGCCTATGTATTATTCCAGGTCATAAACTATGTATATTCCAAGTTTCAGCCAAATTCGATCAGTAGTTTTAGCGTGAAAGAGCAACAAAGAGCAGATCGATCCACAAAATATTAGTAAGAACAGTCAAGCATATATCTATGTTTTTGTCTTGATTTGGGCAGAGTAAACGTTGGTAAACGTTCGTAACGTAAAACGTTACTGGTACCATTCAGTGAAAAGACACCTTAAAACAAACCCTCCAAGAACGGATTTGATTTACACAGCCGATCGCAAATAAAAAATGGTTACTCACAGTTGATAACGGAGGTGGTGGAGAGACACACGATGTTGGAATGTGTCTGGTGCGAGGGAGACGGGTGCGGCGCGCGCGGCCGCCCGCCGTACAGCAGCGCGCCGCGCCCCGCCCGCCCGCCCCATGTGCCGCCTGGAGTACACAAATTACACTTATATTAAATTATTATTACTAGCAGTGCCTCGCAGTTTCACCTGCGTAGTTCCCGTTCCCGTGAGAATACTTGGATAAAGTAAAGCCTATGTTACTGTGATAATGTAGGTTTCTAGTGGTGAAATAATTTTTGAAATCGGTCCAGTAGTTTTTGGGTTTATTTGTTATATAAAAAAAACCTTTCCTCTTTATAATATTAGTATAGCCAGGTATAGCTGAAAATTTGTGTAAGTGTGAATGTTTGTTACTCCATCACGCTTAGACAACTGGACGAATTTAAATGAAATTAGGTAGAAGGATAGCTTATATCCAGGTTTAACACATATGCTACTTTTCATCCGGACTTAAGGAAAACTTTAACAGTGTTATATGGTAAAATATTTGTTTTGTTTATACCTTGGTTAGAAACAGGTTGGGAAGCCGACGAGGGTGTGACGGGGCGAAGCGCCAACGAAGCTCCTGCCGCAAGACCGCGGGGCACGTGACTTGTCACTCCAACATTCAAGCTTTTGCTCACCAACACGTTGTTGGCACTGCTCACACTCACACTTGATAGCTGTACTGATGCTGAAAGAATTAGAGATTGTAAATATTCTTAACATTGAAAGTTTTTGTGTATGCAGAGGGTACGGGTAGTCACTTATTTAAAAAAAACATTTTATATATTCATCCAGAAAAAATCAACAAAACTAGCATTAGTTACAGTACAGTTGCAACATCATTGTATGCTATAAAATCACCAAACAGTTATTAAGAATCAGATAAGTCATAACACATTTTTAATTAGATTAAAATTCATTATTAGAAATAATTGTTTCATGTGTTTTTTCAATTATAGCATAGGACAAAATCATTGAACAGTTCTTACCAGGTCTGTTATTATGATGTGATAAGGGAGGCAGTACTCTCACTGTGGGTGGTAATGTCCGCACGGATGAGTTCACTATGAGGTTGCCGGCACCGAGCTGGCTGCCCACATTCAGAACTTGAGCACCACTAGTTTGTGATATACTGGTCACTGTGCCAATGTTACTGGAGTTTGATACTTGTGCTGACAGCTGAGTGCCTGAAATAACAAGTTGATCAAAACTTTCCAAAATTCAGACTTCAGAGATTTTTTATCTCTTTATTAACTCACTGAAAACTGGCAGCATCAGATTTAGCAGCTAGTTAAGGTAGTGGAAGCCTAAATCCAAGGACTAACAGGATTATTTTATAAAAGTTTAAATACAATAAATAAAAATATATTTTTTAGAATCAATAGACATTCAAGACACTTTGAAGATATCCAGGGTAGTAGGACTAGGAGGCATTAATGTATTATAAAAAAATACCTACTTGTGAGTTAAATTATTGATTATTTTTTTAAATTACCTTGGCTTATGATTTGTGTGCCTGGACTAAGTATCTGACCACTGGCCAAGAGTTGGGAGTGAGATATAATCTGTGGGCCGGGATTGTGGAGCTGCGTTCCTTGGCTGATGATCTGGCTTCCTTGCAGTATTGGCGAGCCGCTTACTATCATCTGAGCCTGCAATGTTATGTCCAAATTGGCAAATTTATTTAACAGTTTTGGAATAGCAGCTACAGATAAATTTACAATGAAAGGAAACTATAAGCTTGGTACAGCAGACTGCAGGTAATTATATGAGGAAAATAAGAAGAATTTATGGTAATTTTGTAATCCACCAGTGCATATGGAAGTTTATGATAAGATTTTGCTGATGTGGATTTAAAAATTATTATAAATAAAAATAATAAAATACGTACCTACATACGTATGATAATTGAAATCTAATAGTTGAACACTTTCAAAAAGGTATAAAATTAAATGTATGATGAGTAAATACGAAAAAACATACCTGCGACGACGCATTTGGAGAAAGGATCTGTGCAAGTCCAGATCGCATCATTCCTGATGCCGCACTGGAATGGGACCCTAGCTGACTGGATAATGTGTTTTTAGGTTGATTGGTCATCAAATGAGCCATTTTCACTTCTGAATTCGTAACACTCTTCACAATAGTAATCTTTTGAGGCGCCAAATCAATGGGATACATTTTGCCAGTTGTTACAGTTCTATCGTTGTCCAAATTACCGCTCATTCTGGACATAATTGTATCATACACACATTCTAACGCAGATAACTTTTATTTTAGTTGACACTTTTATTTAGGAAATAAACAATAGTTCCATTTGATTTTGATTTGACTATTTTTCTCGAAGAATTTTAACTTTTTGTGATTGTGACATAAATCAAAATTTGACACAAAGCTAAATGAAATGAACGAATGCTTGACCGATGCGGTACCGCGTCCTTATTCTATCATAGACAAAATTATGATATTTTATTGTCAGCGCCATCTATTGATTGGTTTTGTGTGTATTATCAAACTCAAGGTAAACTCTTGAAGACTTGATCTTGTGAACAGTGCCTAAAAGAAAACAAATAGTAGAGCCTCTATAGAGGAGAGATCTCTTTGTAGAAAAAAACGAGACAAAAAATCAGTTTGTTTTGTTTATGGTACGCCATGGCGGAACGACTGAGTGACGATGATATTTCTGACGAAAATATACAAAAATTCAACAATGAAAGGCGGAGTAGTAAGCAGTGGGTAAAATTAAACGTTGGTGGAACATATTTCTTAACTACTAAAACAACGTTATCTAGGGATCCCAATTCATTTTTGTATCGATTAGTTCAAGAGGATAGCGACTTGATTTCAGACAGGGTTTGTATTCATTGTCTTTTTGTATGTAAATGAGTTCTTCCTTAGTTGTTTCCCTTTATAATGTTTTGTCAATGTTGCAGGACGAGTCTGGCGCATACCTAATAGACAGAGACCCGACATACTTCTCTCCAGTGTTAAATTTTCTTCGTCACGGTAAACTGGTCATCAACAATGACATCGCCGAAGAAGGAGTACTAGAAGAAGCAGAATTTTATAATATTACTGAGTTGATAAGATTAGTCAAGGAGAGAATATGTCTCAGAGAGAGGAGGCCGCTCAAAGATTCCAAGAAGCATGTGTACAGAGTGTTACAGTTTCATGAAGAAGAGTTGACTCAAATGGTTTCTACTATGTCCGATGGGTGGAAATTCGAACAGCTGATCAACATCGGCTCTCAGTACAACTATGGCAATGAAGAACATGCTGAATTCCTTTGTGTTGTTAGCCGGGAATGTGGCAGCTCACTCAACAGTAATGATATAGAACCAACGGATCGAGCCAAGGTGCTTCAACAGAAGGGTTCACGAATGTGAGAGTAAATAAATTCATTAATGTTTTGAGACTGTCAGCTCTGTGGCGTGATTGTGTACATATTATGTAGTGTTACAGTCATATTTCATTTCTAACTTTTCTCTACTTCCTAGATTCAGCTTGTACAATACTTAATTAGTCAATTTGATGGTAATTTGTTGCTGTATAGTATTGTATCTTCAATATAATAAAAAGTGTTCAAATACTCAGTTTGATATATTTAGGCAAAATAGATTATGTATTTGAAAGTAGTAATTTTAAATCTAGAAAAAACTTAGGTATGTACCTACCAATAAGGAAAAAATCCTAAGCTAGCAGATAAACATACGAAGATAGTATGCATGTATGTTTTCCCGTTTTGAGTTAATATTAAAGTAATATAGCAAAAAATAAGCTTACTAATCATGTAAGTAGGCTAGTATTCTTAAACAACTTGCAAGTGCTATTATTTACTCCAATTTTGTACATAAAATTATAAATGACATACCTAGATGCCTTCAATCAGTAATAAAACAAATTCCATTTATATGCTCATTTACAGAATATTAAAATAGTTTATGATTATGTACAGAACTGTGTTTTAATTATTTTGTTAGATTGGGGATTTTTCATAAAATTCTGAACTGTGCGATCCGATTTAGGTCATTTTTTTTGTATGGATGTTTTGTGGCTATTCTTTGATTCAGCAAGTGGTGCTGTTTGCAAGATCCAGAATACTTTCAGATTTCCTAAATTTTCCAAGAGCAAGATCTGTCTTACATACAGGTACCAACATTCAATACAGATTATGGCCTGTGACAACATAAAAATTGACTTACAGATTTTATGTGGTTGTTCCCGATTTAGGTCAGTTTATTTTCATATACAAAAATATCAAGATATTTGTTATTTATGTCATCATAATGCAAGTAGATTACTCTGCTTATTATTTCATCCAGTGATATTTGAGTAGCCCAGTTGCAAAAGTTGCTATATCAATTTTTTACCGGATATGAGTAAGTGACAGAAGTCGATAGATCGTCTTTAAGGCTAAATGACCGAATTGAAATAAACCTTCTAAAGTGATTAGTTTACGTACAAATGAGCATCAAAAACGGAGTGTACGTGCAAAACTTGCTAGTTTACCAAGCATTTCACTTGCAAAAGTTGCTCGTTTTGAATACTTTTGCAAAAGTTGGTATGTTACGTTCTAACATCTGCAATTGGCGCACTTTTTGCTTTTGTTTGGTTGTCGTTATGAATAAATCAATAAATCCATTCATTTAAGACCGTTTTTTTTCACTTGCTGGTATTTCTGTGTTGGTGCGATTTATTTGAAAGTTTTTAATATTTCTGAGATTCCTGTGTTGTAATGGAAGAGATTAGAGAAGAAGCAGTTGTTTTGGCGGAAGAACGGAAAGGAAGAAAGAAAATACCTTACAAATCGAATTGGAAAAGAGAAAAAGCAAAAATCGAAAAGTACCTACGTACCTACCTATAGCTGTTATTTTGCAATAGGTACGTTAGATCGTTTCAGTATCTTCCTAATATTTTCCTATCATTCTATACTAACCATGTTACTACTCTTTTGAATAATGTTGGTGTTAAAAAGTTGGATTGATTTTGAGATTTCTGAGTATAGTACCTGCCCCCTGATTGTGTAACTTGTTTCACATTGTATCCAAGTTGTATCAAAGCAAAAATCACAGTAAATCGCAAAAACAACTGTCAAATATGACAGTAATTAAGTAAGTTACTTACAAATTTACTTAATTAGCGTTCGCGATTTACTGTGATTTTTGCTTTGATACAACTTGGATACAATGTGAAACAAGTTACACAATCAGGGGGCTGGTAACACGAAATTTTGCATTACATTGCAGGCTCGCTTCGTAGATGTGCCAGAAAGCCGGCAATGTAATGCAAAATTCGTGTTGCATTGCAGGCGCGGTTCGTAGATGTGGACATAGCATAAGAATTGAATGAAAATGTGATTACAAAGCTGTAAGAAAGATGGTTTAATTTTAGATTGTAGCATTAAAATGTTGCAAAAGTTGCTATGTTGATTAATTACAGGTGCAATACTGACTAGTTTGCTAGTTCACTTGCAAAAGTGGTTACTTAGACTTTTCTATCCTTTTTTAATAAAAATATGTAAGAAAAATCAACCTCTTATTATTTCTAACCTAATACCTATATACTATTCTACCCGATTAAGTCAATAACGCAATACAAAAAACCATAAACAAAGAATGAGAGTTTTTTGCGTTTTTCTCAGTTATTGGTTTTACTTAACTAGCCAGTTTTGCAACTGAGCTACTCATTTAAGGTGTTGTATGCGTCAAACTGCTTTATTACGAACTGTACAATATATTTTTTTTAAAGCCCGTCACACACGTATACGCTATAATATAATATATATTATATTATAGCTATAATATAATATATAAAAATAGATGGCAACGCTAGTTTGACGCATACAAGTATAACTTCATAAATAAGTACTAAACAATATTTTTTTGATACCTTTATTTCACAGAATAAGTAAACAATTGACTGAAAACGTAATATGATTTGACACGCCTTCACTTATCATTATTATTAGTCGCTAAAGTTAATCAATTTCATAACCACGTAATATATAAATCTATAACACGATGTTTTTAAAAAAATAAACATTAGCACTATTTAAAACTTATTAAATTACTCAATTTATAAAATATTGCATTTAACTGCATTAAATACAAGTTAACAAGAGAATCTACGTTAGATGCTCTATGCAAAGATAACATAGTTATTATCAAAATACAAGTTTCACACACTTTGTAAGGCATTGGGGTTTTATTGTTTTAGATTAGAATAGAATCTAATTTCGAAATTGCTTATCAACAAAATACATACGAGTTCACACACTTGTAAGGCAATGGGGTTTTATTGTAGAAATTGTAAATGGAGTGCTTCCAGTGAGTTAGCACCAGTCAGCCATGTAAGTGAAGTCTGAGAACATCTTGTGGTCGTTGGAGGAGAGCGCTCGCGGCTCCTTGGGCGGCGTCAGCACGGCCTGCTCCGAGGTGAACTCGCTGTCGAAATTACTAACGTCCTCTAAATTATTAATAGTTGGCACAAACGGTGGCTTCACCTTACGCAGTAGTAGCTGCTCCCAGTTCACGTTCCGGAAGAAGGCCTGCTTCTTCACGTCCTCGGCGTCGCGCTCGGAGGAGCCGAGGCGTCGCTCGGGGTTCTTCCTCAGCAGACGGCGCATCAGCGCTATGGCCTCTAGAGACAGCGTTCGGGGATATCGCACTTCGTCGTTCACGATCGAGTCGAACACTTCGCCTTCATCCTCCCCAGGGAAGGGCGATTCGCCGACTAGCATCTCGAATATCAGCACGCCGAGCCCCCACCAGTCGACAGCCCGCGTGTACGAGGTCTCCGTGAGAACCTCAGGCGCCAGGAACTCCGGGGTCCCGCAGAACGTGCCCGTGCGGTCTCCCCAACCCATCCCCTCTTTGCACAACCCAAAATCGGCGATCTTTACGTAACCGTCGGTATCTAATAGTAAGTTATCTAGTTTCAAATCTCTATAAATAATGTTATTCTCATGTAAATACTGTAGGCCTAATACTACACAAGCTGCATAGAAGACTGCGCGGGGCTCGGTGAAGACGTCGGCGTGGATATGCATCATGAGGTCTCCGCCGGCCGCATACTCCATCACGAAACACACGTGCTGCTCCGTCTGGAAGCACGCGAACAGATTCACCAAGAACGGATGCCTGATCGCGTTAGCTACCTCGAAAATTCTCTTCTCCGACAGCAAGGAGTCCACCTCATCTCTCGCTATAATATCACCCTTCTTCAGAGCTTTTATCGCAAAGTACTCGTTCGTAGATCTGTATTGAGCGAGAATTACTTTTCCGAAGTGACCCCTACCGAGGACGCTCAGCAGCCTGAAGCTGTCCATATTCATATCGCTGGACTGCCTCCTGGAGTCCTGCTCCTTGCCGAGAGTGTCGATAACGGATGAGGATCGCGAGGACGATATCCTCATGTTGTTCGTGACGTCGACGATCTGATCCTCATTGCTCGGGAAATCGAGCACCAGTTTCGGAGACGGTGATGGCGGATATTCTACTAGAGGATTGTCGGAGGATGGAGTCGTGGGTTCTTTGTTGACGTACACCTCTCTTGTGTACGAGTCTTCTAAAAATGCAAAAGCTTCCTGCAGTTCTTTCTCCATTCTGAGAGTGGAAACGTTGGGTGGGGGATGCATGGGCAGGGTTGGTTTCGGCGGAGGCGTGACAGGTGTCTGAGGAGTTTGAGGCGTCGAGGGCAACCCTAGAGGCCTAACACCAGCCATTCCACCTAGAGTTGCATTCTCCGCTTCTCGATTATCGATCGACGACGCCTCGAACTGCGGCGAAGACTTAACGGCACTTTGAATGTTCTGAATAGACGGTGAGGAGCGTTTGAGGAGTCTGCCGAGCACAACAGCTGGTATATGCATCTCGCCGTACGAAGGTCTGGGTATGTTCTTCCCTTGTTGTTTGAAGATCTTTCTTTGGCGCTGCAGTTTAGGTTTCCGAGATATTATTGGGTTTAGGAATTTGATTTCTGCGAATAGGAGTCCCCGCGGTTCCAATTCTAGGGCCATGCCGTGTCGGATGTCGTCAATGAACTCTTCGAGCCGGAGGAACTTGATAGCGCATAGCCCCCGCCAGTCCTTCCAATGGACCCCAATTTCTAGCTCTCTAGACTTGTCCAGCTTCATGGTGAACCTGAAATTTTAGAAAAAGGTCTTATTTATATAGAGAATAACTCGTATTTATTTCATACTATAACGCGATCGCGACTTCGCTCATGTAGCATCAACAAACCTATAAGTAAGTTACTTACTTTAACAAACCTATGACATTCAGTAATACATCTAATCGTCCTTGGTAATACTAGCTAAATTTTCCAACATGTAATTTTTTATAAAAATCTGTATGAGTAGATTACATCTAGACATCCAATAGGTTATAAGAACAGATTTCCTAAGCGTTATTATAAATGTGAAAGTTTGTGATCATCTTAGCATGTGTGTGTTTTTATGTCTCATCACGTCTCAATTGGCTAAACAGATGTGAATGATACTCAACAATTGATTATGTACGTGAAATATCTTACTCTAGGTACTTTTAATCGACCACCACAAAAGACGCTATAAGCTTGTGCTTAGTGCATATATAGCGTGTTTGTTGTCGGTAATCAAGTTATTTATTTCACAAGGAAGTACACCAGGTTTGAAAAAAAGCTTACTGGCGTATTCGGAAATTATAATGCTTGGTCAGAAAAAAACATCAAATCTCGACAAGAGCTCCAAATATAAGTAAGTAAAACCCGCGAAGTAAAGTATGAGAAAACATAAAATTACACAAGTCGTTTAGGAGACGAATCACTATTGGAATTTAAACTAGCACAATGAAGGTAAAATAATAATCCCTCATCAATATAAAAAATATTGATAATTTAGAAAAGCGAAATCTAATTGCTGAACAACTTGTATGTTAAAAGTCCACTAACTGCTTACTAAGCAGGTACTGTGTTTTCCTGCTGTTAAAAACTGATAAGGAAAACACTTTGAAGACCATTAAGATAAACTAGAATCTGGTAATCCCAAGTATGAAAATGTACGCTAAGGTTTATTTGGTTCATGCGTGATCGAAGTACTTCGTTCATGGGTTCATGCTATAGGTAAAGATTGAGCTCTGCACTGCAGTATATCCAAAATCGTGTTGGAAAGAATAATACTGCAGTTATTTCATTAACTTATTGTATAATTATTTGTTTTAGGAACTTAAATTTTGAAAACTGGAGGCTAGAGAAAGCACTGTACATAAACATAAGAAACATTATGTCCAAAGAATGCTTAGAAAACTATTAGGTCATGTCACACTAGCATTTCACTAAGCAACACAATACACTACAAATCATTTCAGTAACATTCATATTGTTATGCATTAATGTTGTGAGGCGAGACTAAAATTGCCGTCATATTGTTTGAAAATCGATTAGGTTCTGCTTTACACACACAGGTTTTGTAGAGTTGTTTATTTTACTAATAAAAGTTTATGGTAAGCTTTTATTAAAAAAAAAAAAAATTCGCAGTTGAGTTCCGAACGCAACCTTCGTATCTAAAGTCGAGACTGAAATAATGATGTTCTCGACTAGGTCAATGTAGAAAAAAATTTTTACTAAGTAGATTATGTATGTTTATGTATAATAATCCTGTATTAATCAGAATATTATCATATATGTCATAAACGTTTTCTATCAACCAATTAACACCTTGTTTGCTACAGCCTTGATCATTTAAGGGCAAAACTACATTTAGCTTTATGAAAGATATAGGCCGTTTATTAAGCTTTTAGTCACACAACAAATATTTACGTAAAACATTGATAAGATAATGAGTAATAGTTAGCATCATAAAGATTGTGTTTCAAGGAAGGAAAAGATAATACATTATTTCAGTTCTACCTGTGTTATGTACCTAATTAATGCAAATCACAAGCTTATTATAACATACAAGTTATAACTTTTTTAATCAATTTAAATTACTTGAGCATGAGCATTTATTTGTTCTATACAATGGTATCTACAAGGTTTTTTTAAGAAAATAGCGTGTAGTGATTTATGATAAGATTTATAAAAAAAACAATCTTTTTTTATGATTAAAATAGTTAACTTTTCATAATAGTGACCTTTAAATTTACCTATATATTTGTATAGTTGATAGTTTTTTTAAGTTATTACCTAAAAGTATCTGAATTATAAATATTGATTGCCTATAAGCTGATTATGTTTGTCTAGCTAAGGGTGATTTATACCAGACTGAGCCAGAAATAGACAAGGTCACAAGGTACTGCTTAAATATAAGTATATTGGTTGACTCATGGAGTAGCATAAATTACCACACTTTGCTACAAATAACAATATAATATGTTCTTGGATGGAGTTTTGATTTCACACCAGACAAGGCCAAAGGCTGACTTGGTTTGGCATGAATCATCCCTAAGTAAGTGTTTTGAGGTCTTACCTTTGATCCCATGCTTGTTGAGAGCAGGGTCTCCAACTAGTCTGTGCCACAGTGTGGTTATCAAGCTTCATAACTGCCATTATTTCATTGCTTGTATCCTCCTTGATACTGTATGTGTACTTCATAGAATTACGAATAGTAACTCCTTTCACAAAAGACTTCAAGTCCGATGGGCTTGCCAGTGGATCCCGTCTAGTGCGTCCAGGCACGTCCTCTAATAAATCTTGACAGCCCATTAGTCTGACTTCTAAAGTACCTGTAACTTGAACACAAGGGCTTATCATTGGTGCTGGAGATAGGAATTGACTTCTAGAGCCACTGCCTCCCGAGAGGCTTACATAGCCAGGACTGGAGCCAGTACTGCGTAGCTCATGTCCGAGCTCAATAAATGCAGGGCTTTCAGCTGGGAGCTCTTGTCGTCGCATGTCAAGCGATCTACGGAGCAGGTCCAGCTTCTGAGTTGATTCCAACAAGCTGGTCTGTGCTTCTTGTAAGGCCTTCTTGTCAGTAACTTTTTTGTCACTCTGTAATAATCTTATGGCATTTTTAGAACCTTCTACTACAGCTGCTTCTATTCTCAGGCGGTTTCTTAGCTCTGCAATGCGTTCATCAAGTAAAGCTTCAATTCCGCTTTCACTTCTACCATCATTACCATTGGCAGCACTATCTCCTTTTTGCTGTTTGGTGATCTTAGATATACGCAACTTGAGGTATTCAATTTTATCTTTTGAATCTGCTAGCATTTGGTGTGCCTCAGCAAGCAGCTTCTTATCTCTAGACTGATTACTGCTAGTGATACTCTGTATCATGTTCTCGGCTCCTTGTTTCACTTTTAGTTCTATGTTCAGCTGCTTTTCAAGTGATGCAAGTTTCCGGTCTGTTGTGCCTTCACCAAGTTGCCTTTGTTGCTGCGCTGCTTCCGACGCCAGGATGATCTCCTCATCGTAGGAGAGATCTTCAGGGGAGGTGGGGGTGGACTGGCCGCGCGACAGGAGAAGCTGAGACTCGAGTTCCTGTAGGTCTGACTTGAGCTCATTTAGCTTGATGTTAGCTTTCTTTAAGATGTTGGTGACGTCAGAAAGCGAGCGCCTGTCCTTGGCGACTTCGCGCAGCTTCTCGGCACCCTCCTTTATTTTGAGTTCCTTACGTATTTCCCTACGTATGACATCCTTGAGCTCCTCTAACTTTGATGGCAAAGCTATTTCTGGAATACATTCCGTCTTGATTCCGTACTTGACGCCCAGCTCGTGGAGGACTGGGTGCCGAATATAATCACTGTGGTAATAACCCGGGTCTGCCATAATTGAGGATGCACAGTCTAACGTCAGTTAACCATAATTATGTGGGAAAATATCACAACGAACGATTGCTCGTAGATCACAAAAGGTTGGTCGACTTGGTACGTTTATGAATAACGGTACTGTTTAACACTAAAGATGAAATCATCATGTGAAAACGAATGAATCAAACGTATTATAAATAATAAAATAATTCACAAAACAAAACAATTTACACAAGTCAGTCGGTCAACGAAACCAATAAACGACGACGAATGAAATCCTACCATTTTGACCGTAGACAAGACACGAGACTCTATCCATAGAGAATTATAAATCGACATCTTGGCAAACTATGGCCTAAATCTCTTTAGTTGTTAGTCTTTAGTTGCTTTGCCTAAACGTAGTGTTTTTATTCTCTTTGGCTTTGCCTACATACCATCAAGAATAGCATGCTTCATTCAGCTTTTATGCTGCTCTATGCTCTCATCGTTTCAAGGAAGATGTATCTTTATTTTCTCTATGCATCTAGATGCATTTACCCTTCTCAAACTGAGAATTTTCGCGCAGATCATTTAGCTCGATTGATAAAGATATGTACTATACTTGTACTTACATATATTGTTGTAGAATGGCTTTTTTAACATGATTTAATATTTACTAGCTACCTAATACTTTTTACAAATTTACTGAAGTACAAAAATTCAAATGTTGCTTGTTGTCAATGTCATTGTCGGACAAGACATAAAAAAAACACTTTTTTTATCTGTAACTTGCGAGTTGCGTCATGCATGGATGTATTACGTACGGTACGCCCCGTACGGAGTATACACAGAAGAAGATCCATCCATGGGAGTATACGTGACGTACACGACGTACGCTACGCTTTCTTTCGTTCGTTTGCGTTCGTTCGTTTTCGTTCCTCAACTCATTGCATTGCATTCATTGCATCAAACTTTCACTTCCTTTTACAAAAATCATTAGTTTACGACCATAAAAATAGTAGAAAAATTTAGACAAACGAAACGAAATCTATAAGAAAAAAATTCTCATACAGCCAAACTACGTAAATAGAATTTATTGGAAGAAAGCCACCTGTCAAGTGAGTGAGGACAGCCACCAAAGTACAACCAAAATCAACATCTGTGAACATCTGATCTGTCATTTTTACGAAAGTTGGGTCACCGTTTTTAATGGAAAAATATGCCAGTTAAAGTTGATATAACTCCGCCTCCACCAGCTAACTCAAAGCAGCCTGGTGTGACTAAATCTCTCCTGTACAACGGGTCCAAATTTCAAGGGCACCAGAAAAGCAAAGGGAATTCTTATGAAGTCGAAGTGGTTTTGCAGGTTAGTAACAATAACAAAGTACGCAATTTTGTTGTATCTTTGTCCTGTTCTATTTCCTTTGTTTACTTTCTTTAAACCAAACTCCATTATCGTATTATTTACAAAGTGTAAACATTTTCCCTAAAATTATTGTGGAATGTAACAACATAATGTTCAAATTTGTGCTGGTAAGTATTGACTATTCTTTGTGTTTAAATAACACCTTTTATAGCATGTGGACGAAGAGAACTCTTACCTCTGTGGGTATTTAAAAATAAAAGGCTTAACGGAAGAGTTTCCAACACTCACAACATTTTTTGATGGAGAAATTATTTCTGCCAAGTATCCTTTTCTCACAAGAAAGTGGGATGCAGATGAAGATGTTGACAGAAAACATTGGGTAAGCCATTATTCACTATTCTATATCATAAAATTAAACACTGTAGTGGGTTTCTAATAAAATGTACAGATTAGATGGAGCAAATAATCTAGAAATATCCAAACGTAAAATAATTTATATGCATGACAGTAGTTTACACAAAACTTTGAAATGAAATTAAAAAATGAAATGAAATATGATCACGACTGTATCCTGGGAGCGTTAGACATTTCTTTCAGATCATTAGGCAATTTTTAGATCTTTTCGAAGATGTCTAAGGGGGTAGTCAGAGGTATGTCCAAATACATACATATTTGGTACATGCCCACTTTTTGCAGAAGTTAACTTTCCATACATGACAGGTTGTAAGCCCATCGACGCTATTAGAGAGCTAACTGGTTTCCTCACTATGTTTTCCTTCATCGTTATAAGCTCGTGTTAAAGCGCATATAAATTTTTCAATGCGAAAAGTTCTTTGATGCACGGCCGGATTCGAACCCACGGCCTTTGGATCGAAAGTCGAGGTACTAATCCACTTGACCAAAACGGCTATATTGTGTCAGTCACCCAGCAAGCAAGCAAGTTATGTAAAAATAATAAACATTGCTTATTTGTTTATTTCAGAGTAAATTCGACTTGTTTGTACCTTACCTGAAGACATTCAACTCAGACTCGTTTGACTATGAATCATTAGAAAAGGCTGATTACGTGTTTATGAGATGGAAAGAACACTTTTTAGTGCCAGACCATACAATTAAGGATATAAATGGTGCTTCTTTTGCTGGTTTCTACTACATATGCTTCCATAAATCAGCGGCAACTATTGAGGGTTACTATTATCATCGGAGCTCTGAATGGTAAGTCGTTTAGTTATATAAACAACGGCCAATCCTTAACTATGAAATATTTTATGCACTCTTGGGTGTGCACAATTTCATACCTTGGCATGCATAAGGCTCTAGTGTTGTTCTTTTACCTAGATGAAAATTCTCTGAATGGCAATGTATACCAGATTATCATAAAAAAATTGATTAAATCACATGCATTTTTACATGCATGTGATTTAAGTTTTAACACTACTTCTTTTACATACTATTGTATAATGTTACACACACTTAAAGCATCTGGTTTAGCTTACTGAATAATTCATAATAGATTAGGGTGTTAAGCAATAAACTGGATGGTTACAAAATAGATGAGTGACATTTTCTATTTTAGCTCAGACTTAAGTTTTCTATTATTATAGTGTATTTTCTGAATTGTAATTTATATATTTCTTTGGAAAATTAAGTTTCTCATTATACTTGGTCCTTCACATAGATAGCTCAGAAGACTATCATGATAAAAACAGCCCTGCATGAATAAGGTAAGAAAACATTTATCTTTTCCCTTACTTCCAGGTATCAGTCGTTGACGCTAAGCCATGTCCCTGAACACAGCATCCAAATATATGAATTCAGATGAAACAACCAACTGACATCTTAAAAATGGTTTTGTATATGTGTCCGCTAGTACTTACTTGTTCATTAAGTCATAATTTTGTTTCTATTAAAAAGACTAATAAAGCAATATTGCCATTGATAAGTTTTCAGTAATGTAAGAAGATGTCAGTGATATTTGAGGCTTCAATAGGAAGGAGATGTAGAAAGTACCAGAAAACTTTTGTAATCTCATACAAATGTCTGTTCTTGCATATATCTTTAGTTAATCCCAAGCATGGAGGCCTAGTTTCATCAATAGAACCAAGAATCCGCCAACAATGGTGCACCAGTATGTAATGTACTCATGTAAGGTTCTCAACAATGCTATGTATTAAATTGTGATATTTTGTACAAATTACTTGAGTGTAAGTAAGTAGATATTTGTGTTGCTGTTATTTTAAATAGTTTTTTCGTAAATATACAGTAGTGAAAACATAGTATATGTTGGTTACCACAGACACTTCATGGATTAATAGAAAAGTATGTGCAAGTACAAGAAATCTCTATTTTTGAACAAGTTAATATATTAAATGACACCATACTGTAGGAAATAATTCAAGAAATGTTATTGATAAAGTTGATTATATTTTTTTTTCAATAAATTTCTTACCAAGAAAATATAGTTTTATTTAAATTGTGGAGTATGTGGGTGGAAATAAAATACAGAGCTTCATTTCATTTAGTTTTAATATAACACATTCACTATTTACAATAGAATACTGGCATTGATAGTTTTAAAATTTTTATTAATTAGTTTACCAAATTCAAGCGATTTATTTTTCTTTAGGTTTGCATTTTTTTCTGTAAGTAAGTATGTAATAAATTTATAGAGTTAAGATGCTAAGTCACTAAAATCTTAAAATATTTGTACAAATAGCAATAATATTTTGTAGTTATAATAGGTGTTAAATCTTACATCTCTATACATTTATGCATCAATAAAAAAAGCAGATAATTAGTACAAAAACAGGAATAGGCAAAATACTTTTCTTTAAGTATATCATAAAATTGACGACAACTAGGTAGGTACAGAAATCACGCTGTTTTTGTACTATTAGTAGGTACTTAGGTAATTTAGTACCGAAAAGGTTAGTGGGCTACTACCAAAATAAACCACTTATTTTCTAAACACTGGTGTATAATTTTGACAGGCGAGTCATCGTTTATCACCGTAAATCATATTTTTTTTATAAATAAATAAGTTAAAGTAAACATAACCGAGTATTTACATCTTGCATTGAATGTTGTGTGCATCAAAAACAAGTAATACATGCTTTGAAATAAGAAAACATTAAATTGCAATTTATACTAGGTAGTGATAAACGCCTGACCAGCAGTAGGTAACCTATACAATAGAAAAATACCATTTAACTACGTTCTAGAAGTTATAATGTGATACAAAACTAAACACTTATACTAAGCTTTGGTGGGATCGTTATGTGTAAATAGTTCGGTAATGTAAGTTCAGACCTTCACCTCTCTTGAGGACTATAATGAAAATAAATATTTCACCAGCAGCAAGACCAACTCCAACATTAATAGTCATGCAATGTTAACCGTTACAAATTGAATAGGCGAGCATATCGATAAAGAATCGATATTTTAAATAATAATTCTGTATTTTTTCTTCACATTATTTAGGTGGGTTTCAAATGTCCGATGTTTCATTTGGTTATTGTCTTGAACTAATAATACAAACAATTACTTTAAATAAAATCTAAGCACGATAGAACATTAAGTTTATAGAGATATCAATTATCGAATTTTGGAAATTAAGAAATAATACATTTTAATACATCAAACATCTAAACACAACTACATTCACAACTTAAAATGATATAAAAATATACATCGAATAAATACGAATCGGCGATTATTATTCATTGACAAAATAAGGATATTTAACATAATTATAAAACAACGGAAGTAATACTATGAAACAAAATTTTGATTCAAAATAAAACACTTAGAAATAGACAGTATTTACAAAACTTAAAACATCTAACAAAAAGTATAACTATGACTGTATTATTTGGCTTTGAAATAAATAGGCTAATATAATGAAAGCTATAAATAAAGTTTGTAACTTATCACAATACTTTTAATTTATTTTATTTCATAGATGTAGACTGAAAAATAAGTGTGCACAGCATGTGACTTGTATTAGGTACGATCAACGTTAAATATTTTGTTTATTCATTGCTTTCATTATACGTCGTCGGGTAACATCAAATTGTCTAACAAAAGAGAAAGCAAGCTATCTTTTTGAAGTGCCTTCGCTGCTGAACCAATGCCTTAGTCCGAGGAGGCTGTACAGGTCCTGGTTGTTGCCGTGCCCGGGGCTAGCGTGATGTTGGGCTACTCTGTGGATGTAACCTTTCAGCTGCTCAGGGTACGGATCTCTGATTGTCGAGCCGACATAAGGGTAGCCGTGAGGTCGGAAGTTGTGCGGGTACGAATGATGGTGACGCCTAGGATTCTCATGGGTGTTGTATACTCCTCCGAATTGGTTACGACCGGGCCAGTAATCCTGTAGATGACGGAACGGATAGTTGGGGGGTGGGGTCGGTGAATGTTGAACAGGCCACGGATACCTGAAGTACAATCCATCCTTAGGATAAAATTGCGCCGTTTTATATGGCTCTCCTTGAACTGTCAGATGTCCCATGGTCTCCGATTCCTTAGGTCTGTTACGACGATGTTGAATCTTAGTGCGCGTGCCAAGTATACTTTCGTCTCTTGTGGCGTATTTCTTTTGATCTTTGGAGAAGTTATCGTCTGTAGTCACCTCAGCGTAACGACTTATTAATTTTATTGCTTCACCGATGTCTGAGTAATCGTTTTCAGGGTTAAGTTTAGTCTGGTCTTTCTTTAATGTTTGAGGTTTGGTATTTTCAGTTGTGCTGGATATAGCTACTTGTGATGTTGACGAAGATTTATTATTGTCGAAGGGTTTTTCAGTAGATGTTGCTGTTTGTTGGGTTTTCATTGTAGTGCTATCCTTTGGCTCTTTATTTACAGCATCAGCGTCTGCGTTATCATTGGTGTCGTAGAGCACGGGATCAACATTGACATGACCGAAAACGACTTCCTTTTGTCCTATATCGTCCGAAATATTAGCGGATTCAGAGTCGGTGGCATTAACAGCTGTGCTGTCTCGTTTGGGCTTGTCCGGATATGTGTTTAATATTACAGTCAAGTCATTAGTTGCGTCACTTTTAGTCGGGTTGGAGTTGTTGTTTCCATTTTGCAGTTTCAATATTTCGAGTTCAGCTTCTATGCTAGCGCCACCATCCTTGTTTTCATCTTTTTTGTCAAGTTTTACATAATTCGCTTGCAGCTCTTGAACCTGGAACATGAACACATTATTATATTAAACATCAAAAAAATATAATTATGAAAACATAAGTATGTAGTTATTTTTACCTTACGTTGTAGTAAGGTAAAAATAACTATGTTTTTTTGTAATATTGATTAGATGGCAATTTACCTGTGCTGATGGCTCTTGTCCCTGGAGAGGCGCTGCCTGTGGGTCCTCGCCAATGGGTATTGAGAGTTGTAGAGGTCCGATTTCATCGTCGCCGTAGTCGTAGAGATCTCCGCTGGGGGCCGATGTAAAGAGGGAATTAAGTTGCTCGAGAAGAATACGCTCATGCTCTTCTTTATTAACTGTTACCACCTGAAAAGGGAAGGAAATATGCTATTGAAAACGTTCTTGCGCAATACTACCTACCTAAGGTACTTAAAAGCTTGAATTGGGTAAGTCGTTATTTGTGTTTCTAGAATATTTACCTGGACACAACCATTTCTATCCAGCCGTTGTCCTTTTGGGCAGACGAGGGGCGTGATAAATAGAGATTTAGTGGTAATTCGCCTCGGTGGAGAGTTTTGATTGCCATTTTCTGGGCTTTGGAGCCAGGTCTTCCAGGCTAGCTCAGGGGACTTCCTGTCAAGGGTTTGTGGCGGCGCACGGGTGGTAGCCACCGGCAAGGTCTCTGAGGCCTGGGTAGTTGTGGTCTCCTCCGCAGATACTAGTGCGCAGCACACCAGCAACAGCGTCGTCCACTTGTGCCACATTGCAAACACCTGTTGGCAATATAAATAAATTAGAAATGCGCATTTACGCGGTGGGTTTTCGTGTTAATGTTTGGATAACATCGTTTCACTGGCAATGATGCCAAGCAAGACATCCAGATTAATTGTTACTACGAGTAGATTAAGTCGACTGCTAGTAAAATAGAAAATCGCTTTATGTTTACGATCATGGTAAACTTTCTATCAAATATGAACATTGGCAAAATTTTTAACAAGTTAAGAAAAGATATCATGTCAACTGGATCAAGTTTTGGCCTAATCCATTACTTAGCTTCAATAGCTCGAACACGATTCTATTCACATTGAACCTATTGATATCAGTGATTCTACAAACCCGTTGACCGCTACAACCTGCCTCCAAACAGGTGTATGATTTGCTATACGAAAGATGAACCAAATACCGCATGGCCGACCTTGAGGCCCTTTGTCACTTGAGAAAGTGAAAGTATCTCAATCATATGCTCACATCACATGCCAGCGTTTCTTCGCTAGTATTTTTTGCCCAAAGCAAATTATACGAACGTAGTACAAAATTATAGGTAGGTACCTACTCCAATACTGTTATTGACTCTTCAGTAATGAATGTTAAATTGATATTGTATCAAAAACGATGTCGTAAGATGCAGAAAGTAAGACTTTCGGTTAATTTGATTTCGTTTTGCTTATAATGAGAAAGTGCCAGAAATTATATGTTGCATTTGGCTATAAGATCAACATTCAATTTGCCAAATCGAATGTTTCTTTTGCACAAACAAACGCTTCTTGAATTTCTAAACAAATAGCGTGGCTCGATTGGCGCCGCATAATTTGTACCTAATTGAAAGATTGGTTCTACACAAGGTAGGTACCTACTCTTGTTATCGATTGATAACAAAATAGAGAAAAATTATGTCTTTTGTTACTTAGATTAGAATTAGTTTTGACTTGCCTGTCAACTGAATGTTAATGGTCCGACACACTGTTAAAGTAGGTACCTACCTAGGTACCTACTTAAATGCTGTGGGTTTAAAGATTCAAGTGAATAAGTATAATGCAGGCTGTTTCCCTACACATAATACCTGTTTGTAGGTTGTCAAGGATTTCTTAATTCCTTTCACTAGATATCTGCCACTTAAGTATTTTGAAATGTTTAGTAGATGTTCGATTCCTTTTCGTAGCACATATTTTATCCCTATTATTATTAAATAACTTTGTGTAGTTTGTCAAAATAACCCTCTGAATATCTAAAATCTTAATTATAATGGATATAAGACTTCCGGATATTCAGGAAGCTTTGTTTATATTCATTTAAGTTAATAGCGCGGTATTTTAGTGATCCAACGTCGGCGTCGGCTTGGCACGGGAACAGGGCGCCGCTCATTAGTGTGTTTTGATTAGCTACAGGAAACACCTATTAGCTAAGGATGTTGTTGATGAAATCAAAAGATTCTTCTACCTACGATCTGTTCACATCCATTGTCAGTTTTTTATTATTTCAGATAAGCTTTAGCAATTACCTACGTCATAACGTAAGATCTGCTGGCGTATCGCAAGATATTGTCGACTGCGATTGTTAATTCCCTTGACCTCAGCGAGTACACGTTTATGGGCGTCGTAGGTACGAATATATAATTTAGTGCGCAGAACAAGGGCAATGGCTGTTGACCCCGTCGTGCGCGATCTATCGGCATCTGGCAATGATCTCCCGGCGCCGCACGCGCACGCGGAAGCGACAAGGGAATTGACCGTGTTTCAATGGGTGCTTGATTGAGCCGCTTCACACTCACACTGACTGTGAAAAGGATTAGAAAGCGGCATAATCTTGCGGTAGGTACTTATTACCTACTTAATATTTTCACCCTTCACGATTTTGACGAGCGAGATTGCGTCTGACCTAATGAGACTCTGTTTACCTACATAAACAGACTCCTCGGGTGTTCCGTTGAAGGTAGGTATTATTATCCGCGCACCGAATCCTCGAATATTGAACCCTACCTTGACATGTATGCGTGAGCGAGAAGACGTTGCGTTGCGGGCGGAACAGAGGTGCGTCGGCGCAGGGTTGCACACAAATAGCTTTCCAGTGGAGTCGAGTGCTTCTCAGAATACTCGGTGCGATCAGTGTATGTGTACCGAGTACCGACTTATGAAGAAGAGATAAAAGGGCCATTAATTAGGTACTTAAACGTTTGGTGCCTTTCGATTGTCTAGCGAACTCGCTCGGCTATCTGTATGGATTTACGCTCTAAGACAGCATCATTGTTTATGTTCGACGTATTCCCATCGCATTAGGTACGAGTAGATTCAGTCCACTTCCATTAATGAGTTTGTGCACTTTAATTAACAGCATTGGGTAAGGGGAACAGGGTTCCTCACTTTCTACCGTCACGCTCCGTGAGCTACCTTCGAGGATTGGCAGGTGTTTCGTATTATTCATTGTTTGACAACAAACTTTTTATATTTAGGCAGGTAACGCTTTTTAGAACCATTCACATGTTTGCATCTGCCTTTGTTACGGGTCGACCTAGTTATGTAAGTATATTTTTATACCGTCTGCATCTGATACCTACAGTTTTCCATAAATATTATGTAGGTACAGATTTAAGGATAGAAAATTGAGTAGGTATCTAACTTACAAATTAGGTATTGCTTGTTCTAAATTGTATTTACACTTTGATTTCTTTGTAGCTGTATCATCTTAGTCATCCCTTCTCAGATTTCGACCCTGTTTCCGTCGAAACCTGCTTTCGGGTGATATCCCTTTCACTTGGTTCACTCTCTTGCGGATTTTACATAATTACAATTACTTATGTCATTTAATTTTTTTAATATTGTATTCGGTAACATTCTTACCTAATCCGGAACTTCCACTTTTCTGACATCCTCTTTTTCCTTTACATCCGCTTCTTTTCTATCTCTTTCCTATTGTGGTTTTTAGGGTTCCGTACCTCAAAAGGAAAATACGGATCCCTTTTATGATCACTTTGTTGAAATGAATTATGAAATTCATATCAAATACTCAGGTCTACTGTCCCTTGGAGCTGTGAAAAAAATCAAACTTCTTTTTTTTCTTTTTTCTATCCTAAGTCTTTTTCTAACATTAATAAGTAATATATTTTGATCACAATCCAGTACCTATGTGTACCTACCTATTGATGTCTTGTTCATAACATTGAACTTCTCGATAATGTTTACAAGGATCGTGTCACTGATAGCTAATACCACCATTGTGTGGTAATGGCAAATGCAGGTAGAAAGTGCCCGCTAACTGGACAGCCACGATTGCGGCCAAATTTGCATATTAGGTAACTGCCGATTTATGCTTAAACCTTGGCTAGAACAGGATACGTGACTTGAGCCAGGACAAACGGCAGATGACAACACTTTGAAAAACCCGAATGCAATGACGACTTTGTATATTAGCCACGCCACGCCATGTATCTGTAGGCAAATTATAATAATATAGGTGGAATTTGTTTTTAATTGTGTCGTACCTACCTATGTAGAGTAGGTATATACCAATTTAGTGCGTTTAAATTATTTTCTAAATCATACAGATTTAAATTCGCCTAAGTACGTACTATTAGGTAAGTATAGGTACTCGTACTTAAATGAGCGTAATGAACATTTAAGAAGATTGTTACTTAATCCATTGTTGTGCTCATGCCCTAGGGATATTTAAAACTTTATGAAATGTGGTTTCCAAAGTATATTTGTTGTTATCAAACAAACTTGATACTTACATAGCTAACATAACTGAATTTTCTAGATGATTCTAAATTCAGAACACTTTTTCAGACACGAGTGTGTAATGCACCAGTAGATCCAAAGAACTGGGTAAAAGGCCACAAATCACGACAAAGGTCTATAAACAAAACCTGCTTGCTTTAAATGAAGACATAAAACTAACAACAGGGTCAAAATGTGTTATAAATGGCCATAATACGAAAGTGGTGTGCCAAGTATTTTGTGTTTCGATTTTATTTACTTTTTGTATCGGTCTACCAGTAGACTATACCTAATTGTAGACTTATTGTTTGTTACGTTTCATTTAAGCTTAATCATTGACGATTAAAGTAACGACCCTTAAACTAGGCAAGCTTTTTTTTTATACCTGCAGTCAATAATTAAAATGAGGACTAACACGGCATGTGTTTGCATCTCAAATGAACAGTTTTGTTTGTTTACAAAAATACATCCTAAAAAGCTTAAATTCCTGTTACGGCGATAGTGTTCGTTCATGTTCGTAGCCACTTGTCACGATTCTACTACAAACTAATACTAATGAGTGTTGCTTCCTGGCTTAATGACCGTGTCAACTGTAAACAAAGACACTTGGATACGGCCACAGGCGGGGACGACAGCTGGTCTGCTTACGTATGATCCTTCGACCCGGATACTTGACTATGTTACGTATAGAGCATACCTAGTACGAAACTGATTGTCTATACTATAGACTAGTATAGACAATCAATTTCGTACTAGGTATGCTTAAGTTGAATTTATTAAAATAAATAAAAACGGTAATTTCTTGTGAACACAATTAAGATCCTACATGATTTTCTTTTTTATCACAGGTATTAGTACTGGACATCAAACCAAAATAAAAACATTAATTGAGGAAAAAGAACAGTAGGGTGAATTTAAGAATCAGACTTTTAATTCCACCATAGCATATTGTACCTATTCGTTATTTTTGTTACAAAGATAAAGTCACTTAGAAGCGATTAAAGTGGAAATGTTGAAATCGTAGGCATTACCTATTCTTGCACTTATCCAGCGGTCTACAATGTATCTGGACTTGGTCACGGCTTGTAAGGATAATGGGTGATGCTCCTATTAGGTGAGGACAATGTCCTTTAATGATAATGTCACATTGTTCTAGCTGGAATTTTGTGTTTTTGGTTGCTTCTGATTTAAATTTAAAGTTTACTTTAATTGCCTAGTTAATACGCTAGAATTTTAACGACGTAGGTAAGTCTATGTATTTGTGTTCATGTGCTGATAAAGTCCGACACTCGAGATAATATTAAATAAACTTATTTCCGAATAGGTAGGTAGGTACATAAAACGTTTTTAGAACCTGCTCGAAATTAACTTCTAAATCACCGATATCTACAAATTAATGAAAGTGTGAAACGTTTAGAAACAAGGTGAGAAAAGTTTCGATGTGAGTCATCCGTGTTAAAAGGAGGATACAAATTGTCTACTGGTTTTACAACAATGTTGCTGGACCTTAAGTAAAATGAAATATATATCGAGAAGTGCACGGATACTTATCAAAATATTAAATTTACCTTTGGTTGCCGACAGTCAAGGCTTTTTCGATGTATTTGGTAATCGTTAACCTTACCTTGTTAAGTTTTACAGTAACCAGCTTTTTATCTTAAGAAGACATAAAATAAATAGTAATTGTAGTTTTTCGCTTCAAGCAGTTTTGTCACTCTCGTGGGCAAGTGTGTCAGACTGACGAGAGACGACCTACTGACTGACTCGTTTGCCTCTGCCGCGACATTTCACTATCTACCAGTATCTCATTTAGTTTCGGATACTGATAAACTTGGATAAACCTGATATGAACCTTGCCATCGATCAAACGCATCTAATGCGTGGGTGTGTTCACAGTCCCCAATTTTACGCTTCTTAGTTCGCAGACTTTATCTTCTCTGATTTACTATGTTTGTATTTATATTTGTAGCTTTATTGTTGCTAGTTGATTTTATCTTAACGAATTTTGCAAGTAAACTGCCTACTTATATTTGACGCTTCATGAATCTGTATAAAAAAGGATAGACTTTTACTTTCGTAAATCATTTGCAACTTCCTTCAGTTTTTTCTAATGCCAGGTGCGCCGCGTGTCTTCTTATTACGTTTTTTCCAATGCGTAGTACGACGGCCTCCGAAAACATCGGGCATGCGTTGTTTATTTTTAAAATCCCATTCATCTTCCTTATAATTTTCGTCTATAAATCTAAAAGATACTGCACCGATGCGATGTAGTGCTACTAATGCAATACCTACCTACTTAGAGAGTTTTAATTAGCCCCAGAATACAGATGTGTCTGTTCCCTAAGGATTTAGAAGTCTTTGAAGTGTTTATTGAGCTTAACTTGGTCTGTAAATGAATATTTAGAGGAGACGATTCTATTTTAAATTTTCAATTATGTCCAGTGCATGTAGGTAATCTTTGACTCGTTGTGTTAAACTTAACTTCGCATAAAGAAAGAATATTGTTTTAATTAATTTTGATTAACTTTAGCTCCAAGTTAGACTTTAAATAGAACTACACGACTTCGATACGTATAAAACTGCTTGCAACATCAAAATACCTAATCATTGCGGAGAATTGATAGTTGCTAAACTGAAAAATGGGTAACATGTTAAACTTTTGCAACGTTTCAATATTAATATCTTAGTAGAATCCCCACAGTCCATCTATCCAAAGCAATATTTACAAAAAAAAACAACAAATCTTTACTAGTATGCTGGGGTTTTGACTAACAGCCAATACTTTTTGTGTTTTAATTGGAGACGAAAAGTCTCGCATGGTCGGCTTCACCGTGAAACAGCGAACTTTATTCGCAGCGTGCGAACCGAGTACCGAGACCGAGGCGAGACGGTGGGTGTGGAATAATCTTGTATTTTTGGAAGGGAAACGTTTGACGGAAGCGGCCGGCGAGAGATTTCGATGAGAATAACAATATATCAGTCGAATTCACGGTCGGCACTTCGTCTCGATGCAGCGCCGTGTCACAGCTTTTAGAGAGCAGATGGGTTGAAAGTTTCCGTTGAGTGAGCTTGACTTGGCAACAAATTGTAATGGTATTTCATGTGGTGGATTTGTGGCTAGAGAGTGATGTGGGAATAATAAAAATGTTTAGTATCTTGATTTATAGTACAAAATATTGGGGGCATGCCAAATGCGTCACAAAACGAGGTAACCAGATTCAAACAATCTACCTACTAGTGGTTAGCTATTGCCGTACGTATGCCTATAATGCCGTAAGGTAGATATAAATCTGAAAAGTAATCCAGCGAAATAAGCTATGAGCCAAAGTGCATTCAAATAATATGTAATTATGCAGACTGCAATCTTAAGGTTATCCAAAAGCGTTGCCTTAAGATCCGTTCAATGGCTTATCCAAAGTGCCAAAAGTAAAAATATTTTATATTACACCAGTCCAGCGAATTGAACATTAAATTGTGAATCAGGATAATGCGGTGAATATCAATTCTGATAAATGGCTGTTGATTGCAGTGATAAATCAAAGTTCAACGAACCCCAGAATGTGATTGACCCGATGATGATGATGACATAATCAGAGTTGTGGTTTGAATGCAGGAGAATGAGGTCGGGTGGCAGTCTTTGAATATCAAAAAGCGTTTATTGGACTTTGCTCATTTCCTTTCTTTTAGGAAAAAACTAAATTCGAATCAATTGATAGTCGTCTTGGTAAATTTCATTGAATTTTATTGCACATGGTGGGAAACTTTACCCTTCTATACTTTGCGAAATGCCTACGGTTTATATGATAAGAATTTTAAATAGTAAAGAAGCAATCGACTGGGAAATGAAGGTTGTCGAGTTACTTTTGTTGTACATGGTTAAACAACCTTGCAAAACAATACTATTTTTTTTTATTGGAATGAAGATTTGAGTAATTTTAAGCTAGAATTTTCCTGGTGCTTTAGGTATATGATTCTTGGATTAAATTTGCTTTATAAGCTTTTGTAGGTAGGTACTTACCTAATCGAATATCTGTTCCAAAGCTCAACATACACCAAAAACCTTCAAACCCTCAAATGATCACCAAATTACAATTTTTTTTTAACTAATGATAGGCTGACATTTAGCTACCTTGTGTCATTATTACCTCATGGTTACGTCAGTCTGGATAATTAATTTTATACGTAGGATCACGATTTAACAATTGCACAATATTGTAAAATGTTTAAATCGGATGAACAATTGTTGCGATAAATCTATTACTGAAAGTTTCTAGACTAATATAATGTTTTTTCGCATTCGGACATACCTTTGAAAAAATGTAACAGTATATTTTTTCAACATGTATCGCTGTGTGTCACAGTGACCACTGTCCACTGCAGCTTCACTGGCTATAGGAGATCTGAGATTATGTCTACTTAGGTGATACATTCTGTTACTGTGTTTTTTGTCTGTGAAGTGAAAATGTTCCTTATGCGTATACATCTGATGGAGTGAAGTGCTCTCAGTGAGCCTTACCTTGGGAAGAGCGCGTCGTGCGCCGGTCACATTATAACGGGCGCTTGAGCTCGCCCTCTTTGAATCTGCAACAAAAAAAGACGTTTATTTTCAGTACCACTTATATAGCTTGAAAAGTCCTGTTACTCTAATAATTGACATCAGAAAATTAGGGTGTCTTATTCCTTTACAAGGTAACACTTTTCTTAGTAGGCTTTGCTTAATTGTTGGCAATGTGGAGAAGTTGACTTGGTTTTACCTCGTTCGTTCGTTCGTTTGAGTAAGTGGCCAACTCTGGTGACGGAGTTTTTAGGCCGCCTAAATGCCTCCATCATGGCTTAACGACTTTACCTAATTCCCATCTAAATAGGTATGGCTTATTATAATATTTACAAAGCACAAAAATGGTAGGTAAATGAAGTCGTGGACCTCTGGGAATAAGCCTAATAATCGGCCAAGATTGGATAAAGGGAAATTACTGTGCGTCTAAAGTCATACAGTCGATGCAAGTGCATACTAAATTTTAAACAGTGAACATCTGATCAGATGTGAAAGCTGTGGAAGTAAACCTTATAACATTTTGCTGAATCGTTTAATCGCAGCATTCAGTTCCTAGTAAATTGTAATCGCGAGGTGTAACTATGCAGATAATTTTCTCTTGGCGATAGATAATATGAAGTTCCTGTCCCGACGTCCCAGACGAATCATGTCTGTGGGACACTTTCTAGCAATATCTGTGCAGCGGCTTAGAATATGCAGTAGTGTGTACCGTGATGTGTGTGAGCAGAATGTTGCCACGCGACTTTGTGCGCCCGCCTCGGCTCACTATGCAAGAAAGTGGACCAGCCAAGCCCAGACCGACTTACAACCCGAAACCTCTCAGAAAATTTTCTATTATATCCATGATTTATTCATATTTGCCTAGATTCCTCTTTTGCTAAAACTTATTTATTATATATGTATTAGTGTACCTACTTAAACGGTAAAGGCGGATTATTATGTAATAAAAACAATAATATAGTTTCAGGCAAGTTATAATATTTACTTGCGTGGTAAATTATGTAAGAGGGTAAAGTATACAAGACAAAACTTAGGCAACAATTGGGCTATTTTGAAAAGTCGGATTATCCTCGCAATTACGGTATATAAAGCTGTAACTAAAAGTCTTGAAGACGAAGCGGCTTATAATACTACGCAATATTTATTAGAGGTAATATGCGTGGGAGGTGAAATCAAAGAGCCACTAACAAAAGAATATGCCTTACAAAGAGATTAGCCGTCAGTGAGTGGACAAATAATGTCAATATTGGTTTGTATAGCGGCAAACAAACATCTCGGGGAGGCGAGTCCCAAGAATCCACTGTTCATCCACTTATTATGGACTCTCGATTGTTTTAGGAACAAAGAGTGTCAAGCTTTCATGGAATGCCACTGACTTGCCCTAGGAGCTATCATATCAATATTCCCCATAAGTACCTACCTACGTTATTAACGTAGGTATTCAGTATTTGAACAGGCAAGTCATGGTGATCTTTGAACAAACTTTTCGAGGTTCCTTGGATACACGGAATAGCTTTCTTATATCAATCTAAACTTGTGTAGATAGCAAGATTTAACTTCGCACGAAATAAAATAGTCGTTATAATCAGATATATTTTATGTAAGAGAATGTAAAGCCACTTTATTCTCGGAATTAAAAAACGGCGAATGAAGATACCACGTCCAATAAAGACAGAGAAATTAAGTATTAGAATATCTTGATATTTCATTGATGTATTAGTAAGTAATACTATCTACAACTTTGGAATACAACCAAGTTAACAGCTACAATAGTTTCATGGCTAAGTGAAATATTTCAGTGCTCAATTCTGGAACAGAATTACCTAGTGAATCAAAAATAAAATCGTTTAAATCAAGTGGTTGGTTAATAATCAATGTTAGTCCGGTATGAAACACGTCAGCAATACGATGCTTTGATTTAGTGGACAGTTGGCCTAACTCTTAGCCAAGAGACGTGAAAGCAAAGCAGCAATGCCGTTTGTTCTAAACATTGTGTGCAAATTTTCTGTCGATAAAACCAAATAAACGTGTGCGAGTAGGTACCACGCTTATAACATTCTGAGATGTTATTGTTTATGGTATTTCCACCTGGAGCATCCACCATTCCAGACATTGTACATACCTATCTCTAACTAGAATGTTTATTTTCTTAGGAAAATGATTCCTGGGTTAAATAAAATCACAAGAAACGCACTGTTTATTGTGTAAACGGAACAAAGTTTTGTGAAAACTGGGATAGGTAACCTATCCCAACTATTGACTATTGATATTGGGATAGGTACCAAGTATCGTTTACAAAGCGATTGCGAGTGATGATGGTATGTAAAATGGTTTAAATAAAGAATCTAGTCTCATTGCTGATATGTTACGACCAAATACAGAACAAGAAAGGAATGAGCTCGGCTTATACAGCAAGATTGTGCGAAGAATAACTGCACAATTACTCATGTTTGTTTACGATATAACACATTTTGCACCACGTTCCGTTATATGTAATCAAAACACGTGCGAGAGAAACAAAATATATGATAACAGTTTGGTGAATGTTTATCTTTCATCCTGTGGTCGGCGTGTTTTCAATGTTTCGGAAAACCTTTTAAAACTACTTAGTGCATAGCCGCAAATATCCATTCATGTCCAGTCCATTTGATAAAATATTCACCTACACTGTAGAGACTACTTATATAGTACCGGTATATTGTGTATATAATAATATGTCCACATTTTGCAGAGCAGTCTAACTAAAGATAGTTACAAACTATCTATAGATCATTCTAGCGATCCATGTCACTGTTAGACGGAAGCTCGGAAGTCTATTATTTACCCTACCTACTTATATTATCTGTGTATAATCATGTAAACACCTACCCATTTGTTTATCAATTGAGCAAGAGCAGAGTAGGTAGAGTTCAGATTTGTTTTAAAAACTGATATAAATATTATTGAAAAACAACAGACTGGGATTTCCGGTTGTAATTTGTCAACATTACTTTTGCTGCATAGCTTAAAGTATCTATGCATAAAATCTTTTATCTTGGTAGTAAGATAGTGGTAAGTACCTAGGCACACGGCCTGCCGTCTAAAACCAAATTATCTTTGCTAAAACTAAGAAAACTCAGGACAAACCCTAGAATTGTACTTAGGTAGTTTAAGAAAGACATGGGACAAGGGATTTATGAAGGTCGTTTAATTTTATTGTTTAGTAGTTGGGTAAATTATGTTCAATAAACACGCCTAAAGATACAAATAAATATTCTTGTACATTTTTACTATGCAATGATTTTTCTGATGTTTATTGCGCATTGCAGAACTCTTAATTTTTATTTTATCGGGTTTTCGCTCGTAATCTGCTTTATTTTAGTAGACATGTAGACTTGTAAAAATGTTTCGTAAACTTTTATTTGATTGTTCGAAAGAGGAGTGTTTATGGGTAGATATCGTTAAAGTTTTTCCGAGAATTTAAGATTCAATTACAAGAACTTTTATAGTACCTAAGTGTTAAAAACAAGGTGAGTTTTAATATAATTGCAAAAAATGCATTGAGTAGGTAATATGATTGAGAATTATTTAGTTTTTGTGTAATACCAATGGCAATGGTCATACCTACTTATTGTAAGAGCTCCTGTGAGATAAGTCTGTAATGATTAATTTAATTCTAGGCGAGAGGTTGCCTCAAATAGCTAAATGGTAGGTATTGGTCTGGGCGGGATTGTCGTGTTTCCCGACACTTCAGTAATTGCATCCTAACCACTGTGTTTGCGAGAGGTTGTTGTAGGGAGGTTGGTTGAACTCAGCTTTCTTAGGAAATTGGGTACCTACAGCTTTTTGGACTAAGAGACCAGATTTTGTGGTAGGTACGTTTTTGATTAGATAAAAGGTCGTATGAGCAAGTGGCCAACTCTTGTTAAATTAAATTAAATGTTGATTGTACATATGGCAGTAAGATGGGCAGACGACATTGATAAACTCGCGGGCAAATGATGAATCGGATTAGCGCAGGCATCTTAGCGGATGACACAAGCTAAGGGAGGCCTATACTCAGCAGTGGGTGAACTCGGGCTGCGGAAGAAACTTGCGAAAGGCCTGATTTTTACCTCACGGTCAGTTACATTTTTGTAGCTATTTAACCGGTTGATGACTCTCATCTTCTACAGGCATAACTAAGTTAATCTATTTGTCTAGCTAAGAGAAGTAGATAGGCACGGACGACTACGGATGTAGATATCATTAATTTTCCATAGTCGCCATGCAACTCTGAACTAAACTAAACTAGAGGAAGTGAATTACTGCCCCTCAAACATGACAGGGCAGGAGCTATAGGGAATAGTCAATAAACCTACGTTTCTATTAATAAAACTGTACCTAACCTACGGCATTTGCAACTCTTGATCGAGGAAAATTCGTAGGTACAGGAGATTACTTTAAAAGTCTAGTTTTTATTAAAGTAATTAAAAAAACTTAACTTAAGTACCTAGGTAGTTTTATATAATTATTACTTTAGGTACTTAGTTTTATACTGATTTGGCTTAAGTCAATAAGATAAATTGGCGATTTGCGTTTTGAACAATGACAAGTGTAAGTGATAAAGATTATAGGGTAGGTACCTACGTTAAATTGTACAGCCGGTCTTAAAGTCGTTAAGCCATGACGGAGGCATTTAGGCGGCTAAAAACATCCGTCACCAGAGTTGGGCACCTCACATATGAATTTACTCAGGTAGGTACTTAATGTTTTAAAAGTAAACCGCAAATGATTCAGTTTCAGTATGAGCGTCTCGGCGACCCTCGTATGCTAAACAGACGTTAACAAAGAGAATCTTCGCTCATGAATCAAACATCACCTTTATTATTCTCAAAGGCGAGCGAGTCGCGCCGGCCGATCAGACCTAATGTTTACATTGCAAAGCTTAATCCTAGTATAGCTGAACTAGTCAGTTAACTATTCATGAAAGTTGCTCCCGACGCAAGAATGCTAGTTGGCGCCAGCCGCTTTGTACTTACAAGGCAGTGGTTACACACAACATTGTATTACACAAAAGTGTGCAATCATGCGTTTTTCGAGAAAAGTAATTTTTGTAGCTAAGTAATGTATGTCAGAAAAGAACATTTTTAGACCACCCAAAGTCAGTCCTCTGTCCTCCTAAGTTCCAGCGCTGACTTTGAGCTGTAAACATGTTCCTTCATTTTTTGACATCGCAAAACATATTATTCGATCAGGCTAAGTAAAGGTGCTTTTGCACATTCAGTAAAATGTGCTTACAGGGTCGTAAGTGCGTTTTATTGAGGTTGTCACCTATCACGTACTCGCCGGTTTTTAAACAACCTTCACTTTTTGCTTTATTGTAGCTTTACTCGATATCCAAAGAAAATGGGTCAGAGTCCGTTCAAGAAGAGGTTTTTTATTACCTCTCTTTTAAATCTTGAAGTTACTGATAAATATATCCAATAAAGTAACTTAAACATCCTATAGAAATTTAGTGAATAAAAACAATTTTTTATTACAAATATTGAGTTAAACTTTCATTTTTAAATTTTGAGAACACTAAATTAATATCAAAGTATCAAAATTTTAAAATAAAACATGTCACAGAAATAACACAGTTATTTATCTATAATAGGCGAGTGTTTTTGTAATAAAAAATAACGGCCGTACAATATGCGTACATTCATCTTCATAATGTGGATGGCTTGCTGGATAGCGATGAAACAAAAACTCATTGAGCTTTTGAATAATAATTACAATACACTCTACCGGATGGTAATGCAAAATAACTGTTGTTTTCACGGTTATCTTGATGATAATTTCTTTTTTGATGGAACTGCGAGCTGCGTATCAGTGTAACATGAATATCAAAACCATCTAGTCATTGTGGCTTTAGAAATTGTTTGTAATGATTTCACACCTCAATTCCTATTGTAAAAACAGTTTCTTTGTTGGATGGGACTAGGCAAATGAGTCTTATAGACATTAAAACTGTTTTGTTGCCTTGCTCTTCAGACTGGCGTCAATGCAGAAGAACATCGGTTAGTTAGGTACTCGTTCTCAATGCGAGAGCTAAATCGCCATGAGTCGCAAAGTTATTTAGCACAACTGCTTAATTATGGTATTATCAATACCACCTTCACTATCTAGGAGCAAATAATAATTATACACTTAGTCATGATAAATCTTTATTTCAGATAAGTACAAATGATCCATATGTTTAAAACACACGTTTAAATACTAAAATTAATACCTATTTAAATAGGTACCTACCTAGGTAGCAATGTCCACCCAGCGTCTCAATGTTATAGTGTGTATGTCTCTCTGCCAGACTTTTGATACACAGTACAAAGCTTTGTCATACACAGTAGAGCAACTCATATCTACAATCTAAATGTTTTGATTTCTGCGGAATTAGAACCCGCATTGATAAGTTTTTCATTTTCATTGAAATGATACTAAATGCGGTTTATTTAACACTTAAAAAAATATAATAACTAAGAATCTAATTCTTGTTCATTAATTTGTAATAAATGACACATTAAGTACAAAAAATACCAGAAGAAATGTATAAAAAAAAATCTTGTGTGGTGATAGATCAGTGTGTGAACAGGACGTGTATTGGGTCGTTTGATCCATAAGGGGCGGTCCCATTACGGCACATCCGAAACGCAATACTTTTACTCGTTGCCAAACAATACTTATTATGTCATGTGAAATGATATGTTACGTGTGGCCAATTTGGTTCATTGATCTTGGTTTCGGTGATTGTTTTCGTTGACCTTTTGTTGAAGACAGCAAAGCAATTTAACGTTTGGTTTTTATACTGCATCTTATGTTTGTGTACCTACTTACATTTCATGTTAACTTATTCTTATCTTTTATGAATTAATTTGTTTCCATAAAATAGTGGGAATTATGTTGTAATTGTTATCCTCATGAAGTTGTTTTTTCAGGCTTTATTACACCTAAGCCCCTTGTAAGTAAGTAGGTAAGGTAAGTAATCAACTTATTTGTAAACTTATCAAACTAATTTACCTACAGTACCTTATGGGCAATCCATTAAATATTACAAGCATAAACCGTTACTTAATTATTCATCTAGTAATAAAGTGTCATTCACAATGTAGAATAAACAGTAGCTGTTTTCACTTTCGTCGCACTGACAAATGAGGTGATTAACTATTCCGCCCGCGGACGTCACGCAGCTTCCGCGTCCCGTCCCTTGGTGAACGAAACAATGACAGTGTGCACACGCCTTTGGGCAAAGATCATGCATGAGCGAAGCGTTTTGAAATATTTAGGTTGAAATAATGAATAAGCTATGCGAACAGCAGCGCGTAGAGCGTCGTAGGCGTGGCGTGGCGTAGAGGTTTCGTAGCCGATAACCCAAATTGAAGAGGTGAGTAAAATTAACATTTCTGTATGAGAAAAATACAAGTCAACACATAAATAAAAACTAAAGCAACCAAATAGTAGCACCACTCCACGCTAAGCTTGTACAATAAGCTAGCTGATCCAGCTAGCACTTTCTACACTTTCAGCACTCGATAATCATTGCATCGGTGGTGACAGTATATTAATAATTCGCATTATACATTTAGATATATCAAATTGCGTATAATCGACGTGGGCGTACCGAGTACTTTCACTGATTCAGTTTCGTAATACCGGAGTTAACAAAATGAACCTACATTAACCATACTTATTTTTTATTTACAAGCATGGTAAAATAATGTATCAACTGTTGTTATTCAACATGTTAATTATTATAAAAGTACACGGGAAATTACTCACGTAAAATTATCGTCGATTTAGATACCGACAATGTTTCAGTGTGAGACGCGACCGCGAGGAGTGACCACACTCATACCCAGATGAAGATTCTCCGGAAGAATCGAAACATTGTCGGTATCTAAATCGACGATAATTTTACGTGAGTAATTTCCCGTGTACTTTTATAATGTCTAATACAACTCACGATAGTTTTGAAAGTAAAATGTTAATTATTTATTGTGTAGGCTTTAAAGATACGTTGTTTTTAAAGGTATCGTGTATGCCTACACAATTACCTTTTTTGTACAGCACGGTAACAGATCTCTTAGTAGAATGTTCCGCGTCAAACAAACTCATACCACTTGCGTCTCAGTACTAAGTAGTATAGTATTATAATTCTGTGGTCTCAGCCAGGCTTACCTTTCGGCACCTAGGGCTTTAAAATACGTCTCCGTATATTTTGAAACGCGTCATAACAGTGTTTGCCTTCATATATTTTACATCTAGCCTTATTAATCCATTCTTATCTGCTAATGCTCATTTAGTATTCTACGAAAGCGCCGGAGCTTCTTCCTTCCGGAGTAGGTACATAAAGGATGTGTCAAGTACTGAGGTACTGGTATGCGTAATTGATTTTTTAAGATAATTTAAAACAGGAAATAAAGGTAATAAACTACGAAGACGATTGAGATCGACAGTCATATTGTTTCCTTTGAATTCAGGAAATAAACACAAACGAAATTATCAAATACTTTAAAGAAGTTAGGTATTTCTAGAGATAATTCCAAACCACTTCGGACGAAATAGAAGTAAAGAATTGTGGACTTTTAAAATTTTGTCATAACATAAATAATTATTATGCTTCGATGAAGGTTCATTCTTCAAAACCGTAAAAGTTAAAATGAGCAGCGAGCTCAGTTGAAAAATAAAACATAACTTCACCAAAGCTCGTGTCTAATTAGTACTGGGAATACCAATAGTATAAAACAAAATGAATGATCGCAAAAAGCTGATGACAAACTGCCGGCTCGTTATTTTTAATTGTATTTGTTTTTTCATAAGCCCGAGCTTACACGTGCGGTGATCGCAGGATTTTGAAACTGGGATTTGCACTGATTAACCAAATTCTAGGTTTAGCTTTTTAGATGAAGTAAGTTTTAGTCACTATTAAGACTGTATTATTATTTTTTCTCCACTTCATTCATCATCTACTAAAGATCCAATTGAATTTAATTGTGATTTTCGTTTGGTATTATATTTAAAATGGCATGGGCTATATTGAGAAATCCTTAGTTTTATTGTGACTAATATTTTCCTTTTAAAGAAGTCTGTGGATGAAAATAGGTTAAAAACATGACGATGATGAATATTTCCAAACCCTGATTCTGTATAAAGAACCTATACGAATTAAGCAGACAGCTCAGCCAAATGCTGACCGCGACTTATCCACTCGGCAGTCTGAGTTCGTGTGCACCGAGGCTAAATCTCGTCCATCAGGACCGGATATGCAAGCGAACAAATCTGCCTGTCAATCAGCGTACAACTATGAGCATTCCGAGGCTTTTACGAGCCAAAGTTTATGTTTAGATCCAATTGAAGTTTACTCGTATGAAGTACTTTGAGTAGGTACTGTTAGCGCGTAGACCGTTATGTTTTCCATGATACTAAGTAATAAATATTGCTTTATGTATTAATGTTTAAACTGCGAAAAGTAGTGTTTAAAAAATAACACGAGCTCTAAACGGTGAAGGAAAACATCATGAGGGACACAGGTAGCTTTCAAATAGCGTCGATGGGCTTACTACATATCACAGCAGCACTAAGTAGGTACATATCAATCATTTTTTGAATTCTTTAACATTCTTATTGGTTTTATGTTTTAAATCAAAGACAATTTCATTGTCTAAAGATTTGAAACAGTAAGGTGCGGTCACATGTTAAACGTGACTCATTATCATTATGTAGGTAGGTATACGTAGAATCGTAGTAACCGATGACGACCGGTTTCAACCGCAGGTGTGTTAGAACCAATTTAGTAAATTAGATATTGTCGACAAGTTAAGTATTATAAACAAAAGGCTGTACTTATAATATTTTTCAATTAATCCTTGCAAGACCAATAAGTTTACTTAAGTATTTAAAAAAATATATAAGTAGTAGGTACCTACAAGTATAATATATCAGTCATCAGGGCCCTTACTCCGGAACAACGAAAACGAAGTTTCGTGACAATTTTCGGGGTCAGCTTATGTTGGTGGATACTGAATTCGTAATAGTTCACCAACATAATTAGAACCCGAAAATTGTCAAGAAACTTCGTTTTTCGTTTTGCAGAGTAGACGCCCTGGTTACAATAACACGAGCATGAGGTTGCATAGAATGGTACTATATGACACTGTGAATGTCCAACTTGTCCAAGGATATTATTTATTTATCTACAACGTGATTCATAATTGGTATGTTATCCCGGAAGGGGGATTTTGTGACCATGAAAATGAACAGTTGTGTAGGTGCAAAAAAAGTCCAAGAACAAATGTTGTTCACACTGATGAGGTGAATGATCCCTTTTCGGGATAACATACTAATTATGAATCACGTTGTGTATGGATGTACTTGTGACTACTCAGTTAGACATCTTAGAAGGATTTTGATATTTTAAAAGATGTGAAAGAATGTCTATCGTGCCTTGGATATGCAGTTGTGTGTGATCCAGTTTTGTTTAAAATATTTCTTGGTACCTTTGCTCAACAACTAATTTTAAAACCTGCTCTAATTATATTTGTAATTCTTACTCTAACAACACAGTGGTTTAAAGTTTAAAATATTTAGGGCACAGGCGATTATACTAATAGCTGTCTTGGCCAACCACAGATTAAGCTATAATTACACGCCACAGATAATTAGAAGGCCTAAACGAATAGGATAAATAGTTTAGATAACATGGCGCCATGATTCAAGCTAGACACGTACCTACATGTAGTAGGTAGGTACTTATGTTCGTATGCGCCGTGCCTAACTCTGGTGACGAAGTTTTTAGGTCTCTGTCATGGTTTTAGACGGCTTAAAAGCCGGGACGTCCAATTAAAAATATACCCACGAATAATACCTATTACATTTTTTTTCTTTATAAGTAAGGGCATAATATTTACTATAGGAAAGTATCTATAGTGACGAGAACCGCGCACACGGTTGTATTGTATCTAATCATTCATACTGTTGTGTACCTTTACTTAAGAAGTAACCAATCAACTACTTGAGGATGGTGAAACAAACTAAGATATTAAAAACTCATTATTAGGTTATTTTTCGGTGGATTCAAAAAATGTTATAAAATCCAAAATCATTATAAATGTAGGCTCGCAGGTTACCTAGTATTTTATGATATAGGTACAGTTAGATATTCTATGTGGTAATGAGTAGGTAAACTAGAAACTGATTGGGCAGAACTAAAGGTGTCAAGGGCTTTTGGATACGCGTCTAAAGGTTACCTACGCGACTAGTGTGCGACTAGTAAAGATGTTCATAAGACCTAGGTATAATAATATAAATATAGTGTCGGTTTAGTCCATTCGGATGACTTGACTTCCAATCTGAAGAATGAGGTTTGAAAATAAAAGTCTCTTTGAAATTAAAACATTTTAGTAGTCAGAGATTATGTCCAATAGGTATACATACATATTTGGTACATGCCCACATTTTGCAGAAGTATACAGACATACATATACCTAGACATTAAAGATAGAAATAAATCATACCTATTATAATTATTATTTATAGATCTTCACCCCTCTTCAAAGGATCTAAAATGAATAAAAAGATCTGAAAAAATTCACCTACCGCGGCGTACCTTGGCCTAGTCGTGATTATATTCAATTAAATTCCGTTTCTAGTAAGAATTAAAAATATATACCTATATAATTTATATGTTCAATTTTAGGTAAGTAGATATAAGCAAAGACGATTAATATCTAGAAGACAGACAAAGGCCATACACAAAATCGTAACCCGATCCCGCAGTACCAGATAGCCTGAAAACTTTAAAACATCAATTTTATCCAAGAAATTTCAATACTTAGTAGTAGGTAGCAACAATATTCAATATTTAAACATTTTTAACTAGAAAGTAATTGAAATTTCTTGGATAAAATTGATGTTTTAGAGTTTTCAGGCTATTTTTTAGGGTTACGATTTTGTGTATGGCCTTTGTCTGTCTTCTAGATATTAATCGTCTTTGATATAAGTAAGAAAGCTCCAAGTTATATTAATAGAAGTTTGACGCAAGTATTGTCAAATGTTTGACGTAACGTAAAATTATTTGTACTTTTGACTATTATTTTTGTACTTTTGGGCCTTTGCCATGGCGGACTAATTTATGAATTCGGTAATATTCTCAGTGTGGTTATTGAGCGCGTACTAAACAGAAACTATGCTACAGAAAAATTGCATAATTTTACAAAATATACTAGTTAAGCCATCTAAGGATCGTTGCAATCGATCCTATCCACTGATTCATTCGCCTCATTTTCTCTCATCACATTCTCGCGCGTTTAGGGTGCTTTTGACCTGCTCCTTCTCTAAACTGTCTGTTGTTTAGTCCAAGTATGTACGGCTAGGTCTCCCAGATGTTCCAGAGTCACGTTTAGACAAATTATGAAATATGTCTGTCTGTCAGTGAAGAGTTTGACAGCTTGTTAAAGATACTATAATAGGCAGATGCTAAACGCAGGCATGACGTGTTGTGTGTGATAGTTCGATGAGTGGGTATTCAAGATTTGAAACTAGTTCCAAACTTTGATAACATGTTATAGTGTATTTGACGAGTTGCTGATTTTGTATTAAAGGGCTCCACTCTTTGCAAACTATAGGTAGGTACAGTACAGACATTATAAATTTGTAATCAAATAAGTTTTCGACTTGTAAAATTTTGATCAAAATTTTAGTAAAAATGCAGTTTAGGTATCGCCTTATCGCCTGAATTTCAAGGTAAAATTAAAGAAGTCTAATAAATAAAATATCTCATGGATCTCATGAGGTGTTTCATGTGACAAGCAAGGGTCGAAATAATAACTTCTGACTGACTGTTTATTCATAATGAGATAATTCCACAAATAAGGAATCTCTACCGGAAACGTGCAGTTACGAAATTCATTCAAATACAAAAGGGAAAGCAAAGAATCAAATAAGCGTTGAGACGTCCAAGCATTGTTTGGAAACTTTTACCGAGTAAAACACGCCTTGTATTATAAAGTCATCCGATTTGTATATTTCTGCTCTTCGGACAATAGTTTCAATTGTTTGAAGTGAACAATTAGGTTGTAGAAATTGATCACGACCCGTTGGAATATTTTGTAACTGCTATGCTGGGAACGACTATCAAAGCAATGATAAAAAATATTTTCACAAGCTAGTGTTGGTTATGATATGCAATAAACTAAACGACACATTCTACATGCCTACCCATTATACCTACATGTAAGAATAGCATGTATCAATTCTTTTGTATGCATAGGTAAATGGAGATAAATCCAACATAAATAATGTATGATTTGATTGTGTTCTTCTAAAGGAACTATAAGGCCTCTTATGCCGGTGCCACACATTAGCAACCTTTACACAGTGACTCTACCTATCGCGCGTTTCAGAAGCGTATAAATTTCGTGCGGAATAGCCTGCACACGCCATCCATTGTGATATCCCCTTGTAACATCTTTACACTCTAGCCTTACGCGCACGATTGCTATAATCACGCGCGATAGAGTGTCCGTGTAAAGCGGGCTATTGGCTTATGTTACTTGGTTCCAAGCTTGGCTACGAGTAGAATGGCCAATAATTGTAACCAAGGTTGCGGTGTGGCCTCACATTGGCTCCTATACATATCCAATACAATACAGTTGCACCCCTACACCCTTCACTCCCCGGATTTTTCGTTTCGAAAAATTGAAAGGTATGCACTTTAAGGTATATATCCGGTGGGTTGTATGCGTATGCGTCACAGACAGACAGCTTAATACGAGCTCTAAACGGTGCAAGAAAACATCGTGAGGAAACCCGCGGCCAATCAGCCCCTCACGTATTGACCATTGTCATTCCTGTGGATATGGCTAAGCTGAGAGGATGGTTTAGGTGATAGGCAAGCCTATTCCATCTGAACAAGTCCCAGGTACTACAATTGCCACCTGGTACTGCATAAATCATTTAGTAAAGATGAACCTACAAAACACCCAGACATGGAACAAATAAACCATTTGTCTTATAATGGAATGGAAATCGAACCCGAGACCTGCGCCTCAGCCAGCTACGCCATCGCGCGCCATAAAGCGAACTGGGGCACGGAAGCTGTCAAATGACATTCGAGAACCATCACATACAAACACAACGTGTGTAGTGTGAGAGTGAACATCGCCGTCTTCAGCAAGTCATGAAGTGTAGTTATGTATAAATTACCTTCAAGGTAATGTCTCATGTGATAGTCACACTTATTGACAAATTGAAGCGGACCGGCCATAGAATATTCATTTGATTGACAGACGTGACTGACGAGGGTACCTCCTTGTTCCTCCTCACAGACAATGTAGGTACCTATAATAATTGAATTTCGACATGCCTATGCGTGATTTCCCAATATGTTGGATCTCTTTTCCACTTGATCTTTCAATAGGTAGGCCTCGCTGTAGCTTAGTTATAATAATAGTTTTATTAATTGAATCTAAAAGTTACTGAAACTGTGGATGCAACTCTGATTGGCAATGTTTACGTATCTACAGACAATTTTGATGATAAACATATTTAAGTAACATGGTTCGAAGTTTCACGTGTTGTATGTGAAACCTTGCTGTGTGCAATTTGAATGCCCGCAAGCATGAATCTACTATGAATAGCATTACTCCATTCAAGACCTTGAGGCATGCAGTATTTTGTTACAATGGCCAGTTGCATGCCGACCTGAATCCCAAAATTGGGTCAGTTTATTAATTAGGCCAGATATTGGCATGGTCGGGTTCTATGAAATTAAGCTTCATTGAAATTCAAACATTGTTACTTTTGTTTCCGTATGTAATGAAAGCACACTGATAGACGTTGGACTTGTTGTTACGATATACACAATACAGTGAGCAATAAAAACGTGTCTATTAAAATTTGCCGAATACATTCTATACTTTTCAATTTAATATTATAAGGTAAAAACCATAGAATATTAAAAAAAATGTAATACTACACTATTATTATTCGTAAAATAATTTGTCTCAACCACAGATATATTATGTCTCAATTAATTAATATCTGTTATAAACTGTGGCAGCACGCGTATCCCGAGGTAATATTCTTGACCAATGTGAATGTTTTTGTGTACCTAACCTGCTGAACAAAAAATTTATGCAATCGTGTAACACGATCAATTTTATGTCTTAGTGCTTAGTTTTCAAAATTGAAGAATTTCAGAAACTTTCTAACGATTTTAAATTAATTTTCAAAATTTGACGGTAATTCAAAATAAAGCGTGAGAATTTCATTATGATTAGAATCAAAGAATGAAAAAAGACGCCTTGTTTACAACACATTGCCAATCTATGGCATTGGCCGACCATTATTACCCACCGGATATTTGCAATTCGATTGAACTATCGTGTAATTGCCCGACCAAGTGTTTTCTATTCTTTGTAGCGTGTATGCTTGTTTATGTCATCATAATTCATAATCCTATTAATATTTAATATGACTTATGAAGTTATGACTTAGTGGCTAACTCTAGATCCTACTAAATAATTTCAAAATCTGTGTGTATGTATGAAACTTGGGACAAGTGTAGACTAACAACAAAGCCAAATAGGTATATTATGTATTACCCATTTAAAAATTTGTTATCATGTGAGCAAAGCCACGGGCGGGAGATGTCCTTCATAAAAAGTACCTAACCAGGCCTATTATTATGAGTTTCACAGTTATAAAAACATTTTATATGCTTTAAAAATTTTTGTGGGCACGCTTCCGTCTGGCAGTGGCTTGTATCAGTTGAGCTACCTATAGATCGTTTGCAACGATCAACTGGTGGCTCAACTGGTTCTAATGTATTTTGTACAGTTATGTATGTAGTAGTTTAGTTTCTGTAAATAAAAGTAAAAGATAATGCAAAAACAAAAGCTTATTATGAAAGTCTATTTAGCAAACATTTCCTTCACGATAAACTCAGTCTCAGATGCGTTCAGCTTGTCTCGCTTGGCCATTACCTCTGAGGGGACACTCTTGGGGTAAGGGGAACCTGAGCTATTTTCCCCAAGGGAGTATGCACACCTTTGACAAAGTTATACTTGCAGTCGCGAAGTTCGAAAACTGGTCGTTTATGGGGAATTACAGAAGAAACATGATGAATAGTGAACGCATTTATAAGTCTGTTGGCTTTGTATCTTTGCAATTTTCTGAGGGTTATTATGGTCTGAAACTTTGGGAACCTTAAAACAGTCGGGTTATCTTGAAAGTGGAAACGTATAGAGGTATTTTTGAATGAGGGGAGCTTTGAAAGAATTAGCGAAAAGTAAAAAGCAAAAGTGCATTACCTTTTTACAAAAACTAAAAAGTGTGTTGATGTTTTTAATGATGTCTAAAGCTTCAGCCTCTAATTAGAGTAGAACAGCAGATTAATTATTAGTTACCAGAGAGCTTAATTAATTAAGAAAATGCGTAACGGAAAACTCCCTTAGGTAACACGTATATCTACAGACATAGATACCTACAACCTACATGTGTATATAAGGGTGACCGAAGAGGCGAGTAAACCTGCACACATCAATGAATTTTTGATAACTTTGCGTAGACATGGGAAGTTAGAGTTTTATCCTTCGTTTTATTGATAGGTATAAAAACAAGATGTAAAACTGCTAGGTGAAAGCTTTTGAGTTTGGAACTTTTTGTAATCATATCAATATCGTCATAATATTTTTATGTTTTATAAGTTATTTGAGTACACTAAACCATATTTTTTAGTTATATACATTATTGCGAACTATAAAAACTTGGGGTGATTTTTATCTTAGATCAGGAACTTTGGCCCATTAGAACACAGGTTACTTTTACCATCAGCGATAAGTGATTTATTTGCTTTTGTTTTGAATTGGTTTTCAATTGCAAACGACTCTCGTTCCTGGATAGTTATGGCAATGACTTTGATTTGCTTTCTTAAATTTAATTTGTAGTTTATTTTTTTAGAAATACAAAACAAGAGCTGCCTACTAAATCGTACGAGAGTTATGATGAATGTATATAAAATAAGAAAATTCTGGTCTAAGCTCAGAAAAACTTTACTCAGGTCAATTTTAACCGGGGTTTGATCAGAACTATCTTTAGTCTTTGTTTTATTATAAAGTTATAGGTATACTTAAAACCAATTTAGTCACTGAAGATCTAAATCTAGATAATATATGGATGGATCAGAGAAACTGCATTATTACCGAGCTTAAAATGGTCCCGTGTGAACATTAAACCGACCAGAATGGGATCTAATTAATAGGTACTTGTGATCTCCCATCGCAGAACGACATCGTTAATATTAAAATTAATATTTACAGCTGCTTTAATGTCTCAGAAATATAATACCTATTTCCGCGTAAACTTAAATCAAGCGCAGTAACCAGCCGGCAGAGTGTAGGACTAGTTAGTATTATTATTTTGAATACGATTATTACTTAGAAGTAGCTAATACATTACTTTTACTTTTGTAATAAAGAACCATTTGATTTGATGTAGATTACCCAGGACGTAGCATAGACGGAAAATAATGATGTCTCAAAATATTTTCCCAACGATTGCTAATAGAGCTTATCTAATCTAGGCGCATATGATACCAAAACAGGCTCCCGGGTGTCTACTTTTGGCGCAACAACCTGCCTGCAGATCTACCGATCAGAACAGATTTACTTTCTATAAAAGGAAATCGAAATTAACTCAATACATGGAGCATTCCATTTCTCTTTCGGTAGTTTTGATAATTGAGACCCCACTCGTTCGATTCACTTGTATCGCGTACTTGTGTAATCAAGTTAGAAAAACCGTCGCAATCAACATTATTTTCTTTAGTGTACGTTCATTATGATTCCTTGCATAATCAGATTTGTGGAATATGGAGTCGGCTTTGTTCGTTTCTGTAATTTCTTTTGAATCGATCCCGTCCCTTCCATCACATCGGGAGCGACATCCGATTGTATTAGGCACACACTCAATTGAACTCTCACACGCTTCTGGGACTCAATCATCGGCAGTAGGCATTACCAGCTGCTCCATTTACTTTGTTTTGCGTCTGACCCGGTACGGCTTATTGAGTTGGCTCCTGTCAGGTCATAGCCGTGAAATTCGATTTCCGTTTATTAGATGGAGTCCCGAGACTTGATAGTTTTATATCCCAGATGCACATAAAAGCAAGATAAAAATTGTTACTGTAAACTCTGACCGCAAATACACCTAAGCCTACATATCTGGTGGCATTGTTTACTTAACAAAGAGCCTTTAAAAGGTTCGACGACCTCGTTTGTACTTAAAAACTGACTTGTGTTACACCCATAAGGATATGGGAAATAAACAAAAAGTGGCCGGCGATCGATCGCGGACAAAGAAATCGAACAATATGTCTCAATGCGCCGTACATGCGGATAATTGCAGAGCACATTCTAGTGTGCCATAGAAGGAGTTAGATCTTCGCCTGGAGCGATATAAATAGCGAGGTGGACCCGGCCACAGATGTAAAGTGGACACCAGTTAGAAGTGCTCGTGTCTATTTGCAACAAGTGTGAATAAATCAGGCGAGTCACTTTCGTAGTACTAGGTTGTTACTTTCATTGGTTGCCGTCAGCCGGCGCGCGGCGCGCCCGAGCCGGGTCCTGTTTGTGGAGCTTATGTTTCACTCGGTGATAGGTGCTAAGCCCGAACAGAACATTAATCTTGCCTTAGAAACAGTCTTGAAATTCTTTGTTTCATGAAACTTGATCTTTTCTTACAAACAATATATTTTAAAAAGCTTAACTTCAAAGATTTTATATTATTATTTTATTAAGGTACTTAAGTACGAACTTCTTGAATCTCCTTTTGCCTTTTAGTATATCTTCTTACTGTCACGTTTGGTAGCATACACAGTGTACTTCGGTATAAAGTTAATGAATAATTAACTGATAACCTTCGACGATAATTAAATAATGAACTTGACGGACGATGCGATTATCCATTTGAAATTAATCATAATTGTGTAAATATGGCCTTCATAAATCACGCAGTTGATTTGTTACATAATGAGATGATTGGCTTAATTGTGTCTCAACTAAATACCTAATAACTTGTTATAACAAAAAAATTAAAAGAGAATTTATGAAAAAAAATACTTCCACTTTACAGAGAATATTAAAAAAACTTTGTAAGTATCAAAATTATACTTACCTCTTTATAAATTATTCATAATGTGCATTACTGCTAAAAAACCTAAGGCAAATAGTCGATCGGTAATAGAGTTATTAGAATGCGTATAAGTGGCTAGGAGCACGTGTCAGTACTCAGGTCACATTTCACTTGTCGGCGGATTCTTCACGCATTGCGAGATTCCTTCCCACGGCCTTGCATTATTCGCAAACTTGGTCACCTCTCAAATACCCAGTGAAATGAACGAGTTCTATAAAGACACAATTAATCTGACCATTAACTATGAACATTTAGGAGGTCAAGCGAAAACAGTGGAAAGGTAACATCCAACGCTGCTCAGTAATTGTGTAATGCATTTTGAAATTTTATAGCAGAATATTTAAATGATACCCTTGGTAAAACGTTTGCATCAGACAAAGTAACTAGTGATATAATAAGGACGCGTGTGCATTCATGACTTCAGTGAACGCAGCAAGCTCCTCGTGTCTGCACTAAACCAAACGCGAAGCAAAACAAATGGACACGACACCGTTACCACTTCGCAGAATTAAAAAAAAACGAGCAACGGTAATCTTTGTTCGTAAGGTCGAAACCCCGTCTTCACGGTAAGCCACCGCAAATGCTCAAGATAAGCATTGCGATAACTCTATAATTAAAATCAAAGCGAGCATTGAACGTGGGTAATTTATCTCCGCAACAGACAGATGTTCAATACTTGGTTGGCTTTTTAATGCATACGGTTTGAAGTAATGCCAAAAGAATACGCAAAAAGTCAAGTGCCACCATCTGTTTTGAAAAGAAGACGATATTACTTATACCTACTTAGAGCTCAGTCTGTTGTCACCTTTAGTGTATCCAGATGTTGTCACTCGTGAAGGATTAGACATTCTAATTTTGACTGAAATAACAAACTTTTGTGATTCGGCGTCTGCGCTGACTTGAAATATCTCTAAGAGATCGACAAGAAAATGGGTTCATGAATGCGAGGTACGCGGCTAATTGAAAAGATTTCCCAATGATTCATCAATTTACTTTTGCTCTTGAATAAGCTATAACCATAACCTACGCTCCAAATACAATTTAGATTCAGGTCGGCGTCTGTACAAAAGGATTTGAATCGCTGTAAAAATCTTCAGAACCGATCGCTACGCGGAAGCGCCATAGGTACCGATTCTAGAAAAGTTTAGAAAAAGACACGTTTCTCTTCCAGGAACTCTGTACGATCATTAATATAAACAAGTGAGTTGGAGCAAAAACGGATCAGTAAGTTTGCTATTGTCCGGAGGAGACGGAAGGTGAGCCGTGGGAGTGCCGCGGCGACCTGAACCGTCGCGCGCGGGAAAATGTTCCCTCTATGGGCACCGTTCACATGGTCGCGGAAAAACGCAATCCAAATCACAGAAAACAACTAGTTTCACAGGCGTAAATTAACTCGGCTCGATGCAATGCGGATCTCAATTAAACCTTTACTGGCGTTGTGGACCTCATGTGGCACTGAATTAATTGAAGGAGTAAATTTTCAAGTGATTTTAATATGCACCCGGCAGCTTGACGATGCTTTGATGTTATATCACTTTACGGCCTTTATACATGTTATTGGGAGTAATTACGGCATGCACGTAACGTTTTTTTCAGTCTAATTAAACACATGGTTGGAACAAATTACAATGTTTGAAAGCTGTATAAACAATACCTACCTACCTACTCTTTATATCTTTATGACGTTTCTCGTACATCATTTAGTTAATTTTGCCATGACCTTTGGATTTTATAAGCATTCAGTTAACCACAATTTAATTTCTCACAAACATACAATTCAATTACCTACCTACCTTATAGATAGAGAATTCAACCTAATCAACGACAACAAAAAAGAGTAAGCGTTGCTAAGAAACTTCGTATCGAATAACTCTGTTTTCATTTATTTTCTGTTTTTATTTTACTTCAAACCAGATAATCTTTTCTAATTTCATGTCCTTATTAGTAATAAGTTTCTCTGTGTTGAATTGCTTGATGATCATTTATCAATTTGTTTTCGTTGGACAGGTGCGTTGATTTCGCTACTGGTTCGGAACGCCTCGAGCGGTACCTACCAATGTCAGAGACTTGGCCTTGATAGGCTTACTTTTCTTGGCTTTTATACTTTTGTTGACGTAGGCAGTTATAGTTACTTGTTGCCACTTTTACGCAATTTTATATAGAATACAGACAGACATGATGTGACAAGACTTTAAACTTAAGAAATATCAAAAGTTCTCATCCTCGAACAGTTATTTTTTTGTTTTTATTATTAAAGTTATTTGTGTTTATTTTATACAATTCGAGTTGTAATGTTCCACCAAAATTAAACGAAACTAACCATCTGAATTTTAGCAGAATCCTATAGTTTAGTGTCGGTTTGGTGCACTTTTTGTCTAGTCTCTCCTTATTTAAGTAAGTGATGTAAGTAATAGGTAGGTACGCATATTCATCATATTCGTAATTACACACACTCTAAGCAGAGCAGATTCATTGAAGCGCATAAACTCAAATACATAAATTATTTACACAGGCACACACACACATACGCAAACACACAAACCCACCCTCACACATTCTCACTCACACATACACACAAAACATACACACACACACACACCCTCACACACACTCAATATACTTATACTACAAAAATCATACACCTTTAGCTCTTCCTTTAGATTTTAAAAACATAAAATTTAAACATTGTTAATTTGTATTGTTTATTTTAGTTTCATAACATATTTTAGATTGTTTCTTTTCATTTGGGTTACTTTATTTTTATAACTTTGTTTTTTATCCAGAACCAAGTACAAAAATTGTATTATTATAAGGTCCAGGAGGTGGCGTTGAGGCTGCAACACAGTTTTAATAACTTTTACAGCTCTCTTCGTTCTTTTTGTAATCTGTCTCATGTATTTGTTCTGAATAAATATTATTATTATTATTATTTATTTATAGCAACACAAGACGAGTACTTCATGTAAGAGTTAAAGTAGGTAGTCCGTGAACAATGTTCATATTCTCGTATACCTGGCCGGTTTCTGTAATCCAATCCACGATAAGACGGAGACACGTTTGCTTCATTGTATCAGAAACGAACTGCACAGAAAGTTTACAAACATAGCAAAGATTATATTGACAAATTCATGGTCTTGGAATTGTTAAATGGCTGTTGGATAGGTGTACGCGTGCTGATGTAAGTATAAATACGAGTACCTACCTACAAAGTAATTATAGTTTCTTGTCTTTGACTATCATTCCCTAGAACTCAAATTGTCTAGAATGTCTGAGATCTTTAGAGGCAAAGCTTGGGTTTGTATGCAGTCGTAATCCAGTTAAATTAGGTTTTCTCTATGTAACTAAATAGTCATTTCATTATTGTCTTAAAAGCTAGCACTAAAAAAGGATGGTCATTATTTGATAATAAATTAATATCTAACAACTAAAGGCAACACATTAGAGACGAATCCAAATGTTAGTGTTCTGCTCAAAATGTCACTAAGTGTTTGTACTTAGTGCTTCATGCACAGTTTTGTGTAAAAAAAAAAGAATTTTCTATCTTTTTCAGTCATTTCTTTTGTTAAAGTCAAAATTCCCATAATATAAAACACAAGAAAAAACAAACTAAAAATTGTTTCGTTTATAAAATAGAACAAACAGTCATGTTTATTAAGTTTTTATAATAGAAAAGGCGATGTCATTAAAAGCTTTAAAGTGACACATAATGAAAGAGCAATCACTTGTTGGAACTGGTTCCTGACAGTTTCTGCTCACTCATACCTTGTACGGAGAAGTGATCTTTATAAGAACAGAAATAAATATACAGTCTAGCAACATTTTCTGTTGTCTACAAATCGCGCGCCTGCAAATATTAGGTACTTATCCTGATTTTATTTTATGCAATATATTTAAACAGTTTTAAATAGATTTTTGTTTTATCTACGAGTAGGATAAAAAAATATTACTGAAACTTTCGATTTCGGCGAGATTCGAGGAGTTTTAGTAAGATTTTAAAAACTAAAAAAACTACGAGTAGGAATTCCCGTCGAAGCCGTAGGTAAACTTTTAGTTCTTTTAAAATTAATACTATTATAAATAATATAATTATTATAATAAATAATGGGGCTTGATTCAAACGTACAAACTTTACCTCTTGATATTAGTATATAGATCGTGATTTTACAATCTTGTGTTTTCTACTTTGCACTCGTTCGCGTATATAATGGCTCTTTTGTTTGATACTGTGAATTGTTTTTACGCAGCGCGCAGTTACACTTGCATATTTTAATACGAGCATTAATTTTAACCTTTGCATGAGGCGGGTGGCATTATTATTATACCCAGGACCAGGACACGCTTTTCACGAAATCTCAGTATTACCTGCAGAAATGTACAACTACCGCATATTAATTTGTATGTAGGTTTACTTTACATTTTTTCTAATTACAAACATGTAAAGTTAAAGTTAGTGTGTTGTAATCTTTAGATCGTTTGTATTTGTAATAGCTAAAGTATATTTTATCGCATGACAATTATTACTATTATTTTGTACTGTTTGCCATATAACTTTTAAATATGAACATGAAATCACAATTATGACTAATGTAATAATACTAATGCAGTAGGTACCTAATTTAATTTATTAATATTTTCATATTACCTACCTAAATGTAATTAGTTATCTAATATTATGTGTGTAGGTAGGTATATAAATGATACCTACAATGACCTGTAAAATCTAAACCTTTTACAAATAAAATACTATTGACTACTATCAAATCCGATTTAATTTTGTAATAGAATTTTGAAAACGCTCTCTTAGTAAATGATCTCGATACTCGATTCTCGATTGTATTGGTATTTACTATATTTAACAATCTCACTATATTGTGATGATAATAATAATAGTCAAAGTATAACAAGTATTTCATCACTCATTTTAGTGATTCATCTTTACTACGCTATGCTCTAGTGATGACATTATCTAATAATTGTAACGTTTAACATGTGTATAACGGGGACAAGTGACAACTTTGTACACTGACGGTTTGAAAATGTTCGTCACCTTAGAGTCGGTTTTTGCTTGCACCAGATTGCAGAATTATTTTATATTTTACCAACATATTACCCAGTGACGTTCCTTTTTCAAGTTTCAAAAGGGATTATGAAACTTGAAAAAAGCTCGTGCTCGTTAAACGAATAAAGTTGAAAACCGACGAACATTTTCAAACCGTCACTGTACATACTTCGTGACAGTAATGTCTGATTAACTGTTTGGTTGGTCAAGAGCAAAAAATTTACAAATGTGATACAAAGGTCTTTAACGTGAATCCGATGTTTTGTGTTAGTATTATTTTACTTACTTTGAAAATATTTATACTAAATCTCGCATGATTAAAAAAGTTGATTAAGTTATTGATCATTTTTTAAAGTACCTACTAGGCTGAAGGTTAAATAAGGTAGGTAAGGTATACAAGAAGTTATTTACACAAACGGAACTACTACATATTTACATAACTAAGTATACAAAATATTATGTAAGTATATTACAATGAGTTGAGCCATATAAAGATGGAGGATCATTGTAAACGATCCATAGGTAGCTCAGCTGATCCAAGATAAAAGATGCACCATGTTTCATTTTTTAGACCTTAGAACCAGACTTACATTTACATCAATTTAACTGTAACCTGATATTAGAAATGTCACATAGAATGCAATTTAAACATAAACGTGCACAAAGTTGTATTAAATATTAGTAAGTGAACTACTGTATTTATATCACTGTATTATTAGGATAATGAGGCCTGAAGATAACTAGATACCGCAAATGTATTTATTTACGTCAAAATGATTGTATGTACTTACGTAGTAAAATTACACAATACACGCCATACATGGGATTTTCCACACGCCAATAAAAAAACAATGAATCGATAAAAACAATAATGACCTATTTACGCAGATTTACGCATTGTTCCAAACAAATACCTATTAAATGTTGTTTCCCAATTATAAAGAAGTTTTAAAGATTGAATTTAGTACGGAAATAAAAAAAAACAACATTATCCAGAACCACAGTTTTGTATTAAGAAGCCATAAAGTTTCCGAATGTCTTAAGTTATAAACAATATTTATGTACGGTGTACATGTACAGATTCAAGACATGGTCAGAAACACGTTATTTCAAAGGTAAATATAAAAAGATAACATTAACACTTGGCCTTTGGGAGAGCATATCAATCACTGAATCAACTGATAACAGTCAGTAATTAAAGTACAAGGAAAGTAGCGATTAACCTGACTATTCAGGTTAATATGGCCAACTTAGATACATAAGAATTAAATCGCTTGTTTGACTGACTATCAACAACTTGGAAGTTCAGAAACTAATGATTTTAAATGTTTACTAGAAGAGAACTTATATGTATATGATGATAATGTTCGAGATTGGTATCTTAGAAAGTAATACGAAAATGACCGGCGAAAAAAAAACACAACTATAAACTTGGTAATTATAAGCTAGAAAAAATCGAATATGAGGCGAAGACGCAGGAATTCTACTAGGGTTGTTTCTGTGTGTTATATCAGATACATAGCAATTGAACAATATTTGTTTTGATTAATTGAAGTCCACCCAGTATGTTTACAAAGCAACGAATCAGTGGAAATAATTTATCAAATACCTATGTAGGCATAATAATTATATTGGCACATATCAGTAATTCATCGTTAATGTATGAAGCAGCTTATTTGTCAACAGTAATCATATTGAATATTGACAATATACATAAATTATTGTCTAGGTTTAGTTTTACACATTGAAAAGAAAGTAGTGTAACTTTATAAGTTGTGTTTTTCCTTGTAAAAGATTTAAACGCGCGCTTTTGTTTAATGTTTTTACATTTCTTGTAAATTACATTTTAAGTTTTGTTTCATTTCATAATACATATTTGGCTTTATGTAATTAAGTAATATAATCAATTCTATGTCCATTAACAGGTAAAATTTATTTGATTTTAATTGTTGAATCTATTAAAAATTCATTTAAAACGGCTCAAAAGTTAATTAGTCTTTGATTGTGTTAATATTTATATTTATGCAGAACCTTTGATTGTTTTTGGTGTTTGAATATTTTGTGTTAATTCATAGGTACAAGTGCCTAGGTAATTTATAATTGAATAGTTTACGTATTGGTAATTCCACTTGCCAATTGATTCCGTGTGCTATCTAGTACAAATGATAATTAGAAAAATCAACTAACGACAGCCAATAATGAATGCAGGTAAACAAAGGACCGATGAGTAAACTACTTTGACCCATTACTCGAACTGACATAGAAACGGTTTCGATTGCACTCTGACGACCTTCGTCCGACAAAATGCAGTTCACGGCGCGATCTCTTCGCCGCATAAATCATCAGCTGGACGGTACATAAATAAATCGAAGTGTACTTACTGTAAACAGACGGCAGTATAGAAAATATACCGATCACCTCCAATGTGTAGTCACAAAAAAAAACAAAATAAACAACACAAAAACCAAAACAGTCTGAAGAAAGCGTTCGCGGTATAAGTTCAAATAAGCACTTCATTCACGTTTGGCGTACTGTGGCGGAGCGTGTAAAGTTTCGCTGTCGAGAGCGAACGCGGACGTGTTGTGCGCGCGGCGGTCTCGCATCGAATGCCTTGCTTCTCGCCTGATGCGTCGGTCGTCTCAGCAGCGACCAGCGAACCTCGTCCAAACGAGACGGACCGTTTCCGTACTGCGACGCATCGAAAAAGAAAATTGACTGCATTCGAAGTAATATGCATATAATCGGACATCTCCGACATCCGGCGAATCCTGCACTGATAATTCATATTAGCATTTCGCATGACATGTTTGTCGCCTCCTCCGGCGGTGACTAACCCTTTAGCGCTTGATTTGTTGCAGCTGGGGGAGCTTTTACCTGTTTGTTTTTGTTCATCTATGAATTGACCTATAGTGAGACATCTGAATGAACATCTTGCTGGATATAAACACACACACAGCTAATACTTAGGTACTAGTAATTTATTTTTGTATTTCAAGTTAGTAAAATTGCATAGTTTGTGTGAAAACTACTGAATTTTATATGTAAAAATGAGACGTAGGCACATTATATTGGAAATCAGTTTAAGGTTCTAAAATAACATTAAAATATATCGAGACACCAGAATTAATAAGTATATTAATTCTGGTGTCTCGAAATATTTTAATGTTATTTTAGAATTTTGTTATTTTGCCCTCGACGTTATTAAACCATTGTTATTAATAATATCAATGGTTTAATAACGTCGAGGGCAACCGAGGATGTTCGCAAACAAAACAAAACAACCATCCACTAAATTAATTTGAAACGCAATAAAACCACATTTGCAGGACAATATATTTTAAGAGTCACTTAACGGCTAAAAGGTCCTTTATCTTTTAATTTATAAACAAGAGAAAACATCCTTAAGCGTTTTTTTAAGTACCAGATAGGCTCTTGGGGTCCACTTGATTACTTTGGAGGGAAATAAAAATATAGCCTTGTACGGAAGGTCAATCATCACACCCCACGCCAAACAAGACCTACATTTTATTTAGGGCACGGATGACAAACAGGAAATCAAGGATCACATAGCGGAACTGCATCCTTGAATTTCAGATATTACTCTTAACATAATTATCATGAATTTCATAGTGTTATTTAATATTTCGCAATATTCTTAATCAGGGTTTATACGTTGGAAAATCGGTATCAGGAACTTTATAGGCAACTATCTTATTAATTTAAAATATGAGTACCGGTAGTTTTTATGAAGCATTTAAAATACTGGTTGGTACCAGGGATGCTTTTATTTTCAAAGCTAAAACAAATTACGCACAGCAAATAAATTATTTTCTTCATGAAAATAAAATCTACAACACTAATACAAAATACATATTAAGCATTGTAACATTCAAAATATTATCTCAATTTCGGATTAGATCGTATGAAATTTAGAGTACCTATATCAAGTACCTACAGCTTGGTCATCTATTAATTCACGTGATACCAAGCTGTAGGTACCTTATCTAGGTAAACAGTAAACACATGGTAAACACAAGCAAATGTTATGATAGTAATGCAAGTAACGGCGATGTAACAGTTTATTATCAGTGCCAGTTAGTTTACTGGCGCTGGGGCCAACATTATCATCTCATCTGGTAATGATAATGAGTTACGAACTTGAAAATCTAGTGCTTGTATGACATCTAGTGATACACATCCCAAGCATCTATTTGTCAAAGTTCTTAATGAAAATTGTGTATCAAGTACCTACACTACACAAGGTGTTTTTTTGGTCAATTCAAACCATTAAAACTTAAATCTTCGCTCATTTCAGATTCCGCTGTCCTAGTCAAATTATTAGCGCTTCGTGTCGAATCTCTTTCTATGATCGACAATTCTTTGTTCTGACAAATTGACTTTCAACATTGATTTACATTTCCCATACATTTTCTCTGTTATCTATCTATAGCGTTAGAAATTTTAGATAAAGTAACTTAGCTACGGGCTCTGACATGGAGCAATCAAGCTTAGGAATAATATGAAGTTCCTGTTTTAAATTTAGCCTTAGAAGTACGAGTACATACTGTAGTTATACAAAACTATGTCCAGTTGCGTCTCGCAGTTCTAATTATAATATAAATACTAGTTCAAGATATATAATATTAGTAGCATGCACTTTCCACAAGTACAAAACAACTTTATCCTTTCATAATTTGTTAGCATGGTTTTTATGAAGATTTAAAGAAGCATTAAATAAATATTTTCATGATATTTATATGTAATAGTTGGCTCAAAAGCTGGCAACTAATTTATATTCCTATTGGTTGTGCGCTTGTGCAGAACGGAGCGGTTGCCAAGTTGAACGCACCAGTGTTTATATTCACCATTCATAGTGAAATGAAAACATTTTCCTTTCCTTATCGCGGAAAATACCAATGGAAACATTGGATTTGGGTCAAAATAACGGGGCTTTGACCAAACCGTACCTACTGTGATCGGATTAGCATGTATTGTTGGCTGCTGCGTCAATCGGACTGTTTTTGCAACGTTTTCATATTGTTACCCTGGTCTTTCGGCACTGGCATAACTCCGTTACCAGAGTTGACCACTACCTTGGTTTTACTATTATTTGTTCTGTGACACTACATCTTTTCACTGTGGCACAGGATATTCCATTACATTTTCGGTTTGTGTTTGTGAACATCAACAGAAGTTGTTTAAATAAAAAGTACAGTCATCTACAATTGTTTATAAACATTTTAAACGTATAAATTTGGAGCCTACCAATAGACTTTTCTTGATTAGTAAGGTTGCCTTGACTTTTTGCGTATGATCTCGATCTTGGACTAAAATACGTTTAAGGTCCTCGATACAATAAATAAAAATCCAGCTCAGAATTATTTTAAAATTTGTCAGGGCTTATTTATGTAGAATACTTAAACTCTACAGAAATTCTAGCATTGAGTATAAGGTCTGACTTTCTACATCATGTAACATTTTTTTAATGCGTTTGTATACCAACTCTTATGACTTTATTTGTATAAGTATCTCTATTAAGATATCCCAATAGTCTAGCTCTTTTTATGGGCATCTGCTCGTTGGTCTAATGTCCAAGGAAGTGGGCCGATTTTGATGAACGATGTGTCAAATGATTCGTCATGTGCTCGCCAGTGACCTGGTTTCTTTATTTCCCCTTAGTGCACCCAAACTAGCCATTTGCGAACAATCTAGCTGCTGTCATGTCATGTACATTGCTTGTTTAGTACCTACAAATATCTTTAAAAAAAAAGTAAGTGTGTTTGTTACTCTTTCACGCTCTAACAGCTGGACGAATTTGAATGAAATTTGGTACCAGTATTGATTATACACTGGATTCAAAAATAGGCTACTTTTGACCCCGGTATTCCTACGGGAATGGGAACTATACACAATAGGTAAAACCGTGGGGCGCAGCTAGTATACTATAATGCCTTGGATTTAAGGCATCATGGCGTTTCTAATTATATTATATCAACTGAGAATAGCAACTACATAAAGTAATTTAATCTTGACAACAATGTCTTAAACATACTTACCTACTTATATTATTATGTACCAATGTATGTAGTCGATTACCTTAGATGCTTATAGAATTACTTAGATCCGAAGGAGCAATATTAATTATCTACTGCAAATTTCCAGAGAGCTAGCTCATTGTTTATTCAGCTGTAGGGTCCTATTTGTTGTATATTACCCAAGTAAACAGTTCAGTACCTACAGTTTGTGAAAGCTTTTAAACTGGCTTGCACCAACATTTGGCAGGCCGATTAACAGCTAATTACAGTCTAACCTGTACTGGGACATCATTATAAATAAATTATTTAGGAAACTTAATTGATGTTATTGTAGTTTGTATAATGCAACGAAAATCCAAAAAATGCAGCATGCAGTTTTTATACAAATAAATAAATAAAAGAAGAAAGGAAAACTTTTCAGTCTACACGGTATAGTAGGTACCTACGCTTAATTATAAATTCATACTCGGTAAAATACACGTCAATTAATGAATTCTTTCTACTACTATAATTCTAATCATGTTAAAAATTACATTAATATTATTATTATTAGGTATCTGGTTACTATAACACAAGCATTAAAAAATGCTTAGCTTGGGACTAGATGACGCTGTGTGGAATGTCCAGGGATATTTATTATTATTATTATTAATATTATACTTAAATCAAATTGCAGCACCCAACAGCATAATAAGCTCCTAAGCTGTACTATGTACAAATGAATATGAAAATGAATAATCGCTTGTTTATTTGTTGGTGAACATTGGCCTGAAAAGTTGTGCCTCACCTAATAAATAGTCTAGGTGGCTTCCTACAAGCGGTGAACTTTGAAATAACACGGTGCATGGAGTAATTTCACAGGAGCGCTTTTACTGAGAAGTAACTACCCGCCAGGTAAATATTTTCTTTATACCTAAATCCATTAGTAATACCTAAGTGGAATAACCCCTTACATATTTGTGCTTTTACTTTGAGTTTTTCTAGCGCGTTTGTTTTGGAATGTATACATCTATACATATACCTACTAAGGGATATTTTAGTTCATAAATGTGAACTACAGAATTACCAATTGCTGTTTGGTAAAATAAATGACATGAAAATATGCAAGGCAAGTTTCTTACAAATAAATGTTTTTAAAATCCGACGAAAAAGAATAGTGCTATAATATTGTAATGTGTATCTGTATATGTATTTGTGTATTTTGTGTCTGTTTGAGGCAACGGAACATACGGACCGATTTTATTGGTAATTTTATATTAGTTCGAATAATAGTAAAGCGTAACATACTACGAAAGCTTTAAAAATACAACTGTGATCAAAAAAATCATGATATTTTACTATTCTGCTCACTTTAGATGTAGATGGTATATTTCCGTAGGTACTTAGGCAACAAAGTATTAAGCAATAACAATTTGAATGTTCTCAAAGAAAGGCTCAGTTTCTCTAGACAATTTGCGGCAAAGATGTCACGATTCAGCTTTCATCCATCACGCATCAAACAAAATTTACAAATTGAATCACTTTTGTCAGTACTTGCTAATGCATTGTGTTGCAAAACTTTGTGACCGTAGGTATAAAAATATCCCATGGTCCAAGTTATTTACAGTTTAAACAAATAATGGGGGCAATTCGGAGTGTCGCAAAAGCTAAACTAAACTAATTAAAATTATTGCCATCCTTTTTATTTCCATCGCTATGAAAGGGACGGCAACAATTTTAGTTAGCTTAGTTTAGCTTTTGCGACACTCAGAATTTCCACTATTAACATTGTAAACTGTATGCGTATTACACTAAACTTTCAATAAATTAGGAAAAGTTTTTTTTTTATCTAGAATGTATTTTTCTGATTTTGATGTACCTAGCGATTCTTTTACACTGTTAAGTCATAACCTGTAGATACTATATTTTATCCAGTGGTACATAACACTTTTGTATCCGTTTCCTAAGTTGTTTTCTATCGGTGTAAAACTTATGTTTATATGTACCTACCTATATTCATTAAGCTCCATATTTACTGTAACGCTGTTGTTTTACCTCAATAAAAATTGAAATTTGTGACAAACTAAAATAAAGAAAATTTTAACGACATCAAAAAAGAATGAGGTTCTATATTCCACTGTATGTATATGTTTTACATGTTCACCGAGTATTTCATCAATAATAAACTTTGAATGTTCCTTTGTTGTTTGAAAGAGTATACTCCCGAGGGAATCTTCAGAGTTATGAACAGAAATACAGGAAATGGCTGAGTCGGTTATTAAACTTTTTAATTTTGTCCTTTGTTTACGAAGATATTTACCTATATTTGCATTAACCGTATTTGTAGGGGAGAGGGGGGCACCTTCGAACAGAGGCAGTTTTGAATTAGTGGTTTTATGAATGCATCCTTTATCTTTCTTAACCTCCGAAGTCTTAGAAATACTCCTAACACCGAACTTCACATCTGTCAGTTACCAACTAACGTCAAAGACAGTGTCATTTTGAAAATAATTCAACGGTTGGTTTACATGGTCAGTGATAAAGAATATTTTTAAAAATTGTAAGCAAATTAGTGACAACGTAGGTATATTTTTCAATGTGTTATTATTTAATAGTGTTGTATATACTATAGACCGTGTATATCAAATGAAAATTAATTTGATCTCAAGCAAGTTTTTTATCTAGAGATAATTATTTATGAAATATGGTATTGGGGCAGATTTGAAATAAAATACTGGGGCACTTTTGAATTAAATGTTTTGAAAGCCATTGAGGCTATTTTATTTTTTATTTTATAGTTAAAGCATTTAAAGTACGTTTCTAAAACTGTTTTGTTATATTTTTATAGATTTGGTATCATATAGATTATTTTATATGATTGTTTTGCAATATTCATTTTGCTCTATGTTATAACGAATAAAAATAAATAAATTTGATCTTGTTCAAGACTGCCCCAGACTGTTTCGAGTTTTATTAATTTTTGTAACTAATTATTAGTGTAGGAATAAGAGTGCAATGCGCGATGATAACGTATAATGCAATTAACTTAAATATAGTGTTTATTATATTTCAAGTTACTTGGATTTTATTTTATCCTCGGTTTTCAAAACTGCCCCTAGGGGTTTCAAATGTGCCCCGCGGAAGGGGCACATTTGAACAAAAAAGTATTTTTTTAAAATGGAAATTGTTGGATTTCTATGGGTCAAAATAAGTAAATATAATTTTTATTATTAAGTAAAAACCCCATACTTAGTTATAAAATACAATACATCTTGATTTATATCGCCATAAGAGAGATATAATTTAAAACCTAAAAAGTGTTCGAAGGTGCCCCCCTCTCCCCTACGTAGTGTCTACGTACTTCCTACTTGTCACGTATTATATGTTATAGTAGATACTTTAACATGTTAGACATGACTCATACGAGTATCATCACATAGTACGGAATGCCTTCGGGTGTCTGTCTCCTCCTATCTCTTTCATCTCAAAATGATCTTCAAATATTTATATCGCACCCTGGTCGGAGACAATAAAGCTGTTTAATAATGCGTTTATTTTAAACTTTATTATTCTGGTTATACAACAAAACTGTGCTGATTCGTAGCATGTATTTTTGCATATAAAATGATAAATAACACATGTAAACAAAGCACGATCAAGTTTTTTCTCAGCGTGTGTGATACTGCTCGCCCTTGGCATTCAGATGCTCTTTGTACTAGCTCTTTAGGTATAGCTCAAGATCGTGAACGAAAAAGTAACTAGCTTACTTAACCTACGGATTTACTCGTTGTAACGTGGTTGAAAATAACTACATAATTATATTTTATTCGAATCAGAATGACATTTGAACTCAAAGTCTAATTTAAATGGTGAAGGAAACAACGAAAGGAAACCAGCATGGAAATTTGATTTCTACAAAAGGTGGACATGGGCATGTGGGTATGAAATAATTATGTACTTGGGCATGCGCTGACGCTACCCTTGACATCTTCAAATGTACCTAAAATGCCTACAAATGTTCTTATTTATATTAGTTGATTTATAAAACTTAGGTACTAAACCACATTGTATTATACGGTAGTAAATGGTTATCAAACTTACCTACTACGAGTAATAAAGTGCTGGCGTAATAATTATACGACCGAAAACAACTGTTTATGACATACCAGAAATTTTACCCGTAAATGCTGTTATTTTAATGTTACTGAATAAAAATAAATGGATAATTAATATATTTTTTTTCAAATTGAAAATAACTATTCATTCAATTTAATTCAAATATCAATTTTAAAAATAAGTATGAAAATTTACGATATAACAAGCTAGATAATAAGTAAAAATAATGTAACATCTTATTACCTATAAGTATGATACAATACATGACTTAAAGTTCTAGTCGTACAAACCACTGACGAAGGACCATAAAATAAAAATATCTAAACCCCAAAAGTACCAGTAAGTGTATAAAACAATTTAATGGGCACTTTGCATGAACACTTGAAACGAGTTTATCATGTCAACATAAAGTGCAATTTTTGCTAAACCCCTCCATGTTATCTGGGAGCTTTAAGAATGGATGTGGATGACAGTTACACAGACTTTTAATAAAAATTAAACAAGTGGCAAAATTATAGTAGGTATATCTTATATCAAGAGACTAAACGAAGCCATAATATACCCGAGGTGCGCTCTAGTTCCAATGAAACCGTGGGTATATTAAGTTGGCGTTTAGTCTCGAGGTGCAAACTGTACTTTTCATTTTGAGTGTGATTAAAAATAATAAAAAACTTATTTCAAACCTATAATTATATAAGTACATACAGTACATGTAGGTGTACACTACAAAAATTCTGAAAATTTTGAGGTAACTTTTTAGCTTACGCAACGTAATAGTGTCAATTCGGAGTGTCGCAAAAGCTAAACTAAACTAACTAAAAATGTTGCCGTCTCTTTCATAGCGATTGGAATATTTTTATTCCAATCGCTATGAAAGAGACGGCCTTTTGGATGGCACTATTAGTGGCAATTCGGAGTGTCGCAAAAGCTAAACTAAACTAACTAAAATGAATGCCATATCTAGTTTATTACCATAATATCTAGTTTATTAAAATTATGTCATCATTATTGACTGGAGTGTATAAAAAAATATGCTATACCCGTGTGAAGTAAATGATGAATATAGATCGATGCTTGCTATTTTCTTATGTGCCACAGCAGACGTATTTTCCTTCAGCATTATGTCTGTGTGACTGAGGTCTCGAAATGTAACAATGACCAAGGGCGAGTGCGTAAACCTGCCAATTTGTCAGCGTTGCTTTCAACACATGCTTGTTCGATAAGAGGGTTTGATTGAGCGTAATGAGGTCTTATCATCTTGTGTCAAGGACAAATGTGCGGTAAGCTGATTAATTTAAAGTTATTTACTGATTTATGAATTATGATAGTGGAAACAATGATAACAAAAAATCATCCTGTTATACAAATCGATAGTTGAAACTAAGACTAAACTTCATGAATTGCAGATCACAGTACAGTGACAATGGTTAGATGGAGTATGTTTGCAGTTTGCACTTTGAGTAGGTATTCTATAGGTATCAAACGCCATTAAACATCGTTCCTTAAACTCAGCTTGAAAAAAAGTAGAGGTATGGCAACCTACCCAAATGTAAAGCCAAATTATGTCACAATGTTTACCACTAACCTGGAAGTAAACGACATTTTCTAAGAATTATTCCTGACTAGACCAATTTATTGTCCCGAAACCCCCTGCATACTCAATTTTATGAAAATCGCAGGAGCCGTTTCAGAGGTTTAGATTGTAATATACAAGAATTGCTCGTTTAAAAGTATTAAATTAGATGGAGTAAATATGAAAGCAATGAAGAATATTTACACATATTTTTCTGGAGAGCGACTGCATATCATTGATTTATTCATATGTGGTTTGAATTGTTTTTAGTTTTAGCTAGACTCATAATGACTTCCAGCTTTGTATCAATAATTGTCCGGCTGCGTCTGCTCTTTCACACAACGCTACTGAACGTAATTGGTTGGAACTTGGAATTACCTTTACATAGTTTATGTATGACCTGCCTCATAGGATAGGATACGTTTTATACACTTTATTTCCGGATAAATACCGCGCGAGCGAAACCGCGAGCGGTTACTAGTTTTTATAAGTAGTCATCATAACTAAAATTAAAACAAATGTGTTGTGCAGAAGCAAGTGCTTATTGGAACTTCCTCAATTGATAAATTGGTCTGTCACCCATATATTGTGCGATCTTCGCTGATTCACAACTGCATACTAACTGTGTTGTATTCCGTGGAGTTGGGGTTTAGAATGTAGAACAAAGTCTTCAAACTTTATGGGCCACTTATCTAGTAAAGTCAGCGATAGATTTAGATAACTTTTCATTTAGGAAATTGAACTTTTTCCGTATTGTATTTTTAACAGACTTCAAAAAAGAAGGTTGTTCTACTCGTATGTTCCTCTGTACATTTTTCTTTCGTTTTTTTTATGTATTTTTACCGATTATTCCGTTAATAGATTTTGTAAATTCTTTTTTTTTTGTGGTCCCATAAATTTTTTAAATCTCTGACCTTCGAAGTTATGAACAGAAATGCACTTCGAAAGTGCAGTAAATTGCTCTCATCTTACAAAATTCACCTCGGTTTTCATAAAATTATTGATTTGCTTCTTTTTTCCATAGAATTAGGCAGAAACCGCGGATTTACACTTGCTTGAATCTGATAGTTCGCCGGATAAAGATACCTACGTTTGAGAATGGTAAAAAAATCAAAAATGTCCAGTTGCTGGCCTTATCAGTACCTATTGATTTATTATGAATCTAATTCATGTGAGACATTGATAAAATGACGGATAATGGGATCAAGTGCCTTCATACTACAATAGAGTGAGTCACTGAATATCATCTTAAAACGAGTATCAAGGCTTTTTAATAATAATTTTATTGTAGGTACGAATAGTAAGATGATGAATGGCTTCTTGGAATAATTTACCGTGAACGATTTCTATACGTGTAAGTAAGTGTTTGTTTGTGTACGGAAACCTACTTGTTTTTTAATATAGTTAGTTTAATTAAAATAATTAATACTTTGTACCTTACTTTATGTACCTTAGTATGTACGGTAAATTGAACTATAAGGTGTGATGTACCGATCTAAATTCGTAGGTTTATTCAAAACACGATGCAACGTTGGTAGCACGTATTCGCACGCTTTTAGACCTCGCACGAATCACGTGACCAATGCTCTCCGAAGCCAATGTTTAGCAAACATCCAGTAAATCTAACGTGACACGATAGGTAAAGAACCAATAGCAATATCCCTACATCATTTATATTTGTCCATAACAATATTTTTTTAAACTATAACTATATCGACACAGACAGAATAAAAAGATCTTAGCAAAGCAAGAAGTCCTTCATTTTACCAAGACGACTGTTTTTTCTTGTCATTTACATTTCATTGAAAAGATAACAACAGATTTAGCGGCCACTTGAGCTTTTAAATCAATATTTTTGTCATGATAGTTTTTTCGGCGCAGAGTCATGGGAGCTCTCACCATAGTCCGGTGAAGATACGATGATCCCTGATAATGTGACTAAAAGTAAGTTCCTATGAGCAAGTGGCCAACTCTGGTGACGGAGTTTTTAGGTTTTTAGTTTTTAGTTTTTAGGATAATGTGACTGATAATTATCAGTTTACATAAAACTCCGTCAGAAAAATAAAATATGTTTTCGTCCCTTTTATAGAACCGATTTTTTTATTGACAAAAGAAAATCATCGCTAGCTCTTTAACAAAATCGTGACCGATTCGCGCACACACTTCTTAAATCTTTACGAGCGTGTTTTCGCTCAGAAATGAAGCTGTTGTGATTAGAGCTCCTCTATTTTGTGCTTTATATGATTGAGTTATAAACATTGCCAGTAATAGGAAATGGTTTAAAACTTTTTTCTAATAAGCTTTTCCGGCGGCTGATAACGGACACCATAAGACATTTTTACATTTAAAAATAATGTAGGTGAGTATATACCTATATGTTAATAAAAAAACCTTACTAATTTCGGTTTTTCTATACTAAGTTCTTTTTTTGTTCGGTGTTGTCTGGCCAGTGGGACGAGTAGAGACTTCGTAAGTAGTAGGTATCTATTACGAAGTCATTTCTTGTTATTTGTCTGAGAAAAAGTTCCCCTCCTCGTTCCTTTGTATTGATATTTGAAAAATTACAAAAGTTATTGACTCGGTTCACAACGTTGAATAAAGAAAGTATTTATTTAACTTTTTAGACAAAATATAATGACATAATAGTGGCGATTCTGAGTGTCGCAAAAGCTAAACTAAGCTAACTAAAATTGTTGCCGTCCCTTTCATAGCAATGGGAATAAAAAGGATGGCAATAGTTTTAGTTAGGTTAGTTTAGCTTTTGCGACACTCCGAATTGCCCCTAATATATCAAAAATCAAAATCAAAATCAAAATTCATTTAATTGCAACTATAAAGGTTGATACAGTATTTCAGTGTATCAGTATCTTTAATAAATATAATTTAAAATTTATATTCAATTAAAATCGAGAGCAATAATAGAGTTATGTAGTTGAGTCTGTCAGAGACACATACCTACGTAAACATATTACTTACTTACAATATTCAATAAAACCAATAGATTTTTTATAAACGTCTCAGACAGGTAAAGGTAGCTTTTTTCCTATAATAACTTTGTACGTAACATAGCAGTCTATATTGGGTAGAAATTGACCCTGCAAACTTCTGCAAAATGTGGTATTATGCCCACTTATCAAATATTTATTTACAATGTACCTACCTACATACTTACACTAGAGTTCAAGCGGCTGCTTGAAATGTTGCCATCTCTGTTTAATATGAGTGACCAGATAAAAAATCTCTCTGAAGCTTTGCTAAATTAAATAAATAAATAATAATAAATAAATATCAAATTTTGTAAATTAAATAAATAATAAAAATTGACAGCTTGTTATCAATAATGTTCTTCTTTCATTCAGAACTTTTTCATTTCATGTAATGAGAACGATAAAGGTAGAAATTAGAGAAGATGAAACTGTTAGGTGATGGTAAATGATCGTAATGTTCAAACATTAAAGTTATTTGAGATAAAGTATACCGCGCCTTAGGGATTGTTTTTTTGTTTGAAATGTTAGCGTCGTAATAAGTTGACCACAGGTTTTTCAGAAGTGTTAGGGCACGTGCGTGACCCGCCTACGTAACTCTCAGGTGCAGGCTTGCACTGGCCATCTAGCTTTTGAGGTCAGTAAGAAGCTTTGCAATAGTGACTTAGGTATAAATGTAAATTGACTAGAAATTCACTGTAGTTAGCCTTTACATCGTTACTAGATTGTTTATACAGCGCCAAGAGGTTATCTTAGGACACTGTAATGCCTGTGACATAAATGAGATGGAGTAGGCTTTCAGTACCTAAACCTTTCAGCTAAATCGGCCCTATCCACAGAAAAGACATGGCCTGGCCTGGCATGTACGTAGGTGTTTTCCTTTACCGTTTAAAACTAAGAGTAAAAAATTTCTAAATTCACAATTGTGATATTCTATACTACTAATGTATGAGTAAGAACATTAATCCTTGCATATTTATATTGTTAACATGTAAACAATTAGGTAAAAAGATCATGACAGAGTATTTTAACTAAATCATATAAAGAAGATAAAGCTAATGTTAAAATAACTTTTGTACTGCAAGACTAAGAAGACAGACGGACCGTGGAGTCTTAGTGATAGGGTCCCGTGTTTACCCTTTGGGTACAGAACCCTAAGATTTATTTATTATTTTAATTTATTAGTATTGGCCTTGCGATTCCCCTTTTCGTAGCGTTGGCAAAACGCGCGTTTCATAACGCTTAATGAGTAAAAGTACCTCCATGTCAGTTTCCAGTACGCACGAACGTAGTAAGTAGATCTACGTAGTACGCATGCACGCATCATAAAAATAAGTCCAGCCGTTCTTGAGTTATAAATGGTGTAAACGTATTTAGATTGATATATTTACAATTCTGTTGCTGACTAATGATACAAATTTACACAAGCCATGTTAAATAAAAGCTTGTTAACGTGAAAGTCACATACTTCACGGAGCTATCAGTGGGAGAAAGTGCATTTTATAATTTCCGCTGTCTTTCCACGATTAATTACAAATGAACCGATTTATTTACTTTGAACTTTCATCAAAACCTGTTTGTGTAATTTAGTATTTATAAATTCAATTGACGTTAAAATTTTGATTAAGGTTGAATTCATTATTTTTATTTGTGTAATATAATTAGAATAAATAAAAAAGAGGAATTGGGAAGGAGGCGTGATTTTATGAATTAGAATAAAAATACAGCTTAGCTCAAAGCTCGCATTAATAATAATCAAAGAACCAATTAACTCTCCTCATTTTATTACTTTATTAAGGATATTGTTTTTACTCACCTAGTAAAAATTACCAAGTATTATAAAAAAAAAATTGATTATTTGATTATTATACCCGCTATTAGCTGATTCCCTTACGATTTGTTTTTACCGATAAGTTCGCGTTCGTGTTTATGTAGATATTTTTACCAAATACTTAAATGATGTGAGTTTGGGGCTCATCCCTACCCTTTCAGCTCTCTTGGTCTTGGCAAAAACAGCTTTTTAATTACAGTATTTTTCTAAAAGTTAACAATCACTTAATCAGCAAGAAATTAATCACTCTACGAATTAAGGACAAAAAGAGGCCGAAATCGCAATCCTACCATAATCCCTCGAGCTCTGACCCACTTGTTGATTTACTGTCTGTGAAAGCCTAGTGACTTAGGTTATATCTGCTGGCCTTCAAACCTTCTTATTAGGAATAAAATGTTCGTGTATCCAGATAATATAATTTATTAGTTAGTTCCAGAGCACAGTTTGTATAATTAATTTGGTATGTATGTACTTACCTATCTCATTTTAAGTCAACTATGTATTCGTTTTTATGATAAATAAATGTCTTTAAGCTTAAAGTATTATCCATCGAATGTTTAATTAGATAACTGTCTATTGTATACTTTTCGATATGCGTTCAAAAGTTACAAAAATATGCAGTCTATTACTACTCATCTCTGTAACCTCTGAACGTAGATATTTGTCACAAACCTAAATGCACTAGTTTGTATTTTAAAATCAAATAGCCAACCTATTTTTTAAGATTTCGTAGTTAAAGGGAAGCTTATTGTTTCGCCATGTTTGTCCGTTCGTCCGTCTTTCGAATAAAGTGGTAATAAAATTCAGGGTTTGATAGTATTTTTTTCCCGAAACGGATATGAAGGATCGAGACAAAAGGTCAAAGTGAAATGTTTTAAAAGCAACAAAACCTTACACAATACTTCTTTTAACATGATACGTAACAAAGGTTAATGACCTAATGAAAGATCCAATTCCGACCCAAGAAAATAAGAAAACCCTAAAGCTAGATAATTTGCCCGAGCAACTGCTTGTAAGAGTTAACTTGCGATTATAAACATTATCAAAGTTAATTCGTTTGTGTATGTTAGTCTAATATAATTTTTCCACATAAGAATATTTATAAGTTATAAATGTACTTTGATGAGAGCCATGCATGGCACTTATGATAGCCGACTTTCAAACCAAAGGTCGCGTGTACGAATCCGTATAACAATACAATTTGCGGAAGAAAAAATCATATACTAAACCAGTTAGCATTTGTGCTTAAAGATCTGAGATATTAATGTTTACCGTGCCTTGGGGATACAGCAGTGATAATGTTTTTTTATTTTTGTTCACCGTATGTTCTAATTATCATAGCTAGACTGAGGGCATGTAACCTGGGTATATGTATCATGTATGTAGTCGTAACAAGGGGATCGGATTATAGCTGCATATCGCGAGCCTAATCCTCCAATGCACTAACGATCGTCGTCAGTTCAGCTTCTATTTAAGCTGCACTGCTCGATGCTTCACGTTGTCATCATGAACATTTTTTTGAGTAAGTAATCAATAAAAAACAGACGAAAGGTAATATTTTATAGATTTTTTTTAAGAAGGTTCAAAAGAGCATGAACATTGTGACAATGATATTTACTCTTTGTATACCTTGTCACATGGTAATAAAATACCTTTTTAAACACCTATTCATTGGGTATGATTAAAAAGGACCAGACATAGGTTATAGAATAAGCTGGACTTTGTCCACCAATAGATCGCAAAAGTAAAGAGATTGCGTTATGATGACGCATGCGCCTCTGGGGGCTGTGGTTAACGACAGGTGATTCATGTTCTATGACGCATCGGCCAGAGGTGTTGCACTGTTACGTAATATAAACTTAAACATTAAAAAGATTATGAAAATTCATGTCATCTAAAAAAATCTATGTGCGACATGCATAAGCTTTTTTATTTGCATAAAATAGTTATATTGTTAGGTACCTTAGTTGAATTAAAATGACGTCAATCGAAATACGAGTATAGGTTTTGTGCACATACAAATGCAGATAGAATGCCCGTAGGGAAAAATCGTGGTTGCACCTTGAGCCAAATTGACTAACTTGAGGTAAAACCCAGAAACCCAGTAGGCTAATAGTTGTCTTAATCATGCATACTAACAAAGTCAATGAATTATCGCTTAAATATAATGAAACACGTACCTACGTACTACGTAGAATACCACAGTGGATAACCTAATGTTGCTTTGTGGTCAAGGTAACACATATTTATAAAAAATGTGCATTTAACAAGTTCAGTTTTTGTTTGGGTAATTAAGGCATAAACTAATTCGTTCATAATAAAGGTTACAGAGTACCGAAACAAATATTAAATAATCCTGCCGCGCTCTACTTTATCTACTACTGAAACTGAAGTGTTTTAGTAAGAAAGACTGATAAACTAATACAGATGGTACCGCTCTCTGTATCAGAAAAGTAACATCAACATGCAGTGTTGATACACAGAGTCCACTTCTAGTACTACATAACATACTCTAGATTGGGCTGATGCCAGAGTTTTTGTTTATATCTGAATGAAATCGACAGACTTATTGGCTCGAATACGCAGATGTTAATGTTTTGTCTTATAATGGACTTACAGGCTTTTTAAAACTTTGGCGGCAGTCTTTTTGTTGACACAAGATCCTATTCAAAGTTTTTGAAAAAACTAAAAATAAAGAATTGACTTTCAACCAGAAAGACAGGACGTTGTACAACGATTGTATTATTTGAGAATTGATTTTTTAAAGGGACTTATTTTCATTTTGTGTGGTGCAGACGCCCTAAATCAGGACCATTGATTTTTTGATTTTGAGCTACAAGAAATACATCCCTAAACTCATAATGTATCGATTTCACATAATGGTTGTAGGTAAGTACCTACTTACTTGATTATTTTGCATTTTTAATAATCAAATATTTACAAGCTTTGATCTACTTAACAATCTTTTTTTAAATATGTGCCTTATTTTTGGATTGGTATAAAAATGTTTATGGGCAGTCCTCACGTAGCTGAGTCATAGAGAGGTATCTTACTTTATATCTTTATTTTTTACCATCGATGCCTATATTAGAGGAAGGACTTTTTTCATCTCAATAACTATGAGTCACAGTGATGACAACCGCAAGTAGGTACTTAGATCATGGATAGCTTAATCGTTTTTGTTATCAATTACCTACTAAATCTTAACGTTTTTTTAAATACTAAAGTCATGAATGATACAGATTCGAAGAACTCAAGTGAGATGTTCTTTAAAAAGTGACTAAGTAGGTACCTATATACTTAGCCACTTTTAAAATACTAATAAACATAATACGTACGTATAGTACCTATACTTAGCCACTTTTTAAAGAATATCTCACATTAATCACAGGTTTAGTGTATTCAATTTAAGTAAATCATGATTATTATTCACGTTCCTCTGAACTACGAGCGAAATAATGTTCTTAGTTAGACACGCTAAATAAATGGTTAACATCGATTCGATTTACTTTTTCTTACTTTTTATTTACTTACATATTTAAAAATCAAAACATATTGTATTGTTTTAGGTTAGATATATCACTGAGACTCTTACAGGCCCCTTTTGAATTTTTTTTTCATACTGTATCTATAGGTACCACGACAACTATAAACACAGTAGGTATACCTACGTGCCAAAAATTTAATATTGTTGAATTTCCATACAAAATTGGCCATTCCCTAAGTGACAATTTCCTGTGATGTAATCGCCGAAAGGTATAGTTCTTTCTAATGAGCGGCTTACATTATAAAGGTGGAAGCTAAACAGTGGGCACATCCGGTGGTTTCATTTGCATGTCTCGCTTTAGGCCCTGCCGAATTACCGAATCTGCCACATTTGTCGGATGGATGAATGAAATGCCAATTTGTGTTGATTTCTTGCATTAGCATAGAGCACGGAATACATTCTGAATTCGGAGGTATAGAGTGAATTAGAGTGTTATGGAGTTGCGTTTATAAAGAATGTTCCAATAGGGTAGTTGCCACTATCAACAATCTTCATATATTTCGGTTTTGTATGGTTAATATAGGTCCAAATAATCATTTAAACATTTAAAAACAGTCAAATATTTTGGATTCATTAATATTTTCGTAAAATAAATACGTAAAATTATTCACATAAACCACGTGACATCAAACACCTATCAGAGACGAGTGACGTCATGCCCTGCCAAACATTGCTGCTAGTAGTACGACTTTATTTTACCATCACACATTCTGATGAAGTGAAGTGAATTTTGACATTGACAGCAATGTTACATTGACCCTATGTCTTTGCCTAAGTCTGTTGTTGTTGTTTTATGTGCGAGGTGTTTTTTTCGATTTTTCGTTCGTAAATAAAGTTTTTTGAGTTTAAAGCTATCATCAACTTCATTAATTTGAAGATGGAGGAAGGCTTTTAATATAAATATAATATAAAGCAAATAGCAACAATTTGCCTAAAACTGACGCGCTAATGCTTTGAATGTTTTTCGCATCGAACACTGATTTCTGCTCAGCAGAGTTTCGAAATATCAAAACTTCTATGTAAGTACTCTAACACAATAAAATTAAACACAGAACATACTTTTTTTAGGATAAGTCATAACAAAATGCTAAAATCAAACTGTGGTTTCAGGTCATCGCGGGCGTCGTACGGAGACGATGCGATAAGTTACGTCCAGCTGAAGCGCGAGGGAAAAATTTGCACAGTGAAATGTAAAATATGCCCAGAGCATAAAGTGCGAGCAAAATTATATGCAGTGAGCAAATTATAGCATACAATTTGTGACTTGTGTAGGTCAAGCGCAGTCAAGCGGTTCCGTCTTGCGAGAAGTAGCCACTTTTTTCGTGTATTTTTATCTATTGGTACGGATATAAATAGTTTATTTGGTGTTTTAATTGTTGTACTTTCACATAGTGGCACAGCACAGCACTTGTAAAACTTTGATTTCATCATTTTCACGGTTTTTGAAATTTATTGTTTTCAAACTTATTAGTTTCAATAGTTCTGTGCACTCAGTTTTGTGTATTTGGCAGGCCGTGACGTCAAAGAAGACGCCATGACAGTTGCTAGCGTTTTGGTGCGAAATTCAAATTGGTTCACAAAAATGCAAAATAAACCATTTAAACGTTCGATTTTTACTGAAATATTAATAAATAGGGTATATTCGACTGCGAGACATACTTTTAACAACTTTTTGAAAAATTGGCAACTAGCCTATTTAAACTTAGAACGAGTTTTTGAATGTAATACGATAAAAAGGTTTTGCTTAATTTGACTCTCCTTATTATATTCAAATTCTAAATTCAAATTATGAATATATAAACTGCTGCATTGCGATCTCCGGGAAGTAGATACTTTTTGCGATCTATTTATTTTCACTCTACTAAAAATTTATCGATATACATACCTACTTAGTTCAAAGCTATATCCTTGAAAAAGTTGCAGTTGTGAGATCATTAAATATGCTTTATGCTTATCTAAGTAGATTAACTGAAAAGTGGTACCTACCTAAATAAAAATAATGTAGAGAATTGCTGATTGCATTCAGCTTCACAAAAAAAGCGTACGTAACTTAATAATTAAAGCGAGAGGATGTAGGGCCTAAGTGAGTAAAATACAATATAAACCCTAAAGCGTCATCATCCAAATATTATAAATTGCAAAAGTTTAAGCGGATGTTTGCAGTTCACCCACTCTCTAACATAACACAACTGGACAGATTTAAATGAAATTCGGAATTCCTCGACCTAGAAATTGCTTTATTTTATTTAAGACCTCAACCGCAGAATGGTGAGTGTAACGTAGCCGCAAGCACAAGTCAATTCGTCATCTAATCTGTAAATTATTCAGTGACCGATCATATTTTGTCACAATTACGCACACGTTAACATTTCATGGATATTCGGCATTCCGAGCATTCTGTTCGGAGGAAATATCCGGCATCCGGCCACGCTTGAGCATGAAGGCATTTGTTGATGGACATTTCACTCGTCTAAATTATCGTAGATCAAAGCATTGAACGCATGAATAGTAGACCCGTGAGACGTTACGGGTCTTAGCACTTGTTGTTCTATACTTGTTCTATTATTTATTTATTATGTGGTCTTACCTACTTACTATTCATACCTCGACTTTAGCTAGCTGCTTACATTATCTCTAATCATTGTATTTCTTTATAATGGTTTTATTAGACTTAGGTACAATACATACATGATTTTTATTACTGTCAAATTAAATAATTATATCAGTGCGTTTTGGCATGAAAATATCCTGTCCTGATCAATAGAACAAAAAATATGTAAAATTTGTTTGTTTCTCATAATAGTGCTTTCTTGTTAGTTCACAGATTCCACAGAATAAATAATAGCACAAACCAATGGTTTTACAATCACAAAATATCTTTGAAACTAAGTTTATCTATGCCCCAGCATTCAGTCAGTCAACACTGCAGTTGATTGATCACAGCGAGTCAAAATTGATTGATGCGTTATTCAAACACGTAACAGTTGCGTTATGGAAGCATGAGTTTACGTCACGTATTTCAACTATTGTATTAATAAAAAAATAAAAAAAAACTCCGTCACCAGAGTTGGCCACTTGCTCATACGACGAACGAACGAACGAACTGTATTTGTATTTACGTTGTCTTATACGGTACCTAGTGCACGCGAACTGCAATATGAATAATATATGCTAGTATAGAGTAAGTATTTCAAATCGATATCATTTCCTCATGGAAACCAAGGATGTTATGGATTACAAATTTTTTTTCTATAAATCCTTTTTTTATAATTATCTATTAAAGTTCGATAAGCTATCAATCAATGAAAAAAGTAATATGAAAATGGAAACAGAAAAAACCTTATGTTTCCTTTATTTTTTATCAAATAATTTCGAACGAGTAAACTTAAGATACACACGGCCTTACTTCTTTTTTGGGAAGTCCAGTTTGGACCTCAAAAATTATTCAATACCCTAGTTTACAAAAACTTATGTGTTTCCTGGGGTGTCTGTCTACTCTGACATCAAAAAACTAAAAAAATGTTTTTTTTTAAATAATACATTTGGTAAATCTGGAAAGAAGGGAGGGAGGCCTTTGCCCTGCAGTGGGACAATATGGGCTAGAAATAAATAAAAAATAAAAATACATTTGGTGGTCGAGAACACGAGCATGTCTTTAGTCGCTAGGTATATAATTCCCGGCTTCCGACTCTCGCGTGTTTGGGTTACCGATTTGTATGAATTTGTAATGAATCTATTCATTCCGACCGTTTTGCACCTTTGATGATAAAAACAGGAAATGCGTTTCGTGTCTTCTCTAATCCATCTTCAAAGGTATTGATCGAATTTCCGGCGATTATGTCTTGATGGACAGACTCAATCCTTGTAGGATTGATTTGAGAAACGGCGCCTAGGGATGATATTTCCTTGTTTTTATTACAACCTTGTTACAGGTTGACATACCTACCTAATAAAGAAGTTTTTTATTAATAAAGTTTCTTACACTTACTAAATTGGTTTTACTTTCTTTTAATGTTTTATATCTGTAGGTAATTATTATTACATATTTGAACCTTTTGGGGTTGAGACCCTAGGTCCGTGGGGTACCAGGGCCCATCGCGTTTTTAAATTCTATCGGGGCGTCTGGTCAAAGCGACGCGTGATCCGAGGGCTGGCATTGCCATCCAGCGAGGCAATGCTGCCAGTGTCTTGGGCACGCTTCCGTCTGGCAGTGGTTTGGATCAGTTGAGCTACCTATAGATCGTTTGTAACGATCCTTAGGTGGCTCAACTGGTTCTAATTGTATTTTGTACAGTTATGTAAATATGTAGTTGTTTAGTTTCTGTAAATAAATGATGTAATCACTCGGCTGTATGTTAAAAAAAAAAAAAAAAAACTTAGCGGCTTCAGTACCTCTTTGTTTTATAGATGGTAGAAAAATAATAATAAAATAACTAAAAATAAAATTAAGAATTTTATCAAAAGAAAAAAAACCTAAACAGCCTAAGTTCGTCTAATTGAATAAGATGTTTTCTGAATTATGTTTTTAATTTTGATCGATGCGAGACTAACATCTTGTTCACTTAGTTCTCAGTATTTATAAATTTTGTCGATGTTACCTTTAGATTAAATCGAACTGTAGGTAGACGAGCGATTGTGTATGCTAAGCAGGCACCAGTACCTACCTAATGCTGATGCGCCAGGAGAATAAGATTTGACTATAAACTCAGCCTTCGCATGGAAAAACAAACATCTAAGTGTAAAACGACAACATAAAGTCTTATTTCACTTCTGCATGCTAGGTATCATAAATATGAAAGGACGAAAAAAATCTTTTAGGAACAGAAAGTTGAATTCTCACAATGTTGAAATCACAAAATGTATAATTTCCTAGAATGTAAATTTTCTTGATCAAGTTTCAATATTTAGTGTATAGTTAGTTTACTGTAAGTAATAAGATTTTTTTAAAGAATATTAATGTCAAATATCTTTGTATGGTAAGCAATAACACAAATAGAATATTTAAAGACAAAGTGGTTTAAGTATAGCTATAGTGGGTGCAAATACAAGTAAATATGCCCAATGTATTTGAAAGTCCAATTCCACCCTAGCTTGTCCAGGCTCCATGTTCAACATTGTGCCTGTCAAAGATTTATTTGACCATGTTTGTGCTGCATATGGTCACGCATTAGCATGAGTCTATGAAACAGGAGGAAGTTTCTCACATTATTCGAATCTTTTAATATTCAGCTAGTGAAGATATCGCAACTCAATGGTTACTACTATACCTCCATACTGTATCGAATACGCTTGACATAATTATAGGTATGAATGTATTGTCATTGATATAGTTATTTTCAAATCGATTTGAAACGATTTTCAGACACTTTTCAGTCTGTAAAATCATAATTTTGCGCGTCAATTCCTTGCCAGTGCATAAGAAAGTGCATAAGACAAAATACTAGATTAAATAAATAAATAAATATCCCTGGACATTCCACAGCAACCAGATGACTGATGTAGGTACTACTGGTACTACATAGATACTTTTTTTTTTACATAATAGCACACAGGAAATTACTCACGTAAAATTATCGTCGATTTAGATAAGTACTTTTTTTTTGTAAACACATACATACATATTACATTGAAATTGAGTAGCATTTTTGATTTGTGGTTGATATAAGTTATAGATCGCAGTCTCTTGAATGAAAAGTAGGAAGTTTGTGATCGTGTTCGGATCTGGGCCGATGAGATGGGCCGTGTAAGCAATGTAGGGACGCCTTCCTGGCGCATCGGCCGACGCTTACATTAGACCAGCACTAATGTACTCTAGTAACATCAACATCTAAAGATGTTTACTGAAAGTTGTGAGCTCTTAACAAAGTCGTGGTTTAAAAAAAAATAGTCTACTCATATTATTTATAAACGTGAAAGTGTGTGGATGAATGGATGGATGTTTGTTACACTTTCACGCAAAAACTACTAAACGGATTTGGCTGAAACTTGGTGCACATATCGTTTAACCTGGAATAACACATAGGCTTCGTGTATAAGCGAGTGAGCTAGTGAGTAAGCTAGTGAATAATAAAACAATATTATTTTATTATTCATTATGATTCTTATGGTGCTTCTCTCAAATCAGACAATGTTTTTATTTAAACATATCTCACAATATATTTACACATAGTATTATTATAAAAAATACACTTTCTTTATATAAGAAAGTTTTAATAAAAAGATTGGTGCCTTGGAATTTGAGATCAATAAGTATTTTACTATATCAGGTATAGTAATTGAATAGGACTGTGGTCGGTGAATATGAACATTATAATTTATATAGGTACCTAAATATATCTATGCTTGTTGATTTTTGTTTTCATAGGTTTCACACATACAAAAGGACAATCATTGAGAAGATTTTAGAATATTTTTTCAAGTTTTACTAGTTGTTACGCATGACTGTACTTTACTATCGTCAGAGAGACAACTGTAGAATAACGGTTTAGAATGTACCTACGCTTTATAATCCTTTTAAAATGTATCCTTGACGAATTTGTAAATAATACAATAAGTAGTTATTACCCTAGACTAAGGATCAATTTAAATAATTTCTACCGAACCCTCAAGTCTTAAAAACCATGTGGAGTAATCAGATTAAGTCAAATAATCAATATAGTCTATACTTTATTGCATTCGTCGTGACTAATCTGATATATTAGAATATTATAACCGGCACATACTTACCTATGTAATCAACGGTATTTTGAATGCACTTCCGTGAACTTACCATTATTTACTGTCTATAATTTAGCCAAAACAAAAGCTTATAGCTTGATCCTCTAGAGAAGGTGATATTATTAGGCGTCGGTAGTCCTCAGGTATTGGCATGTTATTAGCAGCTTGATGTAGAGCCTTGCGGATAACTGTGGTATGGGCTGAGTTGAGTCAAGGGGATCGTGGTCAGCTCTATATAATCTATTGCTTATTTGCGTAACTACTTACTCAAATACCGGTATTACCTATACTTTAAAAAAATTCATATGCGCATTTTCCATTTCCTTTTCAGCACAAAACTTTTTAACTTTCCTCTATCATCCGGTCATCACACCACCCATTCCTTAGTGTTCTTAACAGATTTTTAATATTTTTCAAGGATTCAAAAGATCACTAGATAGTTCATTTAAAAAGAACTTACAATTAATTGACTTCTTGAAAAATAAAACGAATTTTTTGAGATTACTTTGTCTATTCCCATATTATTCTAATAAAGTAGATTGTCACAGCTTTAATAGCGTTGATTTACGGCATATGAAGATAATAGGGTTAAAGCCTTAACCTACTTCCAGATACACAGTAAACAGTAATCCTAAAAGTAATGAGCAGCCGTTATGAGTAAGGTCCATATCCATCAATGCATTGCGCACATTTGTCAGAGGTATAACGGTTAAACTGAATTTATTAAACGTCAAAACAGACGACCTTCGGTGTAGTCAACGTCATAAGTTGTTGCAATTAAATAGAGTAAAATAAAAAAGCTCACTTTTAAGTAAGTATATCTATTCATTGCAAATTTTGACTACCACTTTCCATGATAATTGCTCCACTGTTTATGGCCTGAAATAACACATATTAGCTAGGTTACTTTGTATCCAGATAGGCACACGCGAGCAAAGTCGCGGGCGGGTGAGTAAGCTATTCAATTTATGAGTAGGTACCTATGTACAACAAAACAAATTGTAATAGATTTTTTTTATTATATTATATTAATAATAAGACAGAAAAAGCTGGAAAGAAGGGAGGGAGGCCTTTGCCCTGCAGTAGGACTAGAAATAAATAAATAAATAGAATAATTCAATAAGATTTATGCAGTGAAGTGTACAATAACAAAAGCGCGTGCGACGCTCCGATGCACGATGGTGCAACCCGCGTCAAATCGGCGGCATTCCGGATTGTCCGCGCACCGTTACGGCACCCGGACGCTTACGCAACGCATTCGTACGGATTATGTAACCCCAGCTTAAGGACCCATGCCTTATGGCATAAAGCTTTAAGAGCGGTCAACCCTGCTCACTTTTCATACAAACGCTCGTACGTGATTATGCCGTTGTAACAGATCTTTCTTTTAAACTTTTGGACTAATAGGTATCTTGTGCACTATATCTAGGTTTCTATGGAAACTAAAAATCAAAATTTTGAGAAACAAATTCAGTATAAGCTTCCAAAAACCTGCTTTTAGCATAAATTTTACCTGAACTTTGGCCGTTCATAATGTACTCATAAATTGTAAACGTGAAGAAAATATTGTCATAGAAACCTTGCAAATCTTATGGAGATTCTAAATGACTAACATTTATTTCACAAACTTGTAAGGCTTACTGAAAAAAACGTATTTCCTGGAACACTTTTTATGAAATTTCCGCACACTATTTTTCGAGTGAGCGAGTGAGCGGCGAAAGTACCTACTGAATGCCGAGCGCTGAGGCGCTATCTCTCTTTTTTCGCTTTGCTTCTTTTTCTAGCATTGCGCTGGATGAAACAACAAGCTTTTCAGCTATGCCCGCGTCGATGATAGACGCACCGGGAAGGGCCACCTTAACATTGTTTTTTTAAACTTTTGCGATCACTATTAATTATGATTGAAAGCCGGGAACTACAATTTAACGTGCCAAAGTTGAAAAATCAAAACTCACATTTAATTTAAAAAAATATAGGATGCAACGTGATTTAATTTTATAATTGGTATGTTATCCCGGAAGGCGTATTTTGTGACCATGAAAATGAACAGTTGTTTAGGTGCATCAGCTGATTATTATAGGGTTGCTCTCTGTTTATTTCTGAAGGAAACTTTGCTAGTCATTTCTTCAATGAAAAACATCGAAATACAAAAAGTCGTAAAACAAATGTTGTTCACACTGATGAGATGAATGACCCATTTTTGGGATAACATACCAATTATGAATCACGTTGTATAATTATTAGTAGGAATAACTTTAAAACGCTTCTTTAGAAATACCTCACCACTCTTGTTTTGACAGTTTTCACACAGAGCATATTTTGTTTTATTACACAACTAGTTCTGTATTAAGTATGTAATAAGTGTATAATATTCACAAACGGCATTTGTTTATCTCAAAAACTATTGCATTTAGAAAGCACGTAGTGTGTACGATGTAGTTAAGCGCGTGCGTCTGAGCGGCCTTGACAATGTCGTTGGACCACCCAGCCTCGGAGGTCTGACGTTTCTTGGTAAAAGAACGCTTGCTTGCAAAAGTACATGTTTCTTTGAATTATGCCCTAATTAAAATTTATCATAATCTTGCTACACATTATTGTTTTGATTCGAAGGTTTTGGAAACGAAAAATCCATTGTTGCACGGCCGGATTCAAATCCGCTACCTTCGGATCGAAAGTTTACACTGATCACACGCATGGATCCACTGGGCCAACACAGTATGATTCTGAGAAAAAAAAATTAGGTAAGTACATCGCAGGCCAAACATACCTACTTATCCCTTGTACCTACTTGCACGATTTGCACGATTTCTGGCTAAAGATAACCAATCCATAAATGAGTAGGTAGGTATAACATGGTAGGATCGCTAATCGAAAACATGATTTTGAACAACATAGTTTTATTTAGGCCACATAAAAATTAGGATGAGGGTTCATATTGACTAACTTTAGACAATCATATTAGATGGTAGGTATTTCAGTTTTGTGTAGGAAACATTTAGGCAGGCTTTTGAAACGCCAAAAGCTATCCCAAAATTTTTGAATTTCTAAGTCGAATTCTGCTGAAATTAAGTGCAAGCTTTTTAATTGTTGCAAAAGTGTCTATTTTAAAGTATAATATTTTAAGAAACTTTATCCAAGGAGCTGTCATACATGTTACGAAACAATACCGATATTCTGGCGCCACTCAGCGCCACTGACAGATCAGACATTGAAGGTATGCCACTGATCGGTCATCGGTGGCGCCAGATTTTTGGTTGTTACGCCAACGTACAATGTAAAATATTTGGGTGCGACTGTAATATCAAGGTAGACATGTGAACTAAGTAGGTACCTACTGGATCATAAACAGGTAATATTTGGGTGCAATAAAGAATAGGTTAAAATTCCCCACGGTCCCCACGCGTGTAGTAAAAATATTTTGGAAAGAAGAGCGCAGAATTATTGATTTGAGACGACTCGTATCAAATCAATAATTCTGCAATGTTATTACCTAATAACAGACTCCTATCAAAATGATAGGACTGGACCCCTATTAAATTAAAGGAGTGTGTAGTAAGTAGCCTATAAGTTATAGGCTACTTACTACACACTCCTTTAATTATAGGCTATAACGTACTCGCAGGTAAGTACCTAGGTATAGTCGGATCAACATAAGTTGAATAGGTAGGTATATCAATGCAAGGCACAGTCGTTTACAACTATTATTATAGTCTAAACAAAACAAACTATAAGAAAGTACCTACTTTTTGATTAGAAGTTTATTTTAAATCACTGAGTAAATAAACAAGTAGGTAGCTAAGTACGTTTAGTGCAAATAAACCAAACAGAAGAAACATTTAAAACTTAAAATGAAATAGGAGCTGAATGTAAAAAGTCTGTATCAATAAATTCAATGTGTTTGCACACAAATGTAACGCCTGATTGTTTTGTTGGAGCTCAGCCAAAAAGCTACTATGATATCAAACCAAACAATATAATTTCAATACAACCTTTTAATAACCAACCACTATACTATGTCTGTAGAATCAATGAAGTGTACCTATAGTTGTATTTATACATGAAAACATACACTATGTAAATGGAATATTGAAAAAAGAGAGGATATTGGTTTCTTATAATGAAAAACCTCAATATTTGAGGAGTGAGTTTTACTAGTAGATAACTTAAGGCGCTTAGTTTATTTTACGCTCTCAGAAATACCTACCTAAAGAGCTTTTCAGGTGAGATTCGATTTTCTTTTCACGATTCGATTTTCTTTATGAAGCACAAGCCCACGGCTTGGCTCACATGGTAACCAGTATAAAAAATAGCCTATAGGTACCTATGTTATTCCAGGTCATAAACTATGTGCCTAGGACCTAGTATATTCTAAGCTTCAATAGTTTTTCGGTGAAAGAGTAACAAACATTCTTACTTACATCATACAAAATTTAATGTTTTTTTTTTCACTTTTTGTCCCACTAAGTAGTGGGACATAAGTGGGATTCCAACGCAAGAACTATCAAGTGACAGTAGGTACTTAGTTACTATTATTGTAGGTACTTACGATTTATAAGTACCTACTACCTAGCTTCCTATTTCATAATACAATCAGTAGGTAGGTATATTTTATAACCGCTTTGAAGTTGTTTTTATTTGATTACAAAGTTCAGGGCCCTATTGCGCATAAATGCGTCTTCAAGTTGTTTTCAGCAGCCGATTGAATTGTATCGAGCTTCCAGGAATCAATTTAGGTCGGAGTGATGCGCTGGCGCAGATAGTGGGACGAAGGTCGTCGATCGCGACTTGTGTTGCTACTGAAGTGGGTTTTCCAGTAAATATGGGTAGAATATTACAGTAGATTCTAGATAGTAAGTACCTATGTGATTAGATATAAGAAGAATATCCTAGCTCTTTTATTTTATGTGATTTAAGTGTTTTGTTTGATTAAGATGATTATGTAGGTAGGTATGATCTACTGAATACTTTCTTTGTCTTTAAATTTGTCGATATTAGCAGTAGTAGGAACTATTTACATGTTGTGATCTCTTTTTAGCATAACTTTTTATTATTGTAAAGTGCAAAATCAATCAATTTTCATATCAGTTTCCATACTTTGGAATTTTTTCAAGTGTTCAGTGAGGTGGAGATTCAGCTATGCTCCTCTTTTGTTTTACTTAGTTAAAAAATATTTGTAAGTTCTCTTGTGTGTTATTTTCTGTAATTTGATTCGATATGTTGGCAACTTTAATCCATACCCCACTGGACTGCGTGGCGGTATACGAATTACGTAGGTACTTATGCCTAATAACGACAATGCCAAATTTGTGTTTACATTACGCAGCTACCAACCTATTTAATACCTACCTACTAGGAATTTCTATATTCATGAAATTAAAAACAACCTACACAGTCATGTAGGTACCTAGGTACCTCATGTGGTGATACTTAACAAGCAAGACAGACATAACACTTGCGATGTAATTGCAAGTAATTATCGTAATATTGTTTGAAAGTGAAGAAAAACATCGTGAGGAAACCAGTCAACATTCTTACGTCGATTGGATTGCAACCTGTCTGAAGGATCTAAAATGCCGTATAGTATAGGCTTAAAACATAGGGCTCAAAAACGACAGAAATTAGTATTTTAGGTAGGTACTTACTTATATTTGTGTTCTCGCAACTTTATGTTTTATATGATTTCACACTGGCATTTGAAAGTCATTATCTACTCTTAAACATATTATATTTCAGACACTTATAATAGCTATTATATTTAGGTATTACCTATTAGTTTCTCATGACGCCAAGGACATTAATAGTATCTTTGCTTGTTCTATTCTCTATAGCAGGTATTATTCAGCAAGTCTATGAATAGAAGACAGTTACTGATAACAATGCTTCAGATGTCAATAATGTCATACAGACTGGATGGAAAGGAAACGTCACAACGGGTACCAAATTTAGATCGTTGTAGAGTCTGAATGAAATAACACTTTATGTAGGCATTTTTCACAAGTACCTACTTAACCGATTAGGTAAATCTAAATTATTATTTAGTTAGAAAGGCCAGAATATCATAAAATAATAGAAATAAGTTTATTATAAGTAAGTTCGTATGAGCAAGTGGCCAGCTCTAGTGACGGAGTTTTTAGGCCGCCTTAAGGCCTCCGTCATGGCTTAACGACTTTAAAAGCCGGGACCGACAATTTAACGTGCTCTCCGAAGCACGGAATCGCTCAGATATTAATGCCACTTGCGGTCACCCATCCAAGTACTGACCGCTCAGAACGTTGCTTAACTTCGACGATCTATCAAGAACGTCTTAGCAAGCTTCACCACGAGCGCTTCAGCGCTAGTTTATTATTACTAGACACGTTATTGTCTGCAAAATCAAAATAACTATGTACAAAGCGCGCAGTAAATTATCAGTATGAACAGACTCACCTACAACCTTTAGTAAATGTGCAGGCAATCTGTTTTATTGATGACCAAATCGATCCCTGAGTGGGATGTATGGAATGTTTATGAGAATACTTCATTTTGGTTGCAGTACTGCAAAGGCGAGATAATGTGTTTTAGTACTAAGCTGATACCTCTTAATTTGAAATACTTAAGTAGGTAATCACTTTATGACATTTACAAAAGCCTGTAAAGTGCGATTTAGGAAAACAACTATTCGATCATCACCACTCATCATTAAGGATTATCAAGATTGACTTTCGTCTTAATGAAAGCCTATCAAAATTTCATAGGATTGTGACTTTTAACCGAATTCAAAAAATGGGGAGGTTTCTCAATTCAACCGTATATAAATACTTAATACTTTTTTAAAAGTAAGCAGGTACCTATGTAAGTTCGTATGAGCAAGTGGCCAACTTTCCTGGCAGTCATTGGAAGTAAGAAATGCAAAGTTGCAAGTGGTAATTGTGGTTAAAATAATATGCTTAAATAAACTATGTATACCTATTGTCTCGATTGGAGAAATTATGACCGCTGCGATCCTTATTTTATATAAGTAAGTAATTACCAGAAAAACATTAACGGTTTATCTAATGCATCCTACTATGTATCAGCTTATTAGATCGCAATCCTGCCCTTTCTTCTTGAATCAATAACATTTAACAAATATTGTTACGCGCGATAGTGCCTTCAATACAATACGTTTGATACTTTATCGTCACCTTGCGAAGTTTGGGGCGGGGCACGAGGATCTCTGAATTCTATGGGTTAAATATTTAGGAACAACTCATGAACTGTAGCGATTCATGTTCTTGGAAATATGATTATTTTGGGAATTAAAATTTACCGAATTAAGGCTGCAAAATATTTTTCAGTAGGTAAGTAAATATATAAAGATTATTTGCTATTTTTATAGAGATTCCAATATGCGAAATTGAAATAATGACAACAACCAATAAGAGTGTTTCATGGCGAATTGTGGAAGAAGGGAAAAGAGGTATTTGCCCTGCTGTGAGAGAGCAATAAAATCAAAAGTGAAACATAAAATTAAAATGAATTGTAGTTTCCGTTATAAAAATCAGACAAAGGAATTCCTTAGCGACTACTTGTGACTCAAATAGTAGGATAGTGTACCTACCTATAACATAAATGTAAATCTATTAAATACGTCCTTTTACCGATGATCTATGGATTCATTTCTGTTTTTTATGATTTGCGCCGCAACTTCTAAACAGCAACACGGGCAAGGTGAGGCATGAAAAGGGCAATCCTCTTGGATATATACCCAGGCCATCCTTTCTGCAAGTACTGCTCGCCGCGGCTCAGTATCGATACGACCCATCGGCCACACAATGTCGAAACTGGTGAGTTTACAATGGCATGCATTGTTTTCAAGAGCACTTGATTTTAACTATTGTTTTAGATTTGTCGGTTTCTTATTGCACATTCAATAATTTGATGAGTCGGCGAATTTCTTAAGCTCCGTACGTAGTTACTGCATCCTGAAAAGCTTTCTAATGGACGTGATTTGTTTTGTCTGTTGTAAATTTAATAATATCCTTTCTGCCCTGGAGAACTATTCTGTAAACTCATTTCGAACGTCGAAGAGCTGAATCCGCAGTGAGATTTCCATTTCGGATTCTATAGAACTCGATAACGCCCGTAACGAGTGTGCTAGTTATATGAAACTTAAAATAATGTTAAATCCCAAGTCATATCGACACTGAAAACTCGATAATACCTACTTGTCGACAAGTGACAAGTGAGCTCGGTCACTTGAGTGAATTCAAGTTCGATTTTTTACAGAATGAGTGTTATATAATAATTTTAAGAGTATTTATGTACCTAATGGGGGCAATTCGGAGTGTCGCAAAAGCTAAACTAACCTAGCTAAAACGATTGCCATCCTTTTTATTCCCATCGCTATGAAAGGGACGGCAACAATTTTAGTTAGCTTAGTTTAGCTTTTGCGACACTCAGAATTGCCACTAATGGCTTCCTATTTTTTATATAACATTACAAACTCACAGGCACAGTCCTCAGATTGTTTAAAATGTTGAAGAGAGAGCAAAGATTTTTAATATTATCTTTAGTAAACATTAGAGTCTAAGGGGTAAGCGACTAATTGCACATTTTTGGTTTCAAATACAAAAGCAAACCATTACATTAGGTAATTGGTTTTCCAGACTCTATGCTTCACGGTTCTGCTCGCGGTTTCGGTCTCCTCCGCGCGTCTGGACCATCTGGTGCCGCAGGGCTACGCTCCCAGCGGCGGCGGCGGCGCCAACGCCCAGCCCTACAACTACGAGAACGTTAACAATGGCGACGGTACCTACCGTTTCAGGTAAAATAATAAAAAAGCCGATTAAGTTTGTATTTGACTCTTCTTATAAGAGTCCAACACGCACTCTGGTTTTATACATTGTTTAACACGTCATATTTTTTTGATTGTTCAGTATAATACATACATAAAATCACGCCTTTCCCCATGGTGGTAGGCAGATACCACGTTACCACTTGCCGTAGCAGAAGTCATGATTTGAAATTAAGAACCATCTAATGCCGGCACCACGCATTGGCTTCAACTTGGTTCCAACATTAGAATGACCAATGGTAATGCTCCGTTTACGGTTATTCGACACAAACGGAGCATTGCCATTGGCCATTCTAATGTTGGAACCAAGTTGAAGCCAATGCGTGGTGCCGGCATAACAAGTGACTCCGAATTTTTCACATACCTACTTTCATAGAAAAGAACGAAACCTTCTAACTACAAAAGAAAAGATAACTACCCTTAAGGGCTCAATGTTCTGCCCCACTTTGTATACCCAAGGTGCGGTAGACAATATTCTGCATTCTTTTTTTTTCATCCATATTTGAATATTTTCTCCTTCATGGTTCCAGCTATGACACTCCCGAAGGCATCTCAGCGCATGAGAGCGGGTCTCCCCGAGCGCAAGGCCCCGAGGGTCCCGCGGTAACAGCTGAAGGTGGCTTCTCTTACCGCGCGCCGGACGGCCAGCAGATATCTCTGACGTACACGGCAGATGAGAACGGCTTCCACCCCGTCGGCGCCCATCTGCCTACGCCTCCGCCGATCCCCGAAGCTATTCTGAAAGCTTTGGAGTTTAACAAGCAGAATCCTTCGTCGTAAGTCACCTGTTCTATCCACATTCAGACACCCCCTGAGGCGTGGTTTTCCGTAAGGTCCGTAAGGATAGTTGAAGGTGGCTTCTCGTACCGCGCGCCATACGGCCAGCAGATATATCTGAAGTACACCCGCTAAGAGCTTGTTACCATAATATCAGAGTAAAAAGTTGATTATTAATTTGCTTTCTTATCTAATGACGAATCACGGAAATCAAGAATAACCAATATAACTACTTATTACAAAACCTCTGTTGGTTAGTTCTACCAAAGGTTCTACTCATAAATGCTGAAAGCTATGGATCGGTACTTCTCATTTTAAATTATATTAAGAATATAGCCTAGGTACTCAAAGATGGTGTGAAGCAAGTGCTACAACAGAAGTCTTCAGTTTCACCTGGTTTGGTTTCTGTGTGGGATGCCTTATCACACTCTCAGAATATGAATGGTTTTAGTTAATGTTTTGCCTCACCCTTAGTCGATTGCATACATAGACGTAGTAGTTAACAAGGCAAACGCATAACTCATCAGTTATGCGTTTGCCTAAACTAAAAAATAAAAAAAAAATACTATGTAGGTACAAAATCAATCAACATCACAAACAATAAAATGCTCAGTTGAGACTTCGGCTCCGATGCTTCATTTTGATTTTGCTATACCCATAGATACTTTTTCTCTTGATACCTAACTCGTAGTTTTGCAAAAATATAGATAGATTTTTTAATAAATTATGATAAAAATATAACAATATTATAAACCAGACTTGGAAAATGAATTAACTTTCTCGAGCACTCTGTTAAAATATTTTCTTAATTTCAGTGACAGCGGAGCGCCAGCATATGGCGGGGCCCGCAACCGATACTAGTAGCTCAACTCTTAAGGATCTCGACTTGGCTCTCGATGGTACCTCATGCAAGGACTGTGATATATAAATTTATAATTAATATACTATAGCAAATGTTATACGTACAGGTAATAAAACGCGGTGATGCCTAAACTTGTCCAAATTATTCCATTACCTACCTATTTCATAACTTTGAAATGAAATTTGATTTATACTCGTATTTAGGGGTCAAATTACCTTTAAAAAATGGGAGAGCAAGCCGCTGCTTGCGTCATCATCAAATCATTAATCTTGGATAAGAAGGTATGTACTTACTTATCAATTTCTCGTCTACATAAACAAGTATTTTCATAGGTCCACAATCCGCATAAAGACTCTAGAGACATAGATACAGAGAGTTTTAAATTATTAACGATTCCACGTCTGAAGTTAAATGCACTTACCCCTTATTATTTCATTTCATTTATTAATTGCTAGTATGTACATAGTATAGCTTAGGTCTAACGTGAGCTTATTAGGTAAAGTACATACACCCTGTTGGGCGCTGCAATTTGCAATATTATTACTACATATGCTCATAGTATGAGTAACGGAAGAGCTCAAATACAGAAGATTGGTTTACCATTTAGTATCGAAAGATGAAAACCCTTGGCTCTGCGGTGGAATGTTTCAGGATTCAGAATATATCAAAGATAAGTTACGAATGGGTTAGGGAAGCAGCAAATTGTTCTACGGCATCTGAGTTCGACTTTGCAAGTGTGTTTATGGTTATTACTCAAAAACATGGTGCAAGATTCTTGCCGTAAGATGTAGCGTAACATGGTCGATAACATTACTTTTTTGATTGACTTCTCTACTTTTTGACCCAGTAACTGGATAACATACAAATTAAATACGTATTTTATGTTTTTTTCATAAAAACTATGAAAAAAAAAAATTACAAATAGTAGTCAGAAGGGGCAATGTTTGGGCTATTCAGAGGGTGGACAAACCTTGCCCACCTTGCCATTCACTAATTCCCAAATTTAAATTGCCCACGTGTTGTATTTTAATTACCAACATTGATTTCTCCGAAAATAAAATGTAAATCTATTTAAAAAATATATTTTTGTGTTAATAAAATCGGATGCAACCCGAGAAGTGGTCAAAAATCATCACTGCACATCGTGCTCGAGAACGGATGGCGTCAACCAGACAAGCCGAAATGGCATTGGTGGGTCGATCAGGATTTGAAAAGTACCTAATGATGGGCGATCTCCAAAGACCAGTGGAGAATTTTGAGGGAGACTTTGCTTAGCAGTAGGACACAAAGGTAAAAAAAATAATAAATTGTAAGACTGTTCTTTCAATAAGGCATAAAAAATCTCACAAGAATCTTCAGACAAGGTGATGAACAAAAAAGCTCACAGAACACTATTACTTCTAGAAAAAGCTCCTCGAGAGTTAGAGACAAACATCAAATTGCTCAGCTTGCAACATTAAAGTCGGTATTATATTTTTTTTAGCTAATTGTTTTTTTATATTCTTTTTATATTACTGAGGGAGTTATTTATTATTATTTTCTGATACAGGTAGTTAGTAAAAAAATAATTTATATTGTAGGTATGTCATTTATTTATCTAAAAAGTTTTAAGAAAGTTTTCATTATTGTATTTCCCATGGTACATAGTACATAGCTTATTCCTTAATTAGTAGTTGTAGTTCCTGTTGTAAGATCCTTCTCCGCTGAAACAGAATTTCATTATTAGCTTCGAATAGTCACTGAACATGTAAGACAAAGTCAAGTCCTTCGAGTTAGGTAAATCGCTATTCTAGAATTTTACTTCAAATAATTATGAAAAATACGACTTATTTTAGGATTATTGAGCCGTGTTGGCCAAGTGCAAGTGGGTTAGTGTCTTAAATGTGTATTGTGTCGTGGGTGCGAATCCCAGCAGTGCATTGCACAATTTTATTGAAATTCCCATTGACGTGTTCCGAGCGATGAAAGATAGCATTGTCAGGAAACCAGACAGTATTCTAAAAAGCGGTGATAAGCTAGCAACAGGAATACTTTATTATTTTTTTCCAAAAAGAGTACATATTTTATTCCTAAAAGAGAACATGTATTAAACATACGTAATTAATCAGGCTTTGAAAATACAGTTATAAATCAGTGAGCCTGTTTATGTTTGCTGGTCACATTAAGTTGCTAATAAATTCTATTTAATATCTACCCATCTACCTACTTACACTATGAGATTAATTTTATTCTGATCTACTTACGAAGAAGGATGCTGCCTATTGTACTCCAAAGACCGGAGAATAGCTTCTGGGATCGGCGGGGCGGTGGGGATATGCGAGCCAACGGGATGGAAGCCGTTCTCATCAGCAGTGTACGTCAGGGTAATCTGCTGGCCGTCTGGCGCGCGGTATGAGTAGCCACCTTCAGCTGTCACGGCGAGACCCTCAGGACCTGGCGCTCGGGGTGACCCGCTCTCGTGAGCTGAGATACCGTTGCCGGTTTCGTAGCTTAAATAAATAAAAAGCAATATTTAAATTCTGTAACTACAAAAGTTACAATAAAACATGATTAAGTTCAGCTAGTTTTATAATTCAAAATTTAGTCTATAGTGTTGAACACTTTCGTTTATCGTTAAAGAGACTGACACCTAAATCATGTGATATCATGTAAAAGTATGATAAATGCCAATAAAAACGGTCGCTGTACTATACACCTTTTAAAAACTTGGTTCATGTAAAAATTATTGACACAGTACAGACGTGGTAAATTAATTAAAATTGTGCTCGTTTAGGCAGCGCTTACATGTTATTTTTAATTGTTTTTATGAAATATTCATATTTTTAAATCCTTGGAGGGATGAAGTTCGTATTATTTTATCGAAACGTGAAAAACGTTAAAAAACTTGAAAAGTAGAACTGTCTGCATGGTTTTCATTGACACGATATTGTTTTTATTTTATTTTATTTCATTTCATATGTTTACAGCTGTCAAGCATCTAAAGATGCCTAAAAACTCCGTCACCAGAGTTGGTCACTTGCTCATACGACCTGACTTTCGTTACCTGAACAATAATGGCTATGTACTCTAGTTTATACCTGTATCTGTAATTCCCATCACCATTGTTGACGTTCTCATATCTCAGTATGGGGATGTGAGCGCCTCCGTAGTTGCTACTGTAGGCAGCATTGTAGGGACCTGGGTTGTAGCCTCTGTTCTCTGCGGCCACTGCAGCGACCAATAGCAGAACTGAGATACACTGAAAATTAAATTTCTTGGTATAAATTATGTGACATTTTACCAGAAACACAGAATACTTCATGATAAGAAGCCTGATCAGAGGAATATAAAAGTTTGACTTAAATTATCTGAAAATATTTTACGGCATTGTTTAGGTTCAAGATTATGAAATAAGTAAACGATATTGAATTGAACCGGGTTTTTTCATGTTTCCCTTATTTATAAATTATATTTTTCATAACAAAAACGAAATTGAAACTAAGACTAAGATATGAAACAAAGTGAAGATTTCTGAATCACAAAGACGATATTTCATCAACAAAAGATCATAAAGAAATATTCTCACAGAACAAAGGCAATAACAGTTAATGGCAATATTAGGTTACCTTGAAAGCCATAACTCCAAATTATAATCCAATGCACTAGATCAACCAAACTCGTTCGATGACTGATACCTGTCGAGAGTTCAACTACTCTTTTATATCATGACCGTTCACCCATCACCTTGCCGTCACAGTGTGGTAGTAGGACCTATTCTATGGCTCTGGGCGGTACTAGGTACATTCCGATGAAGCCACCCCCCATGGATGGTGCTATTATTGTAGGCTTCACGATTTATTGCAGCCAAAGAAGTATATGCTGGCTGCTCGTCTGATGAATCTATATTTTCATCATCACATTTTCCACAGCTAAGCTTTAAGGTATTTTCCCTTTTTAGCATCATGCGCATTCAGTTTTTTAAGACAAAGAAGAAATCCATACTCATTTAGGAATGTCAAAGTAATTCTGCCTGATGACTGAATTCAGTGAAAAGACGTGATTGCAAGTAGACCAGGACATGAAGATGATGATGAGGCTTATATAATTATGTATGAAAACGTAAATGATATAGCCTGTTATGCAAACGGCATGCTCTTTCATGAAGTCATGATGCCTGCGGCCAATGCATTGCGCCTTTGTGAGAATACTGGGTGTAAGGGGACCACATCGGAAAACTGCTTGAGGTGCTTAGAGGTTCTTGATTTGATACATTGTCGAGGTATAGCAACATGCTTCAAGGTGCTTTGCACTGCTTATTAAGGTGTCCCTGCTATAAAATCGGCTTAAACCTGCGACATCGTACTGTCACATACTCATACGAAACTCATACAAACTTACTTTCGATCATTTTGTAACATGGCCGAAATGTCGGGATATAAATAAGGTTAATAACAGAGCAATATCGTGTTAATAAAACGCTAGGTTTCTGACAACGGGCTAGAGAGAACGTGACACAAATTACAATAAAACACAAATGTAAAAAAACAAACCTTTAAGTACCTACTTAGGTACCTACATAATAAAGATACTTACTTACCTAAGTACTTAATAACATTTTTTTTCTTACTTTTTTCAATGACTATGAATTAGAAAGCACGTCCTGCAGCTCCGGTTAATTTTTCAAAAGTAATATTTTACACCCTGTATAGCGCCAAGTAGTTACTTAAAAAAGTGCCAATTTGCACTCAATTCACATTAAAATTGCCATGGTATCTCTGCGTGAATACCACAAAGGGCGGTGGATGAATAATGAAAGGTACTTACGGATGTTTATGTACCTACTTAGTTACCACCAAAAAGAGGAATAGGAGTAAGGGACCGTCTCCACGAGCGTGAGAATCGCGGCGATATTATCGTCGCGCCACGTATTTCTATACACTCTCTATGAACGTGTCTTCACGCGGCGATTTCATCGCGACGATACTACGAGTGACATCGACAAGCAAATTTTTTTCTTATGGTAATCACCTTATGGTGTAAATTATCCGATGATGGAGGATGGAATCGTCGCGATACACTCGCCCGTGGAGACGGTTTAAGCAATTAGAATAACATTTCAAGTTTTATTTAAAAATGAAAAATGAAATATGATCACGACTGTATCCCGGGAGCGGTAGACATTTCTTTCAGGTCATTAGGCAATTTTTAGATCTTTTCGAAGATGTCTAAGGGGGTAGTCAGAGGTATGTCCAAATACATACATACCTATTTGGTACATGCCCACTTTATGCAGAAGTTAACTTTCCATACGTGTCAAGTTGCAAGCCCATCGACGCTATTAGAGAGCTAACTGGTTTCCTCACGAAGTTTTCCTTCACCGTTATAAGCTCGTGTAAATGCGCATGTAAATTTTTCGATGCGAAAAGTTCATTGATGCACGGCCGGATTCGAACCCACGACCTTCGGCGAGGTACTAATCCACTTGACCAACACGGCTTTTATTTATGAGAGTAAATTAATTCTGTTTAACATTTTTATATTTTGATTCCTACTTGCTACTTCCTACTTTTCGGATAGGGTAGAGTTTTTATAAAAAAAGACATACAAAATATGCTATAACCTAAGCCGAGGTTCGGTACCTAAGTTTTTAACCTTTTCCTGAAGTTAGCCAAAATCACTTGAGTTTTGATTCTAGTTCATTAATTACTTGAACTACTTACAATTATATGACATTGAAACTGTCTCGGTGTGATTTGAGCCTAAATCTAAATCTGCCTCAAATATCAAAAATCGTGTAAGTTTGGGTAAACCACGGTATTATTTTACTGGAAAATAAATTCTAAATTCCAAATAACATTAGCATCTTTCCAAATAATTAAAATGTTCATTAGCAGGTGCTAAAACCCAATTACTGGTTCCAGCGGGTTGAAATAACACGCCAAATTAGCAAAATGTATCTAATGTACGCGCCTTCGAGTTTCTTCGAGCAAAGTAATATACGGTGTGCTCATCGTGTTTCCCACCTCGACATTGGCTTTTGCAAGTTTAGTGTACCAATCCATTTGGAAGATTATGGGTTCAACGACGTCATAGCTCAGTTAATGATGTTATATTTTTGTTATTTTTTAAATTTGTTCAACGAATAAAAGAAAATACCTACTTGCAACAAGGTAGGTAGGACGGTCGGCCAATAAAGTGGCCTTACCAGTTTTACAAAAGTTTCTGTGAGATCTAGTTGTCGATAAGGTTGACATTTTCTTACGAGAACTCGAACTTGAGAAATGAGATATGACGTAAATATAGTAAAAAGAGCAAGTGGTGGTAAGTACTTCATAATTGTTATTGCAAGTGGATCGACTAAAAAATTTAACAATTCAATTCAATTTTTAACTGTTTAGTTAGAACATCATTGAATGTAAATACCTATATAAGTACTTAAAACGATTAAATACCTTAGCATTTTGGGCAACTAAGGAACCCTACGACTCGCATTTGGCTAGTTATTTTTAAAACTTAAAACAGTTCAGTAGGTAGGTACAGTTTTCTACATAGGTACCTACTTAAATCAGAAAAAAGGTGTTCACATAAAACATACATTTATTTAGAAAATTCATGCCTATGTACACTTTATAAGTTACATTAATATAAATTAAACTAAAATTATAGTGCATTGTTACATAGTGGTATCACAGTCCTAGTTCAAAAATATAAGGTGTTCGTCAAAATTCCATTCTGCTGAGCTCGCAACGACAACGTCCAATCTAGATTTATTCAAATTGTTTTTCAAAGCGATTCCATTTCTTTTTCATCCCATTTCAATCTATTGAAGGCTTTGAGGGTCGGTCAGGCATGGGGTGTTAATTTTCCCTGAAAACTGATCCTTTTCATCTCTTATTTTGTCTATTTTTCTTTCCTTGTCACTATAAAGAAGCTTGAGACCAAGCTTTGATTTCTTCAAGAAACGATGACTGTCATGACTGAGGAGATACCTTGAATAAAGACGTCTCCATTCCAATAACTATATACTTTTGACTTAAGCGATACTATACCGTTACTGTTATACGAGTATAACGTTAAAGCTATTTGCAACCACCTTATGAAAGACAACGCTTCTTTGAAAACAGAAATTTAAAAAAACAACGTCTGACTTATGTTGACACTACTCACTACTATTAGGCTCTTCGCAAAATAATTGTGACTTGAGACATTTAAGTGTGTTGTCCTTATCAATCCTTCAGCATAATACCCTATTCCCTGAAATTAGAACATTATTTCATCTCTCTCTTTCTTGATCTTAGATCCCAATTAATTGTCATTAATTATAATGCCTTCGATTGAAATGGTTCTATTTCTTTCTATCCCTTCTCGCTTTAGCATGGTGGGTGAAGTCCGTTACGTGCGTCCGATGCTGAGGAATGATGAGATTAGTAGTGGTAGCCGTTAGCGCTGTTGCCGCCGCTTCCGCTGCCTCCGATCCCGCTGCCGCCGCCTCCTCCACTGTTAGATCCGGAACCGCCACCGTTGTAAGCTCCCTCACTGGAAACATAAAATGTAATAATGTCTGTAGCTTGTTTCCGAAAAATTAGATAAGTAGTTTTAGTCTAGTTGCCGACGCGTTTTATAGTTATTCCTCGTTAAGACAATGTTTATTTTACAAATTTTCTGTTTTAACTTCAATATTCAATTACTGTGATCTTTGAGAGAGAGAATACTTCGCGGCTGACGGCCAGTTTTAAAAACTATAGGTACTTTCTGCAATTTCACTCCTGTTGTTAGATAAGTATACCTATATACATTAATATAAATGAAATAGGTATTTAAAATCCAATTTTCCTTGATTCCTCCGTATTTAAATACAAGGCTAGAGCAGAATGACACATCAGTAAAGTTACTTACGAAGAAGGGTTGTTTTTGTTGAACTCGATAGAGCGGAGGATCTCCTCTGGGATAGGAGGAGGTGTGGGTAGATGAGGCCCCACGGGATGGAATCCGTTCTCATCAGCGGTATAGGTGAGAGATATCTGCTGACCATCAGGAGACTTGTAGGAGAAGGAGCCTTCGGCTGTTACCGCTGGGCCTTCGGGGCCCTGCGCCTTGGGAGATCCACTTTCTTGTGCTGATATGCCGTTTCCAGTTTCGTAGCTGAAAGAAGGTGTTAAAAAAATATCAGTCTAAATAGGTTTTGGTGAATATTGGGCGATTGGCAGAACACAGGTCAAAGTGAAATGTTAAAACAGAGATCGCAACAGCGGTTTATTACAGGTTGTTGATGATAATATGGTAGTGTTACGACTGAAAAATGTGATCAAAACTCATTTCTGAAGTCAAGGAGTAATATTGTCATACTTCATTGAGTGCCTACCCTGAAAGCTAAGTCAATGACATGGATAAAAAATGGAGTGTCTATTCTAGTTAACAAAACCCGAGAAAAAATAACAGACAGGCAAGAATATTTTTTACAACAACTTAAAGTTTAGTATTCACGGATTTTCGTTAAAGCTCTCGTGGCGAAGCTTGCGAAGACGTTTTTGATAGATCGTTAAAGTTAGGCAACGTTCTGAGCGGTCACTACTTGGATGGGTGGCAAGTGGCTTTATCAGCTGAGTGTTTCCGTGCTTCGGAGAGCACGTTCAATTGTCGGTCCCGACTTTTAAAGTCGTTAAGCCACAGGAGGCCTAAAAACTCCGTCACCAGAGTTGGCCGCACTTGCTTATACGAACTTACTTCGGGTTCTAATGTAGGTGCACAAGTGATATTTTATTCATAGATACCGACCTAAACTTATAGGTCCCGTCTCCATTGTTTACGTTCTCGAACTTAGTGATGGGAATCTGAGCGCCGCCGGCGCTGCCTCCGCTTGAGCCACCAAACCCGCTGCTACCTCCCGAACCACCTCCGAAACCTCCTCCCAGGCCTCCGTTACCGCCGGAACCACCGCCGAAACCACCGCCTGAACCACCGCCGGAACCACCGCCAAAGCCGCCCCCCGCGCCGCCACCTGACCCACCACCACCCCCGGGTCTGGGTGGTAGGTACTGGGGTTCCAGACGACCACAAGAGGCCACGGCTATGAGTGCCGAGGCACAGAGCACCTGCAAAATATTTGACCAGACATAAGGTTGGTTATATCATTTTCTAATCATCAAGTGATTCGAATAAATATAATATATTTGATATACCTATAATGGTATTCTGAATCTACCACCGCACACCGATTAGGTATATCTAAATGTATTTTTGAAAAGGTTGATTTCATTTGCATTAACCCAATCCCAGTTTTCATCCATTATTTGCATAATGTGTGGGATTAAAGGATATACAAATCGAAATGGTTTCATTTACGACAATTTTATTGTCAATTCCGTAGCAGGATTTTACTGAAATGCGGTTTTCTTGTTCTATTTCAATTGAGCCCAGGGGGTAATTAAGTAAAAATGGAACTCACCAGAGCAGTTGTCATCTTTTTATATCGAGTGGTGCTTTGTTCAGCTATTTACTGAATACTGTTTGCGAGGATGTGCCTCGTTTTATATTGCTCCGGATTGCCCTTTCTCGGTTGCCTCACCTTGTGCGTCGCATCCGCTGGGCTCGTAGGTACTCGAAAATTCTGCTTTACTTTACCTAACCTATAGGTTTAGTACTAAATTAAACCTACATAGAGTTAACATAATAACAAAAAAAGTTTTTTTTAGCATCTGAGTGTAACGAACTTTTTTGTATCAGTGTAAATAAAGTGGTCGTTATCAGGAAAATTATCTTCAAAATGCTCAATTTCACATTATGGAGAATTTGAGCATTTGAGAAAAAATAAGATAAAGGTAAGTATTTAAAATTAAAAAAAGTATAATTATTTAAATTAGGCAAAACGGTGTAAGAAACTTTAATATAATATTATAACGAACACTTTTTCAGTAGGCAAATGTTTCAAGGATTGTTTTTCTACCAATCTTAACACACATTAAGTACCTAAATATAATATTAATTGTATGTGCTAAGTTTGATACGAGAGTGAAAACTTAGATTTAGAGTAGGTACATTACCACGCGCATACATGAAGCCAAAGGAGCCTTTAGGAATTTCCTAAAGTTTGCAAATTAAGGTCAATTATTATATAACGATAACCCACAAATGCACTAAGTAGTTGTAAATTGTTCTACAGACCTCAGCCTCCGCTACGTGAGTTAGCCTAATTTCAATGGGCTCTGTTACTAGCTTAGGCAATAGACTTTTGACTTGACTAGACTTTTCACTAAAAACGGGATGATTACCTTAATTCGACCATGACCATGAATCATAGTAAACATAATAAATTTTTGTCTACTAGATTATACGAGTATACCAGAGTGTGTGACGTTAATACTAAAATCAGCAAATTCAGGCACCATGTTTTGAGCCGCGCGCGGATTGCTGCATAATCCACGACGCGAAGTGTGGATGGGCTATGATCGCGAAGTTTATATTGTTTTGATTTGAAATAAGAAACAACTGTCTGTGAATATTTCAAGTAAGCGTAAAACAGGTTGTACCTAATTAAAGCTAAGCAAAGAGGCCACAGTTCCATCCTTCAGCGAAGAAACGTTCATAATCTTTGAATCGAGTGCTTTTCCAGAAGTCTGAATCACCACACAGGTAATGTAATTTAGATCAACTAAATGTCAAGAATATAAATCCGTTTAGTCATTCTTGCTACAGGCAAGCAATTAGCATTATCGTATTGCAAAATTAAAACAATAGGAATTTATCATTTAAAATTGCAATCATCATCATCATTGGCCTGTATACATCTTTTGCAGATGATTTAGGTGACGTCAGTCAAGTTACAGAACAGTTATTTAATAACGAACACTTTCGTTCGTGGCTAAAGAGGCAATAGTTGACCATTAAATGATCTGCCTGAAGTAGATATTTAATACAATAAGTCACTCAATTTGCAATATTTCAATGAATGACAAAATATCTAGTGCATTTGCGTAAATGTCGTAACTTACATAGAAATAGAATAAAATGTATTACCTCACATAGAGAAAGATCGTGTATCAAAACTAGGTAATAATGATTTTTATACGGTAACAATAAGAATTATAAATTCCAAAATTTTATCTGTTTCCTCAAGTTTGGCAAATGCCCTGGCTGTTCTGGGCCATGTGTTTTTTACGATAAGTTATTTACCACAAGCTTAGAGCATGGAGAATCGGGTAAAACGCCTTATAAATAATAATTATATGATTACTAAACAAAATAATAGCAGGAAGAATTGGTAAAAATCGTAGATGGCGTAGAGCGTCTACGAGGCGTAGAACAAAGCTACGTAAATAAAAGAAATGAGTAAAAATAAATCATTATTATAAACATTCGTATCTACGTAAGCAATATCGGGACTTTCATTGGTCCTCGCTCGATCTGAAGATCGCGTCCGTGACCGTTTGGCGTTCCTCTCGTGTCATCCACTGTTACTTGTAAACGCGCTCCTATCGCTACTTAGTACAGGCAACCTAATAAACTTCTAGAAGCGAATTCTTACAATCTTAATAATTAATAACATTGAGGTTTCAACATCATCTACTTGTTTTTAACATGTATGTTCCCTTTTTGCATTAGCCTCGATCACGTATCACGATCACTTCGTGTACAAATTTTGGATCATCAACACATTTTTTTTTTATTTCAATTTTTGCACACATGCTCTTTTTAAATCGTGTAATTAGTAGTAGGTATAGGTACCTTATGAAAAAAAAATACGACGGGTTTCCGATTATTATCTTTGAGATGTTATCTAAAGCTGACTATATGTTATATTAAATTAGCTACCTAGGTACTTTCAAAATTAATATTCTACCAAATACAGTGCAGATTTGGTCAGAGCAAAATTTTATGGACTTTACCTTGCAATTCCTCGCTTTACTTTTCCATTTGTTAAGTTTGTCGCTGGGTGGTCTTCAAAGTCCACAGATATATTTGAACAAAACCATTTATTCGTTGTATGATACCTAACCATCAGTGTTTTGTAATGTGTACCTTATACAACAGTGAGTTGATATTGTTTTAGCTTGAGTATTAGGTATTGCAATTTTCAGGCGTAAATCGATAATGATGTTGAAAAAAGCCATATAAGTAGTGAAAGCAAATGTCATTAATCAACTCATGTCAAGCAATAGTTTATGTATGTTCCGACTTGTAACTTGCAATCGGTAGACAAGGCATTTGTTTCATGGTTTACCTCCATTCACAAAATCGATGCCAATAATTATTTAGTCCTGGTAGTTTTATTAACTTAATGGTATGACTCTTGTCCCTAGGGCGAGGGGAGGGCCTTTGGTTTGGGACGCGCATTTCTTTCACAGCGTCTGCACTTATTTGGCTCAAAGGATCAGCATTACCATTCAGCGCGGCAATGCTGGCCAGTGTCTTGGGCACGCTTCCGTCTGGCAGTGGCATGGATCAGTTGAGCTACCGCTAGATTTTGTAACGATCCTAAGGTGGCTCAACTGATTCTAATTGTATTTTGTACAGTTATGTGAATAAGTAATAGTTTAGTTATTCAATTAAATTTATTACTTAGATTACAACGCTGAACATTATGTATATTTACAGATTCGATGAGATTAAGCTTAACCACATCATTTCCGTGACGTCATTAATATGAGGCACTTTATCACATCCATAAAAAGTCCAATAATTATGTAATGACGTATGATAACCTATTTTTATCTCAACTTATAATTAAAATAAACCCTTCTAAATAATATTAATTTTGATCTTGGCTCAATGATATTATTGTTACGAAAATTAGAAATACATTAAATAAATATTTAGAGTGTGTATTCGTTTGATAAGTTAATTACATTGTTGCTTACAGGATTACAAACCTGAGATAGTTGACGAATATTTTAAGCAGATAATTTATAAGCTTTTTACAAATTTATTTCTAGTAGTGTCAACAAAACAGAGAAAAACATAAGTTAGTCCGGCCCCATTTAGATGATAATTGCTGAAATTAAAAATTTATTGATGTCGTAGTAAATCAGCTGATAAATTAAGTAAAAAAATAAATAAGTAAATTAAGTAAATGTACCTACCATAAAAAAACTTGCCTCAGTCTTAATTGCTGTGCTGCTAATTTATTAGGTAAAGATGACGCAATTGATAAACAAACGGTCATTACAAACACCCTTTATGGTAGCGACTGCCATCTTCACCTATTAGGTGAGTGAGTTTTTACTGCTAACGATGGAAATAGCCTGTTCTGAATCACATATTAGATGATTAGTAGTCCTTTTTGAGGCATCTTACCTTAATATTTATATAAAAACATCATTAAAATCATCGACAAATTGGTTAGTTTCTGGAAAGGTGACTTCGATTTCTGCCGGAGGACACTGTCCAAATTGTAATATACCTATATCGATTGATGGTCAGAACTATTGCAAAATTGACCAATTGGTAATTGCTTCCACTTCAACTGGAGGGTCATGGGCTCGAATCCTGACTTACACTAAAGATTATTATTTGCCGTAAAAATTAAAGTTTAAATAGCGATGATAATAAGAGATTTAAGTGGTACAATAATGAATATTTATTTATTCAAATAAGGAATATGAAGTGCTTTTACATTTGCTATTTGAAGTAATAATAAAATATTTTCATAAAACGTCGGTAAGTACCTAAGTACAGGATATTAGTAATGTATTAAGTAATAGACACAATTTTTTTTAATGTAGGTTTGTCACGCCTTTGTCGTATTCGATAAAAAAAAGTTAGCCTAGAATGAAAGTTTTGTTATAAAGTTTTTGACAAAACAATGATTAGAAGTCTGTTAAAACTTACAACATGTAATTTAATTACAAACACAATATCGTCGCGTTTAAGCTTACTTGTAGCTTATTTTATGACCCGGTATTGCGAATATATTACAATGTTCCTAGTACACTACGATAACACCATGTGTTATTTTGTAATGAAATAAGAACAGAGATCGCAAAAAAAAAATGTCTTAAAAGAATTGATTATTTTCTGTCACTGGGCGTGCAATGGATCACTTTATTCATAGGTATTAATTGTATATTTTTATTATATTATAGATAAAAATATACAATTAATTACATTTATACAAGATCATAGGATCACTCCATAAATCTCTTCTTTCAGTAGTACGCAAACAGTATTACTGACAAGTGCTATTTACGAAAATGATGGGAGCACAAAACAATTTCGCAAATTGCTTGTAAGTTTAACCTATCGGCACTTTGATGCAACATTATTTCTTGAAGGCAACGCCCTCTAAGGCCAGTATTCAGAGACCTGACTCAAGCGTCGATCTATGCTTGAGCGTCGATTTAAGTATCGTTTCTTATTCAAGAACGTTACTTGAGAGTAGTTTTGCTGATCAGAGTTCAGCTGAGTCGAGTTCAGCTGAGTCGAGTTCACCTGAGTAATTCCTTATTCAAAAACCTCAATCAAATGAAATCGATGCTTGAGTTTGACATTTTTCAAAGGAATCTGAGTAAATGCTTGAGAGTGGTCTGGACCACGCTTGAGCATTTACTCAGATAGCATTTTTGTTTTGTTTTCAGTAAAAATGGATAATATATTCGATTCGTTGTATTTTCGAGGTCATCTAAGCATGCTAGAATAACGGACACACAAGACAAGACTTCAAAATATGCATGGGGACCTTGTTTCTGTTTCATACAGACAAATGTTATAAGGACTTGTGAAGTTGTGAATTTATAGTTAGTATTAGCACAGATAAAAGAATACTATTAGTTTAGTCTTGGTAGGTAGGTACTCTACTCATAAGGATTACTTACCTACTTTATTTATGTCGAAAATTCTACCTACGTACATAACCTAAACACATTTGGTTTGGCTGGGGTAAAATAAAAAATATATTGACAAAACTACCATAATGTTTTTATTTAATATTTTACACACACTTATTTAAAACGTATTAAATAAAGTTTATAGGAGTCACGGGAAACAGCTAATCGTTAGATCATGTCCAGGCTAAGCTTGTTGAGAGAGATCCTTCGTGAATCGTGTCTCGTCATCTTCAACGAGTGCTGGTGCTATCTTCCACAACGTTTGTGTCTACAAACACTACATAATGCATCAGACCAGGGCAAGAAGCACTACCGCCGATAACCAAGCAGTATTACCTGTCTTTGGTCAAAGCGTAAAAATAAATTCATTGATTTCACATTTTCATCCCGCGATTTGGCGATTGTTGAAATTTGATTGACTTGCTTGACGACTGACGTATGAATGAATGAATTTGTCAGTTTTCTAAAGTCGTTCCGTTACACGTTATTTTTACTTCACTTTCGAGAGTCGCCATTAATTTTTCATCCAGGCATTTTGAATTTCTGCGTATAACGGAATGGAAGTACAAAATAAATTAAAAATGTAAATGAGAACAGACTGAATTCATAAACAAAAAGGAATCGACACTTGAGACTCGATTTAGCTGAGCATTTACTCAAGCAACGTTCTTGAATACAAACGATACTTAAGCAACGAATCAATGCTTAAGCAGAGTTCCGCTGAACCGAGTTCAAATCGACGCTTGAGTCAGGTCTCTGAATACAGGCCTAAGAACGGCTTTCTTAAGAAATAGCGGCCGTAAAGTTTTAGCCACTATCGTTGACCAGGGAAAAGTTCAGTAAATATTATTAAATCACTTTTTTTGGAGACTTTATCATATGTATTTGGACACACCTCTGACTACCCCTTAGACATCTTCAAAAAAGATCTAAAAATTGCAATAAGATCTGAAAGAAATGTCTACTGCTCCCTGGGATACAGTCGTGATCATATTTTATTCCATTTTTATATTTAAGTTCCAATGAAGCCAACAGCTTTGAATGACACATAACTCCAGTAGGTACAATACCTTCTATTACCGTTTTACCGTTATAATGGCGGTCGAAAATTTTCATAAACCCAAGGTTTTAGGTATTTTAACGGCCTCGAATATTCCGATGATCCATATTTCTTGAACCAATATCACGATCCACTACTCTTACTACGTACAATTCGCCTTTTATGGTTCTATTTTTCCTATATTTCTTACCTAAGTAGGTATATGAGTATGTTTTTATAAGTAGTATTATTTCTAAACTGTCTAAAGTTTTTGTGCTGTGCTAAATAAACATGTCTTCTTTCTTTCTTTCCATTTCAATATTACCAACACCTATTGACTTGGAAGTTTAAATTCCTACCTCGCAGCAGCTCAGTTAGAAAACTCCGCCGTCTCTGACTCAGTTAGCGTTGGATCATTTCCAACCGATAGAGATGCTTTTAAGTCTTATTCGCTGTCTGATTGATCTTAAATTGAATATCAACAAGCTATAACACAATTTGTATAATTTCATCCGATGTCGATCAATGATGAGACAATTTCATTTTCTCGAAGCTGCTTTGGACTGAATGAAAAGGAAATCACTTACCCTCCCCGTTCATTTATAACGTTAATGTCATGCATAAAACTTATCTACCTAATAAATATAATTTTATTTTATTTTGTTTTAAGAACATCCATAAAAAATATGATTAAGTATAATTTTTTTTAGGATATAATTAGAAATACATTTTCATGGTACACTTTATCGCAATATTATTACTTATTTATGTTATTTTTATGCGTACATTTTTCATATCATTGTATTTAGCCATTAGCAAAGAGAATAATGGCCATAGGTCATACGAGCTTACTGACCATTATGTACCTACATATTATTAGAAAAACTATTGTACAAAGTAGGTAGCTATGTTAACAAAAACTAGTTTATTTTTAAAGGTTTAGTTACAATTATAATTATGTAGGTACCTTCATGCAAATACTACTAACCTTCTTACATTCGGTCTACTGAACCTTTTGCTAAGCGAATGGATCGAAAACAGCCATCACTTAGGTATTCACTGTGTTAATTAAGTTCACCTAGACCTACTACTCTATATTAAGCTTATATGTCTGTTTTAGATTTTAGAAAAAGATTCTACAAAGCTTGTTACTATGGACATCTATCTAATCTATATTTATAAATTATTTCAGTAACTGCATAAAGTTTACAAAATTTTAATAAAAGTTACTGGAGCTATAATTCCAGCAAAACAAATATAAAATAAGAATTAAGAAAAATAACTTGTCCGTAATATATTTAAGAAGTCGAAAACTAAGTGCACGGTATCATTAAAAAAATAACATTATATATTTTGGCCTGATTTTGGCAAAATCTACTTAATTGTTCCCATTATGGAAACTATCAAAGCAATTTGCATTTAAATTCCAAAACCTTTGTTAATATTGGGCAATAATACGCTATATGAGAAGGAAATAAAAGCAACAGCGCGGCTCCTTGAACTTTCAACAGTCACGGAGTAGATGCTGCTCTCTCGAGATTATGCTCATTTAACTTACAAATGGATTCTAGGTGCCGATTGATTCAGTTTGCTATTGAGATGCTCTGAATAGTTTATGGAAATCTCACATGCACAGGGAAAAATCATGCAGTGTCACAAAGACAGAGAACTAAGATTCAAACTAAAGTTCATAGTTTTCCCTCGGAACAAGGGTTATTTCCTGTGCATGTCTGATGAATCTTTTGATCATCGAAAAATTTTCATTACCTAAAGCTTCGAATAAAATAATATATTTTCTATGAAGAAAATATTCTGTTTTGGTTGAGAAAAAATGTTGCACTGTTCAATATTTTCCTATGATGTAACTACGTGACACTGCATGTTACCGCAAAGTGTATTTCGGCGTTTAAGTAGGTATTACTTTAATGGTACCTATTGTTAGTTAAAAAAAACACAGGAATTTGACATCGCACGTTTTTCTTTAAACATAGACACAGACAGTTCTAAAATTACCGATAAGCAATTCCTTTTATGATTTAGATTCACATTTAAAATAATAATGTAATTTGTGTTCATATGAAATTGTTTCAGTTTAATAAAATCAGCCAAGTGCAAGTCGGACTCGTACGGGTTCCGTACCATTATCTATACAACATTGATACTTTATATTATAACAAGCAAAAAACGTTAAAAAACCACGTTTGTTCTATGGGAGCCCCTTTATTCTGTCTTTAGTTTGTTGTTATAGCGACAATAGAAACACATCGTCTGAATATTTCAACTGTCTAGCTATCACGGTTCATGACAGACAGACGGACAACGGAGTCTTAGTAATAGGGTCCCGTTTTTACCCTTTCGGTATTGAACCGTAAAAAGTAGATCAAGGTTGTGTTTCGAAAAAACTAAAAAATAAAATTTTAAACTTAAGCTTGAGCCTTTTTTAAAGGAGAAAAATAAATTGGCAGATTTTTACCGTCACAAACCTTCTTAAATATTTTCACCAAGTAGTTTGAGTTGCTCTCCGAGTTACTCACATAGTGAATACTAGTGAATGTCACACAAATGTCACAATGGAAAATGGCTGTACTTGTCTTGTGTCTATCTAGTTTTAGTGTCATGTGATAGTTATAAATTAATTCGAATTCTTGTGATATCCCCAATCAATTATTACAATTCAAAATGTTAATACCAACATGTATTATTAAATTATTGGAACTAGTAAGTGCTTATATTTTTATCTTACATAATTATCAATGTCAAAAAACATACGGTAGGCTCAGAATACAGCTGTATTCTGAGACGGTAGGTATAATTATTAACTAATAATTTATGAAGTCTAGAAATTCTAAAAATTCTAGCCCAAGCTTTTCCACGCAAGATCGTCTACTTACTTAATTTTCTTTGAAAGAAAAGCGAAAAGAAAATAATCTTATAAATGTTTGATTTATTTTGACGATCTTTTCCTTTATTATTTGCCTTTATTAATGGAAGATGAGCCTTAGAGTTAATGTATGGTATCAACTGTTGTGTTGTATCATATTCCATACGTTCGTAGAGCACTTTTTATAATTGCGGCCATTCCACTGGTCGTATTAGGTAAATGATATAATAAATATATAATAAAAACTATTGGAAATCTATAGGTCCATGCATAGCTCATGCAACTAGTAGGTACTTAGGTTTGAATTAGCAAATAAATAATCATTTCGTGGCTAAGTATTTGACCATCGTGAGCGTCTTTTCTGCAAATCAGGTAAAATAAGCTTATTTAATAATTTAATGGTTTATATGAGCTGGTTTATTTAACAGTCTACAGTCCCAGACTAGCCACTCATTGAGTGCAGATTTAAGTTGCCTCTTGACGCTGTCTATCACGTCTAATTGGAAGGAAAGGTCATGTTTTAATTTGTTTTGTTGCAGATGTTGACTGTAGCATGCCTAGCTCTCCACCACTACAGCTACGACCTCACGGACTTGCCCACACTCATGCTGTGCTCCGGCACGTACATCGGCTATGTGATCGTTCTTTCAGGAGAGATTGTAGGTTAGGCCAATACCAACTATTCTTCCATTAAAAACTCGTGCCTTCGCCTTAAAAATGTTTCATAATTCTTGCAAACTTTGTAGATAGTCTATCATAAAATACCATGTAAAAATCAAGAACGTTTTTCCATAAATATTTACATGTAGGTATCGTTCCAAGCATGGTATAGATCGCACCATGTAAAAAAAACGCTGGCTGACAGGTTGCGCAGTTGGCAATTTATTTTGAACATAAATCATCGCGCATAAAATTTTAGATTGTGAAATGGTTTTACATAAAAATGTAAGAAATAATGATGTAAGTACTCGTAAGTAAATAATATTTATGATGTAAGTACCTACCTACCTATATTGTTTTAGGAAGCGACTCACAATAATGTAGTTGATAATTTAAAACAATTATGAACAACAGAAGCAACAAAATATACCTAAATGATTAAGTATTTTTTTATATACTTATCAATAAACATCTATAAATATTTAACATAATCTACAAAGCCGCGAGTGAAAAGCTAAATGCTAGTTCAAAAATAAAATAATAAGCCTGGTACTTTCGTGCGCGAGTGTACCCATGCACAAACATACCCCCTCCACTTTCTCCCAGCGCTCTTTTTATGTGGCGCGGCCTACAAGTGCAGTGTATCGACCATGTAATGGTTCTCTCGAGAAGGATTGTCTGTGAAGCTATGACTCGGTGATGTGTGATGTGGCTCAGATTGTATATTAATATTCAGTGGTTGGTATTCGTCGTCAGACTGATTGCGAATTTGTGAGATGAGAACTTTAGGTATAGGTTGGAATCTGCTAAGTTTATGTGTTACCTAATAAACACTAATGGTAGGTATCGTGTACCTAAGCTTGTCAAAATAGACTTAATAGTCGGCTATTGTGCGCATGGATAGCTTAGCCTATGGGCTATTCTCAGCAAGCTAATTAATAAGTTCGTAGAGCAGCTGGTATTCTGAATCATGCTTTTAGCCGTAGTATTTGCATTAAATAAGTAATGAAAGTCACATTTACACCGCCTACACAGATCTTAAATAAATTATACCTCTTAAAAGCCTCCAAAAATCCCTCCTTTGACTTTAATAATTAAGATTCTGTCTTCATAATTTTTCCAAAAGTTTAGCTATCTTCATTTCGCATAAATTTTCGTGAAGGTCTGAATGGCGGGTGTATTGTTGCAGAAATGAATAAGATATGCATGAAAGGAATGTACCAGCAATGTACCTGAATGTACCTTTAATAAAAATGAATGTACCTCTATGAAACAGGAGCAATCCCAAAAATAAAGTGAGCCGCAGACCTGACAGTCTGAATGGCGGGTGAATGCTGGTACTGAATGTAATAGATATCATAGCGTTACCAGATATTTACCAGAGGAATGTACCTTCAATGTACCTCTTAAAAAATATTATCTGAAGATAATGCGACAAGTATTTCACGAGAAAATAAAGAAAACTTTTTTTAGGTGCCCCTACATTTTTTTAATAGCAATACCCCTACCATTGTTTTCATAGCAAAGGATTATTTTGTGTGTTGTTTGAAAATTTGATATGATATAAGTTAACTTAATATTTACCAGAGGAATGTACTTTCAATGTACCTCTTAAAAAATATTATCTGAAGATTATATGACGAGTATTTCACGAGAAAATAAGGAAAACAAATTTTACCCCTACCATATATTTTATTGCAATACCCCTACCATTGTTAAACGAGATACGATTACCTAAAACGAGACCAATTTTTAGTTTTTTTTTGTAATTATGCGTATTTTTTGTTTTAATGACTGTCTAAAGATTTATAAAAGATTTGGCATTTTTTCTAGTTGTTGAGGACTCCTACTTCCTATAATAATTATATTACAAAAAAACTAAGAAGTAGAGACATGGCCATGGTAGTTAAAGGTTATATGGTACAAAAATATTTGTTCTAGTATCATTATCCAGGGAGGAAACAAGGTACTACGTTGTATGAAGAAAGACCCGGAGCCTATCCTCTTAGAATAAACATCCGATTTTTTCATCCGACAGTCCGACTCGATTATCATGAGTTAGTGTTACACCCTATACTCATTAATGCTATGAAAAATATGGTAGTGGTAATTTTTTTTTCTTTGAGTTAGTGTTACACCCTATACTCATTAATGCTATGAAAAATATGGTAGGGGTAATTTTTTTTTCTTTATTTTCTTGTGAAATTACCTACTCGTCGCATTTTAATCAGATAATATTTTTTAAGAGGTACCTACCTACATTGAAGGTTCATTCCTCTGGTAAATATTCGGTAAACTGGGTTAACCTATATCATATCAATTTCTGCAACAACAAACAAAATATTCATTTATCTAGGACTAGGTAACTTGTCCGTGGCTTCGCTCACGTGGTACCTACCTTGATAAAATATAGCGTATGTTCATTCGGAAAGTCTAAGCTACAAATAAGTGAAAGAATTTAAGAAATCGGATGAGTAGTTTCGGAGATTACCCCAAACATACAAACAAACAAACAAATCAACATTACCTCTTTATATTATTAGTATAGATAGACAACAATGGTAGGAGTAGGTATTGCAATAAAATATATAGTAGGGGTAAAATTTGTTTTCCTTATTTTCTCGTGAAATACTCGTCATATAATCTTCAGATAATATTTTTTAAGAGGTACATTGAAAGTACATTCCTCTGGTAAATATTAAGTTAACTTATATCATATCAAATTTTCAAACAACACACAAAATAATCCTTTGCTATGAAAACAATGGTAGGGGTATTGCTATTAAAAAAATGTAGGGGCACCTAAAAAAAGTTTTCTTTATTTTCTCGTGAAATACTTGTCGCATTATCTTCAGATAATATTTTTTAAGAGGTACATTGAAGGTACATTCCTCTGGTAAATATCTGGTAACGCTATGATATCTATTACATTCAGTACCAGCATTCACCCGCCATTCAGACTGTCAGGTCTGCGGCTCACTTTATTTTTGGGATTGCTCCTGTTTCATAGAGGTACATTCATTTTTATTAAAGGTACATTCAGGTACATTGCTGGTACATTCCTTTCATGCATATCTTATTCATTTCTGCAACAATACACCCGCCATTCAGACCCTCACAAATTTTCTCATTGATTTCTTTAAATCGCAATGTTTTTCTTAAAACGTTCCTTATTTTCTCCAGGGGAAATGATATTCGCGCCACTGGACCTCGTCCAAGATATTTACTTTGGATTGCTCGGGATCGCTCTCTTCTCCATCAGCGGAGGCCTGGTGCTCTCTGCGCGGGTCAAGGTGTCTTTATTCCCCAAAACTGGCGACTCTACTGCTGCAATGATTTGCGGTTCCCTCTCGGTTCTGAATGCAGTTATCATGCTTTTTGACTTGAGCCTGGCGTATTTAGACTCGGAGGAATATGATGACGAAGCCAGTGTTTGAAGGTTAGATTTGTGGTTGGTTATTAGGATTTGAAGCAGGGTTTACATGTGACTTAGTTGTTGCTTGTTAGATTTAGAATGATTAGTGATTATTACACATTAAACAATTCAACTAATAGTATTTAGTAGTAAACTTAGGTTCATCTTTAAGCCGATATAAGGACTAGACTAAAGAAAAACCACGTGACTAGAACGAGTAGAATGCATGTAGGAACATTGTAAAAGCTTAATTGCCTATTAGAAAGCCTGCAACCATTGTTAGCATGTACTTTTTGTATAGGTATAGATAGACGTGCGTGCTTCTTACCCTGAAACTTTTTAAAGATATCAAAGATCTGGTTTTCCATTTCTGATTTACATATTTTATAAACCTGTTACATTTGTGTCTACATTTTGTGAACCAGGCGAAGCAGTATCAGCGGCAGCAGACGCGTACATAGACGCGTGGTGGTCTGCCAGTGGAGGCGTGCTGTTCGGGGCATGCGGTGGTCTGACCCTCCAGAACTGGCGCGACGTGCCCTCCTGTCCTCGCCGCACCCATGCCCTCGGCGCCGCAGTCTGTGCCCTCGCGGTCGCCGCGCTTTTTATAGTAGATTCTCTTCTAGCGCTCTGCTCAGCGCACAGGGACGGAAGCAGCTTGCGCACCAAGTCACTGAGGACATGCAATCCGTGTAGCTAAGTCAATAAATTTTGATATTTTTACGTTGAATTGATTTTAGAAAACAATTTGATTTCTTAGCACCCTCATGTCAATAAGTACCTACCTATATATAAATTATAGCAAGGCATATTACGATATATTTTCTATACAAATATTCAAGTGACCGCACACGCAGCTATAATATTATATTATAGGTCACTTGAATATTTGTTTAGAAAATATATCGTAATATTTATTATTTATTTATTTATAAGCCTGATGTTTCCCACTGCATATTATACATATACCTATCTTAATATGCCTTGCTATAATTTATATTACAATATATTAAAGCTACGTTTATGACGGGCTTTACATGAAAAAGCAGGTCGTAAATTGAAATGACTACTTACCACTCTTTGCTACCACGCACAAAAATAAGTACCTACTTAGATAAAAGTTTAGTTGCCTGAGCCATCTATTGATTTTGTGCAGAACTAAATGAGAAGAGGTCAACCGTTTTGGGTTCGTGGATAAGTGTTGCCTAGTTCAGCGAACTTTGAAACAAAAGTTCACACATTTTGTGATAGATGGTTTTTATCGCATTTACTTAACTACAACAAAAAATGTGCGTATTGATAGATAAATAAATAATAAATAAATATTCTTGGACACAGCGTCATCTAATAAGCTTGAGGTAGATAACTACATTATGTGCATTGATAAATAAATAAGTAGGTACCTACTACAAAATTATCTTTGCTTCTACTGAAAAGTAAAATCCACAGATATAAATATCCAAAGACTAGAATAGAATAGAATAGAATATATCTTTATTGAATTAAAAATACCCACTTAAACAAGTAAAAAACAATGCCAGTAAAAAAATAAAAAATAAAAATAAAAGGGTACTTAAAACAATGGGCGGCCTTATCGCTGAAAGCGATCTCTTCCAGGCAACCTTTGGATGGACAGGAAATTATTTAAAAGATAAGGACGGTGGCAAATATCAGCAAAAAATAAAAAAAATGGAAATCTTTACTATACTTAAACAAATTACATAAAAATAATACATTAATAAAAAACTATAGTACCTACATAATTACAATACAATACTTAGATAAATAAATTAAAAAAAAAAAAAAAAAAATATATATATATATATATATATATATATATATATATATACCTACCTATAAATAATATTAGATAATACATACATAATTAAAAGATGTGATAAATAAAATATGTTAAGATGATGTGGACGACAGAGAGAGATAATGTTGATAAACCAAATTTTTGAAAATAGGGAGAGACTTTGCATGCCTGATTGAAACCGGAAGATCATTCCAAAGCTGAACTGCTTTAATTGTGAATGAGTTACCATAAAAACTAGAAGTATGAGCTGGAGTTTTCAACTGACGAGAATCAGAAGAACGTAAAGATCGGGAGTTGGATAAATGAAGAAACTCAAAGCGTTCCTTGAGATAGTAGGGAGTGGATGAAAGGAAAAGAATATTGTAAAGAAGAGAAAGAATGTGAGAATTTCTACGAAATCGAATGGGTAACCACTTAAGCTTGCAACGATATTCAGAAACGTGATCATACTTCCGTAAACCAAAAATAAATCGAATAGCAAAGTTTTGAAGGCGTTCAAGCTTATTCAGTTGGTCTTCAGTTAGATCAACAAAACACGCATCAGCATAGTCTAAAATTGGAAGAAGTAAAGATTGAGCTAGTGCAACTTTGGTGGCAGTGGGAAGGAAGTTTCTAAGACGTCTGAGTGAGGAAGCAGATCCAAAGGTCTTACGACTAATTGCTGCTAAATGAGGTACCCAAGAAAGTTTACTATCAATGAAAACACCTAAATTTTTTACTACGTCACTGTACTTAATTTTATTACCATCAAACACAACTGGCGGGAGTGTAGGCCAATCAATTCGAGACAACATTCTTGAACTACCTATTATTATGACTTGGGTTTTAACAGGATTAACTTTAAACCCAAAGGACATGCTCCATTTAAGAATGTTGCTTAGATCGACGTTAAACTACTAAGAACTACGAAGACTATCGGATTATAATAATAAAACTCTTGATATAAGAAATTTATCGTTCTTTGAAGTGAAGTACCTACCTATCACGCCACTTACAGATATTCAAGGAATGTCAAATTATATCATGTTATATAATTATCCGATTATTCCAATGACTGTTTGTTTATTGGTGATATTTAAATAGTACTAGCACAGATAAAAGAATACTAGGTACTAGTAAAATTTCACTACGCATATAACGTATACAGAATTTTTTTATTATAATACCTAAAGAAAACTGGAACAAATGAAACACAACACCCGCATTCGGTGTAGGTATTATGAAAGTGTTTGGAATGTCGAAAATTATCGAGCTATCATAATCTTACAACGAAGTTACTGTTCTTCAACTTCAAAGGCAGCAAACTAATTAAACCGCATGTTTCTATTTAGCACCATTAGTAAGTTCAAACAAGCGCACAAGTAAGATAGAGTCGTTACAGACATTCTTGAATTGAGTACAAACAGTTTGGTAAATGAAGGACGAGTTATTCTTGTTCGAGAGACACAAAGCAAACAGTTTGTTTCGGGATTCTGTTCTAAGCTATTATCTAAATTACGGCTATACCTAAAAGCTCTACCACAGATAAAATAATACTATACTAAGTACGTAAGACCTAGATATTTCAAAATTATATTTTAGAAAAATTGTAGTGTTTGTGGGTATTAAGTTAAAACTAATTTTGTATTTAAACAGTAGCGACGTTAGGGGCTGCAGTACCAGCCAGGGATCCAAACCGCAAAAAGCTGAGTAGAGATGAAGCTCACCAGAGTTCGCCACTTGCACATACGAACTAACTAATAATATTGATTGATATTATTTTTTAACCGACTTCAGAAAAAATGAGTTTTCTTATTATATTTTGATGTTTGTTCGCGGATAACTTCGTCGTATAGGAACCGATTTTGATGATTCTTTTTTTGTTGGAAAGAAGCCAAGGGGGCCATAAAAAGCTATGAGGATCTGATAAGGATCTTTGGAGTTATGCACAGAAATGCACCTCGACAGTGCAGGCAATTGGTCTTCTCACGTAATTGCAGTCGGTTCAATAAAAAACATAATTTTGCCACTTGCAAGTATTTTGTTGGTATACATAGGTATACAACACATAGATTTTAGTAAGTATAGACAGATCAAAGTAGTACTTTTCTTCCGCATAATTTTGGCTGAGATAATCGGTGTGCGAATTAGTGTGTTGTTTTTATACTTAGCTTATATACTAAAAATGTAGGCTATTTATAAGTGTTACATAGTACGAGTACCCACTCTGTAATTCTGCAAATAGCTATTGTGTGACTCTAATAGATCCAATCTTATGTCGTCATCGGAACTGCCTGCGATATGGGTGTAGTAGGCGGCAAGTGGAGTTGTGCAACTAACCCGCATCACTTATGGACTTCATTCACCTAGAATCACCTGGCGATTCGAAGTGATCCTTGAGGTCCTGAAATAAATGTTTTTTTCTTTTTTTCTAGGATGGATAGGATGGCTGCTGAGTTTAACATTTTCATGATGAGTTTTAAGTTTAAACAAAGTGACACAGGAAAATATCTTACATATTTTTTTATCCCAATCTCATTCGACCTCGTTCAGGGTTGAGAATAGTATGTTGTGAGAGTTTTCTTATAATATTTTTATCACTATATTGATCTACAACTGGATGATGTCATTCCTTAATGGGTAGACACAGGAGTACGTCGAGTAGCATCGTATTCTTAGGGTGGCCATGTCTACGGGCCCCAAGCATTTGATGATGAGCTCCCTATTGCGTGTGGTATGCTAACTTTTGCAGATATTAGGTATGTTTTAGACGTAACTCTGACTTTGTATCATCAAGCTTATAGATCTGTGGATATATAACAGCACTTTTGGGTTGTTCTAATATAATATTGCTGTATTGTTTCCTCTTAAAATATATATTTCTTATTGAAAGATAAAGAAACAATAATAAACGCATAAAGCGTATGAAATACATTTGCCGTAGTTAATTTGGTAAAAGTGCTAATTATAACATTTCGGGTCCATTTAAGAGATTTAAGGCCGGTATTCAGAGACCTTACTCAAGCGTCGATCTGTGCTTGAGCGTCGATTTAAGTATCGTTTCTTATTCAAGAACGTTACTTGAGAGTAGTTTTGCTGATCAGAGTTCAGCTGAGTCGAGTTCAGCTGAGTCGAGTTCACCTGAGTAATTCCTTATTCAAAAACCTCAATCAAGTGAAATCGATGCTTGAGTTTGACATTTTTCAAAGGAATCTGAGTAAATGCTTGAGAGTGGTCTGGACCACGCTTGAGCATTTACTCAGATAGCATTTTTGTTTTGTTTTCAGTAAAAATGGATAATATATTCGATTCGTTGTATTTTCGAGGTCATCTAAGCATGCTAGAATAACGGACACACAAGACAAGACTTCAAAATATGCATGGGGACCTTGTTTCTGTTTCATACAGACAAATGTTATAAGGACTTGTGAATTTATAGTTAGTATTAGCACAGATAAAAGAATACTATTAGTTTAGTCTTGGTAGGTAGGTACTCATAAGGATTACTTACCTACTTTATCTACGTCGAAAATTCTACCTACGTACATAACCTAAACACATTTGGTTTGGCTGGGGTAAAATAAAAAATATATTGACAAAACTACCATAATGTTTTTATTTAATATTTTACACACACTTATTTAAAACGTATTAAATAAAGTTTATAGGAGTCACGGGAATCAGCTAATCGTTAGATCATGTCCAGGCTAAGCTTGTTGAGAGAGATCCTTCGTGTCTCGTCATCTTCAACGAGTGTGGTGCTATCTTCCACAACGTTTGTGTCTACAAGCACTACATGATGCATCAGACCAGGGCAAGAAGCACTACCGCCGATAACCAAGCAGTATTACCTGTCTTTGGTCAAAGCGTAAAAATAAATTCATTGATTTCACATTTTCATCCCGCGATTTGGCGATTGTTGAAATTTGATTGACTTGCTTGACGACTGATGTATGAATGAATGAATTTGTCAGTTTTCTAAAGTCGTTCCGTTACACGTTATTTTTACTTCACTTTCGAGAGTCGCCATTAATTTTTCATCCAGGCATTTTGAATTTCTGCGTATAACGGAATGGAAGTACAAAATAAATTAAAAATGTAAATGAGAACAGACTGAATTCATAAACAAAAAGGAATCGACACTTGAGACTCGATTTAGCTGAGCATTTACTCAAGCAACGTTCTTGAATACAAACGATACTTAAGCAACGAATCAATGCTTAAGCAGAGTTCGCCTGAACCGAGTTCAAATCGACGCTTGAGTCAGGTCTCTGAATACCGGCCTAAGAGTGACAAATTTTATTTAAAACTTGTGGAATAGCTTAATTTTCAAAATAATTTGACATTTTCGTCAAAGAAGACAGTTATAAAAATAAACACCGGATTTAGCAGCTTCCATAATGTTTACATTTAATTTTTTGTTAACGAGTTCTATAAACGATAACGAGTATGGTCACACGAGTATGATCTCACCGGGCGTCATTCAAGGGGTGCCGGCCACGCTGCGCAGTCTCAGTGCCGACCTGACTTTGAACGCTCGCGTGAAAGTGTAAACAAACACCAAAACAACTCTCCAATACCACTAAAATGGCTATCAGTCGATTGTCTATCATCAAGTTTTTGGAACTGGTAAGTTTTATTACGTTTTGGCCTTTTATAAAAAAAAATTGTAAAGTATAAGTAAACAGCTTTGTTTTCTAAAATACTTTACTGGTAAACAATTTTGTTTTCAGTCATCTGCTTTTAATTTTGTTAAAAAAGTATTTGTTTTACTACTTACCTGTTGTGAACTCGAAAACATTCAACAGAATTTTCAATTTAGAAACCTACCTAGGTATCTTTATACTTAAGTGTTAATACAAACATGAAGGTATCAACAAACATGTAGGCTAGAAGGTGCAATATTATATTACGAAAACTTTGTTTAAGTATATAATTTTATTACCGACAATACCTACTTGAGTGAGATATACTGGTAACTAATAGCCTATATCGTCCTTGGTAATACTAAACTCTAAACATGACATCGTGCTATGAATACTTTTGATTAATAGGACGTTGACTCTGACTTTCATTGACCCGAAATGGTTTATTTATAAATTTACTAAGCACGTTCAGCATAGCCACAACATCGATGAGTATCTGCTAACAGCATTGAATACTGAATATGTAGGTAGACACCATAGGTACTAAGTTATTCAGTATTTTAAAGCCGTTTAGCCATCTATCACAAGAAATGTTAAAATGATTAATGAGAGTTCATTTTAAAATAAAGTGAGTATACCTAGGTATAATACCCGTTCTTTAATTACACAACGTGGTTATGTGATAAAAGTTTTATATTGCGACTACTAACCTACTTTGGTAAGGAGTAGGTAATCATGTCATGGGCTATCTTATCCGTGGGTGGATTACTGTTGACAAGCAGCATTGTACCCTTGAAGTTTTCCTTTATTTCTTGGCCTTGGTCCATGCCAGGTGCAGTAACCGGTATGACAGCAAATGTCCTTGAGCTTCTACTCCATTTGAAAGAGCTCCAAGGATAGATTATTATTTGTTTGGTATTGATGTAAGTAGTGTCCTATAAGATTAGGACCAAGCTTAGCTGGTTTTATTTATCTAGGTGTGGGTTAAGGGTGAATTTTGTACAAAAAAGTGTAGAGAAAGATAAAACAAACTACTATTTTCTGAGAATTTACTTGGACAGTTAGAATTTCGAATTGAACTGATATAGTGCCATATTTAGATCTAGTAAGCCAATGGCAATTTTTTTTTGTAAGTAAACCATTTTTTTGTCAGCTTTTAATTGATATCGCGCTTCTTTGAAGATAATTATTGTGATATGTCTAAGTATTGATACTATTGCAAATAAGCCATATTTTTAATGACGGAAGAATGAAAGGACTGGTTTATTTGTATTCTAGGGCGTGCTAGCTTTTTTAAAATTGGATATAGGTACCTATGATTATCGTGAGAACTAGTCCACCTACCACTCTCGTAGCTTATGACCCCAGTGACTCACAGTTTGACATTAACTTAAAAATCACACAAACAATGCTTATCTCCGAATCACGCCAAGGTTGGAAGCTATTCCTGGCGCTTGTGTAATGACCAGTGATTCAACGAACCGCTTTTTAAAGCTTTATTATTGTTTCAACAAACACGTACGGCACATTTTAATAGTTTACGATGAATAATGTCAGGGGAATGGATAAAAATAAACAGATGCACCAACATTATTAAAGTAGAAAGCCGAGATATCATACTTACGTCGTACTTGCATATAGGATAGGATGCTGATCTTACTAATATAAAATAAAAAATATAAGTACGGTTTGTTCTCGAATTACCTATTTACCCGCCAAAAGCCTATGTGTTATTCTATTCACAACCAATCTATTATTCCAAGTTTTAACAAATCCGTTTAGTAGGTACTTTTTGCGTGAAAGAATAACAGACATACTTTTGTACATCTATACAAACTTCAGAATCTATAAACTTATAATATTAGTGGGATTATTGATTCGGCCTTTACTTACACGTGTAAATGACATTTTTTTGTGAATAGGCCTAATAAGATGAAACAATGTTGTTGTTCCTGGATTAGCTTTTTTCATGAACATTGTAAAAAAAAATATTAGTTTTAAAAATAAACTAAATAGTAAACCATCACGCCAGAGCGTAGTTGGCACGTAACTTAAAAAAACAGCATCCGTTTAGCCCGCTCGTAATGTAAACAAATAAGATAGTAAACCACCCACGAGCTCTACTAGGTACAAGAGAACAAGATGAGTACCACAACCTAAAACAAAAAGCCCGCTGACTGAAGAGATTATCTAATCATTTAGAATTTTATATTACAATAACAGACATTTTGTACAGTTATTTAGCAGTCGTAAAAATTTTAGTGTCCTGAAAATGTTCTGAAATCACAGAATAAAATAATATGAATAGAAAAATATTAAATTAGGAACAATGCAAGATGCGGTCAACTGTTGTTATTGTAAGGATATGAAAAAAAACAATTGCCGATTGAAATGGTACATCATCATCATCTTACACTACAAAGTCCCGTTGAATGTAGAAGGCACTGTTTTATTTAACCGAGAATGTTGCAAGAAGGATGTCTTTGGCGTATAGATAGTTGGCTTTTGATTATGGTGATGTTTACGAAGTAAAAAGGTCTCGCGATTACTATAAGGTATAACAACATTGAGCCGAAGTCGGCAGGTTTTTTAATAAAATACTGTAGCATCATACTAGATAGTAGGATGCTAAAACAAGGTCTTACAATAGTCACATAGGGCCATATGTACTTCTTATTTAAATACAGAAAATAATATTTCTTTTACGTTTAGGTTGGGTTATAATCCTTTATCTAATCAATACTTCTGTTAATTATCATACTATACATAATACATTACACAGATTAGTTGGAAAAGGTGAAAGTTTGTGTGTGTGTAGTGTAAATAATTGTTTATCTTTCACGCTCAAACGACTGGATTGATTTAAATGATATTTGTTACTGGGATAGCTTATATCCTAGATTAACATATAGGCTACTTTTAATCCCGGCATTCTCACGGGAACGGGAACTATCACCACAGGTAACACCGCGGGGCGCACCTAGTAGGATCAATAAAAATGAGCACGTGCTTTGTTTTCTCTACTTGGCCATGTATAGCAAGAATACTTTCTATGCCTGGAATGCTATCAACTGACTTTATTGGTCGGCTTTCTAAATATTTATTTTTCCGTGTTAGTTCTTCGCCCTAATTGATACACTAGGTACTAACTTTACCACATGTACCATATGAAATGGAAAATGATCACAACTGTACTCCCAAAGCGCGGTAGATATTCTTTTAGACCTCATTTAGAGATACTTACCTAAGTCTAAATAAATATTAAGTACATGCCCTCATTTAGCAGAAGTTAAAATTCATTACATAACAGGTTGTAAGTCCATAGACGCTATTACAACGTTTTTTTTTACAATTTAGAGCTGCACGGATGCCTACTGGCTTCAAGACACTTCAGTTCAGAGTCCCGTTATGTGTGGACAAAGATTGCCTCTTGACTGTGTTAAAATCATCTATAATAGTTTGGTAAAGATGTAAATTAAAAAAAAAATGTTTCATCCTACATAGTAGGTAATTATTTATTGATTAACTTTGCTATTAACCTACTTAAAAAACAATGCGATAAAGGTTATTGACCATAACTACATTCTATAAGTAGAAATACTTTGTACTGAGTTGTTTTTTATCAGAAGGTTGAACTCCTCGTAAAAATATGATTTCGATGAATAAATGAAAAACAAAGTGAGAAATTCCTGCCCTTGGTTTGTAAATCATATGTAAATATAATAAGTAAAACACACCTTTATTGCGTAATAGTTTATAGATCGTAGCTAATGGTGAAAAATTATATGCTACTAAGTAACATTTTCATTCAAGCAAGTGGTTCTATCAAGGCGAGCATACTACATGGCCTCAG